>CM053029.1:461156891-461756891 GCA_028564925.1 Lithobates sylvaticus | reverse complement strand
TCATATTAGTATGACTTAAAGTCGTTCTGACTTCAAAGTAGTCCCTGCACTACTTTGGTCCGATTTTGATGCCACTTACACAGGCATTCCTTGAAATCGCAGCAAAATCGCGTCCGCGAATCCCGGCAAAATTGTGGTAGAATCGCACAACTTTGAAGTCGCACAAGTGTGAAAGGGGCCTAAGATAGAATTGAATTAGGGACCACACTTTATTGACGCAACAGTGTAGCTTTACATATATTTTCAAATACATTCAACAACCTGAGATATTCAAGCCGATTAGTTAGTGGGTTTTTTGTGCTTGCTAGCTGAAGTGTGCTGGGGAGCTTTTGTATTAACTCTGAATAGGGCTCTGCCCATATGCACCCTTACCCCTGCTAGTTTTTAAATTGATCTGGAAGGTTGCCACTGTATACATTTTTAAAGTATACTTTTATTTTCATATTCCTGCTTACTGCTTCAGCAATAACTCCTGGTGTTTTGTTTTTCCCTGTCTCCAATTACATGATTATGTTTTTTTCCTTTACGATAAAAAAACGGTTCCTAATGAATTTTAAGTAGCAGTTTGTATTCTGCGATTTAATTGTGAGCAATACAACTTACAACATCCATACCCCTCAGCTTCTAATTATGTAGTGCAACATCTGCAGTTGATGTTGCTATCACAGAGTTCACATTACCAAAGAATCTCCTTGCCTGTGTATTGGTTACATTTGCTATCTATTGTTCCAGCGGGTCAAACAGATGGAAAATTGGCAATTAAAACAGATAAACAAAACACATTATTTGAAATGGCCTAGTGCAGTTAAATGAAAAGACTTCCCTCTAAGGCTTACCTGTAAAGTTAACTTTCAGCAGATAGTCCTTGTAGAGAATTTTGCCATCTAGTGTTTTCATGGCATCACACAACTTTGTGGTGTTTGAACATAGGGTCCTTTGCATGTGATGAAGAGCATGAGCCATTGCATATACAGCATTTACCACAAACATTATTTTGGATTCTTGTTCATAATTAGAACTGTTTATATTGAAGCGTTTATCACATGGTCTGTCAGTCTTGTTGTGCAGGCTACACTGAAATTTTTGCTGCCAAAAATCCTTAAACCAGGGATTGCGGTGATTATTGCTGGGATTAAGGCTTTGAAAATACTTGTCAAACTCCTTAACCTTATGGGAAGCAAGTTCTAATGTAATTGCCCCATAAGCAATGTGTTCATTGCCTTTCACAATACTTTCTTGGGCACCCCACCCATCACTGGCAATCCAGGTAAAGGAAGCATTAAATCGATTAGCAGCTGCCAAGAGTTCTCTTGTGTCATCACTGCGCATAAAAAGAACCACAACTTTAGCATTTGGCTTTTGTAGCAACTCCCTTATAGCACTGTCATAGGACTTTTTCATATTTGATCTTCCAACCTTTTCTGAAGTGGCAATGCAGATATTTCTTAATCGTGCTTCTTGCTCAAAAGCTTCAATTCCAGTCTCTCCGTAATCTCCCTCAGAAGCGACAGTGGATACATACGTCCAGTTAAAGAAACGCAGGATCTCAGCCATTGCTTTTGCCTGATAGAAGTCTGGTGGCACTGTCCTTGCAAAGTAATCATAACGTGATTTATCACTAAGTTTCGCACTGGTGGAAGCATAGCTTATCTGAGGAATATGGAAGAGCCTTAGCAAATTTGCAACCTGTCAATAAAAAATTAGAAAGACATTAAGAAAAAGGGATATTTTGAAGAATACAGGAACATATCAGAAGCTCAAACAATTATAAACTATACATAAACCACACAGAAATGAACAGTCAGCTGTGGCTTTATAGATGCAGAAAATATAACAACAATTTTTTCATGATATGAAGAATTATGCTTTCATAAATCATGCCTTTTTTTTCAAGAAATAGTGTTGAGTTAGAGGTTTAAAACTGTTAAAAAGCTCCATAGAGATTTAATTTAGGTTTTGTGGAAAGGGGTATTTATAAATGTAGTTGCTAGCTATTTTGGCAACATTGGTCGTCTTCCTCAAAGGGTATTTATTCTGATTCATGATAATGTCAAATACAATGCAAAAAAATAGATAACATTTTTCTGAAAACTGCTGTTTGTTGCCACCACCAGCAGCCGACAGAGTTACTAAACAAAGGCCCCTCTACCGAATTTTGCCCCCATTAAACTACTAGACAAGTACATAATTACACACTGAATATTATCTAGCAGATATAAGGGAGCCATGCCCAGGTCTACGTGACAGTGGGAGGGGTTCCAGCACCCATCTACCCTACCACTAGTATAAATGGGCCAGCACTTCATGGCAGAAGAAGAAATTACTACTACTACTACTACTATATTACAATATTAACATTATGTCAACCCAACCAGAAGAACAGTTAGTTCCAGAGGCATTGCTAGGGGGTGGCTATTGGGGCTACAGCCCTGAGTCTGGGGCCCATAGCCCAGAATCTCTTGTCCCGGTCCCGAATGCAGGGGACAGGGGCGGACTGAGCCGTGGTAGCGCTGGCTCCAGCTCTGCCCTGCCTCCACCTGACTCTTGGTCACTGGTTGCTGGAGCCGCCTAGCGTCTAGCAACCAGTGATGTCCCGGCCGCAACTCCCTTCTTGCTGACTGTGCCCAGCATTCAAAGCGGAGGAGGATTACACTTCCTCCTCCTCCGCGCTAGTGCTCGTGGGGCCTGGCCTGCGACTCCTGGAATGAAGCGTCCCGCTGCTGGTCCGGTGGCGGCGTGGAGTGCAGAGCAACAGCATCAAACAGGGAGGGGGAGGCCTGGGCAGCCGGTGAGAGAGAGAAAAGACACCGCCACCCTGAGCAGCATCCCCAGCGCCTCCCATAGCCTGCACTCCTCCAACCTCCTCTATAATGCTTGCTGTGAGTGAAACAGGAAGAAAACAGGCTAGCCGAGGATGGGCGGGAGGTAGGTGGATGACACATGCCTACCCACACAGACAGGGGCTTCCACAGTAGGGACTGCAGGCAGGGCTAGGGGGTCTCTCATCCACCCCCCATCCACCCCTCCCTCTCTCTCACCCCTTTTCATCCACCTCCTCTCTCTTCCCCTGATGTATAGGGAGGCTCGCTGGAGACCATGATGTAAGGGGGAGGCTCTCTGGGGACCCTGATGTAAAGAGGAAGGCTCTCCGGGGACCCTGATGTAAGGGGGAGGCTCTCCGGGGACCCTGATGTAAGGAAAGGGCTATCTGGGGACCCTGATGTAATGAAGGGGGCTCTCCGGGGACCCTGATGTAATGAAGGGGCTCTCCGGGGACCCTGATGTAAGGAAGGGGCTCTCTGTGGACTCTGATGTAAGGGGGAATCCGCACTCGGATATGTAAAGAGATATAGAGAGATTATATATATATATATATATATATATATATATATATACACACACACACGTATATTATATACATGTGTATGCCTGCCCAAGCGTATGACTTCGCTGCTATGGGCTCTAGCCCCAGATCTTTTGTAGACCTAGCAACGCCCCTGGTTAGTTGTGTTATTTTTTCTTCTTCTGAATAAACACGATGCAGATAGAAAATAAAGGCAGTATTGAGTCTGTTATATTTTCACCCACTGACCCATTGTACTAGAACAATATGAATAAATTATTTTTTACAATAGAATAAAATATCACATCTGTATTTCATGCATATGCTCTGTTGCTCTGCGTATTGTCCCTGAATGGCCTGATTTTTATTGCTATTAATACTGTTTATGATGAATAAATATGCAGGATTGAACATATATACAAAATAAACTCCGTAGACACTGCTTCATCTAAATTTGATGGGGATGAGCTACTTTATTTGCCATCAGGTTTGATATGTATCTGCAAAAGTATTCACTTTTATTCTGCAAAAAAAGATACAAATACTATATAGTAATAAAGCTCCTTTCACTCCTCTAAACAAGAAAACATAATTTAGCCTGGCCTCCACACAATATATTTTCTTTGACAATAAAACTCATTATCAAGCAAATAAAAGAAAAGGATATTAAACTAACAGTAACATATCTGGCTGGCTATTCTGGGCACGTCAGTTGACTACTTTTGTCCCTAAATTTATTTGAATTCCTAGATCACTAGTAACAGTTTTGCTGCATTAAAAGTTTGGGGCCCATCACGATTTCTTGTACCCAGTAGCTGATCAGAATACTTGTTATATTTTCACACGAGCACGACAGAAGGGACATTTGAAATCTGATTGGTTGCTACAGTCAATAATAAATATATAACACAGTTTTCAAATGTAAGCTTCAAATATGTTCTATGTGGGTCTTTATATGTTTAAATTATAATATATAAAAAATAAAATTCAATAATACTGTAAGTGTGTAAACAATAAAGTAAATATTGGAGTTGTTCAATCAAAACAGAGATTCAATTACTGTTAAGAAAATTCATAGCCAAATATTAGCATTTTGTATAAAATCTGCTTGGTGGGTTTAATCATTAAGCAGATCCTTTTAACCAGGGATATGCAATTAGCAAGCCTCCAGCTGTTGCAGAACTACAAGTCCCATGAGGCATAGTAAGACTCTGGCAGCCACAAGCATGACACCCAGAGGCAGAGGCATGATGGGATTTGTAGTTTTGCAACAGCTGGAGGTCCGCTAATTGCATATCCCTGCTTTAAACAAACACACTGGGCACCCCTGCCAATCAAACTACATAGGGGACCTATTTGTGCTAACTTTTTATGTTACTAAACCTACAACAGTAAAATCAGTCTGTATATGCAGTAAAGCTTGCTTGTTATACTCACTATGGAACCTAATGGGGTTAATCCTCTGCATTGTGTAAAAGGGCTGTCTGATCCTGTATGCACAGACCCTCCCCTTCTTGCATTGCCCCTAAAACATGTCCAGTTAAGACCGAGTAAATGGAGCCAGGCTGCACATGCTCAGTTTGGTATGTATTGCGAGAGAATTTTTTTATTTTCTTGGGAGAGTGCATGTGATCAGCACAGGGCCAATCAGCACTATCCAGACAGAGGGTCAGGGGTCCTGCATTCTGATAGAACAGCCAGTACTATCCTACAAGCTTTAACCAGGCACAGATACAAGTTACAAGACTGCTATACACTGCTGAGGAGAAAAGGTATTTAGCAGTTTATATTTACTAAAATAATTGCATTTCCATGTTTTGTGTACTGTGGGAGACCAGATATAATGAATGCAGGGTCCAGGGTTTAGTAACACTTTAAGTGAACTGGTAAGATTAGCTCTCCCTAGTCCACATATGGACTACCTGCTTCATGACATGCTAACCTCTGGTGGAAAATAGCTATTTATTTTTCTGTCGGTGATCCAATTACACTAATGTAATTTACTCCCCCCCCCCCCATAACTCAGAGAGCGAGTGGAAAGGAATCTGCATATGGAAATGTAGTGTGCTCTAAGCTCATAAAAAGGGACACGGGGCTTCTATACTAGTTGACTTCATGATCTGAGAGAATAAGAATAATGGATTAGAGGACTGGATTTGGCAGATCACCAGTGTAATGGATTTTGTCTGATCCACACATCTCTAGTGAAAACCAATTTATCGTCACTTTCATCTGCTTTTTGTTTTGAAAAGAAGAAAAAAAATATGCTCCATAATCTTTAATAATGTAGAAGGAAAAATAGCTTGTCTCACATAACATCCTGCTTATGTGGGTTTCAGATTATATTATACACAATGCAACGTGATTGAACAGTAAGCCTTTGTCATCCACATCTCTTGATTGGAATTTACACTTATAGGCTGTGGAAAAAATTGCATGCTTTGCTGTAGTTGCCAATCAGACGAGGGAAAATCAAGTGAACATAATCTTATGTAGATTTATCGAAGAGTTTTAGCCCTACTCAAGTTTTCCTTTATTATAGTGCTACTGTAGCCAAGCACGTAAATGCAGAGTTTCAATTCATATGTACATTTTCTGCCAAAGGACTTGTAATACTGTAAGCCAGCCTACCCATTTACACAAACAAAGCTCCCTACATGAAGCTTGTGTAGCACACCCCCTAAGGAGCCGCAAGTAGAAAGGGATCCCCCACCCTGCACAGCCAGGCACACTGCATCTTCGCAGCACACCTAAGTCAGAAGAACAGTCCAGTGATTTGTTTTATGTTTTATTGAGGGGAATAAACTTGGATAGGGATAGGGATATTATGGGATGCCCACTTGATAAAAGCAGTAGAACTCTTCAGGGACACAACTATATACAGTCCATATATACTCTTCTCCTCTGCCTTCTTCTTGTGTAGCAAAGTCCTAGTGCCCAGCTGTACTCCTGTGGCTATTGATCCCAGCACCATCTCTTCAGGCACTGCCAGCCCACCTGCCTAAAGCTGCCCTCCGGGCTACTTCTCCACAGTCCTCCCAGACAGACTCTGCATCTATGTCAGACTGCTCTTTCCAAGTCCTCTCAGGCATGTCTCTCAGTCCTTTCTGACTGTTAGGCCTGATTCACACCTATGCATTTTTAGTGCTTTTTGCATTTTGCAGATTTGCACTACAGTCCATTTAACATTTTCTATGGACCACATTTTGTAGTGCAATCAGGCCTAACACTCACCAGCCCACCTGGCTGTCTTCCTCCCTGGAGATTTGCCCTGCAGTATTCTACCTGCTGTGCTCCTCTTGCTCCTGTGCTTCTGGTCAGGATACCCCTGTGTGTCATTAAGAGGGTCCCTTCCCCACCTGACCCCAGGCCTGAGTTCACCCCCCCCCCCAGATTAGGGGGCAGCCTAACACTGCATTTCCAGCTTCCACCTGAACTCCAGTGCCCCAGTTGGGCTGACCAAGAGTATTTGATGGGGCCTGTCCCCTGCCAACCCATCTGTTGGGGATTGGTCAGGGCCCTCAGAATACTCTAGACAACTCCTCCTCACCTCCACTCTCATTTCTCTGGAGGTTACCAGCAAGTTCCTGAAGTAGGGGAGATCTCAGAGATGCTGCCTGTGAGTCATGCAGCCCTCCCTGAGTCACTTACCTGACCCAGATAAAACAACACAGGCTTGGCTGCCAGCCAAGTCTGAACAATATTCCTACACTAACAAAAACCTATGCTAGCACACTAGAGGGTGCTACACTTGTTTTTTTAAGATTGTTCATTGGACAACCCATCAGCATCAATCATCACCAATGTCCTATTGGCAGCAACATGAACCACCAAGCAGTAAAGTTGAACAAGAAAGTGGTAGAGTTGAACTAAGATGTAGATGAGTGATGGTCCAGTCTCTGCAGTATGACAGAGGTGTGTAAACCACAAGATTGTCTGTACAATATTACAAATCTTTTTTGGCAGTTAAAACAACAAACTTATATGTATATCAGCTCTGTTGGTAACTGTTTGCCTACAGCGCCACTTTTAAAGAATACATTTGCTGCCAACACAGAGGTATTATTCATAAGGAAACTTTAATTACAATAGTAGCATCAATATTTTTGGTGCTAGAGGCTTGTGCTGTTTTTCCCTCATAGGAGCCGGTGGTGTGTTTGACGTTTTAATTTTAGAATGTGAAGTTCTTATTATAGCCTGCAACATTAACTTAAATGGCTCTTATATGAAAATACAGTTTATTTTAATGTTAAGATTTGTTAGAAAGTCCTTGGCATAGGGTGGCTACATTTAAGGAGAGTGGCATTTTTCTACGCACTATTGAAATACAATTAACACATGGCTCTCTGTGCATTGCATTTTGGTGCCGTTATTCTGAATAGCACATGTAGCGGGCACACTTTACTAAGTGTGCGCTATCAGTGCAAATTTTGTTTTTTTTCAGGACTGTAATGGAGTTCTGAGGGTTAATTGTACAGGATTTACTTTGGCATCAGTCTGGCTGGGCTGTACTAGGCTTCCGCCTGGTCATAGGTGCAGTGAGGCACCCATGACAGGCTGAGAATCAGGCCTGGTTGGACTTCTTGGGTACCAATCTTTCCTGGAGCCAATCAGTGGGCGTGTCTGGCCCTGCTGCGTAGTCTGTGAAGGTGTTTAAGGTTCAGAAGTCACGTGTTCGAGGTTCGTCTGCGGCTTTGATTGCTGGTTCTGGTCCGGGGTAGCCCCGCGAGGGGTCCCGGGCCTAGTAGTGTTTGCTGTCCCGCAAGCATGGTCAATCCGACCAGCCCCAGAGGCCCTCATGGTCTGGGGAAGGGATGCGTCTGTTCCCGAGCCTCGGAACTGGCTAGTCCGAGGCCCAGTAACTGAAGGAGGATTCAAAGACGTCCCGGTGTGCTCTCGGTATTGGAGGGACATGGCAAGAAGTACAAGTGACCAGGGGAGGACTCTTCGGAAGAGGGCCAACAAGCTGGCTGCTCAGTAAGAGCCTGGGAGCTGAGTTGTATGGACAGTAAAGAATCCACACTTCACACAGTATCGCTAAAAAGGCTGAGAGATCCAGGTACTGTGAGAAAGGTTCCTATCTATCTTCAGTTACAATTTAGTCTGTGGCAGAGACTTTGCAAAGTTTCTGGATCACATGCTGGCTGCTAGATCTCTGGCTAGAGGTTTATCCGGCAGTGAAGCACCCAGCTGCGAGTGGTTACTCTCTGGGTTGATTAGAGACATTCGTTGGATGTCAGCAGTTCAAATTGTCTGAGTTTTGTCACCCGTGCCCTCTATTCCCACCAGACCATGTGTTATGTTGGATGTTACTACTGCAAAATAAAAACCTTGAAAAGTCTGAAGTCGCTGGGTACTAGCCCTGGGAACCCCTAGACAACAACCGACAAGCCACGAGGAGGTAACTGGTCAGCCCAGAAAGTCAAGGCCGCCCCTAGGGGTTATGGCCGCTACACACATAACATAAGTACACATATACAGTGCACCATATCACATGCATTTTAGCAAACCACAACATACAGATGCTGCCTTAAAGCAATGCATATAATAATGCTCATTAACATATGAGTGTTAAAGTACAGGAAAAGTAAAGCTTTGGCCTCAATATTGCAAAGTGCATCGGTGATGTAATAGGTGAACTTGAATTTACCCATAGAAACCAAAATGAATTCAGTTAACTATAGTTATACCAATTGAGAGATGATTAAAAAGATTAAATTCCCATACAGTCATATTTGCAGTACCTTCTCATTAAAGTTTAATTCAAGATTTAATTTTGCTTTGAACAGTTCACTTAGACCAACCTGGTCCAAGCAAACTATTTAAAATAGAGATTAATGTGGCTGCTGTGTGTGCTGTAATGGACTGTAGTAGCATTAGCTATATACAGTAAGTAGCTCTGTGTTTTCCGACAGCAGTACAGGCAACTTTCCATCTGATGCCAAATTAAAGTGTATTAGTATTAAGTATTAAACCCAAAATCAAAAATCGCTTGGATTTGGTGGCTGCATTAAATTTGTTTTTTATTCTTTTTCCTTAAATTTTCACCTGGTGAACGATCAAGTTAAAGCGGTTGTAAATCGTGGAGGTTTAAAAAAAAAAACACTGGTGAGCCAATTGCATAATGTTCTAGTACGCATTGCATACTAGCCAGATTTGCTGGTTGGAAGCTGAAGAGTGGGAACTTTGAGTGGAGAGTAAAAAACAGGTTTGCTGGTGATTGCTGTGTTTGCATTTTTAAGTTCTTTTTGGGGTCTTTCCTTGCTTTTTAACACCCTTTCTGTCACTGCAGCCTTTTTTTCTTTCCTTCCTTCAGACTACTAATTAAGGGGAGTGGTTAAATGGTCATAGGGTGCTTGAGGCACTATATAACTTTCTGTAGAACTCATTTCTGAGCCTTCTTATCCTTGAGCTTTTTGCTTACTGGAATTCTGACCAAGTGGAACCGGACTAGGTGGTGAGTTAAAAATCTGAGTTTAACCGCTAGCCGACCAGCCGCCGCAGTTATGATGCAGCAGTTTGGCACGGCTGCACAAATCGTCGTAGGTGTACGTTGTCTCCTTAAGACGCTATTGGAGGCGTGCTCGTGCCGCCGGAGGCACATGTGTGCACCTGCAGCGCGTCGCTGGAGCCGATACCTGTGCCCAGCGATGTCCATAACATGATTTCATTTAACATGGGACCATAACATGATTTCATTTAATGTTAGCTGTAAGCAACAAACACATACTGGTAAGAACAAAACACTTAACTTTAAGAGAGCAAATTTTCCAAGGATGAGGGCTGCTCTACAGACTGGGAGGGAATATTAGCATCAATGGACACCGAACAGAAATGGGAATACTTCAAAAAGACTGTATGCAAACTCACTGCAAAGTATATTCCCATATACGTTTAAAAGGCTAAAAATAAAACCTATGTGGCTCAAGGCCAGAGTTAAAATAGCTATAAATAATGAAAAAAAGAGCTTTTTAAAATAAAAATAAAAATGAAGGAACACTATCATCGTTTAAATGTTACAAAGAGTAAGGATGCAAGGATGCAAAAATTTTAAACGAATGACTGATTGCAAAAGATAGTAGGACAAACCCCAAAAAAGTCTTCAAATATATTAAAAAGGAAGTAAACCCTCATAAAAAAAACTCATAAAACTCATAAACACATAAACCCTCATAAAAACGGGGAAAAAAAACCCCTGCAAGACAAAGGCATAATTAGCTAGTATGCATAGCATACTAGCTAATTATTTATCACTTACCTTAGATCGAAGCCCCCGCATCGGTCCAGGTCTCCCCCTCCGACCGCCGACATGTTCTCCCGGAGTGAGTTCTTCCGGGTATCGCGGCTCCACCGCTGTGATTTTCTGGAGCCCCGATGCTGTCACAACTGAAGCATCGGCATATAGCGCCATTGCTTCAGTTGTATTAAGTGAACATGTGCCGCATGACGTCGGCACATGCAAATACAGGGATATCTCCTAAACCGTGCAGGTTTAGGAGATATCCTTGTTAGCTACAGGTAAGCCTTAATATAGGCTTACCTGTAACATAAAGTTGTAAACAAGGGTTTACAACCACTTTAATAGTAAAACGGTCAGGTCTAAGCCCGTAGGCCCTTTACAAGATAATCTAGTGTGCGTGACTGGGGACAAAGAGAAGGCAAATTTAAATAAATATTTTCTTCAGTCCTGTGTATACAAAGGAGCATGGGGAGCTCAAGTCCATAATGGGAGTGGTAGTGACACAGCTCCAAATGATCCACAATGGCTCAAAAGTTATATGGTCCAGAAATATTTAGACAGAATAAAGGTGGATAAAGCACCTGGACCAGATGCCATCCACTCACGGATCCTAAAAGAATTGAACTCTGTCATTTTGAGGTCATTGTTTCTAATATTTAGCGACTTGTTAATGACTGGAATGGTACCACAGGATTGGCGCAGGGTCAATGTGGTGATCATATTTAAAAAAGGGATACAAGTCTTTACCAAGTAACCATAGACCTGTTAGTTTAACTTCTATAGTCAGGAAGATACTGGAGAGTTTAATAAAATACCACATAAACGAGTTCTTGCTGTAAAAAAATGGTTTACCAACAGACAGCATGCATTCATGAAAGACAGAAGTTGTCAAACAAACCTGATTTCTTTTTATGAGGAGGTAAGTAAAATCTTGGACAGAGGGGTGGCTGCATATGTGGTATATCTAGATTTTGCAAAAGAGTTTGACACAGTTCCTCACACACAGCTGAGTTGAGTTGAGAGGTATCTTAATATAGCGCTGTCTTACCCCAAAGGGTCCCGACGTGCAAAGTTCCTGGGAAGAGAGGGCCCAGGGACCAGAAGCAGCACAGAGCGGCAGAAGGGTAGAAGAGAGAGAGACTACGCAGGAAAAGCCTGCGTGAAAAGCCAAGTCTTTAGTAACCCGTGGAAGACCGGAATATTGGGGGCCTCCTGGAGCTCGACAGGGAGGCTATTCCATAGTACGGCACCCTGGTGCTAGAAGGCCCGACCACCACGCCAGATCTTCTTGGGCACAATACAAATACATAAGTGGTCTATATAGTGAATTTGGTGTTGAGTTATTCACTTTAGGGTCATCACAGAGGAAAAGGAGGCACTCTTTACGTCTAGAGGAAAAAAGATTTCATCTCCAAACACGGAAATGGTTCTTCACAATAAGAGCTGTGAAAATGTGGAATAGACTCCCTCCAGAGGTGGTTCTGGCAAGATCAGTAGAGTGCTTTAAAAAAGGCCTGGATTCTTTCCTAAATATACATAATATAATTGCAAACTAACATTAATAGCTGATCCAGGGAACATCCAAATTGCCTCTTGGGGGATCAGAAAGGGATTTTTTACCATGCTGGAGCAAATTGGTTCATGCTTTGCAGGGGTTTTTGCCTTCCACTGGATCAACTGTGGGTGAAGGATGGTGTATATGGGATTGTATTTTATTTTTTATTTTTAGGGTTGAACTAGATGTGTCTTTTTTCAACCTGACTAATTATGTAACTATGTAACATTACGAAATACTTACCTTTGGAACGAAGCCCTGCAGCGCTGGGCTGTCACCTCTGAGAGTTCTAACACGTTCCCCTGGTCTTTATTCCAGGTTTGCAGGCTCCGGCTATGTGATTGGCCGAGCCACAATGACGTCACTCCCACACATGCGTGTGGGAGCCCTTGGTTTCCAGGACAAAGCTCTGAAGGTCCGGCAAGGTATGCTCCGGTGATGTAACTGGCTGCATTCTGCTAAATAGTGAACATTTAGGAGATATTCATTTATACTACAGGCAAGCCTTATTATAGGCTTACCTGTAGGTACAAATTACCAAGCGGGGTTTACTACCGCTTTAAGTCTGATGAAGTCATGTGAGTGTGATGATATGCATTGGGATTGGCTGACAGGCACACAGGAAGTGATGTAGGAACGATCTCAGCACTTAAGGATGATGTATTGTGTTCCATCTTGCTTAATGTGAGTGTTTTAGTGTTTGTTTTTTTCAAATAAATATTTTATTACATACAACACTATATGGGCATTCGCCTTCTTTCCTCTACATCCCCCTCCAACCTTTGGGTGAGAGTGAGATTACATTATAGAGGAATCACTGTTCACTACCCAGCATTGATTCTTTGGACAACGAGAGGAAGACCCTGAAAGGAAATTGAGAAATTCTCAAGACACCAGCCATTTATCTAAAGCCCCCAGAAGATATTGCAACCACTGGTTTTCCTATGCTGTTACCTTACAGTAGTAAGGTGAGATGCCACTTCACACAGATGTGTCATTGCATGGAATGAAGAGACACCTGTTTATATTTATCAGTCTTCACAGTTAAGACTGTAGCACTACACTTCACTGTTTTTCACCTTAATGCTAAGAAGACTGCCTTAGAAACTTGTTACTTGTCCCATTTTCACTTTACTGTTTAGTGTATGTCGATCAGCTTGATGAAGATTGATTGACTAACCACCCACGTTTGTTACATATGACATATGGTTTGTTGTGCAAATCACTTGTTATTTGCTTGATTGTAAGGAATCTGTTATTTGAAGAGCTTATTTTCATGTTTGATTTACATTGCCACCTTGTGCACACCTTTATCATTGGCTTTTCATTTCAAGTACGTTTATTTTTTTGTAACGCATTGGTTACACTTCAGTTTAACAACAGCGCAAGTGTATATTTATTGGTCATGGTCAGGTGTGCTATACATTGTTTTTTTCACTTCCAGTGATAGGGTGGGAATATTCCTCTACTAGACTTGCCTTGTATCTTTATTATTGAATACAAGGATCCCCCTGATTAGTGAAGGTGGAAAGGCATGTGGATGATGTCATGATTTCTACATTGGCCAATCAGAAGAAGCCTTTTATTTATCAGTAAAAATACAAAGCTTCTTCTGAATGGTGGAAAAGCCTGACTATCTTTAATTTTGGCAGTGGGGGGTGGGGGTGTTAGTAGCTAATGTAACTACAGTCTAATAAGCACACACAGTGGCTGCATCATTCTATGATGGAATCAGTTCATTTGGACCAGCTTTCCGTAGACTATTTAACATGAAATTGAACCTTGAATTTTATTCTAAGACTGTTGGAAAGACTCAAAGGATGATATTCGGAAGATCTTATTGAGTATGGCACACAGTGTAAAAGCACATGGCTGCCTGCATTGTATTACATCTGTGACTGAGCAATGGCTCATTCCATTTTCAGAAAGAGAGGTCTTTTAAATGATAAGTGAATGGCTTTTCACATAGCCACAAGAGCATTGGCCAAAGTCAAAGAGCTCAGATGCAGCTCTACAGTTTTTCCTTAGCTGTGATGCATTGCCATGTGAAAACAAACAATGGCCACTTCAATTGAGAATAAATTTCATATAATCCCAATCTACAGGAAATTAGAAAATCAAAGGTTTCGTAAAGGGGCAGCACACAGTGGGACTGATATACTAAAACTGGAGAGTGCAAAATCTGGTGCAGCTTTACATGATAGCCAATAAGCTTCTAACTTCAGCATATTTAATAAAGCTTTAACAAAAAAAATGGAAGCTGATTGGTTTCCATTCAGAGCTGCACCATATTTTGCACTCTCCAGTTTTAGTAAATCAACCCCTTTGTGTAAAAATTACCCTTTAAAGCCACCACATGACTGCTTCCTTCTCTTTCTTGTTTTACATAGTAGGAAGCTGTAAGTGTGCAGACGTGGCACTGGAACATCACTTCCAGTGACACAAACCGCTCCTGCACTAAATTTCCCATCACTCCTTGCACTCTCCAGTTTTAGTAAATCAACCCCGTATGTTTATGGGCAATAGTCATAAATGATACATCATATATCAGAATTGGAATAAAGTATTTTGTTGTACAGAGCTCATGTGGATTTGAGATTAGTTTTCCTGGTTCTATAATTTCCAGCTAGGATCCTATGATATAGGAACAGTTATTTTGTAGTTCATTTTTTATTCCATTTGTTAAAAAAAATGCACGCACAGCAGTAAAATTCCACTGTATTATGTATACTGCTAAAATGATGAAATAATACTGGATATGTCACTATTTCTTTAAACCCAATAAAAAGAAATCTTGACTCGTTTTAGCAGGTCTGTAACAGAATATAAATTCATTAGCAATAGCATAGCGGTTAGCTTCCATCCAACATACTGGCTGAGAAGCACAGTGCGTCTCATCACCTGCTGTGGAAATTAGTAGCGCTTTCATCATTTTTCCTGCCAGGTCATGCAATAGAAACTACTGATTTAACAAGTTGAGTTTTAGCAGTAATATCTTGCTAATAACTCAATTTATATAGGAATATGCAGTGCTTCTACAAAGCTCATTAACTCTGCAAGTCATGAAAGAAGGTATGCATTTCCATGGTTTGTAATTTCCTGCACACACTAGGGTCCAAAAGTGTGTTGCTCTAGAGCTGCAGGATATATTCTATCACATCTATCCACAACTAAACTTTAACTTGTGCCTAGAGAGCTTTCAGACTTATATTTGTATCATTTTCTTTTTGAGTTACATAAGTGAGCGTTAAAATAATTGTTTGTAAATGTGGGTAATTGCTAAACAAATTAATTTACAGATTAAGTAGGTCTCCAAATATATATTAGTGTTTTTTTTTTTTTCATTTGTGTTAGAATATGGGATGGTAAGAATCCCTGTCAGCTTTTTTTCATATCTGTATCCCAGTAGGGAGATTTAACTTCATAAGTTGTTTGGAAACACAATGTGAATTGTGAGAAATATCCCCAAAGCAAAGGAAAATTCCCTATTATACACTTGTTACTGGGACAGTGGGTTTGATTTAAGAGTGGTATAGACTCCATAGAGAGAGATATAATTTTGCCCCTGTACAAATCATTAGATCTCATCTGAAATATGCAGTTCAGTTTTGGACACCAGTTCACAAAAAGGATATCGGGGAACTGGAGAAAGTGCAGTGAAGGGCAACCAAACTGATAAGAGGCAGCAAGGCTCAGCTATGATGAAAGATTAGAGGAACTGAGATTAAGGGGGAATATTATCAAAATGTATTATTACATAAGTGGTCCATATAGTAAACATGGTGTTGAGTTATTTGCTTTAAGGTCATCACAGAGGCCAAGGACAGATTTAATCTCCAAATTCGGAAATACTTTTTCATAGTAAGAGCTGTGAAAATGTGGAAAATACTCCCTCAAGAGCTGGTTCTGTCCAGCTCAGTAGATTGTGTTAAAAAAGGACTGGATTCTTTACTAAATGTACATAATATAATTGGATACTAACATTTATAGTTGATCCAGGGAATATCTAAATTGCCTCTTGGGGGATCAGGAAGGAATTTTCTACCCTGCTGGAGCAAATTGGTTCATGATTTGCAGGTTTTTTTTTGCCTTCCTCTGGATCAACTGTGGGTATAGAATTGTGTTTATAGGATTGTAAAACATGTTTTGTTTGTTTTTGTTTTACCCTTTTTATTGGTTGAACTAGATCAGGGGTAGGCAACCTGGGGCCCTGCAACTGTTGTAGAACTACAAGTCCCATCATGCCTCCGGGAGTAATTGTAACTGCCAGCCTTGCAATGCCTCATGGGAAATGTAGTTCCACAACAGCTGGAGGGCCCTAGGTTGCCTAACCCAGAACTAGATGTACTTGTGTCTTTTTATAACCAGACTAAATCTGTAACTATTTACTAAAACTGGAGAGTGCAAAATCTGGTGCAGCTGTGCATGGTAGCTAACTATAGTAACTTCTAATAAAAAAAAAAAAACTGGAAGCTGGAAACTGGAAGCTGATTGGTTTCTATAAACAGCTGCACCAGATTTTGCACTCTCCAGCATTAGTAAATCACCCCATGTTCCAACAGGAAAATTTTCCTCCAACTCCCATTTAGTGACAACTGTAAAATATTAGGTTTCCTATCACTTTGCAACCCGGTGACAATAGTAACCATGTCAAATAAAAAAAGTAAAATCTCCATAATAATATATAATTTGGTATACGATCCTTAATGGGTTATTCATTGATCATTTTTTTAGGTTTAGCACGATGGCATTTAGAGATGCTTTTTAGCCATCTTAATATACTCACATACATAAGATGATTATTGTCAAATCCAAATTGTCAGGCCTGAAAATATCAGTGACTAGACTCCTCAACAATTTGATCCAAGCAAAAGTCTATTGGCCCAGTTGGGTTTGTTTGCCATTAACCTATTATTCCTCCCAAAAAACTGAAAACAATACCAAACAATAGGGTATTGAAAAAAGGAGGAAGTGTCTGCTCTGTTTACATAAATAAACCCACTACACTGTTTGCGTGTTTATATGCCTCTTGGTTGAACAATCAACTTTTAAAAATATGTACCTGTATTAATTGTTTGCATACACAGACTTATGTTTAAGCGTAAATTAAAAGAAAAACATATTACTGCAGATATGCACTCAATAAAAAAATCTTAAACAAAACCAAAATGATCCTAGATCCTACTGCTTTCCTGAACACAACTGTAAAAAGTGGAATATTAATTGTCAGTAATGGTTCTATAGCTGTTCTCAGTACTGTTAATCTAACATGCACAAGGATATCAAAAGGGAGGTGAGTTTACTATTATACTCAGTTCATTGAGCTGGTGATCCACAGTTGCAGATTGTGGTTTTATCTTTCTGGCTTTGCAATGCAGCTGACTGGTGTGAAACAATAGTGTGGTTAAATAAATATACATTTTTGTCAGGTAAAAGTGTTTCTATTTATGTATGTTATGTATGTATGTTTTTTTCTATCTATGTTAGCTGTTTGGCTGGAGTTTCCCTTTAAAAAAACATTTGAAACATTGATTTTAATTAATCAAATTTTAATTTCAAAGGTTTGATCTATACATTAGCTAATCTTAATTCCTGTACTCTCATATATATCTCCAAAATATGGCCCTTGCTAACTAATGAGCCATTTTGTGATATCGGTTTGACCTTCTCAACATCAGGTCCTGGTTTGTCTTCAGAACAGCGTACCTGCTCAATTGTCAAAGCCTTGTATAAATGCTCGTTTGTGAGTATATATTTTGCAGTTTTTTATGCTTTAATAAAGCTTTACCAGTGGTAATGCTCTAGGTCGGTGTGCCCTCCTTCTTTTCTTTTTCTTTTTAGTCTATAAATACCCATTATCCTGAGGAGGGCTGCAAGATGGCAGGCATTGCTCTATAAAGTTGGCTGCACCGCGTATTGAGATACTTGACATCCGAGTGCAGGAGAGATTTCTACCCTTCCTAACTAATGACATCACAATGATCCTAGTTCCTTCCCTGGTAATCTCCTACCTCGATTACTTCAACGGAACTACCTTTACATAGGCTATCGCCCCTTTATTACATCATAAATGCTGCTGCCAGGCTCATCCACCTTACCAACCATTCGGTGTCTGCTACTCCTCTCTGTTAATCCCTTCATTGGCTTCTGATCACCCAACAAATTAAATTTAAAATACTTACAACAATTTACAAAGCCAACCACAACTCGGCCCCCAGCTACATCACTAACCTAGTCACAAAAGACAAACCTACTCGATTTTTTCATTTATCCCAAGACTTTCTGCTCTCTAGCTCCCTTGTCACCTCCTTCCATGCTCACCTCCAGGACTTTTCCCAAGCCTTGTCTATCCTAAGGAATTCCCTACCCCTATCTGTCTGACTATCTTCTACTCTGTTTGTTTTTAGACAATCCCTGAAATCCCTCTTTCAGAGAAGCCTATTCTGTCCCTACCTAACAACTGTACTTTAATTTGTTCATCAGATCATCCCCCACAGGTAATCCCTTTTGTATATCTTGACCCTCCCTCCTAGATTGTAAGATCTAACAAGCAGGGCCCTCTAATTCCTCATGTACGGAATTGTATTGTAACTGTACTGTTCATGTTGTAAAGCACTAATCCTGTATAAGAATAATAATAATTATCATGATAAAAGAAAAAGAAAAAATAGACCTGCCCTCTATAACCAAGTGAAAGTGATAGAATACCTCACAAAATTAAAAATACATCAAAACAAGAGGTGTGTGCAAATCTTCCAATATGGACACTTGTTCTGTAAAAAATGTATAAAGGACAATTCCCCTCACTTTGCAGAGGTTTTCTCTCACTTCCTGTTATATCTCTAAGACAGGAAGTGAGGAGAAAATCTTGCCAAAGGGACACAGACAGCAAAAAATAAACCACAGGGGTTTTAAAACCTCCCTACCCTACCCACAGCTACAAGGGAAATTATTGGCTATTCATATACTTAAGGTGAATGTTTCTTTGCTCATCAAATAAGATGGAAAAATTTGTGCTCACTCCGAATACCCAGTCATATCCAAGGGAGATTAGGTAAACTGAATTTTTCTGGCACCTGACTGAATTTAAATTGAAGTTTCCTAAAATCTGTTTACATTTACTAGTTACATGACCACTTTATTATCATTATCAACAGGTAGCAAAACACCTAGGAAGTACTAATAATATACTTTGCATATGTTTTCATGTTGAAAAATATCGGCTTTTAACCACTTCCAGACCAGCCTCGTTTTGGATTTTAGGTGTTTACATGTTTAAAACTGTTTTTTTTGCTAGAAAATGACTTAGAACCCCCAAACATTATATATTGTTTTTTTTTCTAACATCCTAGAGAATAAAATGGCGGTCGTTGCAATACTTTTTTTCACACCGTATTTGCGCAGCGGTCTTACAAGCGCACTTTTTTTGGAAAAAAGTCACTTTTTTGAATAAAAAAATAAGACAACCGTAAAATTAGCCCAATTTTTTTTTGGATTGTGAAAGATAATGTTACGCCGAGTAAATTGATACCCAACATGTCACGCTTCAAAATTGCGGCCGCTCGTGGAATGGCGTCAAACTTTTACCCTCAAAAATCTCCATAAGCGACATTTAAAAAATTCTACAGGTTGCATTTTTTGAGTTACAGAGGAGGTCTATGGCTAGAATTATTGCTCTCGCTCTACCGATCGCGGCGATACATCACATGTGTGGTTTGACTACCGTTTTCATATGCGGGCGCTGCTCACGTATGCGTTCGCTTCTGCGCGCGAGCTCGTCGGGACGGGGTGTTTTAAAAAATGTTTTTTTGTTTTTTATTATTTATTTTACTTAATTGTATTATTTTTTACACAGTTTTAAAAAAAAAAAAAAAAATTGATCACTTTTATTCCTATTACAAGGAATGTAAACATCCCTTGTAATAGAAAAAAGCATGACAGGTCCTCTTAAATATGAGATCTGGGGTCAAAAAGTCCTCAGATCTCATATTTGGACTTCAATGGGAAAAAAAAAAAAAAATTTAAAAAATGTCATTTAAAAAAATGACATTTGTAAATTTCTCTTTAAGACGTATGGGCGGAAGTGATGGGCGGAAGTGACGTTTTTGACGTCGCTTCCGCCCTCCTATGGTATAGAGATGAGTGGCGGCCATCTTAGCCTCACTCATCTCTATACACAGGCAGGGAACGGACCCGATCGCCTCCGCCGCTGCCGACGGTTCCGGTAAGCGGCGGAAGGCACGGGAGAGCGGCGGGAGGGGGGGGGGCACCTCTCCCGCCGCCGATAACGGTGATCTCGCGGCGAATCCGCCGCGATGACCACCATTATCGGAAAGGGGACCGCTCACTGTAAAGAGGGATACCTCGGTTGTGGCAGCAGCTGCTGCCGTTACCGAGATATCCCTCTTCAAAAAAATGACGTATATATACAGTGAGCGGTCGTGAAGTGGTTAAAGACATAACTGCTTTTTGTTTGTGTAAAGTGGCCAAGGAATTACTAGCTGTCTGTGTTACAATATGTCAATTATGTGAACTTGAGTTAATTGAAGTGAAAATGGTGCTCTGTACTAAGGGAGCACATAGTCCATCGAGCGTTACATTCCCTGAAAGATTTTCTGTAAGTGTTGTCATTTTTCAAGCTGTAGGTCTATATTCCACAGGGATAACCTGAAATTAGAAACATATTTTAGTTTTGTCCTTCTGTGACATCCAGCTCTCAGCCAAAATTTCTCATGAGGTCATTTGGGATATTTCTGTTGGATGAGAGAGTATCACTGATCTGATCTGAACATCTGTAGTGACTCAAACAGTGTCAGCATTATGTTGTCGCCTGATACATATAATTTCAGTACTATTAAGTGACAGTTAAAAAGTGTATGGAATAAAAGCAAGAGCAAACAATGTACTTGTAAATTGTAGTTACTGTATCATGGTGATAAATGTGGCAATGGGGCTGAAGTCACTTGGGCAGTTTGTATTGTTGTTTACAAATAACTTACAAATATCACAACTGCTAGTTTTCAGTGAATATTGTATGTTGAGTAGTTGAAAGGGTCAATCAAACCAAATTGTCTTTTTTAATATCTGATAGAAAGTTAGAGAGCTACTGTAAGAATACAGGAGATACAAGAAAACTAGCTTATGGCTTCTTAGGTACCTCTCAGGTAGGTCAACTAAACTGTCATATCTGTACCAACAGCTCCTACCATGTGGTTTCAACAACCCTGTTGAAATTTTCATTTATTTTCTATACCAGACACAGTAAAAACATCCTAATGTGGATTACAACACTCAAAATCCCAAGGTGGGTAGACAGAGAGAGGGAAATTATCTATGGGATAAAACAAGAGATTCAAAAAGAGTTTGGATTAGTCTACAGGCAAAGTAAAATGTGTTGAAGGTAACCACAGGCAGCTCATTTGTCAGAAAGAACAAGTTAAAAATAAATTGCTTCATGATGTAATTTACCCCTGTATGCAACTTCTTACATGTATTGTCTTTTTCATGACTTTGAGTCTTTTTGAAATCTTTTAAAATACTGGTCTTTCCAGAATCTACCCATGTTTTGGGTCTGGTCACCCATCTGTGTGAATCAGTGTTGGTCATCTTACTTTAAAAAAGTAATTTAGTTAAGTTACAAATTACTTCTCCCAAAAAGTAATTGCGTTAGTAACTCAGTTACTCCATTGGAAAAGTAATTAGTTACGCAGCAAAGTAACTGACTTTTTTTTTTAAAATATTCTATACGTGTAACTAAGGGGCGGGTCTAGTATTACTGTAACCAAGGGGCACATTTATTATTGTTATATATCGTGTAACCAAGGGACTGCTCTATTATTACTCTAACCAAGGGGCAGTTCTGTTATAGCGTGTAAGCAAGGGGCGGGTCTATTATTATTATATCGTGCAAGGGGCGGGTCTATTATTATTATATCGTATAAGGGGGTGGATTTCTACAGAAGAGGGTGAATGTTAAATTAATGGGCAGAGCTCGATATATAACAATAAATGCGCCCCTTGGTTACAGTAATACTAGACTCGCCCCTTAGTTACACGATAGACGCCCCTTGCAGAGTAGCACGAGCATCATGAGGGTGCGGCATCGCCTCGTACAATTACATGTTAACTGCACCTGCGCATTGTAGAGTTCACTCAGAGCTGTTTAGGTTCGGCAGTTTTCGGAAGCTCCGTAGTCCTTCGTACTGCGCAAGCGCTGCGCCTGCGCAGTACAGGGGGTCCTTATCCGGCGGGGGAACTTTTTTGGCAGGGCACCGGAATTACACTACTGCCATCTAGGGGTAACTAAGCCAAAGTAATGGGAACTGAGTTACCATGAGGGGAAAAGTAATCAGTTAGATTACTAGTTACCCTCTAAAGTAACTGAGTTACGTAACTCAGTTTATTTTAACTCAGTTACTTACATCACTGGTGTGAATGTAGACAATTTAAACATTGGTGATAGCATCCATTTATAGTTTATCACTTTGTAATGTTGCATTGTATAGCATGTCCATGATCATTCTTCCTGTCCATGATCATGCTTCCAAATGTTATCGTGCAAAAATCTTAACATCCGTTGTTATGCAAGAGTTAGGTTAGATGGGCAGATGTACAGAAATTGACAGTGTGCATGAAAATAAGTTAGTTCAGTACTTTAACATATTGTCACCACACACAAGATGGCAACTTACATTATTCCGTGTATTAAGAAATCTTGGTGCTTACCCTTATTTGGATTACTCATACGTGGAAGAGTAAGACATAAATCATTTTCTGTGTTTTGTTTGGTCAGCTATATTTTTAGTTTTAACAGAAAATATACAGAACATATTTCTAAAACTGAAGTACCTTGCAGTGTTCCTTTTATTGACCTAATAGTGCCCAAGGATTTGCTGGTAGCTTTGCTATTTTTTCTTACAGTACTGGCCCACTTTCTGTTATGTTCCTTAGAATAATAAATATGCTATTTGTTATCTGTGCACTGCATTTTAAATCTGGTTAGAGCAGGACCTCATGCCTGGATAAAGAAAAGTGAAAATGTAACTATTGATTATGGTGCAAGAATACCAAGATACTTTTAAATAAGACATTGAATATGATTTTCCATATATGTGCAATTCAGTAAAATGCACAGCTAGCACAAAAAGTTTACTGTTAGGATGGCCCACACCAATGATATATGTATTTTGTGTAAGACATCTAAAGGAAATGATTGTAACATGGAAGTTACCTATTTATTCAATGTAAACCAGAGAACATTTAAATATATTACTTATTCTTGCAAGAACCAAACAAGATTTAAAGTGACTTACCTGTATGGAGACACTGCTATAGGAGCCACCAATGACTCCAGCGATAAGTAATGGACTGTTCCCTTGAATGGCAAGTGAACCATCTGGGCAAACATATTCTGCCTCATCCACCTTGGTCAATGAGGCCCTTACAAACTCCAGTGACTGTTCCAGAGCATAGGTGTCCCTAGAACAGGTATCCAGAATATGAACGCCTAGTTTTACTCCAGGTAGTAGTGTGCTGTCTCTGTTAATCTGATCAATAGCGAACAGCATGGCTTCCAAACGCTGGATACCTCGATCCTCATTGATTCTGCCGCATTCTTCACTTCCTGTGCCTTTTTCATTTATTGGAAATAAACCTCCTAAGACAAGGTCTCCCTCAATCTTTATTTCTTTCCTCACAAAATTGTGATCACTTGAAGAAAGCAAAACTCCTTTGGAAAATAAGGCCAAAACAAATACCTGAAGGCTGACAAAAGTCTTCATGATTTTTGCTTCTTGGTATAAATGTGGTAAAATCAAATTATTTTTCTTCCATAGCAGAGTCATTCAGCTTGTTGCTGTGATGATACATCCCTAAAGAGAAATAAAATGGAAGTAAAAGAGAAATAACAAAATGAGATAGTATGCCATCCTTACCAAAGTAAGAAAACACGAAAAGTGTTTCTGCTGCCACTAGAAACCTGATACTATTACGCACATTTTTAGTTCAGCTAAGAAAATAAAAAAAATAATATAAATGCTTATAGGAGCAATAAAGACATTAGATACATGAGGCTGGTTTAAATTCTCTTTTATTTTATTAGCATACACTCTGCCCTACATTTACCATTAGGTATAGTGGGCATATGTCTATAGGCAACAGAAGCAAAGAGGTGGCTTTTTGCTGTTTTCCTACTGGTCACACATAGTATTCTACACCAAGTTGTGATCAGGAATTCAAGGGAATGTTTAGTTTAAAAGAATTAATCCTA
Organism: Lithobates sylvaticus; assembly: GCA_028564925.1. Taxonomy (NCBI): domain Eukaryota; kingdom Metazoa; phylum Chordata; class Amphibia; order Anura; family Ranidae; genus Lithobates; species Lithobates sylvaticus. The sequence goes on along the minus strand of CM053029.1, from coordinate 461,732,485 downwards.
GTACAGGTTGTGTGCCCACAGGCTTCCGTGATGGCATTCCTATATGTTCCCCAACACTCCTATAACATTTTTTTATTTACACACAATTTTGCTTTGTAACATAAAATAAAAATGTAATTAAATTAATCGCTTGCAGACCAGCTGCCGCAGTTATACTACGGCAGGTTGGCTCGGTTGCGTGAATTGCCGTAGGTGTACGTTGGGCTCGCACACGGTGTTCTGTGGGCACGCGTGCACTGCCGGAGGTGCGCTCAAGTGCCCATTGGCCAGCGGGGGAAGCCAATCAGCGGGTCCGGCAGAATCGATGTCCGCCGCCTGGCTGCGATCATTCCCCGCAGTGACAGAACGGGGATCTGCCTGTATAAACAAAGCAGATCTCTGTTCTGACAGGAGAGATCACACAGAGATCCTGTCTTTCTGCTATGCAGGAAGATAGATATGTGTGTTGTCACAAGCAGCCCATCCCCTATACAGTTAGTAAACACACTGAGGGAACACTGTTAACCCCTTCCCTGCCAGTGTCATAAGTAAAATGTCAGTGCATATTTTAGCATTGATCACTGTAATAATGTCACTGGTTCCCAAAAATGTCAGTTAGGTGTCCGATCTGTCTGCCGTAATGTTGCAGTTCCACTAAAAATCTCTGATCACCACCATTACTAGTAAAAAAAAAAAAATGGCATAAATCTTTACCCTATTTTTTAGATGCTATAACTTTTGCGCAAACCAATCAATATACGCTTATTTTTCTGCAAGACAAGTTTGAGCCAACGCCCTTCGGACAAAATGTCACTGTTTTGTACGAGGAAAGTCCGATCGTGCGTACGAGGCATTACAGTTGTTATGAACAGTGTTAATCAAGTTACAGAAGTTTACAGTATGTCACATTAGGGTTTACAGAAGTGATTACAGAATGTATTAATAGTGCAATACATTGGCAAATCTAGCAACTACATTTTATCCTGCACATTTGTACTGAAAAAATCCAATCATTTTGCCATGAATAAAGAACACTTCTTTGAGTTGTATCTTTAAACACAGGCATATACAGTATGACATGGTATGTGGCTACCGGGTGCATTGTGGCTGTTTCACATAATTTGTGGTTCTTGATTTATTAATAGTGCAATACATTAGGCTAGCAACTAAATTTTATCCTGCCCGTGTGTACTGAAGAAAAGCCAATCATTTTGCCATGAATAAAGAACACTGCTCTCAGATTTAGCTTTAAACCTAGGCATATACCGTATGACATGGTATGTGGCTACCGGGTTCATTGTGGCTGCTTCACATCATTAGTGGCTCTTGATTTTCTATCACACAGACCTTATTAGTAAGAAAAGAAAAGAAAAAGAAGCAAAAACTGATGAGCGAATATAGCAGGTGCATTGACAGGTGAGCATAAATTTAGCTGGGGGGGACTTAAAGGATAACTATACTTTTGTCTTTAATTATGCAAAAGTATAATTAATTGGGGTTCCTTAAGTGCACCAGTTTATTCATATTCCATACATTTTACACACACAGGGTTGAATTAAAAGTAGTTTCTTCTTATCATTAATTTATTTCTTTCATAGTGATTTTTTACAAACATTGTGTTGGTATTTCCATGAATATAGTTTAGACTAAATTTGAATATGTCTAGTTTATTTTGTCACATCTTTTGCAAATCTGATCCGTCCCAAGCAATACAGATGTGAATTTATAGCATGTGCTTCCAAAAGGATAATGATGGCTGAATTATAATTACTGGAGCAGCATTTTTTGCAGGTGTTACTGGAATGACAATGGGATTTGAAAGCAGCGCATTTGCACATTTAAAACTAAGCAAACTCATTTGGTCAAACAATAACTTCAATGGATACTAGCACTTGCTTCAGGGTATAATCCAACTTGGAGATTTAATTAGGAAAATGTCCTTGGTAGATTGTCACATAAGGAAGCAAATATGTCCATTAAAATTAATGAGACTACGTACAAGCATTAGCAATAGAAACGGACATGTGGTAATCAACATTTGGCATCTTTGAGCAGAAAAAAACAATCATTTGCAAACAAATTTTTTGGCATGCTAAGAAACCAACGTATGTCATTGTATTGTAATAGTGTACACTGTAAAATAATATTGACAGGCTTTCCTAAACATATGGTAACCTAAAAAAAAATTATTTTATGCATCCTGGCTACACTGAGCAACTGCACAGCATGACATGAAAAAAACAAAAAACTGGGTGAACACTCTGTAAGTGATTGATTCGTCTACTTGGTATAATGGCCATAGCACTGTTTTATTGCACAGTATAAAGCCATGTACTCAAAAATATGCATGTTTTGATGTATGCCAAGTGGTCCCTGACTCTGGAGCCAGTGAAAGTGTAATAGAGAATATTTAAATTCAATAACAAAAATATAATATATTGGAGCCTACTGCAAAAGATGAAAAAAATGAACATGACATTTTTTTTTTACAATGTAGTGCACTGTGGCGGGTCATGTGGTACACTCTACTGTACCCAGCATTGGGGTTCCATTCATATTCACATAGCAGGTGTGTTGTCATATATTGAGGCAAAGCACATAGGGGGTTATTTACGAAAGGCAAATCCACTTTGCACTGCAAGTGCACTTAAAAGTACAGTCGCTCTAAATCTAAGGGGTAGATCTGAAATGAGTGGAAGCTCTGTTGATTTTATCATCTAATCATGTGCAAGCTAAAATGCTGTTTTTTATTTTCCTTGCATGTTCCCCTCGGATCTACAGCGACTTTACTTTCAAGTGCACTTGCAGTGCAAAGTGGATTTTCCTTTAGTAAATAACCCCCATTGTCACAAAGCATACGTGTGAATGATTTCTAAATTAATAAGCCCCTTAGAGTAAGAGAGAATCTCCCCTATAGGGACCGACAGCAATGAAAAAAATGAGAGTGGTTCTAACCCCTCACCACCCTATATAAATCTAAAAAAGTTGTCTTTAGTTATACTTTAATGGCTCATTGACACTCATCCAATCCATTGTGGTGCATTAAAAAATGTGATGGCACATTTTAAGATGCAATACATTAGGGCAGTCCATTCATTATGAATGGGCTGCCAATGCACCACAAAGGATGAACAATTATACATCACCCTGTTGTGGTGTCCTGTAGTGTATTGTGTGTTGCACTGTACTATTCAGTGCATTGGAGTGCCATCCACAATGAATAGCACCACACCGTACCATACACAGAACAGGTGCAATGCCATGTGTTGTGACAAAGTGTGTTGTTAGTGTCACAATACACAAGCATGAATGGGCCCAAAATAAAAAGACCGTTGTAGCTAAGCTGTCTGTTCAGTGCCAAAATCCTCAACATCTAGGGGCACTGCCATTTGGGTGAAAGTTTAGTAGTTGAGTTGCAAATATTCAAAAACTGTAATACCTGACTTTTCCCAGTGAATGGGAGGAAAACACTAAACTGCATAGAATTGTTATGTACGTATGATATGATATTGCCAGCTGAAAGATAAATCATCTTTTAATCTGTCTAATTAATCAGATTTTAACCCATGTGGACAGCTTAAGAAAGCATTTCCCTCACTTTGGATCATATCTTATGTCTTGTTGTGTCTCCAAGACAGGACGTTAAGGTAAACCTTCCCAATGGGACCCAGACAGCATTTTAAAACTGGCAGGTATTTGAAGCTTCTTTCTGCTCCATTCAATACAAAAAAGGCCTTTGGATACACTTCAAAACAAGAAAAGAGATTGGAGCCAGAAAACAATCCCATGCTTGTTGGAGCCTTTATTCACCTTTACAGAGAATACATTGCTTAGGGAGCTGGGGTTGATTTAACAGCACTACATATGCTTTCACTGACTGAGGCATCATAGATTTTTTTCAACACAGTGGGTTTCTGCAGCCTGGATCTACCTTCACAATGCAACCTGCTCTGAAGAATTTAAGTGTTACTAAACCCAGGACCCTGCATTCACTATATCTGGTCTCCCACAGTACACAGAACATGGAAACGCAATTATTTTAGTAAATATAAACTGATAAATTCCTTTTCTCATCAGCGGTATAAAGCAGTCTTGTGGCTCCTATCAGTTCCTGGTAAAGCTTGTAGGAGGAGTTTTCATACTGTACTGAACTGTCCTTTCAGGATCCAGGATCCCTGACCCTCTGTCTGGACAGTGCTGATTGGCCCTGTGTTGATCACATGCACTCCCCCCCCAAAAAACTGAAAAAAAACCCATCTAGCAATACACACCAAACTGAGCATGTGCAGCCTGACTCCAAAGGCTCTATATTATTCGGACATGTTCTGGAGTCAGTGGAAGAAGATACAAAATTCAAAGGATTAACCCCATAGGTTCCACAGTGAGTATAACATAACAAGTATTCTTTACTGCATATAGACACTGATTTTACTGTTGTGGGTTTAGTAACACTTTAATTTCCTAGGACTGACAGATATGAGCAGGTGAGTGGTGATCAGAGTTGTCATTAAAGATCACACAGCCTCCTATAGGTACTGTCATATACAATATGCTATGGCAAATAACCTTAAAGTACAACTAAAGGCAACATAAACATTTTAGTAAATTCTCATATAAATATCTGAAAGTTACACATGGTAATAAACATAATAACTGGAATAATTATTTTTCTACCATATAGCTTCAATTGGGGTCTTTAATCCCCTCCACCAGTCCTTCTCTGCTAGATAATGCTAGGGATGGTGGGAGGATTTCTGCAGAGTTAGCATGTAATTTCCTTCTAATGTGCAAGTTTCTGCATCTCTCACAGGGAACTACAGTTCCCATGACTCTGTGTGCCTTCTATCCTTCTCAGTGTATTTTACATAAGACACTCCCATCTGTCAATCAATAGCTGGGTGTGTGCTATGTAAAACAGAGTCAGCAAAAGATATGTGCCTTTGCTAGTGCTGCTGCAGCAATGCTGTCAGCGGAAGATGGAATAGTTGTCACTGACCCTTATGTTTATGATGTAAATTTTTACCTAATATTTTTAAAGAGTTACACGTTATCTTATGTTGTGTAGACAGAGAGTAAGAGAGAGAAGAGAGAGAGAAATAGAGAGGGTGTCCTGATCATACTGTGACCCCAAAGTTCCCTAATCATCTGTTGTCCACTGTGACCTTTTAATCTCAATCATCCTGTGTCCCATGGGACCCCCGAGCCCCTAATCATACGGTCTCCCCTGTAACTGTAGTCTCCTGATCATCCTATGTCCAATGTGACCCCTGAATCCCAATCTGACCCTTAATCATCTTGTGACCCCTCTACCACTAATCATCATGTTGTCCCCTGTGACCCCCCGAGACGCTGTTAATCCTACGACCCTTGAGCCCCTGCTCATCCTGTGTCCCCTGTGAATCCTGATCAGCACAGGGCCAATCAGCACTGTCCAGACAGAGGGTCAGGGGTCCTGTAGCCTCATTGAACAGTCAAAGGAGAATGAAAACTTCTCCTACAAGCTTTAACCAGACACTGATAGAAGTCACAAGACTGCTATATACTGCTGATGATAAAAGGTATTTAGCAGTTTATATTTACTAAAACTATTGCATTTCCATGTTCTGTGTACTGTGGGAGACCATATATAGTGAATACAGGGTCCTGGGTTTAGTAACACTTTAAGTTCCAAAGTGACTTGAAAGATTTAAAGAAAAACAAGGAAAACATAAAATGTATATAAACAGCGGGTTATCATTTATGTAGCTACATATTCTCCAATCTGTGCCTTTTTACCTTTAAGAAAGTCTGTACGGGAGCTTACTGTATCTGTTTAAACAGAAGTATAATCAATATTTGAAGCATTCTACCACAGTGACACACTAAATATCTAATCATAGGTTTCAGTTCTGGCTGTAACTGTTGGCAAAACACTTTACTTCCTGCTGAGTGATTCCAGCAATTTATAACTAGTAATCAAAGCATCATTACTCTATCACCATAAGCCTGTCTTCAAGCCCATTAGCTTATAGTCAAGCATTATTACCCCAATACTGCAGCCAGTTGTGACTGTTTCAAAGCTATGATAACAGCATGTTCTGTACAATTTAAGATTATACAAATAATGCTGGGTATATTTGGTTTTAAATGATTATGTTAGTTCTTTTAACTGCAATAAAATATATATATATGTGTCTATATAGATATAGCTATATATAGATATATAGCTATATCTATATAGATAGATATATATACTATTACTCTGGTTAAAATACAACTATTAGTTTAATCCTTTTTAAACAATGCAACATATATTGATTCTTTATCAAGAGAAATCCAAAAGTGAATAAACTGGGATTAAATTCCATTAGTAGTGCTAAAATGGTTCTTTGAATAGTAAATCCAACTTTATTTTCTGGGTACTTTGAAATATTTAATCCTCTTAACCGGTTGCAGACCAGCCGCCACAGTTTTACTGAGGCAGGTAGGCTCCGCTGCGCGAAATCACGTTATTGTACGTGATCTCACGAGGCCTGGATAGCAGATTTTGCGGACTCTATGTCCGCAGGGATACCCGCGATCGTCTCACGGAGAGAAAGAATGGGGAAACGGGGAAATGCTGATGTAAACAAGCATTTCCCCATTCTTCCTAGTGACACTGACACTGATCACAGCTCCCTGTGATCGGGAGTGGTGATCAGTGTTGTGTCACACACAGCCCCTCCCCCCCACAGTTAGAATCACTCCCTAGGACACACTTAATCCCTACAGTGCCCCCTCCTGGTTAACCCCTTCACTGCCAGTCACATTTACACAGTAATCAGTGCATTTTTAATCGCACTGATCGCTGTATAAATGTGAATGGTCCCAAAATAGCTCCAAAAGTGTCCGATGTGTAATAATGTCGCAGTCATGATAAAAATCACTGATCGCCGCCATTACTAGTAAAAAAATAATTATTAATAAAAATGCCATAAATTATCCACTATTTTGTAAACGCTATAACACTGTGATTGGCTGTCACAGTGGTCACATTATCAGGACAGCTCCTGATTGTTGGTGGAGATCTAGGGCTGTCTTTGACAGCTTGATCTCTGTGCTGGGAGTGCGCATGAGGGCGCTCCCAGCACAGAAGCACTGGCCACCCATAAATGCAAAAGCTGAGATGCACTTTAAATCTTTTTTTTTTTTTTTTTTATGTAAACTGATGCTGCAATACTTAAGCACCTTTGACAGTAATATCGTTTATAAAGCACTTTTTCCAAACGTAGTCTGTGTCTATACCAACCCTATAAAGCATTATACTGAACCTTTATTGCATCTGAGCCACATCTACCATGCCAAAACGATAGCCGGCAGAAGAACATCTCAAAGGACTGCCCCTCCTGTAATAATTATTTTGCAAACCCCCTTTGTTCCCCTGCCCTTCCGCTACCATCCTCCTTTTATTTTGGGCAGTGCATAACCGGTTGGTCTAGGACTAGTATCACGGACATAAATGCCCCCTGGCAGTATAGCTCCAGCACTTGGTAGATTAAACTACTGCTCACTACTGCAGTTAAAGTAGCCTTTCTACTGTTTATGCTGATCTGGGTGGCAAAGGTCATCTTATGCGTAGTTCTTATTGTTATTTACTTTGTATGCTAAATTGTGTTATTAACATAGTTAATCCATTTTATGCATGACTAGTTTACCAATAATATTGGGTGACAATATATTAAGCTTGCCTTTACTTCCTGGTTTGGTGCCTGTTTTCTTTGATATACCACTACTATTACCGTAGGTACTAAATGTTACTTTCAGTGATTTATGTGATATTGTACATTTGTACACTCAACCTGGTATGTCAGAGGGCCTGAGAATCTTGAGAATAACAGAGGACCCATCCTATCCAGTGGCTCCTACAGGGGCAACGCTACATTTAAAAAAAAAAAAAATTGATACACAATATATGCTTTGTAACCTTTGGTTTATGTGGATAATATTTTCTGTCAGACTTTCTCCCTGATTTGAAACAAATGTTTAAATAATAATTTATTTCTTTATATCCTTATTCTATTTTTTATATTCATATAAACCTGGCCCTACATATATGAAAAAGAGAAACATGATTTCCATACCGAGGACACTGTTCAGATTTATTGAACTAATGAACAAACTGTGGCCTTACGAGGCACAATTTGCCCACACCACAATACATGTTTTAATATTGTTAAATTTATTTTTTTAAACTAAATTATAATGCATCCATATAACAAAAGGAAAAGTTAAAGGTATGCAAAATATGTAAAGAGGGGCAAGCATGAATTTGTAGTAAGTTTGTAAGCACATCATATTACCCATTTTTTTTTTTATTAGGAACACTATCTATAGGATCTCTTACATGGCCAATTAAATAAGTAAATTATGTATAGAAAGAAATATGAAAATGACTACAAACTAATGTGTTTTTTTATTTCCTCAATTTATTGGGACAATACCATACAGTTTAATTTTGTAAAGTATAAGGTAACTAAGGGACAATATTTTATTTACCCTCCACTGTAATTTATATTCCTTGCATATACCATTTTTTTCATTGTAACTCTCTCTTCATTCTCTCCTGTGTATAAAATGTGATGACAACATTGTTTACACTAAACTGCAAATCAGGAGACATTGATGAATACGCAATCTGTCAGCAAGGTCTTCTATGCACAGGCTGCATGCTTCATACCAGAAAGTGGACCGCTCTCTCATATTGCTTAAATGAAGGCAATGTCATGCATACAGTACATGAAGAGACAGAAGAAAATATACAGCTGAGAGACACAATGGGAGTTATTTGCTAAAACTACATGGTGCAAAATCTAGTGCAGCTCAGCATAGAAACCAATCAGCTTCCAGGTTTTATTGTCAAAGCCTAATTGAGCAAGTTGAGGTTAGAAGCTGATTGGCTACCATGCCCAGCTGCACCAGATTCAGAGTGCACCAGTTTTAGTAAATCTCCCCCAAAGACACCAATAGATATACATTATAGTTAGCCAGATGATGGGTCTATTTTTACTGGTGGTAAGTACACTGTGTGAAAATTAGAACCCCTGTTTTTTACACTGGGACATCATGAAGTCATAAAAGCAGATTTGTACTGATACACCAAAAAAGTTGTATTTTGCCATGGTTGAAGACTTGTTTAAGGTTTACATTTCATTTATTTTATTTGATTGATTTAACAGTGAATAATCCTATGCATTTTTTTTTTTAAATGACCACTTCCTCAGTAAATAAAGCTAAAGTACTTAACTGGGGTATTAAACAGTTTTTAAATGAATACTTCTGTATAAGAGAAAGATGAATGCAATGTCAAATAAATCAGTACATATTTGAAACACTATAATGCTCTCTGAATTTAATTACAGGTAGTCCTTAGCTTTTGAAAAATGAAGCTTCCTGGAAAAATTCTCAAGTGCTCTTTCTCATTGTTTGATTTGAATGCAGTACAACACACACACCAAATTTAATAGCAGCCTAATCAGGAGGATCTTGTAAAATAGTACATCACCTCTGTTATTGGTAAGATACTCTATCTAGACGAACAGTGCAATTACTGTGCTGTGGAATAGGAACAAAAAGAGAACTAATTCAGCTGGAGTGCTTGAATCCTTTATCACAAGTGAACCCTTTTATTGGTACCTTAGTTACATATCCCAAAAGGTGTTTGGAACAAGTGGAGTTTTCACACGTTAAAGACTTACTGTGTGGAAGATTGCACGGCTGCTGTTAAGATCACAGCCTATATAAAGAATTTCAATTCACTTCTACTGCTGCTATGGTGCTTCTAAGTGTTTAGATAACATTTTGTTAAATCACTGATTATTGCCTAAGTAAAGCTTAGATAAAGATTGAAATAAAATATAAAATGTGGGTAGAAATTATATGTAATATGAAGTGGGTGTAAATAATATGTACATATTTTTTTTTTTAAGCACTTCACCTGGGTTGACGTCATATGACATCCTAGGAATTTAGTGGTTATACCAGAATTATGCTTGCACCTGCAGGCATCATCCTGGTATAAAAGTTTACAGCAGCCAATGTCCTGTAAAGCAGAAGTGATTTGAGTGGCAGAAAGGGTCCAACCTCCTTTCCCGTGCTTTTTAAAATAAAAAATGAAAGGGACAGTGTAAAAAATGTTTTAAATTAAAAAAAAATTATTAAAATAAACTTTAAAGTGCTCCCACCCCCCCTCTGGCTCACATGCAAATGCAAACACATACATAAGTCCCCCACTCATATGTAAAGGGTGTTCATACCATACATGTGAGGAATCACCAGGATTGTCACCAGGAATGTGTAACTATATGTACTTCTATGTAACTGGTTAACAGTAAAGGCGATTAAAGCAACGCCTATGGAGACTTTTAGGTACCATACTTTGCCGTTGTTCCACAGGAGTACGCAGTTTTAAAATGTGACGTTAGGTATATATGTACTCAGAGTAACATCATCTTTTATACTTTACCAAAAAATAGCTTTTGCAAAAAACTGCTGCACAAATACTGTCTAAGATAAAAGATTGCAACTCCCAATATTTTATTCTTTAGGGCAGCCTTTCTCAACCTTTTCAACACAGAGGGACCCTTGAAATAGTCCTGCGGTCTCAGGGAACCCCTGCTAAAAATTTGAAATCTACAACTCATGATACATTAGTGTGATGGTCAGTGGGAAGAATGCTCCTTACACTTGTGGTCATTGGGAATAATTACATCCTTACAGATAGTTAAAAAGATCAATGGTGTCAGTGGGAACTTATCTGAGAGGCAGACATTGCCCAATGCTGAAGGAACCCCTAGCAACCTTTGGAGGAACCCTAGGGTTCCACGGAACCCTGGTTGAGAATCACTGCTTTACGGCCTCTGTTAACCTCTCTGGCGGTATTCCCGAGTCTGGCTCGGGGCAGAAACTTCAGTACCAAAAGCGGTAACCCCAAGCCAGACTCGGGCTTGCATTGCAGGACACAGGGGGGGGGGGGTTACTTACCTTGTCCCCTGGATCCTGCGATGTCTCCCCGCTGTGTGAGCCAGCCGTCTGCTCGCTCGATTCACACAGTGCCAAGTGCCGCTGATCTCCGTTCCCTGCGACGTTACGACGCACAGGAGCGGAGATCGGCGCCAAATTCAAAAAAGTTTAAAAACACAGTACACATACAGTACTGTAATCTTACAGATTACAGTACTGTATACAAAAAATACACATCCCCTCTGTCCCTAGTGGTCTGCCCAGTGCCCTGCATGTCATTTTATATAATAAAAATATATTTTTCTGCCTGGAAACTGGAGATTGTCCATAGCAACCAAAAAGTGTCCTTTTATGTCAAAAGTGGTTTTAGACCAGCAAGAAAACAGCGATAATAAATTAGAATCACAATTTATCATCAAACACTAAATTTAATGACAGCGACTATTCTGCAACTGAGCAAATTTCAGTGTTTTTGTTTTGAGTACATTATTGAATCATTTTTATATATATTTTTATTTTATTATAATTTATGATTTTGAGTTTCAAACTTTATCATACCCGGGATGTCTACTAGACTCTGGTTCGGACAGATTTAAGTGAGTTATTCATAAGAATTGCATGCCTACAATATAAAAACGCCAAATTTCCATGCAAAATAATTGTACCGCTTTCAGCACAAAATTCCAGACAGAATCATACCGCCAGGGAGGTTAATTAAATATATGATGTTTGAGGGGAGTAATTTTCTAGCAAACAATTTTTTACATATATGTGAGATTTTTACATGTGAGCAGTGTCAGAATTGGCCCAGTGTTGAAATGGTTAAAATAAATAAGGGACCATGTAATGACTGATTACTGTTAACCTCCCTGGCGGTATGATTATTTCATATTTTAGGTGCTGAAAGCGGTACTATTATTTTACATGGAAATTTGGCGTTTTATATTGTAGGCCTGTAATTCTTAGGAACAACTCACTTAAATCTGTCCAAACCAGAGTCTAGTAGACATCCCGGGTATGATAAAGTTTGAAACACAAAATCTTAAATTATAATATAATAAATAACTATAAATAATAAAAAAAAATTTGGCCAAACAAGGGTGCAATATTAGTAGTCATATTGCTTCAGTAAATGTCCCGGGTATGGAAAATTCTAAAACATGGTACAGCACGACGTCCTATTGACGAAACGTACGTCAGGCGATACCTTTGGTACACAACACGTCACTTCCCCCCTTGCTTGCGGCTTCCGGTTTTGGAATCACCGCCAGTGGAACGCACGCTATCCCGGGGCTTTGCGGTGCCGTCATCGCTCTGCCCTCCAGCTGCGCGCTCTGCTTTTTTATCATTTCTTTCTTTTATTGGATGTACCTATTTTTTATATGATTATTGGGTACACTGACATCTTTTAATTGCATAATAAACCTTATCCAGTTTAGCAATATTACACTATCAGTGTTTTTTGTTTTTTACACACACGGACCCTATTGGTGCTTTTACCCCCCATTTCTGGAGATTGACAAAGGCTGGACATCCCCACAAAAGAGGCTTTTCAGTGGAAACCGTCCCCACAGAGGAGGATCCGTACAGCATACCCAGGAGATTATATGCCTATTACCCCTGCAGGGGTTAGGCACTCTGGTGAGTGTTTCCACATTTGGGGTCACTCGACGGAAGGAGGGGAGCACCAGGACAGTCACCGTGTACAAATCATCTGTTTTCCTATATGTTATATGTTGTTACAAGATTGCTGAGATTCAAAGGACAACACAGGACTTCACTATTTTGATCACGGATCACATATTTATATAATTTTTCCTTTTTTCACTTGGGACTATTGTCAAGAATAATTTATTCCACATTTTGTATTTAATTATATATTTTTTATTCATCTTTTTATTCATCTAATTTTTACCCATCCACTTTCTTATCCACTCACCATTTTACTGTTTGGCCATCGTGCACTTGCACCATATTTTTAGGAGGACACGCATAATCGATCATCCTTCGTTACTAATATTATTATTACACGGAGTCACTCTGTATTTAATTTATTTATATGCCGTTTTGCCTGCTATTTAATAATTGTTTGCCTGCTATTTAATAATTGTTTACATATATTTATGCTAATGAGGTATTACACATAGTCATTTTATTTATTTATTTATTCATTTCTTTTGAATGCAGTTGCCTTTACATATACACAATTTTATCAGTTATATGCACATCCATTTTTACCATTCATACGGATCCATCATATATTTACATTAATTATATCATTTATCCTGCCCTCCCTATATTAATTATATATATTTTATTCTGCTCTCCCTATATTTACCCTGAACAGCGCCACCATCCCTTAATATAATAAATTTACTTTTACTACACACTTGTGTGCAGTACCTCTCTGGGAGGCTGCAGTTCTAATCCTGAGCGCGGATTCTATAGTTTCTTTTATGGTACAGCACAAAGTCCGACGTCACAGTCAGGACAGTAGAACCTGGTTTCTTTTCTGATTTTCTTTCCAGTGTTGTCACGCTTAGAGCAGCAAACCACACACATCCTTGTGGGTGCTGACTTCTTTTCCATTGGTGGAATGTGGTCCTTAAAGTGACGACCAGTCAGGCGTTCAGGGTTCACAATGCCAGCAACACAACGTCCAGATCTATTTACAGTCGTTGGTGTTTGGTGCTTGAGAAATATAAGTTCGGAAACTTTCCAAAGTCCGCATGAACCACAGGCTTGTCACTCTTTTTTTTTAGAAGAATGAAGGCATTCCACAGGCACTGTTCAAGAAGATGCCTGAAGATTTTTTTTTTATATTTTTTTTGTTGCTTTCTCATGGCTGTATAAAAAGTCATGGCCTGGTCAGCTCTGTCAACACCTCCCATGGTGTTGTTGTAGTCCATCACGACTTGTGGTTTCATTACGTCTTTTCCACCTTTTGTGTGTACCATGACAGTAGAGGTGTTGTGAATAGTACTCATTAGGCACACACCTCTTTTGTCACGCCATTTCAGTGCGATCATTTTGCCTTTCTGCCAGGCAACTATTTCTCCTGTCTTGAGCTTGTTATTGCCAAAGGTTGGCAGCATTTCATGCTGGTTAGCTCTAACGGTCCCATATGCATCCGTCTTGTGCTGTAGAAGGTACTCACAGAGTTCTGGAGAAGTGTAAAAATGATCTGTTGTTACACAGTAGTCCTGATTCAGCAATGGCTCAATCAAAGTAAGAATGGAAGCGGTTGCCATTCCATAATTACTGAATCTTTCATTGAATTTGGTTCCTTTCCCAGTGTAAAGGACCAAATTCCATATGTAACCAGTGCTGTATTCACAGAACATGAATGATTTTATGCCAAATCGTGCTCTCTTGGACGCGATATACTGTATCCAGCTGAGTCTTCCCTTTTAGGCCATTAGACTTTCGTCGATACTGAGGGCCGATTCACACTTGTGCGATGCCAGACATCGCATGTAATTCGCAGCCCACTACTGTTTACATTACATGCGATGTCTGTGCAGTGCGATATCAGCCATACAGATAGTATGGCTGATATCGCGCCGCATTCGGTGCAAACACGCACAGGACCCTTTTTTCTGTTCGGACCAGAATCGGATCGCATTTGTTTTCACACATATGCGATCTGATTCATGTCCGAACTGCCAGTTCAAAGTGCGATATGCGAGCTGAAATGGGGGTGTCGTTAACATATAATGACACTCTACAGCAGTTCGCATATGGCAGTGTGAACTGCCGTGCGTGTCGGGTGCGATGCAGGAACCCGCAGTGGATTCGCAGGGTTCTCGCATCGCACAAGTGTGAACCGGCCCTGATGTCTCTATTTGGTACATAGGTCTGCTGGAAATTTTTCTGAATAATTTGATATACCTCCCAAATCTTTTTCATTTTTTATGCTGGATGAGAAGTCTCATCAAATTCTTCATTATTTTGATTAAGTGCAAATATTTCATTATCAGAGAAAATTTGTACTCCGACATGACCATGCCAAAAAAAGGAGTGGCTAGTAATTTGCTGGTTGTCCAATACCACTTCTGCAGGGGTTTCCCCACCACTCCCTGAAGAATCATGAGGCCCAGAAACTTCCAGATGTCCTCTTTGGTCACTGGTTCCCACTTTCTGCTCCTTGCAAACCTCTGATGCGTAGCAGCTTGTTGCTCCTGGTACAGATTTGTCTCCATAACAATTATTTCTATAACCTCATCGGTTAAAAAAGAGCTGGAGGTATGCCAAGGGGTTGTCATCTTCAACCTCCACTTTGATACCGGGTGCTCCAGTAAATGGTAAACTTGGGGGCGCTGCATGCTCCGTACCGCAGTCAATCGAGCACCAAGTCCGCACATTACTGGGCACAGTGGCAGGCTCATCGCTGAAATCGCTTTCCGTGCCTGATGGCGAACTTCCCCACGACTTGCTATCACTCAATTCTGCAAGTGATTCTGCATTGCTGCCACTGTTTTCCAGCAGGTCATATGCCACTTTTGAGGCAGAGGCACACTTTTTTGATGCCATGGTCGCTCTGCAGTTTCCAGACAGAAAGTACAGTAAAACTGCAGGCAAGAGCAATAGGATTACAATATATCAGTGTGTTTGTGCTTTATACTATTTGAATTTGCCGCCGGTTCCACCCCCCTGCGTCGCAACGCTCGCAGGGAAATGAAGCCAGGGCACACAGTTCATCGGGCAGAAGATCTAGGCGCCGTACACAGCGGGAGTACACCAGGGGATCCCGGGGACAAGGTAAGTAACCTCTTCCAGGATCCAGCGATGCGATCCCGAGTGTGGCTCAGGGTTACTGCTAATGGTACTGAAATCTCACCCCGAGCCACACTCGGGAATACCACCAGGGGGGTTAACGGAGAAATTGTTATGAGTTTTCTTTAAACTTTAGGTTAAAGGGGAACGTAGAGCAAAAAAAAAAATGACATACAGTATCTCACAAAAGTGAGTACACCCCTTACATTTCTGTAAATATTTTATTCTAGCTTTTCATGTGACAACACTGAAGAAACGACACTTTGCTACACTGTAAAGTAGTGAGTGAACAGCTTGTAGAACAGTGTACATTTTCTGTCCCCTCAAAATAACTTAACACACAGCCAGTAATGTCTAAATCACTGGCAACAAAAGTGAGTACACCCCTAAGTGAAAATTTCCAAATTGGGCCCAGAGTGGCAATATTTTGCGTGGCCACAAATTTTTTCCAGCACCCTCATGGGCATGGAGTTCACCAGAGCTTCACAGGTTGCCACTGGAGTCCTCTTCCACTCCTCCTTGACGACATCACTGAGTTGGTGGATGTTGGAGACCTTGTGCTCCTTCACCTTCCATTTGAGGATGCCCCACAGATGCTCAATAGGGTTTAGGTCAGGAGACATGCTTGGCCAGTCTATCACCTTTACCCTCAACTTCTTTAGCAAGGCAGTGGTCGTCTTGGAAGTGTTTTGGGGTCATTATAATGTTGGAATACTGCCTTGAGGCCCAGTCTCTGAAGGGAGGGGATCATGCTCTGCTTCAGTATGTCACAGTACATGTTGGCATTCATGGTTCCCTCAATGAACTGTAGCTCCCCAGTGCTGGCAGAACGCATGCAGCCTCAGACCATGACACTCCCACCACCAAAATGTCCAAATTGGGCCCAAAGTGTCAATATTTTGTGTGGCCACCAATTTTTTCCATCACCCTCATGGGCATGGAGTTCACCAGAGCTTCACAGGTTGCCACTGGAGTCCTCTTCCACTCCTCCTTGACGACATCACTGAGTTGGTGGATGTTAGAGACCTTGCACTCCTTCACCTTCCATTTGAGGATACCCCACAGATGCTCAATAGGGTTTAGGTCAGGAGACATGCTTGGCCAGTCCATCACCTTTACCCTCATCTTCTTTAGCAAGGCAGTGGTCGTCTTGGAAGTGTTTTGGGGTCGTTATAATGTTGGAATACTGCCTTGAGGCCCAGTCTCTGAAGGGAGGGGATCATGCTCTGCTTCAGTGTGTCACAGTACATGTTGGTATTCATGGTTCCCTCAATGAACTGTAGCTCCCCAGTGCTGGCAGCACGCATGCAGCCCCAGACCATGACATTTCCACCACCATGCTTGACTGTAGGCAAGACACACTTGTCTTTTTACACTTCACCTGGTTGCCACCACACACGCTTGACACCATCTGAACCAAATAAGTTTATCTTGGTCTCATTAGACCACAGGACATGGTTCCAGTAATCCATGTCCTTAGTCTGCTTGTCTTCAGCAAACTGTTTGCAGGCTTTCTTGTGCATCATCTTTAGAAGAGGCCATGACAGCCATGTAGAGCAATTTGATGCAGTATGCCGCATATGGTCTGAGCACTGACAGGTTGACCCCCCACCCCTTCAACCTCTGCAGCAATGCTGGCAGCACATGTCTATTTCCCAAAGACAACCTCTGGATATGACGTTGAGTACATGCACTCAACTTCTTTGGTCAACCATGGCAAGGCGTGTTCTGAGTGGAACCTGTCCTGTTAAACTGCTGTATGGTCTTGGCCACCGTGCTGGAGCTCAGTTTCAGTGTCTTGGAAATCTTCTTATAAATCTTCTTATAACCTCGGTCATCTTTATGTAAAGCAACAATTTTTTTTCCGATCCTCAGTGGGTTCTTTGCCATGAGGTGCCATGTTGAACTTCCAGTGACCAGCATGAGAGAGTGAGAGTGATACTACAAAATTTAACACACCTGCTCCCTATTCACACCTGAGACCTTGTAACACTAACGGGTCATATGACACCGGAGAGGGAAAATGGCTAATTGGTCCCAGTTTGGACATTTTCACTTAGGGGTGTACTCCCTTTTGTTGCCAGTGGTTTAGACATTACATGTGTGTTGAGTTATTTTGAGGGGACAGCAGTCCTCGGATGTGGCCCGCGACCTCCTGCTCTGGGATGGTGGGTTGGCAAGCCCAGATTGCAGGTTGTCTACCTGTCATGCCAGAGCATCAGTGTTGTGAATAAGGCCAGCGGTAGAGGAAGCAAGCAGCTGCGGAGCAGAGCTGCATAAGCCAATACTTCCTGTATAGCACCGGCTCCTGTCATACATGGAGTGATACCAAATCACAGTGTATATATGGACATAACTGTTCTGCAGTGGTTACTGGGCTGCTTTTAAACTGATCCGCAGGTGTAGCGCAGTGTAGTGGCTTACCTGCGCTGAGCCATAGACTTCAGAAAGTGCACCACACCTGCAGGATATGATAGAATTCTATGGCAAAGTACAGCTAACCTGCAGGAAAGCCACAGGTGTGGGTAGACCGCAGACCATCAGTGTAAAAGCAGCCTTAGGCCCCTTTAACATGATCTGTCTGACCCAATCGGACCCTCCATTCACCTCTATGGAGCGGCAGATGTAAACAGACTTATGTCTGTTTACACCTGCCTCCTTCCAATCCGATCTGATAAAAAAAACGGAAAGTGGATCCGTCCCCTTCCATTTGATCAGATGAGAGGGCCCATGGAATAGAGTGGGCTGTGTCTGTGTCCTCTTTGCACACGCAGAGTGGACACAGAACTGTCATCTGCTCATTGTGGCCTGCGACTGGTTACTAAGTCGCTTAAGTGGCCCTCGCTCTTCAAAAGGTTGGGCACCCCTGATCTACAGCCTGGTAAATTGTAGTATATTACATTTTGCTTCTTGGGGTAGATACAATTTAAGTTGAGGCTAATAATTTTGATCACTATAAGTTTGCAATCGCATTATTCGGTGGGAGAACCTTGGACTCCCTTTGCTGTTTTGTCATTTAAAGCCTAACTCTACGTTTACTTTGCCTGTGTATAGTATTGCCCAAATTAACTATTCCCTTCACTAACAAGTGTGCTTGCCAGAAGCACTGTCTAAGCTGTACAGCACTGTGTTTTGGCAACAGGGCAGAGACTTCATACCCTCCTCCTGGAACAAAATTGAGTCAGGCTGAGTGCTACTCAGCCTTTCATATGAGTATTTGTTATCTATGAATGAATACAAGGCTTCCTCTGATTAGCTGAGGTTGGAGATTGTGACACCACCTCAGCCAATCAGAGGACGCTTTGTATTCATTCATAGATTACAAAGCTTCCTTTGAATGTATGTGCAGAGCTCGGCCCTGCTAGATTTTATTCCAGGAGCAGGATTGGGAAGTCTCCGACCACTGCCGGAATACAGTGCTGTACACTTTGTGTTTGTTTATCAGTTGTGATATTTTTCAGACCACACAATGTGTGCAGTGTCAAACTTGTTTAAAACACACACACATACACACACACACACACATATATGTATGCATATATATACCTGCAAATAGGATTTATAAATACAATCTAAGAGGAGACATAGCTGAAAATGAGCCCTTTGGTTTTAGGTGACTCCCTGCAGGCTTTGTAGAGGGTTAGAAGTATTAAGTAGAAAATTCTGGTAAGATACTAAGTGTTCTATGAAGTGAAAGTTACCTGGAGGCAAGCAGGTTCTGTCAAGTGTGAAATCACAATTAACATAGCAAGTGTTTTGTAAGTGAGCAGAAGCTGCTGCAAATTACATTCTGCTTTAAACTCATTCCAGCACTGTGTTAAACAGATCGTGATTACTGGACCGCAGCTTGTATTAAAATAACATTAATAAAACATAATTGATTGTGGCTCCCAAATTGAACCTCAATTTTTCTTTTGCATTGCTTGTGCGATAAATGCAGGTTTTCATTCACTTATCTCTTCTTGCCCAGAGTCACAACGTGTTATCTTTTGTTCTATCCTATTCGATTATGTTTTCTTCCTGCTTGTTCTGTTTCATGACTTTGTGAATTATTTCCAAATATATATTTAAAGGGTAACTTCACTTTTACCTTTCCTTTTCAATCTGCAGGGCTGTAGTTTTCAGAAAAATTCAATGAAATATGGCAACCTGGAGTCCTTCTGTACACAAATTACCCAGAAATGTAATTTCCTTCTTGTGTGATTGGGTCACTGATTTTCCCAGAAGTCTGCACTAAGATATACATCTGATTTTAAGCATCCTTTGCTGCAAAAATTTCATTTTTTTAAAAGAAACTTTAACCACTTTCAGACCGGACCATTTTGCTGGCTTAAGACCAGACCACTTTTTGCGATTCGGCACTGTGTCGCTTTAACTGACAATTGCACGGTAGTGCGAGGTGGGTCTCAAACAAAATTGACGTCCTATTTTTCCCACAAATAGAGCTTTCTTTTGGCGGTATTTGATCGCCCCTGCGGTTTTTATTTTTTGCGCTATAAACAAAAAAAGAGCGACAATTTTGAAAAAAAGCATTATTTTTTACTTTTTGCTATAATAAATATCCCCCAAATTCTGCCGATGTACATCGTCGTGCGCCGGTCGGGAACCGGTTAACATCTCCGCAAGGTCTAATTTCGTCATCAGTTTAGGTCAATTTGTATTCTGCTACATATTTTTGGTTAAAAAAATCCCAATAAGCATAGACTGATTGGTTTGCGCAAAAGTTATAGCGTCTACAATCTATAAGATATTTTTATAAACTTTTTATTTATTTATTTATTTTACTAGTAATGGCGGCGATCGGTAATTTTTAATGGGACTGTGACATTGCGGTGGACAAATTGGACACCTAACTGACACTTTTGACACTTTTTGGGGACCAGTGACACCAATACATTGAGCAGTGCTAAAAAAATGCACTGTTACTGTACTAATGACATTGGCAGGGAAGGGGTTAACATCAGGGGCAAACAAAGGGTTAAATGTGTCCATTGGGGGTGCTTTCTATCTGTGGGGGATGTGCTTTGACTGGTGGAAAACAGAGATCTGCGCTTCTGCTTAGCAGAAACACAATATCTCCATTCTCCCTTCTGGCAGAACGGCGATCTGCTTTGTATACATAGGCAGACCGTCATTCTGCCTCTCCCCAGAACGATCGGTGGGTCCTGGCGGACATTGCATCTGTTGGACCTGCTGATTGGCTCCCGCTGTGTCCAATCATAACGAGAGCGGGGCTCCGGTGGCCTGCATGTGCGTCCCAGAGCCAGAGAAAAAATTCACGTACAGGTATGTGATTTTGTGCTTAAGGGCCGCCCTGCCACAGTATATGTACTTTGGGTGGTCCTTAAGCGATTAACAGGGTTACTTGCTTACTTCCAAACTGATACTGCTCTGCGGCTTTCCTCATTAGAACACTGCAAGTGCATCAGCTGATTTATAATGAAAAAGTTGCTTCCATTCAGATTCAACAATGACATTGAACATGGACATAACACAACCAACAAACAAAGCTTTTATTTCAGAACAGAAACAGGTAGGATTCTGCAAAAAAGTTTATTACATTTCTTTGCAATGTACATTGATCACTCGGAGGGTATTGTTTTTTTCTCAACAAAAGTGGAGTCACTATTGTCTTTGGTTTACCAACTCAAACTAACTGAAACTGTAGTTGAAAACCAACATGGTATTGAAAGAGTCACCACAAAATCGAAAGCCAGAACTTTTTTATTCTAGACTTGGACAGATTGTGGAAGAGTTAGAAATGCTGTCAGGTTTTTATTGCTGTCTATGATTTGCTAGGAATATTAACTTTCTATATTTGTCCCATGACTATTATCACCAGAACTGAAAGTAAATGGGAAAATCTGAGTTGTCACTGAAACAAGGATAGAGTTTTTCAATGGAGACACTATCAAAGGGGACACTTTTCTAGAAAGGGGCTTCCTTTGGATTTCCTCCAAACACCGGTTTTGGTTTTTACAATGTAATTGGAAGCCATTGTAATTACTGAGGCAGATTGGTGTTCTATGTTACATGCATATGATTTTTCTCAGTATCTGTATTATGCTAACTTGAGCTTTTCTAGGGAACTCCACCCCAGGTAAACTGCTAACAGGCATAAAGTGCAGTTATCCAGATTTCTGCAGCAGTTCTTGTCCCTTCTATGCTCAAATACTGGGAAGTTCTGAGCTGGTAAAGCTCAGGTACTTCCTTTTATTGGTGAAGGCTACCCGCTCCCTCCAGCCTGTCAGACATTTCTATTGACCAGTGAGACAGCCTATATTAATTATTGGCCGATATGAAAGTGGCAGATATAGAGTGGGCAAGTCTTGAAACTACCCTGTGGCAGAGCTTTGCCTGTTTAGAATAGCTTAGAGGTCTGCATTTTTTATCTGCAGCATTTTGTTTCTCCTAGAGACAGAAGGGTTGATTTACCAAGCAAATAGATTGTTCACTTTGCAAGGGTTTTTTTGCAAGGGAAATTTCACTTTACATGAAAATTTTCCCCAGAGCTTCGAATGTGAAGAATTTCTCTTTGCACATCCAATCATTGTCAAGGAAAATAAATAAATGTTTGCTTGTAATTGATTAGATCAGGGGTCTCCAAACTTTCTAAAGAAAGGGACAGTTTACTGTCTTTCAGACTTTAGGAGGGCCGGGCTGTGGCCAGTGGGAGGAATTGTGCCCCACCATTGATGTCATTGGGCCCCATCATTGGTGTCATTGGAAGGAATTGTTCCCCATCATTGATGTCATTGGGCCCCATTTAGAGTTTCATTAAGAGGAATTGTTCCCCATCATTGATGTCATTGGGCCCCCGTTTATAGTTTAATTTAGAGGAATTGTTCCCCATCATTGGGCTCCATTGTTTTTTGTTTTTTTTAATCAATTCGTTTTTTTATTGCTTTTATACACAAACAACACAAACATCATACAACCCATGTGGCGAGGGGGAGGAGCCAGGAGCACCAGCGGGAGACCAGAAAAAAGGACAATCAGAGCTGCTCTATGCAAAACCATTGTAACCATAAGAAAAAAAAAGGCTTTACTATTTCTTTAAAAAATGTTTTTTTTTATTATTTTAAACCAGTTTTCCTTTGATGAAAAAAAATAAATCAGGAGAAATCCATTACCATTTACCACCAAATGAAAGCTCAAATTTGTCCTGGAAAAAAACAAGGTACAATTCACCTGGATATACAAAGTAGTTATTAGTAGCGAGGATATGTACAGTTTACTAACCCATGTCAAAGTTGCAAAATTGTGTTCGGGCATTAGCATTTGTTTTACCCTCCGTCATGAAGGGGTTAACACATTCTCAAAGGTTATTTACTAATAGCTGTTAATCAAACCTACATATCTAAAGAAATAAAAAAAAAAGCAGCAGGTCATGATGTCATGGCTTGACCTTCCTTCGGTGTCTTTGAATGTTGTATTTCTTATACACAGGGCCAGATGGCAGAGAAGAGGGGTGTGGGTATACTCTGCCAGCATCCCCTTTATCTCAGGGGAAACAGTAGCAAGTAGCAAGTATTATACCTTTTTTAACTTGTTCAATGGATTTTTCAGCTAAAAGCGGTCAGCTGGAAGCCTGAAAAAAGACTAAACCGAGTGACTGTGTTGTGATAGCTTTAAGCCTCTGTGGGTAGGCTGCAAGATGAAGTTGGCTATGCTGATGTGGTATACATTAAACACATTCTGCAGATTTCTTGGTTTGTTATTTATAAGTTTAGACTCCACATTCTAAATTCACAGTGAGCATTATAATCTAAGTAAGCACATTTACATAATCAGTGTTTAGCTCACAGCTAAACTGAGCTCTTAAAGAATAATCTTTTGGCCTATCATCTATCATATTTTATCTTACCTATTTCTCTAAATTGATGTATGGAGAATTACATTTCTGTATTTTAGACATCACATCATGGCTGCTTTTCCACTGCCTAAACTATGCATGACAAATGTATTTAAAAATGTAGATTTTTATATAAAAGCCAAGGCTATCAATCTTGTACCTTAGGAGTGCTACTTATGCCCCAAACAATTCAACAAAGTATACAGGGCATACATAGCATGTCTTGTTTGTTCCTGCCTGCTGCTGCGCTCCCTTTTGCTTTTACTGGCAATTCCCAGCTGTCAAAAAGACAGCCAGGACTTGCTGAGTAAATGCAGGAGCCA
This sequence comes from Lithobates sylvaticus, assembly GCA_028564925.1. Classification (NCBI taxonomy): domain Eukaryota; kingdom Metazoa; phylum Chordata; class Amphibia; order Anura; family Ranidae; genus Lithobates; species Lithobates sylvaticus. Next base: position 461,708,575 of record CM053029.1, on the reverse strand, counting down.
TAAGAAGTAATTGCTATAGAAATGGGACCTTCTGAACAGCGTTTGTAAATGCTACACAGAGACATGATTCAGGAATTTTTCACTCTGGATAAACACAGGTCACAGGCTAAGGTGTATAGAATTTTTTTTTCTACATGCCCCATTTACACTACAATGCTAGTGTGATTTGCAGTCATATTAATGACGTCTCACTATATGAAACTTTAAAGTGGAGCTCCAGGTTCTTTCAGAAAAAAATAAAAGTCAGCAGCTACAAATACTGTAGCTGCTGACTTTTAATATTAGGACACTTACCTGTCCACGAATGCAGCAGTGTTTTCACCTGGGTGCTGACGCCGCCATCTCCACTAAGAGAAAAAGGCACTGAGGCTTCACAGCCGGTTCCCGACTGCGCATGCATGAAGCGCACTGCACTTTGTGAAGGGCCTGGCAGCGGGGGAAGGAGGAAGGGGGCCGAACTTCCGGCTGACTTCGCCGCAGTGAGATCAGTCTGAAGTGGGCGTGGGTTACTGTCAATCCAGGTACCCGCTACCCCCCCCCCCCTCGAAAGGTGCCAAATGTGGTGAGTGGGGCTCCACTTTAAATAAAGTTTAGAAAAGAGAAGAAAAAAAGTGGGCAGAGCAATGCACTACCTGCAACATGCCATGTATGGTAAATTACTGCATGTGAGTGGTGTGTGACTTTTAAACTGCTTATGATGTCAGTTAACCACTTCCCGACCGCCCCATGTAGATATACGTCGGCAGAATGGCACGTACAGGCAGAATCACGTACCTGTACGTGACATTCTTCCGGCGGTTGGGGGGTCCGATCGGACCCCCCTCCGCCGGCGGGGACGGTCGGGATCGTGTCAGGAGCGATCCGGGACGAGGGGACGGCCAGTGGTTTCTGGCCACCCCCTCGCGATCGCTCCTGGCCAATGAAAAGCTTCCCCTTCCTGTCTATTGTATAGACAGGAAGGCGGAAGTGATGTCACGCTCGGTGCGCCGGTCTATGTGACCGGAGACGCCGAGCGGTGAACATGTAAAGGTTAGTGCACAACAGTACACTGACACCAGTACAGTTAGGCACATATTCCACCCCCCTGTCACCCCCTGATCACCCCCCAGATCACCCCCTCCCCCCCCAGTCACAGTGTCACTAATTGCAGTGATCATTTTTTTACTGATCACTGCATTTAGTGTCAGTGTGACTGTAATAACTGTCAGGGCAGTTAGTTTTAGGTCCAAGGTAGCCCCCTACCCCCCCCTAATAAAGGTTTAACCCCTTGATTGCCCCCCAGGTAACCCTTTCACCCCCTTTTGCCAGTGTCACTAAGCGATCGTTTTTCTGATCGCTGTATTAGTGTCACTGCTGTCGCTAGGTAACCATTTTTTTTTTTTAGGTAACCGCCATGTTTATATAGGTTCATAAATAGTTTTATAGGTCAGGTACCCCCATATTACAACCTAAATAAAGGTTTTAACCCCTTGATTGCCCCTAGAGTTAACCCTTTCACCAGTGATCACTGTATAACTGTCACTGGTGACGCTGGTTAGCCAGTTAGTTATTTCGTTATTTAGGTTCCCCGTCAGGTTTTTATATAGCGTCAGGTACCCCCATATATTACCTAATAAAGGTTTTAACCCCCTGATTGCCCCTAGTTAACCCTTTCACCCCCTTTTGCCAGTGTCACTAAGCGATCGTTTTTCTGATCGCTGCATTAGTGTCGCTAGGTAACCATTTTTTTTTTTTAGGTAACCGCCATGTTTATATAGGTTCATAAATAGGTTTATAGGTCAGGTACCCCCATATTACAACCTAAATAAAGGTTTTAACCCCCTGATTGCCCCTAGAGTTAACCCTTTCACCAGTGATCACTGTATAACTGTCACTGGTGACGCTGGTTAGCCAGTTAGTTATTTCGTTATTTAGGTTCCCCGTCAGGTTTTTATATAGCGTCAGGTACCCCCATATATTACCTAATAAAGGTTTAACCCCCTGATTGCCCCTAGTTAACCCTTTCACCCCCTTTTGCCAGTGTCACTAAGCGATCGTTTTTCTGATCGCTGCATTAGTGTCGCTAGGTAACCAGTTTTTTTTTGTATTACTGTTACGGGTGACGCTGGTTAGTTAGCTTGTTTTTTATACTGTCAGGGCACCCGCCATTTATTACCCAATAACGGTTTAACCCCCTGATCGCCCGGCGGGTGATATCAATTAGGTTTTAGGGTCAAATAAGGTCTGCGTCGCCCCAGGTTAGTGCCAGTACCGCAAACACCCACGCACAAAGCATACACCTCCCTTAGTGGCACAGTATCTGAACAGATCAATATCTGATCTGATCAGATCTATACTAGCGTCCCAGCAGTTTAGGGTTCCAAAAAAAACCGCATTGTTAGCGGGATCAGCCCAGATACCTGCTAGCACCTGCGTTTTCCCCCTCCGCCCAGTCCAGCCCACCCAAGTGCAGTATCGATCGATCACTGTCACTTACAAAACACTAAGCACACATAACTGCAGCGTTCGCAGAGTCAGGCCTGATCCCTGCGATCGCTAACAGTTTTTTTGTGGTAGCGTTTTGATTCAGTCGCTTCAGTCAGGAGCTTTTTTACCTGTGAATCTCAAAAAAATAAAAAAAAATAAAATAGTTGTCGTTTTATTGTTCTCTCTCTCACTCTATTCTCTCTCTATTGTTGCTCTTTTTTTACTCCATTCTATTCTGCAATGTTTTATTATGTTTTATCATGTTTTATCATGCTTGCTTTTCAGGTATGTAATTTTGTTTACTGTGTTTTAGTGTTAAGCATTTTTTTGTTTTCAGGTGCGCCATTCAGTTGCAACGCAGATTTATTTATCTTGACAGCAACAGCGTTTGCTCCCACGATACATAAAGACGCGACTCCAACACTGTAGGAGGTGATTTCACCACCACAGTTAAAAAAAAGAGCATATATGCCGAAGCATGGGGGCAGCAGGGGGGGGGAGGAGCGATTGGCTCCTAATGCCACGTACATACGGTCGAAATTCCGACCGTGTGTACACGGCATAACTTTTGCGGGAGGATGCCCCCATGCATCGGCATATATAAATGGTGCATGTATGCCCATCATTAGAAGTGGGTGGATGAAGGGAGGTATTCTAATGGTGGGCATACCCACCAATCAATCTCTTTTTTTCGTTCAGCCAAGAGGCTGCATGAAAAAAAAAAGATTACAATATATGTCCAGTATGTTGCTGGACTTTGAATGGTTATACCAGAATGATGCCTGCGGGTTTAGGTATCATCTTGGTATCATTCTTTTCAGCCAGTGATCGGCTTTCATGTAAAAGCAATTCTAGCGGGTAATTAGCCTCTAGACTGCTTTTACAAGCAGTGGGAGGGAATGTCCCCCCTCCCGGATATAAACCGCGCCATTGGGAAATTGGGAAAGCATTTTATCACACCAATCTTGGTGTGGTCAGATGCTTTGAGGGCAGAGGAAAGATCTAGGGTCTAATAGACCCCAATTTTTTCAAAAAAAGAGTACCTGTCACTGCCTATTGCTATCATAGGGGATATTTACATTCCCTGAGATAACAATAAAAATCATAACAAAGAAAAAAAATGGAAGGAACAGTTTAAAAATAAAATAAAAAAGCTAAATAAATAAAAAAAAAAACAAAAAAAAAAAAAAAAGCACCCCTGCCCCCCCTTCTCTTGCGCAAAGGCGTACACAAGCGTTGGTCTGGCGTCATATGTAAACAGCAATTGCACCATGCATGTGAGGTATCACCGCGAAGGTCAGATCGAGGGCAGTAATTTTAGCAGTAGACCTCCTCCGTGAATCTAATGTGGTATCATGTAAAGGCTTTTAAAGGCTTTTAAAAATGTATGTAGTTTGTCGCCACTGCGTGTTTGTGCGCAGTTTTAAAGCATGTCGTGTTTGGTATCCATGTACTCGGCCTAAGATCATATTTTTTATTTCATCAAAAATTTGAGCAATATAGTGTGTTTTAGTGCATTAAAATAAAAAAAAGTGTATTTTTTCCACAAAAAATGCGTTTGAAAAATCGCTGCGCAAATACTGTGTGGAAAAAAAAAATGCAACACCCACCATTTTAATCTGTAGGGCCTTTGCTTTAACATTATATATAGTGTTTGGGGGTTCAACGTAATTTTCTTGCAAAAAAAAAAATATGTTTTCATGTAAACAAAAAGTGTCAGAAAGGGCTTTGTCTACAAGTGGTTAGAAGAGTGGGTGACGTGTGACATAGTGCTTCTAAATGTTGTGCATAAAATGCCAGGACAGTTCAAACCCCCCCCAAATGACCCCATTTTGGAAAGTAGACACCCCAAGCTATTTGATGAGAGCAATGTTGAGCCCATTAAATATTTTTTTTTTTTGTCCCAAGAGATTGAATAATGAAAAAAAAAAAATATATATATTTTTTTTACAAAAAGTTGTCACTAAATGATATATTGCTCAAACATGTCATGGGCATATGTAGAAATACACCCCAAAATACATTCTGTTGCTTCTCCTGAGTACGGGGATACCACATGTGTGGGACTTTTTGGGAGCCTAGCTGCGTACGGAACCCCAAAAACCAATCACCGCCTTCAGGCTTTCTAAGGGTGTAATTTTTTTATTTCACTTCTCACTGCCAATCACAGTTTCGGAGGCCATGGAATGCCCAGATGGCATAAAACCCCCCAAAATGACCCCATTTTGGAAAGTAGACACCCCAAGCTATTTGCTGAGAGGTATTGTGAGTATTTTGCAGATGTCGCTTTTTGTCACAAAGTTTTGAAAATTGAAAAAAAATTTTTTTTTTTTTTTACTTTCTTCATTTTCAAAAACAAATGAGAGCTGTAAAATACTCACCATGCCTCTCAACAAATAGCTTGGGGTGTCTACTTTCCAAAATGGGGTCATTTGGGGGGGTTTTGTGCTATTTTGGCATTTTATGGCCTTCGAAACTGTGATAGGTAGTGAGGAGTGAAATCAAAAATTTGCACCCTTAGAAATCCTGAAGGCGGTGCTTGGGTTTCGGGGCCCCGTACGCGGCTAGGCTCCCAAAAAGTCCCACACATGTGGTATCCCCATACTCAGGAGAAGCAGCAAAATGTATTTTGGGGTGCAATTCCACATATAACTATGGCATGTGTGAGCAATATATCATTTAGTGACAACTTTTTGAAAAAAAAAAAAATCTTTTTTATTTTTGTCTTTATTCAATCACTTGGGACTAAAAAAAAAAATATTCAATGGGCTCAACATGCCTCTCAGCAAATAGCTTGGGGTGTCTACTTTCCAAAATGGGGTCATTTGGGGGGGTTTTGTACTTCTCTGCCATTTTAGCACCTCAAGAAATGAAATAGGCAGTCATAAATTAAAAGCGGTGTAAATTCCAGAAAATGTACTCTAGTTTGTAGACGCTATAACTTTTGCGCAAACCAATAAATATACGCTTATTGGCATTTTTTTTACTAAAGACATGTGGCTGAATACATTTTGGCCCAAATGTTTGACTAAAATTGAGTTTATTAGATTTTTTTTATAACAAAAAGTAGAAAATCTCTTTTTTTTTCAAAATTTTCGCTCTTTTTCCGTTTATATCGCAAAAAATAAAAATCACAGAGGCAATCAAATACCATCAAAAGAAAGCTCTATTTGTGGGAAGAAAAGGACGCAAATTTCGTTTGGTTACAAAATTGCATGACCGCGCAATTACCAGTTAAAGTAGTGCAGTGCGAAATTGAAAAAAGACCTCTGGTCCTTTGGCTGCCAAATGGTCCGGGGCTGAAGTGGTTAAACACATATATATATATTTTTAAAAATGTGATACCATTTTACCCCTTAGGCCCCTTTCACACTGGGGCGGTGAGCCGCGGTGACGGTAAAGCAGCGCTATATTTAGCGCTGCTTTACTGTCGTTTTCACCGCAGTTTTCGGCCGATCGCGGTGTGGTTTTACCCCCCGCGAGCGGCCGAAAAAGGGTTAAACACCCCCCGCAGAGCGCCGCCATAGCCGCGCTATTGCCGCGGTAACCGCGGTATTGCCGCGGTTTTACCGCGGTCTCCCATTGTAATCAATGGGAAGGAGCGGTATAGGAGCGGTGAACACACCGCTCCTATCCCGCTCCAAAGATGCTGCTAGCAGGACTTTTTTTGTCATCCTGCTAGCGCACCGCTCCAGTGTGAAAGCCCGCCGGCTTTCACACTGGAGTTAAAGGGGCAGGATTTTTTCATGCGGTGAACAGGCGCTATTTTTAGCGCTGCACCGCATGAAAAACGCCCCGGTGTAAAAGGGGCCTTATTGACCCTCAGTTAACTGTAATAGTCACTAATTAACCCCTTCATCTCCTTCTCCCATTTGCTTTTATGTTTCTGCGTGTGCCTCCATAGCAAGATCTGTGCTGAGGGGGAACACGTGTGGCATGCTCCCAAGCTGGGCTGTGTATGTCCGTAGATACAAAGAACGTAGCTCGGCCATGCCCCCCTTTCCTCACAGGATTTAACTGGTGGCCAATGGCTCCCGCTTCTGCCTGAGTATCCTGTGAGAAGAAGGAGAGAGGAGCTGCAGCCGGGCACAGTGCTGGATCAAGAGAGGACTCAAGTAAGTGCATTAGTTGTAGTGTTCACAGTGTCATTATATACATGGAACAAATTATAGAATATAATGTATACTTTTGTAACTACAATAGCAGTAATTGTTTTAAAATAGCATCGGTTATACTACAAATGATTGCATTTTATGTTTGTTTTTTTTTTATATTTGTGCCTGCAGATTGCAAAGAAAGTAAAGTCATTTTTGAATGCCTATATCAGCAAAATAAAGCTTTGTTTGTTCTGAAAAAAAAAAAATGTATGCATTAATTTGTTATCAGTGGGAGATTTAGTTAAAGTGTAGGAAAGACAAATTTAGCTTATTTTGAGTAGGGAAGGATTGGTGCCTATGTTTTTTATGTCTATGCCCCTGCTATGTAGATTTATCCTCTCACAGAGAAAGTATGGGGAAATTGGAAATCCAAAATGTTACAGTTGTTATAAAAAAAAAAAAAAAAAACAGAAGAAGAAGCTTCCTGTTATGGTGATAACTGTTTAAAAGGGGATTTCTCCTCACTCTGTAGGGATAATTCCTTCTCACTTCCTGTCGCATCTCTGAGATAGAACAAATCTATAGATGAAATGGCTATATATACACGTTAGGCTTACATCACATTACAATCTCTCTCTCTCTCCTACAAAACATTTTCACAAAAAAAAATCAAAACAAATATAAGGTCTTCATAAATTACATAATTTTGGTTAAAAAAAACAGCGACTTATAGCGAGACTGCGATATGGCTGCAGACATTTTCTAAAAATATACACTGTCACTATACTTATAACACTGGCTGGGAATGGGTTAAACATCTAGGGTGATCCAATGGCTAATATGTGTGTACTGTGAGGTGCTTCCACTGAGGGATGTGTTGGTTTTTATTCCCTGCTTTGTCAGTTAGTGTCAGACTGACCACTGCACTGTCGCAGTCCCATTATAAGTTTCTGATCACCACTGTTAGTAATATATATATATATATATATATATATATATATATATATATATATATATATATATATATATATATATATAAACAATTTCCAGTATATATACCATAGTTTGTAGGCGCCAAAACTATCACGCAAACCAATGAATATACACTTATTGATTTTATTTATTTTTTATAAAAAAACATGTAGCAAAATATATATATATTTTATAGCAGAAAGTAAAAAAACATTTTTTCCCCCAAATTTTCAGTTTTTTTTTATTTATATGGCAAAAAAAACTGTGGTAATCAAATACCACCAAAAGAAAGCTCTATTTATGGGAAAAAAATGATATCAATTTCTATATTCATTTATAAATTCATTTGGGTACAGCTTTGCATGCCCACGCAATTACCAGTTAAAGTAGAGCAGTTACGAATAGCAAAAAATGGCCTGGTCATGAAGGAGGTAAAATCCTCCAGAGCTAAAGAGGGTAATCTTGAAAATGGAGAGAGAGTTGTCTTGTAAAATGTGCCTCCCATTGACTTCAATGGGGATCACATTTTCAATTTACAGATTTTTGTCTGTGTTTGCCAACATGCCCATAAATCAGACACAAGCAGATTTGCCCATTACTAGTGAAGACATAGGGCAGTGATGGCGAACCTTGGCACCCCAGATGTTTTGGAACTACATTTCTCATGAGGCTCATGTACTATGCAGTGTAGCCGAGCATCATGGGAATTGTAGTTCAAAAACATCTGGGGTGCCAAGGTTCGCCATCACTGACATAGGGGTTGATTTACTAACGGCAAATAGACTGTGCACTTTTGCAAGTGCAGTCGGTCCAGAGCTTACTAAATGAGGTAAAGCTTCACTCTACATAGACTAGCCAAACACATGCAAGGAAATAAAAAAACAGCATTTTGTTGCATATGATTGGATGATGGAAGTCAGCAGAGCTCTCCCTCATTTACTAAGCTCTGGAGCAACTGCACTTGCAGAGTGCAACTGCATGTTCAAACGTGCACAGTCTATTTGCATTTAGTAAATCGACCCCATAGTCTTCCTATTTGAATGAGAGATACTTCAAAACACATATTTTTGTACATACAGTACATGGAGTAGCATTGCTACATACAACCAAGTAGACATTACTTGCATGCACTGAGACTACTCAGGTAAAAATGAATATCTGACATTTTCAAGAAATATAATAAGTTAGCATTGACAATTTTTAAGCAACAGCAAATTTTGATGTTGGTAATTTCATGCAAAATAATATTAGTATAGGGGTATCATTAATTGCATCCCCTTATTACCAATATTTAAAAAAGTTTGGGGAGAATCTATGCGCAAGCCACCCAAAAATCTTCACCTCAAGTGGGCTGACCCAATCTGGGCTGATTCTCAAAACTTGATGAAATGATCTATTGCTTTATAATACCTTATTACTGTAATTGATTATATTTACCAAGTGTAGGTATTAAGCATGCTGACTGTGTATAACTCAGCTGCACATTATGTTAAACAGAGCCAAAGTTCGAAAATTGTTTATTTCGCAAAATATTAACAAAGTACTATTCAGCTCTAGTTAATTCCCAAACTGTAGTTGGAAAATGTTACAGTTTTTTTAAATGAAATTGTGTTTTATAAGTGTTTTGAGCATAATTATTAGGCAGTAGGCAGAAAACACCTCTTTATCCTTGCTGTGTATCCTACAAAGGCCATGTCACATTTGATTAACAGTATGTGCTTGCTGGAAATGCACTGTTTTTATGGTTTGTACAATAAACACAGCAACTCACATGGGTTTAGGAACGTTACTGGGAAGTAAAAAGTAATAAACTACTCCAAGATAAAAGCAGATTTTCTACCCTAAAATATAGCATAAGGATCTTCTTTAGCACAGTAATTATTCTGTGTACTTTATAGGCACAATTACATCATTAATTAATATGTGGCTATAAGCAGCTATTTATGATTTTTATTATCACAAGTTTTAATAATGTCAAGTGCTGTAACCACAAAACCTAATTATCTTCAGATGCAACATCATTGCTCTAACACATTGTTGACAATCATAATTTCAATACTGCTTACAAATTATGCATGTGCTAATGAACAGTCTAACCAATATTCCAAAAATTTGTAATCATTTCTTTAAAAAATGTATTACAGTGAACTGTTATGTGATATTTCCATTTTCTCCTTTGTGATCTGGAGAAAAAAAATAGAGATGAATAAAGCTCAAATACAGTTAACTGGTTAGCTTCTTAAATTAATTTTTTGCTAAAGAGTAATCTGTGTATATGCAAACACCAAAAGCCTCCTCAAAAGCCCTATTTTTAATTTAACCCAGGAACAAACTTGCCTCCTTTAGCAAAAAGTCAGCAATAATATCACCTTTTTTCATAAAAGCAGTTGCTTTTTGGATTAACTACTATAAAACTCAGTTAACTAAATGTACACTTAAAAAATAGAAAATAGAAAATAGAGCTTTTTTTTCACAAAGTGCATTACTGCTTTAGGAAATACCTGCCTATCTACATCTACAGTCAGTGCAGTGAAAATTGCACTGATTCGGTAAATATGAAAGGCCTGTTTTATAAACTGTCTTTATGTTTTAGAGCCAGAAGCTGTTAGTGTACTAAAAATGAACCTTTAGTGTAAAAAAATTAAGGCCTGTTTTGATAAAACATGTAGCTGTTTGACTGTTATCAAAGCCAGTGTAGTAAAAGCAACACTTTTGGCAAAAAATTCCTATCCGGTTTTGACAAAATGGGTTTTATTTTCGGCCCAGGATCTATATACACGTGTATCCACAGTCGGTATACTGAAAAGGACCTCTCTATGTGTTACTTGACCAAAGCATTACCACGCTTGTGGAGCAGCGCCTGCACACAGCGGCAATACCTATCGAAGGCCATTGGAGCAATATTTTAACAGTTAGTTTCTGCCTAGAAAGCAGGTGGTGAAGCCTTCACAGCTGGCCAGAAAGAGATTAGAGGGCTTACATATAACTTTACGTTCTGCTATCTCCTCCCAGATAGCAAGCTTGCCAAGTGTGTACATCCTCCTTACGTACAGCACATGTAACTTTAGACATTGCCCTGCTGTACTTTACCTCTCGAGCCTAAGAAAAGCACACGTTTACCAAGTTGTCTGGTCAAAGTCTAAATATGACTATACAAAGTTTATTAAAGTGGTACACAAATAAGCATGAAGCAATGGTCCTGACCAATATGCTTATCTCACACTTTTGCAGTTCTTAAATTAAAAAAAAAGAAAAAACACCAGTCATTAGCTTTTTAAAGATGACTTTCCTCCATCAGGAGGCATTTTATCCTCTACAGTGAGTCTACACGGCCCAGTGCTTGAAGCAAAAGAGTTAGTGAGTACATAATTGAGCATGGGAACAAACCAAAAAGTATGAGTCCTCTGAATTAGATCCATTCTTCTGAATGGAAGACCTGTTGCCGCCTGGGTCCCCTTAAAGATATGTCAGCAGGGTCAAATAGAGCATTTTTATATCAAACTTCTCCTTTATATGTTGGAGACATCACAAAAAAAATCAAAGAACCAATTTGCATAGGCTAGCAGTAAAGCCAGAATGGGTCCATATGTGCACTAGATATATCTGTCCATTTCTGTTTGTTGCTGATAAATATTTGAGACCTTTTTCAGTTCCTGATGATCTTGGTGTGTTCCCCTTTATGCCTATAATGTCCTATCCCCTTCTGTGCCTGTCTGCTTTTACCACAGCCAATCAGAAAACAAAGTTGTGTCATTACATAGTGTCAGGAACATGGTGTCAGCCATCAGGCTAAGGCCCCTTACACACGGGTGGACCGCTCAGGTCCGCCTATCAGTTTTTAGGTGGACCTGAATGGACACTCTATGGAGCGACGGATGTCAGCGGTGACAAGTCCGCTGACATCCGATCCGCTCCGATCCACTAAATTCAGACGAATGGAAACCCTATTTTACATCCGTCTGGCGGATCGGATGAAAATGGACAGGCGGTCCGTTTTCATCCGATCCCCCACAGAGGAGAGCAGAGCTCTGACAGGTGCAGAGACGAACCTGTCATCTGCCAGCTCAGCAGGGTTCAACGGAGCGATCCCTACAGAGCAAAGCTGAGTCCGTACACGGACACGCCCATGTGAAAGGGGCCTAAGACATGCATTTTGGCTAATGTGTATGAGCATAGAAGAATGACTGCACATTCATTACTGGCAACACTTATGAGCATTTGCATGCTTATTCACTGCCACCAAGTGGCCTATATTAACCTGAACTATTTCTATGCTGTATGGTATTCAGTCCTGATGAGGGCCTTTCCTATTGGCTGAAACGCATCAAGGCTTGATTGTGTCATGGCGACACCATATCCGCCCGAAAAATTAGTACAGGGGACCGAGCCTCACCGCAACCATACGGCATCCAACGCAGACCGGCCAGATAACCCTTTGTTTGAAGAACATGCTGATCCCACCTGGTGCAGGGCAAAGGCACCATAAAATGTGAGTGTATCCAATTTGTTTTTACACTGCAATTTTGCAATAAAAAACGGTTTTATGTTATGGGTGCCCCCCTCCTGTCGTTTCTTTTCCCAACCCATGGAGGATCATCATAAGTACAGCAGATCTTGAAAGATACCATCTAGAGGTCCTCTCCCCACAAAGTGCAAGTGACCACTCTAGAGATAGGTGGTCAACATCTAGGGTGTACAGGAGTGTACATCCATGTGGGGCACTTTGAATACTGAATATTAGAGCACCAATTTTTTATCAACGCACAAGCACTTTCACAAATGTTGGGTGTTTCCAACAATTGAATGTTTCCCTTTAATTTATGTATTTTGTATTAGAGCAGTTTTGTCACTGGTTAAACCTTGTAGGAGGAGTTTTCATTATCCCCTGATTGTCCTATGAGGCTGCAGGACCCCTAACCCTCTGTCTGGACAGTGCTGATTGGCCATGTGCCGATTACATGCACCCTCCCAAGAAAAAAAAAAAAAACTCTCTAGCAATACACACCAAACTGAGCATGTGCAGCCTGTCCCCGATGCTCTGTTCTATCAGGAAATGGATTGGGGACAGAAAAAGAAGGGAAGAAGGGGAGGATCAGAGAAGACAGGATCAAACAGCCCTTTTACACAATGAGCAGTATTAACACCTTAAGTTCCACAGTGAGTGTACCAATCATGCTTTACTGCATATACAGACTGATTTTACTGTTGTGGATTTAGTAACAATTTAACCAGGTGTAGGACCTGACTCCACCATCAACTGGACTTGGGATTTCCACAGTGCGTCGTCAGCTGTACTAGTGCTTGTCAGATACCAGAGCTCTTAAGTTCCTGCCCACAGTGTCTACACCTTGGCACTTGTGTCTTTACTACACCCCTGAAGTCCCTGTCTCAACATCCAGGAATGCTCAGATGGGAACTGTGCAAGAGTCATCATCTCAGGCTCTGCATAAAGGTATGTGACAGATACAGTCCAAAAATAACAGTGCTGCAGGGGCACACTGACTTCTATTGAGTGCACTGATGCTGGACACTTTCTTTCAGCATTACACATTAGTATTATTCATCACAGCAACGGTGGCTGCATTTGGAGCTGCTGTGCTCTCATGCAGTGCTTTATATCATCATTCATCTAAGGCAGGTATCTCCAAACTACAGCCCTCCAGCTGTTTTGACATTCACAGACATGACTAGGCATTATGGGAATTGTAGTTCCTGAACAACTGGAGGGCCATAGTTTGAAGACCCCTGATCTAAGGGATCTGTTAATTGCCAGTGCTTACTCTCGCTGTCAGCAATTCTTCCCTCATTTCACCCAGTGCTTTAATTGCCAAAGAAACAGGATTGTTGCACCATACCCCACACAGATGGCAATGCCCTGTCTGATTTTTCTCACTATCATACTAACAAGATCAGATGCTGCTATAGAAGGTAATCTGCATCTGGGGACAAAGAGGATAAAAAGTGACAGCTTGCTCACTCTGTATCAGTAAACCTAGTACCATTGGCTAGAATAGTAAAAACAGACACTCTTCTCGGCAAATTGGACCTAGGTGTTCGGTTTTAGATATATGGATCTAGAGCAGGTAAACATATATAGAAAAGAATATATACTGTATCTGTGGCAGCATTATCTATGCAACATGCTTCAGGGCTCCTTTAAATCTAAGCTCAGTCTCACTCTCCTGCTGCCAAGTAAAGCAAAAAAAAAAAAAAAACGAATTATACCATCAATTCTTTAATTTTTGGAGGGAGAGGACAGGTATTAAAAAGAAAATCATAATTTTGAAATAAATGTGGCAGTAAAAATGGCACTCAGAAATTAAATTTTAGCCCAACCTCCACCTACTATCAAAAGGTCTGTGATAAAAAAAAGGTAGCACCAGCTGTAACATAGGCATTAACAGTTGAAAGGTGTTGCTTTTTCCCATGGTCAAATTTACCATTTGAAAGCTTTTTCCCAGTCATCTCATATTAGCTATTTACACAGTGTCACAATTTTCAGGCTAGGACCAGTAAAACAAGCAAATACAAAAAAAAAGTTGAAGGACATTGCTTTGGGTGCAAAAGATTGTGTGCCTACTACCTCCACTTAGGAAACTTTGTTCCTGCTGTTCCCCAAATATTTGCTAATGTCATTAACTTGATATTAATGGACTGTGCCATCACAGAAGCATAGTCACTGACACTTTCTCTTAAAAGTAGGGTTAGTCCATTTTTAATCTCTAGTTGTGCCGCATCTGCTGGCTGCTGGGTGTTCATGGTGGCATCACAAGGCTTTCCCCCAAACCGAACTAAGTGTTAAGTATGGATGAGAGAACATGTTTGAGCTAACAGGACATTTGTAGAACCCACTGTAAAATCTGGCATTTTGAAATATTATGTTAAAATGTTAGGAGAAATGCAATGAGAAATAAGTGAGCACTGAAAGCAAAACAGTTGTCACTGATTGTGATAGTGTTTATGGCTGCACTGACCATCAGAAAAAATAGGCGGTGAAGTGAGGGTTGGCTAAAAGCACTTGATGTCCCTGTTTCTGCTGTTTTCTCTCATGATGATCGTGCCACAGAACAAAAAAAATTATAAACAAAAAATAAAGCTTAACGCTGGAGTCCAGGCAAACAATAAACAGATTGAATACAAATATGGGAGCTGTTTACCTGCAAAATTATGTACATGTTTTTTGATCCAGCCCTGAGATTTTCACAGCTCTGCCACACAACAGATCCTTGCCTGGCTGCACAGTAAACGTGCAGTAAAGTAATGCTTACAGGTCTTGTCCCACCCCAGCCTGTGACTGGACAGTGGAAAAAGAAGCAGCCGACTGAGATCATCTCTCTGTCAGCCTGCTCTCACCTGCTATCAATAGCACATGTGTTGGTTTGAGTTCTACTGTACAGGGGTTGAAAGAGGCTAACACCAGGTCAAATTCAGGTTCCTTCACTGCCTGCATTTAAAATGATGCATTCATCTCAATGTTCATCTTGCTTACAACATCCGTCCTGTACAGTGCGTCTGTAATGATAGCATGATAACACCCACTGTCTTCTCTGGGATTCATCCTTCATGTTTCACAAGACTATCTCATGTTTGCTTCGCTTTAGGAGTACCCGGCTAGGTGTTTCACCCTTGGGTTGTTAATCTTGGTTAAATGCATTTATTTATCTATGCATGTGTTTTTGTTTTGCAACACACTTCTTCTTATACCCAAACAGCCTTATAGAGATTAATTAAGTCCCATCCATGGACATGGCTTGGGTCTAGCCACTGTCCATGCCACTCGCTATAACATCTAACACCCTGTGTATGAATTATTATTCCTAATTACCTGTCAGATGTTGTGGTATAATCGATGCCTGAGATTGAATATCCATTTTTGAGTTCTTGAAATATATGCAAACTCTTATGCCGCGTACACACGATCAGCCTATCCGGCGGACTTGGTCCGGTGGACAATTCGCCTGTGTGTGGGCTCCGGCAGAATTTTTCTTCCCAAAAGCCTGGCGGACTTAGAAAGAAGTCTTGACTCAAAATTGTCCGCCGTCTGTGTGCTAGTCTGCCGGACTTTTCAAATGAACGGACTTGCCCACACACGGAGTAAAGTCTGTTCATTTTGAACGTGACTCCAGGTAGACAGGACTAGCGAAGGAAGTCAATGTCGCCGTCTCCATTGGCGAGATTGACACCTTGCTAGCCCCTTCACCTGGTATGGATTTAAAGGGGAACCCCTACGCTGAAAAAATGGCGTGAGGGTCCCCCCAAAATCTATACCAGACTCTTATCCAAGCACACAGCCTGGCCAGTCAGGAAAGGGGGTGGGGACGAGCGAGCGCCCCCCTCCTGAGCCATACCAGGCCGCGTGCCCTCAACATGGGGGATGCTTTGGGGGAAGGGGGGGCCCTGCGGCCCCCCACCCCAAAGCACCTTGTCCCCATGTTGATGAGGACAAGGGCCTCTTCCCAACAACCCTGGCCGTTGGTTGTCGGGGTCTGCGGGTGGGGGGCTTATCAGAATCCGGGAGCCCTCTTTAATAAGGGGGCCCCCAGATTCCGGCCCCCCACCCTATGTGAAAGAGTATGGGGTAAATGGTACCCCTACCCATTCACCTGAGGGAAAAAGTGTTAATAAAAAAAACACAACACAGGTTTTTAAAGTAGTTTATTAGACAGCTCGGCCGGACCAAGTCCGCCGCATAGTCCGATCATGTGTACGCGACATTAGTGTCCTCAACACTAGGCTCAATTCATTTGGTGTAACACATGTTTTATTTACCTTGGTAATCATTATGTTCAGCACATTAATCAATGTTGGTTATTTTCTAATCTCATGCACTTACATTTTTTGAAAATAATGATTGTTATAGCAAACAACACATGCCTTTTCAATTATTTTAGCTTGGTTAATTGAGCCAATAGATAAAGGCCTTCTTTTCCAAGAAGCAGTTTGATTCATTTTTATGTTTGTTATTGTTCTTCTGCATATGTGCATGTTGTCTTACCTTCGTGCCACCTGTGTAAATATCTGTCTCCATGAGAAGATGTACAAATGCAGTTTACCCCTAAGGCTGCTTTCACACTGGGGCGGTTTGCTGGCGCTATTGCGCTAAAAATAGCGCCTGCAAACCGACCCAAAACAGCTGTTGCTGTGTCTCCAGTGTGAAAGGGCTTTCACACTGGAGCGGTGCGCTAGCAGGACGGTAAAAAAAGTCCTGCTAGCTGCATCTTTGGAGCGGTGAAGGAGCGGTGTATTCACCGCTCCTATACCGCTCCTACCCATTGAAATCAATGGGAGACCGCGGGGATACCGCCGGCAAAGCGCCGCTTTGCGGCGCTTTGTGGAGGTTTTTAACTCTTTTTCGCCCGCTAGCGGCGGTTAAAACCACCCCGCTAGCGGCCACATGCCGCGGGTAAAACGATGGTAAAGCAGCCCTAAATATAGCGCTGCTTTACCGTCGCCGCCCGCACCGCCCCAGTGTGAAGCCGGCCTAACTGTTGCCACATTTGAACATTACTACCCCATATACTCCTACTGACATTTCTTTCTTTAGCAGAACTAATGGGCTGGTCATATGTCAGTTATGACAAGGAGCTTCATGTATCACAGCCCACTGGTTTCTGGTCCGATTTTAGAAAAATCCAGATCAAAAAATGAAAGAGACTCACCTCTGTCCCTAAATTCTAGTGTCCTATGTATCTCTATGCCTATCTTTGCATCAAACACCCTTTTCCTATGATCAGTGCAATTCTAGACTGCTGCTTGGTCCCAAAAGCGCTAAACCATGATTCCGTGGAATACTGACTCTTTGATTACAATATCAGACTCCAAGTCCTCTTTTCATGACCCTAAGGGTTTGTTGCTTAAATATGGCATAATAATATACTGTGTATGAAATCCACATTTTCTCATAAACATGTACTGTATGTAGTATATGTAGTAATTTTTAGAAACCCTAGGCAATGGGATCTCAAAACTCAGAAATGTAAAAAGAAAAATGCCTAAAAAGCCTATAATATCATATAATAATAAATGTCAGGAATTACAGAGGACACTTGTGCCCTACACCAGATTGCAAGGGTGAAAAGAATGAAACGAGCAGATGTTGCAAAATGTGTCATCTCTAGCAGCCATCCATTGTCTTTTTTGTTTTAATAACACATGTTGTAAATCAGCTATGTGTCTATCAGCTCTGTTATTAATCCTGCTTTCAAAAAGGTTTTATTGAGTTATATGTTTGGAAAAAATTTAGGGAAAACCAGGCATTTGTATTTTGGATTACAAATGTTAACCTGTAATTTGCAGTGGTTATAAATGGATATGCGTTTTTATTAATTGTTATTGTTTAAATAAAACATTGGGGTTGATTTAATAAAACTGGAGAGTGCAAAATCTGGTGCCACTCTGCATAGAAATCAATCAGCTTCCAGTTTTTTTTTTTTGCCAAAGCTTAATTGAAGAAGCTTATTGGCTACCATACAGAGCTGCACCAGATTTTGCACTCTCCAGTTTTAGTAAATCAACCCCAATATCCTTGCCCACTTTTCAAATCAAAGTTTATATAAAACCCAACAATGGACATCTGTTATTTGCTCTATTTTGGTTTATTTCAATATTTCATTGGAAATATGTAATTAAATTACCTTTAAATTGATCCTGCCAGAAACACAGTGAATTTGTAACATCCTTTGCTCTTTCCTCATGTAACACTGAAATCTCAGTGTTATACGCTCTGCCCAGTTCTCTACTTTAAACTACAGAGGATCTCCCCCCTTTTGTTTTGGAGAGAAGAAAAGGAGGTTTCTGTTATTTCAACACACTATGTGGTTGATTTACTAAAGGCTAATAGACTGTGCAGTTGTACTCTGCAAGTGCAATTGCTCCCAAGCTTAGTAAATGAGGTAAAGTATTTTTGCTTGCACATGATTGGGTGATGGAAAACAGAAGAGCTCCCCCTCATTTACTAAGCTCTGGAGCAACTGCATTTGCAAAAGTGCACAGTCTACTTTCCTTTAGTAAATCAACCCCTATGTCTTAGGGTGACCATACTGCACATATACAGTACAATAAGTGAGCATTGTCAACATAGGACAGACATTGTTTTACTGGCACTTGAAAAAATAAATGCAGCCACCACATCTAAAGATTGGTAAACTGCAGCATATAATTTTTTGGTTCTTTGTTTTAGACATACTTTAACCTCCCTGGTGGTTTTCCCAAGCGGCTCAGGGTTAAATTTCAGTACCATTAGCGGTAACCCCCGAGCCACACTCGGATTGCATTGCAGGATCCTGGTGCAGTGTACTTACCTTGTCCCCAGGATCCTGCAATGTCCCCCCGCTGTGTCTGCGGACTGTGTCCTCCTCCTGATGCCTCTGTGTGCCGGGCTCCATTCCGTGCGTGTGTCGCGATGCACGGGGGGCAGAGCCTGGCGGCAAATTCAAAAAGTACAAAATTCATAACACATACAGTAGACTGATCTTACAGATTACATTACTGTATGAAATAATTTTACATCCCTTTTGTCCCTAGTGTTTTTTCCAATGCCCTGCATGCAGTTTTATATTATATATACTGTTCTTTCTGCCTGGAAACTGTAGATTGTCCATAGCAACTAAAAAGTGTCCCTTTACATCAAAAGTGGTTTTACACCAGCTAGAAAACAGCGATAGTAAATTAGAACACTTGCAGAATTGAGCGATAGTGAATTGTGGGGAAATTAACTTTAGTATTATTATATTATTATATTTTATAATTATTTATAGTTATTTATTATATTATAATTTATGATTTTATGTTTCAAACTTTATCATACCCGGGATGTCTACTAGACTCTTGTTTGGACAGATTTAAGCGTGTCATTGCTAAGAATTACAGGCCTACAATATAAAACGTCAAATTTCTATGCAAAACAATTGTACCGCTTTGAGATGCTAAAATCTGACATAATCATATGGCCAGGGTGGTTAAATATGCTTATGCATTTTATTTTAGTGGACTTTTTAGAGAGACATTAAAGGTTCATTAAAAAAACAAACAAAAAATGTCATACTTACCTGCTCTGTGCAATGGTTTTGCACATGGCAGCCTTGATCCTATTATTTCCGGGTTCCCCACCGGCGCTACTGGCTCCTCCTCTTCAGCCAGTGTCCCCAATGGTAAGCTGCTGGTGCATGCTCACTTCCAAGCTACGCTCTATGCGTAAAAAAGCCACGTCTCGGCCCCATCCCCTGTTCTCTCCTCATTGGCTCACTGGCAGTGATTGACAGTAGCAGTATCAATGGCTCCTACAGCTGTCTCAGCCAATAAGGAATGAGAGACCTGGGATAAGCTCAGCCCTCGTGCACATTCCTGGATCAAGAGGGAGCTCAGGTAAGTATTGGGGGGCATAGAATGTGTGAAGGTAAAAAAAAAAAAAACTTGAGCCCTTAAAACCACTTTAAGTACATTATCTAGGAGTAGGTCACAAGCAACATGAAATAACCCATTTCAATAAAATTAACCCTTTGGATGCTAGGGAAGGGTGCAGTTTAAGATATTCACAAAAGGCACTGACACAGGGGTCTTCACTTAAATTTTTAATATTTAATATCCAAAGATTTAAATACAAGTGTTCATATTTTGTTTAAGAATTACTTCACCTATACTTGTGGGAAGCTCACAGTGTGCATTAGAATCTGTAGCAAGTCAGATAAAAGCCTGTTTCATTTCCAAGCTGAAGGGCAGCCAACATCATCTATCCTGTTTCTCTCTTGTCCCTTCCTCTTTCATTCAATGGATTTCAGTTCTTTAAATGATGGAGATTCACCATTAAATGTAGGCATGCAAATGAAACTCTCCTAGGGATGGCCACTCCACCACTAGACCAACATCCACCCATCAAGGTGTGTCTGCATTTGAATAACTCTTCCCAAAAGTCAGCCCACTGCTTGCATCAGGGCTGAGGATTCTAGAGGGGAGTACTTAGGTAGAATGCTGTAATGTTTTCAGGAAGCTATGTACAGCACCCTGCTGGCCCCTTCCACTAGCCATAGCCTGCCTGCATTGCATAGTGAAGGACAGGGTCCCAGTGGGTCACTCTGTCTAAAAAAGGTATGTAATAAAGACCTAAAGGTTTTATTTAAAAATGTTGTTAGCATGTTGATGACAGGGGAGGAACCAGGGGAGGCAACTTTTGCGTTAATAACGTTTTAAGAAAGACCTAAATGCCATCACCAGTCATGAGATCTACTTTAGAAGAAGGCAGAATTTTATAAAGCACCAATATTCTTTTCTGAGCTCTCATAATTGCACTTATCTTAATCAAGTATTTTGAAACAGTCCTTGCGTGATTTAAATATTTTAGTTGTAGAAGATTGCGGATTTCTTGCAAATGACTACATGGTTGACACAGTGGTAATATCACATACGTATATACTTATTAGCAGACATTTTGAAGTCTGCCAATGATGTACTTTATCTGCTTTCAGTATGACAAATTCTGAATTGGTGCAGAACTGCTTTCAATTACATTGGAATCATGAACTCATTTGAAAAAGATCCTTTGAACACAAGGCTCCCTTACATAAAAGAAAATCTATGAACAGAGAAAGAATATAAAGTTCAGTGCCACTGATATTTCCTTCTCCTTTCTAGATGTAATAAGGTATTGCTGCCAATTTGCCCATTTATATATATATATAGACATGGATGTCAGTGGTTAAATACAGCGCCTTTCATGGGGTGCAAAATTGGACAGAATTTGAGTCCTGTGAGCAAGTGCAAATATAGATTTACAGTATATATATATACCTCTATCTATCTATCTATCTATCTATATATCTATCTATCTATCTATCTATCTATATATCTATCTATCTATCTATCTATATATATATATATATATATATATATAGTAAAACAAATTCAAATTAAAGGCTGTTTAATGCTGTCTGCCCTATGTCTTTAAATTTAACACATTGCTTGGCTGTATAAAATGAGCAGAATTATACACATTTTTGGAGTTAGCTTGATCAAGTTTCAGCCATTAGTTTTAATTTTTAATTGGACTCTAGGTACATTTTGACTAGAATATCTTGCTAATATGTGCATATAAACAAATGCAAACATTTTACACATGGAATGAAAGCAGTCACCATGTCCCCATAGTCTTGTCATTTATTTAAGGCAGAAGTATGCCAGTGGGTAATATTTTATGAGCAGAACTTGTAATTACTAAAGTCCAAAAGAAATACTGGCAGTGTTTTTTGCTGACTGTGCTTTTCTTCCCCAGTAATTTAAGGAATCATGTCACATTCTGTATTAAAGAGAAATTCAGTATGGTTTACTGACTACAATTTTAAGTTATTATTGTAGAAGTTAACTGAAATAAATGATTAACTGATCGTTACACGCATTTTTTTCTTGTTTGTTCTTCCATAGTAAAAAATGTTGATGGTACTTCATATATGCAATATTGTTGTACAGAAGTGACTTAATGTCTATGTTTAAAGCGCAAATTTTTTGGCTGTTTACTTATGGGCAGCTCTCAGTAGGTGGTGCGATATTTGCCTAGCTTTGCCTCGAGGTGAATCCTGGGAGTCGCCTTGACATTCAGCCCGAGGTTAGAGTGAAAATGCATGCAATTTTGTGCATTTTGTGCATTTTTATCATGTAATGCAAAGTTGTATGTTAGTGCACATTCAGTAACACTCAACTGGCCTTATTCTTTAACCACTTCCCGACCGCCCCATGTAGATATACGTCAGCAGAATGGCACGTACAGGCAGAATCACGTACCTGTACGTGCCATTCTTCAGGCGCGTGGGGGGCCCCCCCCCCCCCCCCCCGGCCGGCGGGGACGGTTGGGATCGCTTCAGGAGCGATCCGGGATGAGGGGACGGCCAGTGGTTTCTGGCCACCCCCTCGCGATCGCTCCTGGCGAATCAGATGCTTCCTCTGTCTGTGTCAATCAAAACACAGGCAGAGGAAGTGATGTCACACTCGGTGCGCCGGTCTATGTGACCGGAACGCCGAGGAGACAACATGTAAAGGTTAGTGCACCAACAGTACACTGACACCAGTACACATAGGCACATATTCCACCCCCCTGTCACCCCCAGATCACCCCCCAGATCACCCCCTCCCCCCCCCAGTCACAGTGTCACTAATTGCAGTGATCATTTATTTACTGATCACTGCATTTAGTGTCAGTGTGACTGTAATAACTGTCAGTGCAGTTAGTTTTAGGTCCAAGGTAGCCCCCTACCCCCCCCTAATAAAGGTTTAACCCCTTGATTGCCCCCCAGGTAACCCTTTCACCCCCTTTTGCCAGTGTCACTAAGCGATCGTTTTTCTGATCGCTGTATTAGTGTCACTGCTGTCGCTAGGTAACCATTTTTTTTTTTTTTTTTAGGTAACCGCCATGTTTATATAGGTTCATAAATAGTTTTATAGGTCAGGTACCCCCATATTACAACCTAAATAAAGGTTTTAACCCCTTGATTGCCCCTAGAGTTAACCCTTTCACCAGTGATCACTGTATAACTGTCACTGGTGACGCTGGTTAGCCAGTTAGTTATTTCGTTATTTAGGTTCCCCGTCAGGTTTTTATATAGCGTCAGGTACCCCCATATATTACCTAATAAAGGTTTTAACCCCCTGATTGCCCCTAGTTAACCCTTTCACCCCCTTTTGCCAGTGTCACTAAGCGATCGTTTTTCTGATCGCTGCATTAGTGTCGCTAGGTAACCATTTTTTTTTTTTTAGGTAACCGCCATGTTTATATAGGTTCATAAATAGGTTTATAGGTCAGGTACCCCCATATTACAACCTAAATAAAGGTTTTAACCCCCTGATTGCCCCTAGAGTTAACCCTTTCACCAGTGATCACAGTATAACTGTCACTGGTGACGCTGGTTAGCCAGTTAGTTATTTCGTTATTTAGGTTCCCCGTCAGGTTTTTATATAGTGTCAGGTACCCCCATATATTACCTAATAAAGGTTTTAACCCCCTGATTGCCCCTAGTTAACCCTTTCACCCCCTTTTGCCAGTGTCACTAAGCGATCGTTTTTCTAATCGCTGCATTAGTGTCACTGGTGCCGCTAGGTAGCCAGTTTTTTTTTTTAGGTAACCGCCAGGTTTATATAGGTTCATAAATAGGTTTATAGGTCAGGTACCCCCATATTACAACCTAAATAAAGGTTTTAACGCCCTGATTGCCCCTAGAGTTAACTCTTTCACCAGTGATCACAGTATAACTGTCACTGGTGACGCTGGTTAGCCAGTTAGTTATTTAGGTTCCCCGTCAGGTTTTTATATAGCGTCAGGTACCCCCATATAATACCTAATAAAGGTTTTAACCCCCTGATTGCCCCTAGTTAACCCTTTCACCAGTGATCACCGTATAACTGTTACGGGTGACGCTGGTTAGATAGTTTGTTTTTTATACTGTCAGGGCACCCGCCATTTATTACCCAATAACGGTTTAACCCCCTGATCGCCCGGCGGGTGATATCAATTAGGTTTTAGGGTCAAATAAGGTCTGCGTCGCCCCAGGTTAGTGCCAGCACCGCAAACACCCACGCACAAAGCATACACCTCCCTTAGTGGTACAGTATCTGAACAGATCAATATCTGATCTGATCAGATCTATACTAGCGTCCCAGCAGTTTAGGGTTCCAAAAAAACGCATTGTTAGCGGCATCAGCCCAGATACCTGCTAGCACCTGCGTTTTCCCCCTCCGCCCAGCCCAGCCCAGCCCACCCAAGTGCAGTATCGATCGATCACTGTCACTTACAAAACACTAAGCACACATAACTGCAGCGTTCGCAGAGTCAGGCCCGATCCCTGCGATCGCTAACAGTTTTTTTGTGGTAGCGTTTTGATTCAGTCGCTAACAGTCAGGAGCTTTTTTACCTGTAAATCTCAAAAAAATAAAAAAATAGTTGTCGTTTTATTGTTCTCTCTCTATTGTTGCTCTTTTTTTTACTCCATTCTATTCTGCAATGTTTTATTATGTTTTATCATGCTTGCTTTTCAGGTATGTAATTTTGTTTACTGTGTTTTAGTGTTAACCATTTTTTTGTTTTCAGGTGCGCCATTCAGTTGCAGCGCGGATTTATTTATCTTGACAGCAACAGTGTTTGCTCCCACGATACATAAAGCCGCGACTCCAACGCTGTAGGAGGTGATTTCACCACCACAGTTAAAAAAAAAGAGCATATATGCCGAAGCATGGGGGCAGCAGGGGGGGGGGAGCGATTGGCTCCTAATGCTGCGTACATACGTTCGAAATTCCGACGGAGCCTTGCCCCGTGGAAAAGTGCAACCGTGTGTACATGGCATAACTTTTGTGGGAGGATGCCCCCATGCTTCAGCATATATAAATGGTGCATGTATGCCCATCATTAGAAGTGGGTGGATGAAGGGAGGTATTCTAATGGTGGGCATACCCACCAATCAATCTCTTTTTTTCGTTCAGCCAAGAGGCTGCATGAAAAATAAAGATTACAATATATGTCCAGTATGTTGC
The DNA here is from genome assembly GCA_028564925.1 of Lithobates sylvaticus. Classification (NCBI taxonomy): domain Eukaryota; kingdom Metazoa; phylum Chordata; class Amphibia; order Anura; family Ranidae; genus Lithobates; species Lithobates sylvaticus. Next base: position 461,683,535 of record CM053029.1, on the reverse strand, counting down.
TGGACTTTGAATGGTTATACCAGAATGATGCCTGCAGGTTTAGGTATCATCTTGGTATCATTCTTTTCAGCCAGTGATCGGCTTTCATGTAAAAGCAATTCTAGCGGGTAATTAGCCTCTAGACTGCTTTTACAAGCAGTGGGAGGGAATGTCCCCCCTCCCGGATATAAACCGCGCCATTGGGAAATTGGGAAAGCGTTTTATCACACCGATCTTGGTGTGGTCAGATGCTTTGAGGGCAGAGGAAAGATCTAGGGTCTAACAGACCCCAATTTTTTCAAAAAAAGAGTACCTGTCACTGCCTATTGCTATCATAGGGGATATTTACATTCCGTGAGATAACAATAAAAATGATAACAAAAGAAAAAAAATGGAGGAACAGTTTTAAAATAAAATAAAAAAGCTAAATAAATAAAAAAAAAAAAAAAAAAAAAAAAAAAAAGCACCCTGCCCCCCCTTCTCTTGCGCAAAGGCGAACACAAGCGTTGGTCTGGCGTCATACGTAAACAGCAATTGCACCATGCATGTGAGGTATCACCGCGAAGGTCAGATCGAGGGCAGTAATTTTAGAAGTAGACCTCCTCCGTGAATCTAATGTGGTATCATGTAAAGGCTTTTAAAGGCTTTTAAAAATGTATGTAGTTTGTCGCCACTGCGTGTTTGTGCGCAATTTCAAAGCATGTCCTGTTTGGTATCCATGTACTCGGCCTAAGATCATATTTTTTATTTCATAAAAAATTTGAGCAATGTAGTGTGTTTTAGTGCATTAAAATAAAAAAAAGTGTATTTTTTCCACAAAAAATGCGTTTGAAAAATCGCTGCGCAAATACTGTGTGGAAAGAAAAATGCAACACCCACCATTTTAATCTGTAGGGCCTTTGCTTTAACAATATATATAGTGTTTGGGGGTTCAACGTAATTTTCTTGCAAAAAAAAAAATGTTTTCATGTAAACAAAAAGTGTCAGAAAAGGCTTTGTCTACAAGTGGTTAGAAGAGTGGGTGACGTGTGACATAGGCTTCTAAATGTTGTGCATAAAATGCCTGGACAGTTCAAACCCCCCCCAAATGACCCCATTTTGGAAAGTAGACACCCCAAGCTATTTGCTGAGAGCAATGTTGAGCCCATTAAATTTTTTTTTTTTTTTTGTCCCAAGAGATTGAATAATGAAAAAAAAAAATATATATATTTTTTTTTTACAAAAAAGTTGTCACTAAATGATATATTGCTCAAACATGCCATGGGCATATGTGGAAATACACCCCAAAATACATTCTGTTGCTTCTCCTGAGTACGGGGATACCACATGTGTGGGACTTTTTGGGAGCCTAGCCGCGTACGTCACCCCAAAAACCAAGCACCGCCTTCAGGCTTTCTAAGGGTGTAATTTTTTTATTTCACTTCTCACTGCCAATCACAGTTTCGGAGGCCATGGAATGCCCAGATGGCATAAAACCCCCCAAATGACCCCATTTTGGAAAGTAGACACCCCAAGCTATTTGCTGAGAGGTATTGTGAGTATTTTGCAGATCTCGCTTTTTGTCACAAAGTTTTGAAAATTGAAAAAAAGAAAAAAAAAAAAATTTTTTTTTCTTTACTTTCTTCATTTTCAAAAACAAATGAGAGCTGTAAAATACTCACCATGCCTCTCAGCAAATAGCTTGGGGTGTCTACTTTCCAAAATGGGGTCATTTGGGGGGGTTTTGTGCTATTTTGGCATTTTATGGCCTTCGAAACTGTGATAGGTAGTGAGGAGTGAAATCAAAAATTTGCACCCTTAGAAATCCTGACGGTGGTGCTTGGGTTTCGGGGCCCCGTACGCGGCTAGGCTCCCAAAAAGTCCCACACATGTGGTATCCCCATACTCAGGAGAAGCAGCAAAATGTATTTTGGGGTGCAATTCCACATATAACTATGGCATGTGTGAGCAATATATCATTTAGTGACAACTTTTTGAAATTTTATTTTTATTTTTTATTTTTTTGTCTTTATTCAATCACTTGGGACTAAAAAAAAAAATATTCAATGGGCTCAACATGCCTCTCAGCAAATAGCTTGGGGTGTCTACTTTCCAAAATGGGGTCATTTGGGGGGGTTTTGTGCTATTTTGGCATTTTATGGCCTTCGAAACTGTGATAGGTAGTGAGGAGTGAAATCAAAAATTTGCACCCTTAGAAATCCTGAAGGCGGTGCTTGGGTTTCGGGGCCCCGTACGCGGCTAGGCTCCCAAAAAGTCCCACACATGTGGTATCCCCATACTCAGGAGAAGCAGCTAAATGTATTTTGGGGTGCAATTCCACATATAACCATGGCATGTGTGAGCAATATATCATTTAGTGACAACTTTTTGAAAACATTTTTTTTTTTTTTTTTTGTCTTTATTCAATCACTTGGGACTAAAAAATATTCAATGGGCTCAACATGCCTCTCAGCAAATAGCTTGGGGTGTCTACTTTCCAAAATGGGGTCATTTGGGGGGGTTTTGTACTTCCCTGCCATTTTAGCACCTCAAGAAATGAGATAGGCAGTCATAAATTAAAAGCGGTGTAAATTCCAGAAAATGTACTCTAGTTTGTAGACGCTATAACTTTTGCGCAAACCAATAAATATACGCTTATTGGCATTTTTTTTTTACTAAAGACATGTGGCTAAATACATTTTGGCCCAAATGTTTGATTAAAATTGAGTTTATTGGATTTTTCTTATAACAAAAAGTAGAAAATATCTTTTTTTTTCAAAATTTGCAGTCTTTTTCCGTTTATAGCGCAAAAAATAAAAATCCCAGAGGCAATCAAATACCATCAAAATAAAGCTCTATTTGTGGGAAGAAAAGGACGCCAATTTCGTTTGGGTACAACATTGCATGACCGCGCAATTACCAGTTAAAGCAGTGCAGTGCGAAATTGAAAAAAGACCTCTGGTCCTTTGGCTGCCAAATGGTCCGGGGCTGAAGTGGTTAAAGTTGAAGATTTTGCAGCTCATCCAAACTACATTTTTAGTTCCAAAGAGTGTCAGGAGCCTACCCCTGATTTGTAACCTCATTGATTTCTCTTAAATAAAACCTCCTTTAAGTTTAATTAAGAGGTTTAATGCCAATCTAATCATTGTTTTGTGGACTCATCGTCTCCTATCTTGGGAAAACACAGCCAAATCCTCCTTTGATATCTTTGTGCATGAGAACGAGAGGGACCAAATAATTTTCCCCATACACATGTAAGCCCCAAATATTTAGAAAAAGTTCTAAACACTAAAACATAATGCATTAAAACATACCACTACAAAAATATTATAAAAAAAGTTTTTTATGCTAACATTGTATTGTGAGTAAGCCTAATTATGGAAAGAACATTAGCAATGTTGGGCCCAATTTAGTTGGGGGTGTACTCTCTTTTGTTGCTAGTGGTTTAGACATTAATAGCTGTGTTGAGTTGTATTGAGAGGACAGCAAATTTACACTGTTATACAAGCTGTACACTCACTACTTTACATTGTAGAAAAGTGTAACTTCTTCAATCTTGTCACATGAAAAGATATAATAAAAAATTTACAAAAGTGTGAGGTGTGTACTCTTGTGAGATACTGTGTATGTATATATATATATATATATATATATATATATATATATATATATATATATATATATATATATATATATATATATATATATATATATATATATATATATATATATATATATATATATATATATATATATATATATACACACACACACACACACACACACATACAGTCAGGTCCATATATATTTGGACACAGGATATGTGCTGAATGTGCACACTCTCAGGTTTAATTTGAGGGTATGTACATCCAAATCGGAGGAAGGGTTTAGCTATTACAGCTCTTAAAAATAGCCACCCCCCCCAATAGTAATTGGACAATTGAATCAAAAGCTGTTTCATGGCCAGGTGTCTCCCTACTCCATTATTTCTTCATCAATTAAGCAGGTAAATGGTCTGGAGTTGATTCTAAGTGTGGTATTTGCATTTGGAATCTATTGCTGTGAACGTACATCATGCGTTCAAAGGATCTGTCCATGCAAGTGAAACAGGCCATTGTAAGGCTTCAAAAATGAAACAAATCCATTAGAGAGTTAGCAGCAACATTAGTTGGCAAATCATCGGTTTGGTACATTCTGAGGAAAGAAGAATGCACTGGTGAGCTCAGGAACACAAAAAGGCCTGGATGTCCACGGAAGACAGCAGTGGTGGATGATTGCAGGATCCTCTCTATGGTAAAGAGAAACCCATTCACAACATCCAGACAAGTGGAGGACACTCTCCAGGAGGTGGGCATATCATTGTCAAAGTCTACAATCAAGCGAAGACTTCACGAGAGCAAATACAGAGGGTTCACTACAAGGTGCAAACCATTCATAAGCCTGAAGAATAGAAAAGCCAGATTAGACTTTGCCAAAAAAAATCTAAAAAAGTCAGACGGGTTCTGGAAAAGCATTCTTTGGATGGATGAAACTAAGATTAATCTGTAACAGAATGACGGGAAGAAAAAAGTGTGAAGAGGGCTTGGAGCAGCTCATGATCCAAAGCACACAATGTCATCTGTAAAACGTGGTGGAGGCAGTGTGATGGCATGGGCATGCATGGCTTCCAGTGGCACTGGGTCATTGGTGTTTATTGATGATGTGACAGAAGACAGAAGCAGCCGGATGAATTCTGCAGTGTTTAGAGATATACTGTCAGCCCAGATTCAGCCAAATGCAGCAAAGTTGATTGGACAGCGTTTCACAGTACAGATGGACAATGATCCAAAACACACTGCAAACGCAACCCAGGAGCTTTTGAAGGAAAAGAAGTGGAATATTCTGCAAAAGCTGCGTCAATCACCTGATCTCAACCCAATTGAGCATGCATTTCACTTGCTGAATGCAAAACTAAAGGCATAAAGACCCAAAAACAAGGAACAACTGAAGACAGCTGCAGTTAGAGCCTGGCAAAGCATCAGAAAGGAGGAAACCCAGTCTTTGGTAATGTCCATGGGTTCCAGACTTCAGGCAGTCATTGCCAGTAAATGATTCTCAACAAAATATTAAAAATGAACATTTTATTTATGATTTTATTAATTTGTCCAATTATATTTAAGCCCCTGAAAATTGGGGGACTGTATATAAAAATGGTTGCAGTTCCTAAAATTTGTACTTGATATTTATGTTCAACCCCTTGAATTAAAGCTGAAAGTCTGCACTTCAAATTCAATTGGATTGTTTCAATTTAATTTTAATCTGGTGGCATACAGGGCCAAAAGTATGAAAATCGTGCCTGTGTCCAAATATATTTGGACCCAACTGTATATATATAAAATAAATATATATGGAAAGCATCAAGAATGTCAATCTTGGAGACTGGGCTAAGAGACCCGCAAAAAAAGAGAAAGCAATCTTTAATGAGAAGCGATCTTAACAAATGATGACAACATTAATGGGAAGCATCACAGTTTCTTATGCTGGCAAACTACAATGTTTGAACCAGAAAGACTGACCCACAAAATATGTTGACAGTGTGTGGCAGCCTTACAGGAAAGCACCATGGAATTCCAGCTAAAGGGGACTATAAACTTTCGGCCAGACAGAAGGATCCCCAAAAAAGATTTTTATGGATAAATATTTGATACGTTTTGCAAGTCAAACAAAATACACTATATTACCAAAAGTATTGGGATGCCTGACTTTACACTCACATGAAGTTTAATGGCATCCCAGTCTTAGTCCGTAGGGTTCGATATTGAGTTGGCCCACCCTTTGCAGCTATAACAGCTTCAACTCTTCTGGGAAGGCTGTCCACAAGGTTTAGGAGTGTGTCTATGGGCCATTCTTCCAGAAACGCATTTGTGAGGTCAGGCACTGACATTGGATGAGAAGACCTGGCCCACAGTTTCCGCTTGGATTCATCCCAAAGGTATGCTATAGGGTTGAGGTCAGGACTCTGCACTGGTCTGCAGTCATGTCGGAACAGGAAGAGGGCCATCCCCAAACTGTTCCCACAAAGTTGGGAATATGAAATTGTCCAAAATGTCTTGTTATGCTGACGACTTAAGAGTTTCCTTTACTAAAACTAAGGAGGAAAGCCCAACCCCTGAAAAACAACCCCACACCATATTCCACTCTCCACCAAATGATTTGGACCAGTGCACAAAGCCAGGTCCATAAAGACATGGATGAAGCGTGTTTGGGGTAGAGGAACTTGACTGGCCTTTACAAAGTCCTGACCTGACCTCCCATAGACACCTAAGCCTTGTGGACAGCCTTCCCAGAAGAGTTGAAGCTGTTATATCTGCAAAGGGTGGGCCAACTCAACATTGAACCCTACCGACTAAGCCTGGGATGCCATTAAAGTTCATGTGCGTGTAAAGGCAGGCATCCCAATACTTTTTGTAATTTAGTGTATGTCCACCACCAATTTTAATGAATCCGCCCCAAACATGTTCTACTTGGCAATATGTGGTCTGAAAGTGGCATATCAGATAAATTAGGTATCACTGCGTTTTATGTTTTTTGTGAGGGTGGGGTTCCATTTAAGGATAAAAATTAAAGCGTAACAATACTCACCTCAGCTCCAGCAATGCACCGTCCTCGAGCTCCCCGCCCAGCCGCTGACATATTTGGGCAGCAGGCTTCCATGTCTCGATTGCCAGCTGCTGTGATTGCAGAATTTTTAGAGTAAGCTGCGCATACATAGTTCACTGTACAAGAGCGGACAGGCAGGTAAGTCGTTTTAATGCAGACTAGAGAAAGCATATTTCTTTTGCAATAAAAATCCTGCCTGTCCATCTATTTTAATTTCCTTGCATAAAGTTTCACTTTAAGTAGAAGATGCTAGCATGAAAAATTGAAGTTCAGTTTGAAAACATAATCATTTATAAAGTCCTCTGCTATTCACAGAACACCACTATCCAGCTACTTTAAAAGACTGATCTTTCTGGAGCAATTTATGAGGTAGGTTATACTAACAGAGAGTGGAAGCCAAATCAGGAATACGCTTTACCAAGAAAATCATTTATGTCTTACTGAAGGTATTCACAAAGTGGATCATGTCACAACAAAAAAGTAGGTTCGGAAAATGTCATTCTCTGCTGCAGAAAAGTGCTTGACATTTTCCGAACCGACTTTGGGGCCCCGTATCTCATGGCCACTTGGTGCTAGGAACCCCAGCTGGATAGTTGGATATGTTGTAGTGCTAGTTCCACTGGGTTTGCACACCAAATTTGGAGTTCCTAGCACTAAGTGGCCCCAAGATACGGGGCCCCAAAGTCGGTCAACTGTGTCCACCTGCAGCAATGTCATTTCGGGACCCTTTGGGTCCAGAAACCCCAAATTATGGCTGCAGCTAGGGGGCATCTAGGAACCCTTAACTACCAAGTTTGAAGTTCGGGGGACCTATGGCTGCAAATGGGCACAGTGAGGCATGCAAATGGACACAGTGAGGCTGCAAATGGGCATTGTTGACCGTCTTTTCCACTTACAGTAGCTGTGCATTTCTCATTCTAGGCTTATACTCAAGTCAATACGTTTTCCCATTTTTTTGTGGTAAAATTAGGTGCCTTGGCTTATATTCGGGTCAGCTTATACTCGAGTATATACGGTAATCCTTTTAAGATAAATACGTTAATTTCCTAATCACTTTTCCAAAATACCACCTGTACCAAAGTTATAAGGGTGTTATTACAAGTTATTAGACATGTGCACACTGAAATATTTTGTTTCGGAATTTCGTTTTCGTCCGAAAAATGTATTTATTTAGTTACTCCCGAAATTTGTTTTTAATTATTTTGTTTGTTAAAAAATGCATTAGTCTGAAAATCCTGAATAATTAAGGTCGAATCTGTCATTGAAGGCTTATGGTGTCTTTCGAATGTTCTAAGAAGATACGTCGGAGCAGCTAAACTGTACGACGCTACCAATCGTACATTTCCGGTCGAATGTTCCGCCTATAAGCTATAGTAGAATTCTAATGTTGTATGGCACTAGTAATAATTATATTTATTAAATATTATTACTAGTCAACCAACATTAGAATTCTTCTATAGCCTATGGGCGGAGCATTTGACGATAAATGTCCGCTCGCGGCGAATGCTTAGTCGAATCTTCATGTTGAATCTTTTCTCTCTATGTTGAATAATCTTGGACTAATAGAGTTAGGTTAGGCACATTCAACCCTTTTTGCTATTGTGTCTATTATGTCGAATCTTTTCTCTCTATGTCGAATCTTTTCTCTCTATGTCAAATCTTTTCTCTCTATGTCAAATCTTTTCTCTCTATGTCAAATATTTTCTCTCTATGTCGAATAATCTTGGACTAATAGAGTTAGGTTAGGCACATTCAACCCTTTTTGCTATTGTCTCTATTATGTCGAATCTTTTCTCTCTATGTCGAATCTTTTCTTTCTATGTCGAATCTTTTCTCTCTATGTCGAATAATCTTGAACTAATAGAGCTAAGGTTAGGCACATTTGACCACAGGTTCGATGGACACAGATCACTATTGTCAGCGTCATGTCGAATCTCCTATCTATATCGAACTGTTGCAACGAGAATGAAAATAAAGCATTTGTTTATGTCGAATCTTTCAGTTTCCGGATTCTGCACATTCATTATCGTTTGTTAAAACGATAACACAATATAAAAAGAATGCACATTCTAGCAGTAGGAAAAACTATAGATTTTGGACATGATTATTACAGCTTTATTTATTTGCTAAAAGCATTTCAGACTTATTATTTGGACATGGCTCACCTGTGTATGATTTGTTTCATTATATAGTGTTCTTTTTGATATTTGCTAAAATGTGTATTGATTTGTTATAATGAAACTAATACTGATATTCAGCCAAAGAACATAATGACAAATGCCGTGTGCTGTCTTTAGGATGCATAGCTTATAGGTGCTTGCCAACAATGCAAGAGCTTTACAACCTTAGCCCTGGTTCACATTGGAGCGATTTGGCATGTGATTTGACATGCCAAATTGCATGCCAAATCAGCGTTAATTGCTGGCAATGGCACTGTCCGAATTGGTGCGGCGCCGCACCAATTCCCAAAAGTAGTTTTTGTACTACTTTTGGCAACTTCAGGGTGTGATTTCCATAGACATCTGTGCAGGAACCTGCACAGATGTCTCTGAAATCGCCCCCGAAGTTGGACTGACATGCGAGAATGAAATTGTGCGAGTTCAGCTGAACTCGCACTATTTCATTCCCGCTGTCAGTGTGAAACTGGGCTCAAAATGGTAGTAAACTCGAAACCAAAAATGTAATATACTGCAGCTTACCAATCAAATGTGGTACCTGCGATCGTTCTCTTTTTCTCCCCTCTGTTTTCACCTGGCAGATGTGCTAGCACATTTAAATACACTAACAAATTGAAACGAAACTCCAGCTAACACTTTATAAGCAGTTACAGCAACAGTTTCCTTTTCTTTGGAATAAAGGTTTTCCATAAATAAACAAAAGCTAATCACTGTAAGCACCTGTGTCAGCAGTAAATGGTTTGGCCCATCCCTGTAACTGATACATCTGCAGGAGAGCTTGTTCTTTTTAAAAACAACAGATTTACTGACCGGATCACTGGTTGAAAATAGATGAAAGAAAGCCTAAAAAATAAAATGAATGAAGCCATCACATCTAAGAATTTGTAAGCTGCAATATATTAATGTTTGTTTTTAGGTTTAATACCACTTTAAATGGTATAGCACACAGTAATGCAAAATGTATAATTTATTCAATATGATAAAATTAGCCTGAAACTATAATTGCTTATTATGTAAGAAAGAAAGCAACACAACTTAAGAATGTGATTGTCAGAAACAGAGTTATAAAACTATATTTCATGTTATTTAATGTCTAAAGCAGAAACATTGGTTGTTCACTGTGAGATTGTTAAAATATATGTAGCAAGTTTCAACAAAATGTAAGTGTGGCTTTAAAAGACAGTATAAAAAAAAACAAAAAACAAACACACTTAATTAAAGCGATATTAAAGCTTCCTTTTTAAATTAAAATAATAAACATGTCATACTAACCTAACAAAACAACAAAATCCTGCGAGCCTTAAAGAACCCCCTACCAACCTGCCACTATCAAGCTGCAAACGTTAAACACATCTCATACGTTCGTGCACATTAAAAACAAAATTAAATATACGCTGCGCTGGAATGGCTATGCACTAGATAATCTGTATCTTAATCTATAGTTATAGATCCACAAGAATATAACAATGTGCATAAAATAGTAAACATACAACTGGTGTAAAGTGCAAGTGCAAAATATAGCAAAAACAAATAATGTGCACAAAATCTGTAAACGCACAACTAAAACGCACAAATAAATATAAAGTGCACAAGTGCCAAAAAAACTCTGAGGTTATATGGACCCTTTAGAGTTACAAGGTGCCATGCAGAATAACACACCGAGAAATAAAATATCAATAATAATAATAATATTAGATGAAAAAAGTGCTAAATGCATACATACGTGATAGCAAACATGTATGAATAAAAGATTTATAAAAAAAAGGTGCAAGTGCATAAACCATACAAGTGTCTCTATCTTATTAAAAAACAGTTCTTTGTGGCAGCCTGTCTTGGGCTGTGATAAGTAACACAAAATGTTGATTGATGTGAGACTAGATGCAAATGACGTGATCTCCGGTGATCATACTATTGACATGCTTGTTACATCCAACCGTGGCTCTGAATCATGCATAGGTGAAAACCAGGAACCCCTTATGGTAATAAGTTCACCTCAGAGCGTGTGACCAGCTTTTACACTGAGTCAAAACACGCATATGAACCACTATAGGGTTCTTAGCTGTTTCACTGGATCAGTAGTATCCTCAATGCAATGATCTCAGAGGCGCATAAAAAAGGAAAAAGACTAATAGTGCAATTTAATAGACAAGTTAAAAACCATTCCCCCGCCGGGGTACTCACATGTATAAGGTGCGTCTGTGCACCGTACTTCATAAGGTTCAATAAAATACTGTAAACAGTATAGGTATGGTTCGTATCCCCTCCAGGCAGGTGTACTGTCTCTTGCTCCATCCTGGCCCCTCCCCTACGCGTGTCGATTCTCAGGGTGTGGTGTATCTTCCTCAGGGGGTGAGGTCATACTAACCTGCTCTGTACAATGGTTCTGCACGATCCTCCTCTTCTGGAGTCCCCAGCTGGTGCTCCTGGCTCCTACCCCTCACAGAGTGACCTCATAGAAAGCCACTTTCTATGGGATCATTCATATGGGCTCGCTCCCGAGCCTCACTGTCTGTGTCTATTGACACAGACATCAGGGCTTTGCCCAGCCAGGGTGGGGGGAGAACCTCTGCAACAGAAGGTTTTTACCTTGCATAGAATGCATTAAAGTAAAAAACCCCTAAGGCTTTAAAACCACTTTAAGTAATTAATTAATTAAATAAAGCAACTTGGGTTCTTAGTTTGCATTAGTTTCATTTTATCAGGCTTTTATCTATTTTCACCTGGTAACACACTTCCTGCCCTAGGGTGACAAAGCTCACTCATTGTATTGTATCTATAGAGAAGTAGGGTTGTCCCCCTAGAAAATGAAGTGTGCTATTAGATATGTGCACAACAGAAAAAATTGTTTGGTTTAGTTTCTGTTCGTTTCCGTTGATTCTTAACGATTCGTAATTTCGTAAGACGTGGGTTTTTGTATTCGGACACGTACATATTTTCGTAAGAGTTATTTTTCATTGATTCGAAATTCGTATTTTCACTATATTTCATATTCGGGCGCATTCGTATTTTCGTAAGAGCTATATTTTCGTTGATTTGAAATGTTTTGTATTTCCGTGAGTCTAATTTTCGTTGATTCGATTCGGATTTTCATTCTTTCATATTTTCGCTGTTTCTAATTTAATTATTTCCTATTTTCGTGATTTTCCATATTCGTTCTTTTTTCGATAATTCTTAGAATTTTTAGTAAAACGTTTGTTCATTCGTATGTTTACGAATTAACGAATATATCGAATTTTGACGAATAACAATTTCGTAACTAAACAAATTGCACATGTCTATGTGCTATGACTGCATAACAGCTCAGAAAAACTCAGATAGGGCTAATATATTTTTTTTAGATTTCAGTACAGCATTGTCATAACAGAAAGTTTTGAGCTTGCTGGTTTACTGGTAGGATCAACATATATATTTTGCAACTATAGACCTGCTATAACAAAGCATTTTTTAATGGTATACTTAACAGACCGGGAGAGGTTCATTGTTAGAACTTACATACACTTTATTTTAGAATAAACCAACCCTGATTATCTATTCTTTGAAACGTGTCCCATTAACTTGGAAGAAAGCATATTATACATGTCCAAATGCCAAATGCACCAAAATAGTTAGCAGTGCATTGATGATATAAACGCACTTCAAGGTAAAAACAAAGTAATAGTGTCACGTGGGTACTATTATTCATAAACATCCAATGTCTTCAAGGACCATAAAAAGAACACAGGTCAAAGTTTTACTGACAGGGGGCACAAATCCTGCCAACAGCTCGAGGATCAAAGCATACTTGATGCAACACTAATAACGAAGGTATCCTGTGCCTTCCTGCCTAGATAATTACTCCTAGGGGTAGTTGGTGGTAGAGGTGGTTTGACATTGCAAGGGGGCATGTGGGGGTGGCTTGACAAGCCACATCCTAGGAAAAAACGGATGCTTACTGCATGCTATCACATGCAATTTCCCTACCCTCAATTTACTTTCTTGACTTTTATTTTTTATTTTTTGTGACTCTGGTATTTCACTTCTGATAACATTTCAAAGAAGGCGAAAGTGAAAAATATTATGTCAATTAGAAAGTAGCAGGCACAAACATCAATATTTGTATGGTTCTCTCTTATCTCAGGTAACAAGACTCACTGGGGAGATTCCAAAAGCATTTGTGGTACTATTCTGGCATTATGGCCATATTAGAAAATTATATTCCAAATTCATGAAAGCTGTGTAACACTCTTACATTCTGGTGCTATGGCTGTGATTTATTCATTAAGAATTACTGTCACATCAATGTATATCAAATGCCACTTTATCCATTGACAAACCTACTTAGACCCAGCCTGTCTAGACAGTATGGTCACCTGCTGACTTGGCACCATCCACAGGCAGCCTAATGTTTTAATAAGGAAGAGAGAGCAGTGGAGCCGTTGAATAAATCAACGAGTGATGGAAACCACGGAAGGGGTGCTCGTGCTCAGATGTCCTCCCATCCACCAGTAAATAGATAGCCAAGCAAATAAGAGAGCCAGCAACTTTGAAAATCAGGGCCTAACGTGTTTCGGTGACACACCTTGATCACCTGACATGTGTTAGCCACTGCTTTTACTCACTGTTATGTAACAAATAAAGCATTCATAAGGATTTTCGGAGTTGCCAGCTCTCTCAATATTTCAATAAGACACAGGAATTGAATCCACAACAATTTTATTTTAGATAATTGCAGTACAGAGGATGTTTTTTCAGTCTATAGAAGTGTAAGTCATAAGATTTCCTGAGCCCTGTCTCTGTTAAGAACTAACACTGACTGAGGTATCATGGAAGAAACAGGGAGGGTCTAGCCACGACTGAACCAACTAGCCTTAAAGGGCAACTTCACCTTTGTGGGGGAAAAAATAGCAAATAAAAAAAATAATATAGTGTATACAATTGCGACTCAAGTCATATTGTAATTCAATGTTATTAAAAATGACCTCTCCTTTTCAATTTGCAGCACTGTAATTTTCTGTAAATGCAATGCAATATGGATACCTGGAGGAGTTCTGCACACAGAATGTGTACAGAATGCCACCCCCCCCCCCCCCCCCGAAACATAATTTCCTGTTTGTGTGATTGGCTTACTGATTTTCTGCACTAAGGTGCAAGTCAGATTTATGGCATCTCCTGCAACAAAAATTTCATTTTTGGTGAGATACTCTCAGTAAGAAATCGTGTCTAAAGGGATGCAGACCCTGAAGGTTTCTTCATTTGAGCACTGCAGGTGCAGCAGCTGATTAATAATCATGAAACCACTCCCGTAAAATGTACTTATCACATGGACACAGACAATCACATAGGGAATCTGTTACAATGTTTTGTTAAAATCCTTGTAATGTACATACAGTACATCACCTAGAGGGGAATGTTTTTTTTTTTTTCTTAACAAAAGTGGAGTTACTCTTTAAACAGGAGGGGAGAACAGAGGGAGATGCCAAATCTTATCAATGTCAAAAACTGCCACTAGATGTCAGCAAGCCTCAAACAGAGGCAGGTCAATACAACATTGAATACAACACATATAAGTGGTACAGAACAGAAGGTAAATAAGAGCTAGTCCACGTTGGAGTAAATTGTGTTGCACATGTACTATTGTAGTCACATGTAGTATTGTGTCACAGACACAATTGTGTCTACAGCAATTCTTTAACAGATTTATATTGTATACACCTTACTTCAATTATATGAAAATGTTGCAAGTTTTTTGTTGCATGGACTGGATGGAAGACATATTTTAACCACTTAAGCCCCGGACCATTTGGCTGGCCAAAGACTAGAGCACTTTTTGCGATTTGGCACTGCGTCGCTTTAACTGGCAATTACACGGTCGTGCAACGTGACTCCCAAATAAAATTGACGTCCTTTTTTTCCCACAAATACAGATTTCTTTTGGTCGTATTTGATCACCTCTGCGGTTTTTTTTTATTTTTTTTGCGCTATAAACAAAAATAGAGCGTATTCTTCTACATATTTTTGAAAAAAATAGATATAAGCGTTTATTGATTGGTTTGCGCTAATGGCGGCAATCTGCAATTTTATCATGACTGTGACATTATGGCGGACGCATTGGAGAATTTTGACACATTTTTGGGACCATTGTAATTTTTACAGCGATCAGTGCTATAAAATTGCTATGATTACTGTAAAAATGACACTGGCAGTGAAGGGGTTAACCACTAGCTGGCTAGGAAGGGGTTAAGTGTGTCCGGGGAGTGATTCTAACTGTTAGGGGGCGTGACTACGAGTGACACGTCACTGATCACCGCTCCCGATCACAGGTATGAGCTATGATCAGTGACAGTGTCACTAGGCAGAACGGAGAGATGCTTTTTTATATTAGCATCTCCCCGTTCTTCCTCTCCGTGAGACGATCGCGGGTATCCCCGCGGACATCGAGTCCGCGGGACCCGCGATCCTACTCACGGAGCTCACGGCAGGGTCGCGCAAGTGACCACACAGCGGCAAATTCAAAGGGACGTACAGGTACACCCATTTGCGCAGTTGTGCCATTCTTCCGACGTATATGTACATGCGGCGGTCGGCAAGTGGTTAATAAGTATTAATAACACTATTTAGGAGTTTCAGGGAGTAAGTTTTACTAGCAAATGGTTGCCTTCCTGGTGGCTCATGAATGGCTTTTATTTTAGACCCATAACAAAACACAGTATGGATTCCACATCAAGAAAGACAGGAATTTGCTCAAGAATAATTTTTCTGCAGTGCAAACAGCTTGATACAAGTAAAATAATTACAATTTAGAAAAGGAGACACCGAACGCACACCTTTCTCTTAGAATTCATAGGATATTTTCTTATGTAACAAAAGAATACAATTGCTTGTGGATAAAAATGATGTCACAGAAGTAACTGCAATGTTGTCTGGCTAAAACAAGACAGGACTGTAAATGAATATAAAAAAAATGAAAGTTAAACACGGACATCCTTTTATGTTCTTTTATAATGTCTGATTTTTTTTATGTTCAGTCAAGCAGAGTTATTGTGCCAAGCTGCAATAGAGCGCTCAGGAGCTTGAAAATCTTTCTAAGGAAATGGTGTTTTAAGGGACGTTGAGAAAAAAAAAAAAAAACAGGTTTTGTGAAATTAGAAGCTAATTATGCTAATGTGTATTGAATGCCATCTGGTTCGGAAAGAGAAAAGAAACCTGATCAAGAATCAGAAAAACAATAACTACAGAAAATCCAACATGATTAGTCCTCTGGCTGTATGTGAAATGACCATGTCCCAATTCCAATTAGCCCTCGATTTGTTTGTGGAAGTAATAAAATAAATAGCTAAACTGTAAATTTCCTGAAAATTTATCTTTTAGGACCAATTAATCTGTACACTTTACGAGATTGGTTGACTGTGGTGGGAACACATTCCATGTATAAATTAAACTCTAAACTATTAAATATCAAATTTAAACTATGTTTCACATTTAAAAATTGAAAACTCTGTATTTATAAGGGCTTTCCTTAAGTCTAAAGTTAGTGCAATGCATACCTGTCATGGAAAATGTCAGTTGTAACCCAGACACATTGTCAATATTATGTAAATACAATGGCTATGTGGATTGAAAATCTGTGATATTATACTGGAAAGATACAATTAGATGTTTGCACTGTATGCTGGGAAACTGACACCAGGCATCACACACTACAAACGTATCTAGCAGACAAATTATACCCACATGTATAGCACAGCTGTTCCAAAAGACTGTGGGAGGCTGGTTGTTGGTCATACGCTATACGATTTTTTTTAAACCTCTGGTGATAAAGCAATGATAAATGTTGATGACCTTATGCTTGCTGTTATTGCCTTTTAGATAACAAATGGAGATTATCCAATCATTTGAAATACAATGAATACTGAAAGTGCGCATTGGGCTAATAAGAGCTTGTCTGCAAATCATTTATTTCTGAACTATTAGATTTTCTGTTTTCGGTTTTCTTAAAGTGTTTGTTACCCCAACATCTCACATTCCTGACATGTGTCTATGTTACCATGTACTTGTATAAAAAAAAGTATCCTGTTATATTTGCATTGCTTTCCTTGTGTGAAATACTTGGTGTTCCTGCCAGTCCCCCTGCTTTCCTATTTCAAACTGACCATGCTAGGCATAAAAGCACATCCACCCCAGTGTGGTCTATTTTCTTATTTGTCTTCTACTTGGGAGCACTGCCTGCCTGTAATTCAGTGTACTGCTGCTTTGCCTCCTGCTGATAAGTCCACCCTGCTGTCTCTACCCCCACCTCTCTTATGCCCTGTACACACGGTCGGAAATTCCGACCACAAAATCCATCTGATTTTTTCAGACGGATTTTGTCCGACACTGGTGTTGCATACACACGGTCGGACAAAGTTGTCGGAAAATCCGATCATTCTGAACGTGGTGACGTTCGTTGCATACGACGGAACTACGTAGAGGCCAGTAGCCAATAGCTTTGGTCTCATAATTTTCGGCGGAATTCTCTACACACGATCGGAAAAAGTCAGATCGGATTTTGTTGTCGGAAAATTTTAGAGCAGGATCTATTGCCACAATGTTATTTTAGTATGACCAAGGCCAGGCATAAAGCTGCGCTGTACCTTGCTCATGCCTGGCAGTCCCCTTCTTTACCATATTTCCATTTTCTAGGATGGGGACCAATTGTTGGGCTTTTTTCCCCATTTTATTTATATTTATATGGGGGAGTTTTTAATTAATACAGTTTGTAATTAATACATTCATTTAATTATTTGTAGTGTTATTAAAGATGACTTACTGCTAAACACAATAGAAATAATGCAATCATTGTCCATACAGCTGCCTATGAGAAATAGACACATTGTTGCAGTATTTTTTTTTTTAAAGATTCTTGCTTGTAATTCATTCTTTTTAATTTTATATTGATGTAGCTAACCACAGTGGACCTCCGTCTGCAGTGCACAAGCGGCCTGCTTATGATCTTTCAAGGATACATTATAAATTATTTCAGCAGAGGTACCCATGAAAAGCCACAGGATCAAAGAATAAAGATGAAAAAAAACTCAAGGTAAATGTACTATAGAGTAAACCAAATACACACACGTACGTGCATGTGCCTAAATACTGTATATGTAGTATATATTATCCGTACCTAAAGTATTCTTTTATTTCCACACTTTATGTTATACCACTTTGAATTATTATCAGTTGTTTTCAATATGTAGACCTGGCTTCTCTGTGGGCTGTAGTTGGTAAGTTACTATACTTAGACAACCTCACTGACACCAATGATTGTACTTACCAGCTGAATGTAATTGTGCTAGCTGGGAATTATTAGGACGGAGGTTATTGTGCTACAAGCTATTGCTGAGGGTTATTGCACTGGGCTTATTGCCCTGACCCTTGCTGGGGGTTATCATTGGTGGCCCTGAGAGATGCTAGGGCATAATCATTAGTGGCCCTGACACAGGCTGGGAATTATTGCTTGTGTATATCATTGCTAGCCTTGACACTCCCTCCAGAGGTGGTTCTGGCCAGCTCAGTAGATTACTTTAAAAAAGGCCTAGATTCTTTCCTAGGTGTACATAATATAACTGGATACTAACATTTATAGGTAAAGTTGATCCAGGGAATATTTAATTGACTCTCGGGGGATCAGGAAGAATTTTTTTCCCGCCTGTAGCAAATTGGATCATTCTTTGCTGGGGGTTTTCACCTTCCTCTGGATCAACTGTGGGTATAAGATTGTGTATATGGGATTGTATTGTTTTTTTTGTTTTGTTTTTGGTTGAACTAGATAGACTTGTGTCTTTTTTCAACCTGACTAACTATGTAACTATGTAACTATATCACTTGCTTTGAGTTATTGTTGAGGCTTTTTTATTGCTGGCTCTGACACATGCTGGGGGTTATCATTTCTGGCACTCATGCCAGTGCTGGCTTTTATTACGGCTATCACTGACACCCACAATGGGGCTTATTTTACACCTACAATCTCTTCAGTGTATCCCCCAGGCTCTGTTTTTTAGGGATTCCCCTAAAAATCCATACCAGACCCGAAGAACCAGGTTTGGATTGGGGGGGGGGTTATCATTTCTGGCACTGATGGCAGTTATTATGGCTATCGCTGAAACCCACAATGGAGACTATTTTTCTCCTACAATCTCTTCAGTGTACCCCAGGCTCTGTTTTGTCTAAACATAACTAAACAGAGGGGAGAAGATGGCACACTACAAGCCATACATTGTGAAGAAACACCACTTTATTGATGGCACCCATGGTAGGCACAAAGCGCCCCCCCCCATGTTGAGGGCATGTGGCCTGGTATGGTTCAGGAGGAGGGGCTCACTCATCCCCCCCTTTCCTTACATGCCGGGCTGAATGCTCGGATAAGGGTCTGGTATGGATTTTGGGGGGACATCATGTAATTTTTTAAAACATTTTGGCATGGGGATTCCCCTGAAAATCCATACAAGACCCGAAGGACCATGGATTTTTTCTTAATTTTTCATTGCTGGCAATTCTTTTTTTTACATTCAGCTGTCAGTGGGAACCCCCCAGACAGCTGATGACTCATGTGAGGGTCGCCCATTTCTTAACAACCATGTTGTTTACTGGTTGTTGAGGATGTCGGCGGCCACTCGCTTCTTAACAACCAGTACACATTCCATCATTACCACATGCCTCAATCACTACTTAATTACAGCATGCATTTAATTATTTATTTCCTTCTGTGAATTTTGTTTAACGTCTGTTCATGCGGTATATATAGCGAGCGTTTTCAATGCAGAGCGGTATAGTGAATTGACAGTTTCAAGATTGCATGCAGTATTTAGGGTAAATGTGTCTGGACACCTACATATCGCATGCAATCTGGTTCTGTGAATGGAGCCCACTGTTACATACTTCTAACCACTGCACTTTGCACACTTCAATGTAAAGTGATGAAGTCTGTGTCCTTATTTCATTGTGAATGGTTTCTATATAACATTGGATCTTTCGTTTTTCTGCAAAAATAATTTCTTATTGAGTTTTATGCTTTTGTCTCACCATGGAATTAAGGGTCAGGGCCTTAGCTCTACCTACGTATACTCATACATGGCTCCTGCCTCCTAAAAAAAAAAAAAAATTGTCTTGAGCCCCCTTTGCTATTAATAGCTTCAACAGGATTGGTCCATCCACATTACACATAGTAGCATTTTACAAGCTGATCAAAGTACTTATGTGACCGATAGCATTACAAATTCATGCAAGTCAGTGCATGATATCATTTCTATAGAGGTTTTGGCAAAGATATCTCACTACTGTTCAATAAAAAATAATTAATAATAGAGATGTGTGGCAGATGGATTTTAAAAAGACAATGACATTTTCTTCTGAAATTTGAAAAACAGAAAATTCTTTGTAAAGGTCAACATTTCCCAGAGCTTAAAGTCAGCTTCACCACAGACATGCTAAGAATTATTTCACTGCTTTTGTCTGTTATTGAGGTGAACATTTCTTCTTGTGTTTTAATTACAAAGGCTTTGATACATTATTATATTTAAAACAAGTTCAGTAATAATGTACAAAAGTTTTACTGAATAATTAGAGCGTAGCTTGGAATGGTAATGTTATGGTGTTTTCTTTTATCATGCATACGTAAATGTAACTGACTGCTGCGAGTGTGAGTACCTGTGTATTGTGAGTATTGTGAGCACCTGTGTATTGTGAGTATTGTGAGTGCCTGTGTATTGTGAGTACCTGAGTATTGTGAGTACCTGAGTATTGTGAGTACCTGTGCTTTGTTAGTACCTGAGTATTGGGAGTACCTGTGTATTGTGAGTATTGTGAGTACCTGAGTATTGTTAGTATTGTGAGTGCCTGTGTATTGTGAGTGCTTGAGTATTGTGAGGATTGTGAGAACCTGTGTATTGTGAGTACCTGTGTAGAGTGCTGTGAGTACCCGAGTGCATGGGTGCTGTGAATGCCCAAGTGCTGTGATTGCCCGAGTGCACGGGTGCTGTGTGTGCCCGAGTGCACGGGGACTGTGAGTACCCAAGTGCATGGGGGCTGTGAGTACCCGAGTGCACAGGTCCTGTAGGTACCTGTGTATGTGAGTACCTGTGTATTGTATTGTTGAGCATTAGTGTCAGGAAGCTAGTTGTTAGTTAATGGGACAGAGCATAATTCCCAATCCCCATTAAATTAGTAGGTACGATGACCAGCGGGTATCTGATGGGACTCGTGTACATCTTGCGTCATTTATGCAATCCTTGATCATCTGATCGGGGGCAAATTCAGTTGTGCAAAATGCAAGCATGTTGATTCCTTGGAAGCCCAGGTTCTGAATCTAGGGAAGCAACTGTCAACACTTCATAATCCTAAAGGAAAGCTGGGAAGGTACCCGGTAGGTCCCGGCAGGGGCCAGCACAGGGGCGTGTGGAGGTAAAGTTGTGCAGGCACCAGAGAAGAGTAGATTGGTGACAGTCAGGAAGGGTAGAGGGGAAAGAGTCAGGGGGAGGCCGACCCTTAGGCCCCCTAACCTGAGAGTAAATCACACAAATAGGAAGCATAAGGGGAATACAAAGACACATCATTTCAAAAGAGCCAACTTCCAGAAACTACATTCCTTGCTAGAAGATACTAAATGGGATAAAATCCTAGGAACAAAGAACATGGAGGAAAAATGGGTGTGCTTTAGGAGCATATAAAATAAGGGTATTAGCCAGTGCATCCCAAATGGTAATACATTCAAAATAGCTAATAAAAGCCCTGGGTGGCTTAACACCAATGTAAAAATTCATATAAAAGCAAATGAGAAGGCCCAAAAAATACAAGGCTGAGGGGTCATCATCGGCACTCCAACTGTACAAAGAATGCAATAAGAAATGTAAGGGTGTAATCAGGGTGGCTAAGATAGAACGCGAAAGGTACATAGCGGAGGAGAGTAAAAAAAATCCCAAGAAATTATTTAAGTACATAAATAGTAAAAGAGGGAAGACAGATCATATTGGCCCCATAAAGAATGATGTAGGGGATCTGGTTACAAAGGATTATGAGATAGCAAGGGTTTTGAATGTATTCTTCTCAGTCTTCACAAGGGAAACGGAGGGCTTCAGTAACCAAAACTGCAAGGTTTATCCTCATGACAAAACACAGGAAGCACCCTCATGGTTAACAGAAGCAGACTCGAAAAACTTGTATCATGTTATGATGACAGCACTGTAAATCTGTTCTATTACATTTTTTATGTGTTTTTTATACATGTTTTGTACTTATTATATTGAATAAATATTTTTCATACTAGATAAATTTTCTCTAATCATTTTTGTGCCTTTAAAGTCATATTATCAGGTATTTCTCACACACAGCATATGTATACAACAAATTACACCCCAAAATATATTCTGCTACTCTTCACGAGTATGGCGATACCACATGTGTGAGACTTTTACACAGCCTGGCTACATACAGAGGACCAACATTGAAGTAGCACCTTCAAGCGTTCTACGAGCATAAATGACACATCTCATTTCTCAACCACTTATTACACTTTTGAAGTCCTGGAGCAACACGACAATGGAATTGCCCACAAAATGACCCCATTTTGGAAAGCAAACCCCCCAACGTATAATCTATGAGGCATAATGAGTCTTTTGAACGGTTCATTTTTTTCCAGAAGTTTTTGGAAAATGTGGAAAAAAAATGAAAACGCATATTTTTTTTACACAAAGTTGTCAATTTAAAAGATATTTCTCACACATACCATGTATATAGCAAAAATTACACCCCAAAATACATTCTGCTACTCTTCCAGAGTATGGCGATACCATGTGTGAGACTTTTACACAGCCTGGCCACATACAGAGGCCCAACATTGAAGTAGTACTTTCAGGCGTTCTAGGAGCATAAATTACACATCTCATTTCATTCCTACCTATCACACTTTTGAAGGTCCTTGAGCACCAGGACAATGGAATTACCCACAAAATGACCCCATTTTGGAAAGCAAACACCCCAATGTATATTATATGAGGCATGGTCTGCAAATAGCTACTCGGGTACTCTGATGGGCTGCAGATAGGTAGTCGGGTAACTTGATGAGCTGCAGACAGGTACTCGGGTACTCTGATGGGTTGGTGACAGGTACTGGGGTACTCTGATGGGCTGGTGACAGGTACTGGGGTACTCTGATGGGCTGGTGACAGGTAATTGGGTACTCTGATGGCCTGGTGACAGGCACTCGGGTACTCTGCTGGCCTGGTGACAGGTACTCAGGTACTCTGATGGGCTACAGATAGGTACTCAGGTACTCCGATGGGCTGGTGACTTGTATTTGGGTACTCTGAAGGGCGATGACAGGTACTCAGGTACTCTGTACTTATATGAACTGTGATAGGTACTCATATGGACTGTGACAGGTACTCAGGTACTCATATAGACTGTGACAGGTACTCAGGTACTCATATGGACTGTGACAGGTACTCAGGTACTCTGGTACTCATATGGACTGCGACAGGTACTCAGGTACTCATATAGACTGTGACAGGTACTCAGGTACTCATATGGACTGTGACAGGTACTCAGGTACTCTGGTACTCATATGGACTGCGACAGGTACTCAGGTACTCTGATAGACATTGACAGGTACTCAGATGGACTGAGACAGGTACTCAGATGGACTGAGACAGGTACTCAGATGGACTGAGACAGGTACTCAGATGGACTGCGACAGGTACTCAGATGGACCGCGACAGGTACTTTAACATCTGGAAGAATTTCCTCCTAATTGCTTTAGTGTCTCCCTGGTGGGACACATCAAAAAACCTAACAGGATTCTTAACCATTCTTCTCCCTACCCTAAATGTTAAAAGTGTTTGTTTGACACATACAGTAGTTTAAAGAGAATTTGTACCAATGCATGCAGTGATCTTTTTTAACAAAAAGAGGCAAAAGCTTTCTTAAAATTAATATATTTCCATTTAGCTACATTGTTAAGACCTAGTATTAGTATTAGTAATCACTAAGTAAGCTTCATGAAAACTTTCTCAAACCTATATATTGAAGTCCATATAGACAAAATTTTACATATTTGTGAAATAAACTTTTCTAATATCCTTACAAGCTAAGAAAATTTTTTTTTAACATTATTTGGTTGATAAAATTTTAAAATACTTGAACGTTTGAAAAACCTATTTTCACAGCTGCTGAAGTTGCCTAATTTCTCATTTAGATAGGTATAATGTGTGTGATATTAAACTGAAATATTATATATTAGAAATAGACATATAATAAATTACCTAAAACATGATACATTTTTATATTTTCAGATCACTTTTTAAATGTTCTGGGGTCATATTCTGAAAATTTATAAAGGCAGTCCAAAAAAAGGAAAAAAGAATCTCAATGAAATTAAAGCTTACTTGTCAAGTTTGCTTTCAGATGTGCCATTGAATGACATTGAAAGGGAGATGCCAACTCAAATCTTTTTCATTCTTTTTCAAGCATGCCTGTAAAAATGTGAAGTGGACCCCTGTAGGTAGGGAAATGGAATTGGCATCTGTGCCACTGTCTCCACTTAACCCCTGTTTTAGGCTGCTCATTGAAGGGGAATTAGTATTACTAAACCTGTGTCACGGTGCACCAGGAAACCACTTGTACTATGAATCTCTAAGCTATGTCCCCTTCTCAGGACACTGCTGCTAACACAGAGGCTGAGTGGATGTCAGAATGGATTCCAGTATGAGTTCCCTGAAAAGGTTCTCTTTAAATTCTATGTAAGCTTATGTAGGTCATCCACCAGACCTTTAAGGTGCATGCGCTACACTGAACAGACTTTAGCCTTCCCTGTGGCCTGTGTCTCTCTCCCTCTGGATTGGGCTGTACAACTGACAGAGAGCTCCAGAAATAAAAGAAGAACTGTGCATGGCTATGATTCCACACCTAAAAACTCCAGGGAAAAGCTTTGCTCTTCAGTGTCACTGAGAGGACCAATACCCCAGTGAGAGAGGTTGATATTTCTCCAGCTTGAGAGGGGGTCTCCTAGTATCTCTCTCTGATTCATTGGAGGACATTCCCAAAGTCACTGGATTGGTGAGAGGTCTTTGGCAACATATTTTTGTTGTTGCTTTGCACAGAAAAATTGCACTGCATGAGCCCTGGACTTCACAGATGATCATGACAAGTCAGCTATTGTGTCACGAATGTCACGTCTACCCCAATGCAGGTGGTCAGACACTATAGCTAGCTACAGTGTGCTTCACCTATAGCAGCCCCCTTTCCCTTAAGGCAAGCAGGCCTACCAATACTTGGTTGCCCCCAGGACTTATACACAATGCTATAGTGCCTGGCCACCACACCAGGGCAGAGGTGAACAGAGCAAACAACAGATTACTTGCAGTTTAGCAGATAGATAGCGTGGTTCTTTGACAGTCTGGGTAAAAGGCAGGCTGAGTTTAGGGAATAGTCCAATATCCGATCCAGGTCATACACAGGGAAATCCAACAGCAATGCAAGGCAGACAAACGGGAGGCTTGATCAGGAACAATGCAGGTAACTCTGTCTTTATCACAAGCAAGGGATAGAGCGTTCGGTTTGCTTATAACAGTTGACTGACCATCAATCACCTTGCAGGTGAACACAGACAGGGAGAATGCAACAGCCAACACCCGGGTGCTGGAATGAGGAGCAGGAGCACTAAGTGATCCTGACATATTGAAGCCATAATAATTATTCACTCGGGTACAGTTGGCCAGACACCATTAACCACTTTCCGACCGGCGCACGACGATGTACGTCCTGATTTTGAAGAGGGATATCTCGGTAACGGCAGCAGCTGCTGCCACAACCGAGATATCCATCTCTTCAGGCGCCGGTCGGCATTCCGATAATGGTGGTCATCGCGGCGTATTCGCCGCAAGATCACCGTTATCGGCGACGGGAGAGGTGCCCCCCCCTTCCGCCGCTCTCCCGCGCCTTCCGCCGCTTACCGGAACCGTCGGCAGCGGCGGAGGCGATCGGGTCCTTTCTCCTGCTGGGCATAGAGATGAGTGATGGTAAGATGGCCGCCACTCATCTCTATACCATAGGAGGGCGGAAGCGACGTCAAAAACGTCACTTCCGCCCATACCTCTTAAAGAGGAATTTTCAAATGTCATTTTTTTAAATGACATTTTTTTTTTTTTTTTTTTTCATTGAAGTCCAAATATGAGATCTGAGGACTTTTTGACCCCAGATCTCATATTTAAGAGGACCTGTCATGCTTTTTTCTATTACAAGGAATGTTTACATTCCTTGTAATAGGAATAAAAGTGAGCCAATTAAATTTTTTTTAAAAAACTGTGTAAAAATAAATAAAATCAAGAAAAATAAATAAGAAAAACAAAAATTTTTTTTTTAAAGCGCCCCGTCCCGATGAGCTCGTGCGCAGAAGCGAACGCATACGTGAGTAGTGCCCGCATATGAAAATGGTGGTCAAACCACACATGTGAGGTATCGCCGCGATCGGTAGAGCGAGAGCAATAATTATAGCCATAGACCTCCTCTGTAACGCAAAATATGCAACCTGTAGAATTTTTTAAACGTCGCCTATGGAGATTTTTGAGGGTAAAAGTTTGATGCCATTCCACGAGCGGGCGCAATTTTGAAGCGTGACATGTTAGGTATCAATTTACTCGGCGTAACATTATCTTTCACAATATATAAAAAAATTGGACTAACTTTACTGTTGTCTTATTTTTTTATTCAAAAAAGTGAATTTTTTCCAAAAAAAGTGCGCTTGCAAGACCGCTGCGCAAATACAGTGTGAAAAAAAGTATTGCAACGCCTGCCATTTTATTCTCTAGGGTGTCTAGCAAAAAAAACTGTTTTAAACATGTAAACACCTAAAATCCAAAACGAGGCTGGTCTTAAAGTGGTTAAGATGGACCATATTTCTGCACCTAAAAGTCACAAGTATTCATGCACAGCTACAGCCAGCAGCCTGTGGGAAGCAATGACAGGTTGATAAGACGCTGCTGCTTTATGCAAATCCATGTGTGTACAGGGACAGATGAGCAGCCCTGGATGCAGACAGTTATAACTAGAGGGTTTTTTTCAGGAAAACTAGTGCAAAATCCCACTCTAAATAATTAAAGATACAATTGCAAAAAAAATATTATTTTAAAGGTAAAGGGTGTCCCTCATTGTTTTGTCTGTATTACATATTGCCGTGTGGCCCATGTTTAGTTGATATGCAGCTTGACATGCAGCTAAATTCTCCTATCCTCCTGTAAACCAGACTGAGGCTGTTGAGGCTTTATTGAAAAGAACAAGGTAGGTGAGAACAAAATAGAAAAAATGCATAGAGTAAGAACATACAGCATGTAGAAATACACAAAGTGTAACATATGCTGGGTAGTAGTAAAGAGTCCACCAGTTCTGCCACTAAGAGGAAAACATGGATGAGGTTCTCCAAAGAACATATGCCAAAGATA
The DNA here is from genome assembly GCA_028564925.1 of Lithobates sylvaticus. Taxonomy (NCBI): domain Eukaryota; kingdom Metazoa; phylum Chordata; class Amphibia; order Anura; family Ranidae; genus Lithobates; species Lithobates sylvaticus. The sequence continues at coordinate 461,656,318 of CM053029.1, read as the reverse complement.
GTGGATGGGCTCCTGAAGATGTTCCACCTTAACATGCAAATGTAGTCTGGGGTTCCCAGGATGTATTTATTTTCTCATCAGGGAGTGAGGGATGATGGGAGGATGGAAGCCCTGCAGCCATCAAAACACTGATAAACAAGTCCATGCCCTTTTATGCGTTAGTGAATTCTGGCTACTGGGTTGATCATTGACGTTAAAGCCCGTTTGGCTGTGTTAGCTTTTAGCAGCGTTTCGCGACCTCTATTAAAAATCAATGGTTCCCCAATGAGAGCCATCTACTGATCCAACTTTCAGCACATTGAATGGAAGTTGCATCCAAGTCGGATCATCATGATCCGACTTGTGGTGTGACTTGTGCTCTGAGGATCTTGAAGTGGAACCCCATGCCAAAATAAAATGGCGTTGCCCCCCCCCCCAAGATCCATACCAGGCCCTTTGAGTCTGGTATGGATCTTGAAAGGGAACTCCACGGCAAAATGGAACAAAAAAAAAAACACGGGATCCCCCCAAGACCATACCAGACCCTCTGATCTGGTATGGGTTTTAAGAGGGAAACCCCATGCCAACAAATAAAAAAGCATGGGGCCCCCCCCTTAAAACACATACCAGACCCTAATCTAAGCATGCAGCCCGGCAGGTCAGGAAAGGGGGGGAGATGAGCGAGCCACACGCCCTCAACATGAAGGTGTGAGTGCTTTGGGGCGGGGGGGCTCTGTTCTGCCAGGACTGGAGGAGTCATGCTCTGCCCTGGAAAAATCCTGATTATCCAGAGGGCCTCTGGACCTCCTAGAGTGGGAGTATTAGCATCCGGGCCTGAAATAGACAAGAAGGCACACTCGTCAGGGCATAACACACTCTTTTCTCCTGCATCTTCTATGTGGTGTTTGGCACTTCTGGCGGAAGAACCGAAAGGTGCAAAGGGGACCGCATGGCAACAGAAAGGAAAATAAGGAAATAAAGAGAACGAAAGAGCGGAAGAAAACAAAAATAAAAACAAAATGCCCTATGAATACACATATAAATATATGCATATTCTCCCCTTTATATACCTGCACCCATATATATAAAACATATAAAAACACCTAATATAAAAAAAAGAGGGCCTGAAAAAAAAACATCCATAGCCTGACTTACCTAAAGTCTGCCTGCTCCTTTAATCTGCCTTTATAAGTGACTCCACCCCACCAACCATCCTCCTATCCAGGAGGTCTATGTCATCTGAGGGAAGCCTTTTCCCTCATCCAAGATGACCGAAATGTCTTCACAGTGCATCGCGGTGTCTCTAGGACCCAGAAACATGGCCGCCGCAGACTGTTTGAGGCTGACATGACCGGTCTAAGGGGATAGGAGAGCCGCGCACACGCCTCGGGGGGCTGTCGGGAGGGAGAGGTAGGCTAGAGGGCCCTCTTCTGGCCCCGAGAAGCTGAGGGAAACAAACAATAGAAAATGAGAGAGATAGAGAAAAAAAAGACATTTAAAGAGACAAGAGAATCTTTTGCATAGAGGAAAAGCCAAACCTGTGACAAAACTCCATAGACAGATAGATGCCATGCTGTCCCAGCTGCTGAATCTGGACTCCACAGTAGGCATACCACAAGAGGGATATCGTCTCTGATTAGAGAACACCTCAGCCCCAAAAGACCATCAGAAGGGGCTCCCCACCTTGTTGGTGCGTTTAGCAGCCTAAGATGTGGTTCGCGCTTGGGAGAGGCTGAACCCAAACGGACTCCAATGTAGTCGGCAGGTAAGAGCTTATCCTGAGTGTAACAGTCTGTAGGTGTTGATCTTTGAGGACAAAAAAGGGAATGGGGTGGTAGCTCTCAGTCAGACTTTTATAGAGCTAAACAGGTCCTGTGGGTGGATATAGGGGCGGAGCATATGTATGTATGCTGTCAGGAAAATCCGGTAATACACTGCCTCATCCTGCTCAGTTGCTCTCCATTTGTAGGCATTTTAATGTAAAGTGATTTTAAATGAATAAAACAGTAGCGCTAATAATCACAGTGTCTGTGAATAAACTAAATATTTAACCTGTGTAAACAATACTGAAAAATATGTATAAACAGTGCTAAAAAAAACAACAACACAATTAATCACCTATATACATAAAGTGAAAAATTAAAGTGAAGTGTGATTATATATTTTTTGCAGGTGTCCAAAAAAGGAAAACAAATCCAAACAAAAGTCCATAAACTGTTACTTGTAGTGATAATGTTTCAAAAAGTGACAGAAAAGTGAATGAAAAATCCTGAAGCAAACAAAGTTTTGAAGTGTCTTTAAACAAAGTTCTTGAAGTGACTTGAAAAAATATATCTTCCACCACATCACCTGTGTTCAGTGCTACCGCACCCTAAGGAATCGCACTCACCAGCAGTATATGCCTTGCACTCTCATGCTCGGCCAACTCGCTTAATAGCTCCACATGGGTCACAGATGGATCCAGACAGAATGTTAGATACACTGCCTCATCCTGCTCAGTTGCTCTCCATTTGTAGGCATTTTTAGGCACTGCTGAGTTTGTAGAGGCCGTTCTGCTGACAGCCTTAAAGCTGAATTAAACACTCCTATCCTTTACAGCCAAGGAACCTGCTTCTGTTTGATCTGCAACTGCCATGGTGCTGCTCATGTGATCAGTTAGGACACTAGCTATTTTATGGTTTGAAGGTTTGGTTGAGGACACAAGCAAATTTGACAGTTAGCAATCCTGGCATTCCAGGACTGTTACTCTTTTTTGAAACCATTAAATTGATGGGTTTAGCTCTGCTTTATGATTTACTGCTGTTCAGGGGTTCTGGGCTTCAACAAAATGGCAGCCTCCTGCAAGCAGAAACAGGAGGAATGCTGGAGGTAATTTACAGCACACACTAATTTTGGTAGCATAATTATTAATGTAGAATGTATGTTCCTTGCTAAAGAACATTCTTTTTTATCAAATTGTTATGAGTAATGTTCCACTTTAATATGTACTTTTTCTTTACTGTCCTCTAAGAGGTTCCAAACTGTACAGATATCCCGTTATCCTTTCCCTAGTTTGAACATGCAAAAATAAGAAGCATGTTTCTTCAATTACTAAAAGGAGAAAAAAATTATGCATATAGCAGAAGAAAAACAGAAGCTTCTGTTGTATTGTAGCTCTCTTGAGGAATAGAATGTGACAAAGATGCCACATGTGTATCAAGAATGTTGTATTTCTTAAATAATTTAGTGGTTATGTTTTACTTTGTATTAAAGCACCTGACAAAAGAAAAATAAGAGGTATTATTTAACAGTGCTTGCTACAGCACACAGTGTAACTCCCCAAAGTGTGATGTAATTGTAATATTGTTGTTAAGAAACTGTGTGTTCTTTATCATTCCAACAAATGCTAGCTAACAGCAGCATTACTAATTAGCGTTGTTGCTTGTTATTTTAACCAAGGGGTGAATACTCACTTGGAATTTGGCAGTAGAAGACTGTGAAAATGTATTAAAAAAGCCAACTTTGTCAACTGAGGTTTTAAGCAGTCTGAGCAACCGGCATGCATCTTTGAAGAAAAGACTTCAAAGAAATCTGAGAGAAAGAAACAATGTCTAATCTTCATACAAATGTGCTCAGGGGTTCTCTAAGCTCAACGTCTTTCAAGATTTAAGAATTAATTATCTGTTGCCAGAAGCAAGCTTCTTTGCAGGTAACTAACTAGTGTAGTAATTTGGGTCCTGTAGGTGTAAAGAATGAATCATGAAATGATATTGAACAGATTAAAGTCTCTCATCAGGATACTGCTCCTTCCTCTATCGAAATCCTCCAATTCTCCTCCGCAGCCTCCTATTCAATAGCTCCCCATTGCCAGGTAGGTCATATATAGAAAAGATTGCAACCACATAGCGTGATACTGCTTAAATCATTTATTTACCCCCCTATTCAGTTGATCAAAAAAACACCCCTTAGTACAAAATGCGTACCAAATAAAATAATCAAATCAGCATAGAATACATATTGGGATAAATGTATAGATTGCACTATGCCTGTGTGCGCCTTCCGGATCCTCTCTGCCGATTTCCGCTGTGAGGAGCGGTGTTTTTCAGCGTCCTGAGGGCTTCCTTATCGGTGGAACGCAGGCTGGAGCGCAAAACGTCACTTCCTTGGTTCTCTGGTCAGCGTCCCTGACGCGCGTTTCGTCATATCCTGACTTCGTCACGAGGGCGTGACGAAGTCAGGATATGACGAAACGCGCGTCAGGGACGCTGACCAGAGAACCAAGGAAGTGACGTTTTGCGCTCCAGCCTGCGTTCCACCGATAAGGAAGCCCTCAGGACGCTGAAAAACACCGCTCCTCACAGCGGAAATCGGCAGAGAGGATCCGGAAGGCGCACACAGGCATAGTGCAATCTATACATTTATCCCAATATGTTTTCTATGCTGATTTGATTATTTTATTTGGTACGCATTTTGTACTAAGGGGTGTTTTTTTTGATCAACTGAATAGGGGGGTAAATAAATGATTTAAGCAGTATCACGCTATGTGGTTGCAATCTTTTCTATATATGACCTACCTGGCAATGGGGAGCTATTGAATAGGAGGCTGCGGAGGAGAATTGGAGGATTTCGATAGAGGAAGGAGCAGTATCCTGATGAGAGAGTTTATATGCTGATATTTTCTGTAGCTCTGGTGAGTGCATCCCCAAAGGGGAACCTTTTTACACGTGGTGAAGTGTACTGGTGGATGGACTTATCAGTTTTGCGGCACATTTATTGATCTATTTTACCACACTTGATCGTTTATTTATTTATTTGTTATATATTTGTTATTAGTTTCTGGTTTTATGCATTACAGAAAAGTATTATTTTCACCAGAACTATGTTCACTGTGTTCAGTTATGCCGCGTACACACGAGCGGACTTTTCGATGGACTAGGTCCGAAGGTCTTCCCGACAGACTTTTGGCGGAGTTCCGACGGACTTTCCGAACGAACGGACTTTGCCACACACAAGCACACCAAAGTCCGACGGATTCAAATGTGATGACGTTTGACAGGACTAGAATAAGTAAGTTCATAGCCAGTAGCCAATAGCTGCCCTATCGTCGTTTTTTGTCCGTCGGACTAGCATACAGACGAGCAGATTTTTTGACCGGACTTGAGTCCGTCGGAAAGATTTGAAACATGTTTTAAATCTAAAGTCCGTCAGATTTTTGGACAGCAAAGGTCCGATGGAGCCCACACATGATCGAATTGTCCGACAGATTCGTTCCGTCGGACCTAGTCCGTTGAAAAGTCCGGTCGCGTGTACGCGGCATTAGAAGCAACAAACTATATAAATACAGCACTACAAGCCACACCGTATATTGCACATAAAATGTGTATCATATGTGAACCCTCAGCAGCTGTATGACTACCTAATAAAGTAACATACCTAATAAAGTAACTACCTAACTACCTAACATAACTAATAAAGTAACTACCTAATAAAGTAAACATCAATAATCAATATCATGTCTAATAAAAGTGCCAATAACATAAAATGTAAAGTGCAACAAGTAAAGTCCACTGAATTTACACCAACTACAATGCTGCCAATCCCTGCAGTAGTACTGGTAAATGTGACCAAAAGTGTTAAATCTTCTTTCAGTGCTCAAAAAGAGCTAATATGTGGCCACTCCGCCACCTGGAAGATGACAATCGCCCGACTGGATTACATTTCTTAGGTTAATAAGAAGGTCAATAAGTGCACATTCAGGATGTATAAGCCATAGGTAATGTAACCCAGGTCGTGTAGTTGCTCCTCCTAATATACCTATTCAATATAGAACAGAAGAGAGAGTCCTTAATAGTTCAGACATGACATGTAAAAGGTAGATACAAAGATCAGTTATTCAATGTTAGAGGGAAATGTGCCCCGCGCTGAAACTTTCAGTGAGTGTATGCATTCCACTGACATTGGACCTCACACTATGAATTTCATTACGGACTTCATGAGGACAAGTAACAAATGGTAAAACCCTTTACTACGGCTTCCGCTGTATAGCATTATACTAAAACAATTCCCCTTAATATTGTTCCTTTGCCTGATCTAATCCCCATGATATGGAAATTACCTAAACTTCAATGTACTAGTGAGATATTATACACACTATACACTATCATTCAGGTTTTCATATCCCTAGATCTATGTATTTGTTTATTGGGCATGGTAGATGAAGAATCTTTTCCTTCAGAGATATATGTTCCTATTGCTACACTGCTGGTTTTTGTACTTTTGAAAAAATATGGAGCTCCAAATCCATGGATTTGATCAAAGATTGTATGGCTCAGAGCAGTGGGAAACAAAGTCTTACTTTGGAAGTTTGCAGTCAGGGTGTCCAAGCTGAGGTGTCCTCCCACACACCAATAGACAAACGGACATCGAATAAAAGCAGCCGGCAACTCCATAACATCAAGCGCATTTCTTTTCAAGCCTTCACAGTGAGTACAGTCAACAGCAGACTAGTTTCTGCGATAAGCCTTGTTCACAGCACTCATGTATGTTAAAAAGTATGAGATCCAATCAGTGGAGGAGTGAAGAAATTAAATAAATTCTACCCTCTCCAGTGAAAACTATTGTTTTTCAATACAGGGTGTCAGGGACGTGTTGGCCATAATGCAGCCGAAGCTTTGTGGCAAAGGATAATATGCATGTGCATGTGCAAGCACGGCCCTGCAGGTGCCCGTCTTGCTGGGCACAGGTGCATGAGTTTGCACATGCACACAAATATCCACATGCATATGTGAACACCTGTTGGTCCTGCTGGGAGCTGGCCACTAACCTATGGGTCCTGCTGGTCGCTGACCTGTGGGCCTGCTGGCCGCTGGCCTGTGGGTCCTGCTGGCCGCTGGCCTGTAGGTCCTGCTGGGAGATGGCCTTGACCAGCTTCCAGCAGGACCTACAGGCCAGCAGCCAGCAGAACCCACAGGCCAGCAGGACCCATAGGCTATGGCCAGCTCCCAGCAGGACCCAAAGTGATGAGGGCTATTTTGAGGTTACTGGGTGGGCACAGGGGCAGGGTAAATAGGTAATATGGGGGGGGAGATAGATGTGATGTGGGGTTCAGCTGGGAGTGTCAGGGTCTCTCACCTCAGCTCAGCAGGTCCTTGCATGACCTCCTCCAGTCCTGCGGGGGGGGGGGGTGATGCTGCTCTCCTGGGGTCAAGTAAAGTTGCAGCCCAAGCCAGTCACAGACGTGGGTCCCCGTCTCCCTGGCACGTCTTGCGGCTTCTGCCTGCCTCCAAGATCTGGGAGTTGTAGTTTTTCCTAGCTGCGCTGCTCAGTTCTCCACTCACCAGGAGCTTGAGCGTGGGTGGACTACAACTCCCAGAATTCCACAGCGTGCGCTGGCCACCGCGGCCGTGCCCCTGACCTAGGGCCAATCCTAGGGTCACAGACGCCTGGGTGCAGAAATATTTCTGGCGCCCCCACATGGGCGTGGTCAAATGTTTCTATGACCACAACTCAATCTCTCATACATGTGGCTTTTTAGAGTTGTTTTATATTTATATATGGCTGGGAGGCGAAGGACATTCCATGGGTCCCCTTTTTTGACAACAAACAGTGGCATCACTTGGCTCATTAACCCCTTCACACCAACGTAACGCAAATATGCAGCCTTCAGCTTCAAGGGGTTGTATTGGGGTGATGCCTGCAGCTGCAGGCATCACCCTGGTACAATTTTTAGAGCCAACGGCCGTCTTTCTTGTAATGGCAACCGATGCGGCTAATCAGCTGCTTGGCTGTTATCACAAGCAGTGGGAGGGGATGTGCTTCCCTTCCACCGCCTTCTGCGGCTCGCCCGGGCTCTCCCATCCCACCAGGAGGCCTGAGCAACCAGCTGGCAAGTCTGCCAGCTGGCCGGAGACCCAAACAAAGCCAGAATTGGCTTTGATTGGGTCTCGGATCTAGTAACCCGGAAGCAATGTCATGACAACACTTCTGGTTTACTGAAGCCTTAAAGGTGCCAGATTTAAAAAAAAAAATGGCAGTATTTAAAGCAGCCAAACTTGACGTTTTGAAAGCTTTTAAGTGTAAAAGGAGAGATTTGTGGTCTTATAGACCCAGATCCCTCCATAAAGAGGACCTGTCACTGCCTATTACTGTCACAAGCGATGTTTCGATCCCTTGTGACAGCAATAAAAGTGATCCAAAAAAATTAAAAAGAAAATTAAAAGTGTAAAAAACAAAGCAAAAAAAACCCTAAACTAAATAATAAGATCTTTTTTTTAAAGCGCCCTATCCCTCCATGCCCCTTTGCAGAAGCAAACACATATGTAAGTCATCCCCGCTAATGTAAACCATGTTCAAACCACACATGTGAGGTATCGCCATGATCGTTAGAGCAAAAGCAATAATTCTAGCACAAGATCTCCACTGTGGAGATTTTTAATTTAACCATCTGCTTACTGGCCACTTAAACCCCTTTCCTGCCCAGGCCAATTTTCAACTTTCAGCGCTGTCGCACTTTGAATGACAATTGTGTGGTCATGCTACACTGTAACCATAAAACATTTTAAAAAAATAGAGATTTCTTTTGGTGGTATTTAATCACCACTGGGTTGTTTATTTGTTAATAAACAAACAACATTTTTCAAACAGGTAAATTTTCTCCTTCATTGATGTGCACTGATGAGGCTGCACTGATGGGCACTAAAGGTGGCACTTATAGGCACTGGTAGGTGGCACTGATTGGCAGCACTGATGAGCACTCATAGGTGGCACTAGTGGGCACTGCTTAGCAGTTATTGGCTGAGGGGTATGTGTGGTAAAGGGCCGGGATCTGCCCCTTACTCCAATCTGTGATCAGCCAAGTCGCATGGACTCACTGATCACAGAGCATGCTGCGCATGCCCCACAGGAGGTGTGCAGGCATCACATGTAATTTAGGCCTACGCTGTAGATGTCTTTCGGCTATAGCATGGGGGACAAGTACCGTAGTTTGTTGCCATTCCACGAGTGTGTGCAATTTTAAAGCATGACCTGGAACTCAGGAATTGGGAGGGAGCCTCTCGCTACACGGTCATTGAGAGTAGGGATGGGCCCGGTGTTCGATTCAAACCCATGTTCGAATCGAACATCGGCCGTTCGACCGCTCGTCGAGCCCAGAACTATGTGGGCCGTTCGCATCAAATTCGTGTGATGTGAACGGTCCACAATGCACTGCGCCAGTCGCAGTGCATTGCTGGCTGATGATAGGCCAAGCATGCACTGTGACCCTGCATGCTTGGCCAATCATAGAGCCAGCGGCGAGGAGAGCAATAATTGGCCACAGGGGGTTTAGTACACGCCCCACACTATATAAGGCCGCCGCACCGGCAGCCTCGTGTAGTGTGTTCCGGCGTTAGTCAGTGACGATGTCAGTGACATTATCTGCTGTGATTCATTCTGCACTGTGCTGACATTATCTGCTGTGTTATTTATTCTGTGCTGAGTCTGGCATTATCTGCTGTGATTCTGGGGATTAGTGTAGTGTGTGCTTGCTGTTAATACAGCACTGCAGTATCACATTAAACCACCTTTACCCTTCTGGCCTGTTGTCATCTAAGGCAGCCATCTGCGGCTAATGAATTGCCGACTCCCGTAACACAGAGAACTGTCATTCATTGAAAGTCATTGATAAAAAAAAAGTCATTGATAAAAAAAAAAAGTGTGGGGGTCCCCCCAAATTCAATTACCAGGCCCTTCAGATCTGCTATGGATATTAAGGAGAACGCCGCTTTAAACTTTAAAAAAAATGACACAGGGGTCCCCCTAAATATCCATACCAGACCCTTCAGGTCTGGGATGGATTTTAAGGGGAACCCCGGACAAAAAAAATTAAAAATGACGTGGGGTCCCCCTCAAAATCCATACCAGACCATTATCCGAGCACGCAACCTGGCAGGCCGCAGGAAAGGTCCCTCCTGAACCGTACCAGGCCACATGCCCTCAACATTGGGAGGGTGCTTTGGGGGTCTGTGACCCCTCAAAGCACCTTGTCCCCATGTTGATGAGGACAAGGGCCTCTTCCTCACAACCCTGGCCATTGGTTGTGGGGGTCTGCGGGCGGGGGGCTTATCGGAATCTGGAAGCCCCCTTTAACAAGGGGACCACCAGATCCCGGCCCCCCCTGTGTGAAAGAAAGAAGAAGATGCAGGAAGGAGAAGATGAAGAAACCGAAGGATGAAGAAAGGAAGAAGGAAGAAGACCAGAAGAAATAAGATAAAAGATTTTAATAAAGGAATTGTCAAAGATCGTCTCCTGACATTTTTACCATTTTGTCACTTTTTTGGTGAAATTGTAGGGGTACTTTTGTACCCACCTTACCATTTCACACAGTGGGGGGGCGGGATCTGGGGGTCCCCTTGTTAAAGGGGGCTTTCAGATTCCGATAAGCCCCCCGCCCGCAGCCCCCCACAACCAATGGCCAGGGTTGTGGGGAAGAGGCCATTGTCCTCATCAACATGGGGACAAGGTGCTTTGAGGGGTCACAGACCCCCAAAGCACCCTCCCAATGTTGAGGGCATGTGGCCTGGTACGGTTCAGGAGGGAGGGGGGGCGCTCTCATCCCCCCCTCTTTTCCTGCGGTCTGCCAGGTTGCATGCTCAGATAAGGGTCTGGTATGATTTTTGAGGGGGACCCCATGCCATTTTTTTGGGCCGGGGTTCCCCTTAAAATCCATCCAAGACCTGAAGGGTCTGGTATGGATATTTAGGGGGACCCCTACGTCATTTTTTTTTAATTTGAAGCGGGGTTCCCCTTAATATCCATAGCAGACCTGAAGGGCCTGGTAATTGAATTTGGGGGGACCCCCACGCTTTTTTTTTTTTTAATTTTTTTTTTTTTTTTTTTCAATGACTTTTTTTTTTATCAATGACTTTCAATGAATGGCTGTTCTCTGTGTTACGGGATCCAGCAATTCATTAGCCGCGAGTGATTTTAAATAGCTTTTTTTCCTGCAATAATGACACTTTGTGCAGGGACTGTTCTAAGCATGGGAAACATGCGCCCCTTCACAGGCATACTATAGACACCCCCCAGGTACGAAATTTAAATGAATATTACACTTTTATTGTTTCACATTAAGCATTATTAAAATCACTGCTCCTGAAAAAACGGAAGTTTTGAAAAATAAAATTTGCATTGATACATGTCCCCTTTTTATGACAATAACATGCATATTAGCTTTTAAAATTAGCACTTTTGATTTTGAACGTTCATGTCCATTGTAATTAATAGGGTTCAAATGTTTGCGTGAACTTTCGGTCTGTGCGCAGGTTCTGGTGCAAACCGAACCCGGGGGTGTTCGGCTCATCCCTAATTGAGAGACGTCCTGGAACAGGAGCAGGAAGAGGACAGTTGGGAGCACTGCCAGGAAAGTCATTCAGGAGGGATCCATGCTGGGGTTGGTGAGTGAGAAGCACAGTGTAAAGCTTGGGAGAGACATGCCAAGATTTGGAGCCAGAGGGAGAGACTGAGGTGTTGTTTTGGAGTCAAGTTGTTGCAGCCACGAGGGCCGGCAAGATTTGCATCGGACGTGCTGGGAACAGTAGTCCACCAATTGTCAGTTAGCACATTTATTCTTCTCTACTAAAATGGTTGCTACCTCCAAGGGGCCTGCAGACCCCTGCCTGTAATGGGGTATTAGGAAAACGTAAGGACTTATTCAGAGTTAGGCCTAGCCATGTGCTATTGGAGACAGGAACCTAGATTTGGACAGTGAAGTGACGCAAGTGATCTCAAGTATGGTGCTGGAGGAGATGTGCAGACGAAGAGACTGTCGAATCTAGACTCAACCAACATTTATTTCATTGAGAAGTATTCATTTTCTGGGCATCTCATGACCCCTTTCCCCATACATATTTAATCCCCTAATAAAAACAACAAAAACAAGAAAGAGACTGGTCATTGCCTGGGAAATGTGCCAAAATGGATGTCTGACAAGCAGGGTGAAATGTGTGGGTGCTAGAAAAAGTAGTGAGCCCATGAGGCCACCGCTACATATATACACAGCGGGTAAAATAAGTATTGATTACCTCACCATTTCTAGTAAATATAGTTCTAAAGGTGCTATAGACATGACATTTTCACCACATGTCGGTAACAACCCATGAAAACTATACATACAAAGAAACCAAAACAAATAAGTTCATTACTTAAGTTATGTGTAGTAAAATGGAATGACACAGCGAAAAAGTATTGAACACATGAAGAAAGTGAGGTGCAAAAAGGCATGGAAAGCCAAGACACCAGCTGAAATCTATCAGTAACTAGAAAGCACTGTTGGGGCCATAATCCAGAAGTGGAAAGAACATAATTTCACAAGTACTGGCAAACTTCATGACATTGAAGGAAGGATGAATGGAAAAATGTACCATACATTCTTGATAAAAATCTGCTGCCATCTACCAAGATGATGACGATGAAACGAGAGTGGACATTTCAGCAAGACAATGGTCCCAAACACAAAGCCAAGGAAACTCTCAATTTGTTTCAAAGAAAGAAAATAAAGCTGCTAGAATAGCCCAGCCAATCACCTGACTTGAATACAATAGAAAATCTATGGAAAGAACCAAAGATCCAAGTTCATAGAAGAGGCCTAACGAACCTTTAAGATTTGAAGACTGTGTGGAAGAATGGGTCAAAATCACACGTGAGCAATGTATGCAACTAGTTTCTCTATACAGGAGGCGTCTTGAAGCTGCATTACCAACAAAGGATTTTGTATGAAGTATTAAATAAATTTCAGTTCGCTTGTTCAATACTTTTTCCCTGTATCATTCCATTTTATTACACATAACTTAATTTCTGAACTTATTTTATTTTTTGGTTTCTCTGTATGTATGGATTGCATGGGTTGTTACCGTCATGTGGTGAAATATATTTACCTAGAAAAAGGGTGAGGTGTTCAAAACTTATTTTAACTGCTGTATAATATATATATATATATATATATATATATATATATATATATATATATATATATATATATATATATATATATATATATATATATACAGTGGTGTGAAAAAGTGTTTGCCCCCTTCCTCATTTCCTGTTCCTTTGCATGTTTGTCACACTTAAGTGTTTCGGAACATCAAACCAATTTAAACAATAGTCAAGGACAACACAAGTAAACACAAAATGCAATTTGTAAATGAAGGTGTTTATTATTAAAGGTGAAAAAAAATCCAAACCATCATGGCCCTGTGTGAAAAAGTGATTGCCCCCCTTGTTAAAACATACTATAACTGTGGTTGTCCACACCTGAGTTCAATTTCTCTAGCCACACCCAGGCCTGATTATTGCCACACCTGTTCACAATCAAGGCATCACTTAAATAGGAGCTGCTTGACACAGTAAGGTCCACCAGAAGATCCTTAAAAGCTACACATCATGCCGAGACCCAAAGAAATTCAGGAACAATTGAGAAAGAAAGTAATTGAGATCTATCAGTCTGGAAAGGGTTATAAAGCCATTTCCAAAGCTTTGGGAATCCAGCGAACCACAGTGAGAGCCATTATCCACAAATGGCGAAGACATGGAACAGTGGTGAACCTTCCCAGGAGTGGCCGGCCGCCCAAAATTACCCCAAGAGCGCAGCGACGACTCATCCAAGAGGTCACAAAAGACCCCACAACAACGTCCAAGGAACTGCAGGCCTCACTTGCCTCAGTTAAGGTCAGCGTTCATGCCTCCACCATCAGGAAAAGACTGGGCAAAAATGGCCTGCATGGCAGAGTTCCAAGGAGAAAACCACTGCTGAGCAAAAAGAACATCAAAGCTCGTCTCAATTTCTCCACAACACATCTTGATGATCCCCAAGACTTTTGGGACAACATTCTGTGGACCGATGAGACAAAAGTGGAACTCTTTGGAAGGTGTGTGTCCAAGTATATCTGGCGTAGAAGGAACACTGCATTTCAGAAAAAGAACATTATACCAACAGTAAAATATGGTGGTGGTAGTGTGATGGTCTGGGGCTGTTTTGCTGCTTCAGGACCTGGAAGACTTGCCGTGATAAAAGGAACTATGAATTCTGCTGTCTACCAAGAGATCCTGAAGGAGAATGTCCGACCATCTGTTCGTGTACTCAAGCTGAAACGAACTTGGGTTCTGCAGCAGGACAATGATCCTAAACACACCAGCAAGTCCACCACCGAATGGCTGAAGAAAAACAAAATGAAGACTTTGGAGTGGCCTAGCCAAAGTCCTGACCTGAATCCTATTGAGATGTTGTGGTATGACCTTAAAAAGGCTGTTCATGCTCGAAAACCCTCTAATGTAACTGAATTAGGACAATTCTGCAAAGATGAGTGGGCCAAAATTCCTCCAGGACGCTGTAAAAGCCTCATTGCACGTTATCGCAAACGCTTGGTTGCAGTTGTTGCTGCTAAGGGTGGCCCAACCAGTTATTAGGTTTAGGGGGCAATCACTTTTTCACACAGGGCCATGATGGTTTGGATTTTTTTTCACCTTTAATAATAAACACCTTCATTTACAAATTGCATTTTGTGTTTACTTGTGTTGTCCTTGACTATTGTTTAAATTGGTTTGATGTTCTGAAACACTTAAGTGTGACAAACATGCAAAGGAACAGGAAATGAGGAAGGGGGCAAACACTTTTTCACACCACTGTATATATATATATATATATATAATAACATTTGTCATTAACAGTGATAATCATTTACTGTAAAATTAAGGTAAAATTAAGGTATGCAAGAGCAAAATGTAGCCTATAAGCTTAAAAAAAATAGAGGTGAAACTTCCAATATGCAGTAGCAATAAATCAGAATTGATTCTAGTAAAGTTGGGTTACTGTTCTTAAAAATTAGAATAAATTCTGGCAGATCTACATTGCCGTGTTGTATGTGCACCAATAAAAAAGAACTGAAATCAGACTGATACATAATGAACACCTTGAAAACTTTGTGAAGATTCAGCCAATAGTGGCTTCAGTAAAAATAATTTCAGGTTGAAAATAATTGTTTACTAGCCCTGAAAGCAAAGCTATGCATATACATTAATGTATTGTGTTACAGCTGAAATCTAGGTACATATAAAAAACACAAGTGTATATAGGACTTTATTCATCAATAAGTAATTAAATGTATTTTTAAATGCAAGCGGTGTAAGTATCTGAATTTGATCTGATATCAGCCTCTTGTCCACTCTCCAGCAAGGCTTAAAGCGGTTGTAAACCGCTGGACTTTATTTTTTTTACATCCTGCAAGGTAAAGGCATAATGGACTAGTATGCATTGCATACTATCACATTATATTAAACTTACCTTAAAACCAAGCCCTCCCACGCCGAGATCTCAGAGCAGCAGCGGGCTCCCATCTTCACCCATCATAATTCGCTTCTCCAGGCGTCACTCCTGCACATGCGCGTGGGAGCCGCGGATTACAGCACAGGGCTTGGAAGGAACAGCACAGCCGTTCCTTCCGAGGGCAATCACCAGTGACATCACTGGCTGCATGTAATATAAATATCTCCTAAACGGTGCAGTTTAGGTGAAATTTAGACTATCTATTGGTAAACCTTATTATAGACTTACCTATAGGTAAAAGTTGTAAAGGAAAGTTTACTTCCTCTAAGTGTGAGCGAAAAAAAACAAAAAAACAGCACAAGTTGGTCAGTTCATGTGATGACAATAAACATGTTAATAGGAGGAGAAAACTGATAGGAATGCTTATCACTGTCCTTTTTTTTTCCTTTCGGTCATATCTGTTCACTTCCAGGCTGGGACGGTCCATTACAGTCTGTGCTCAGAGAAACAAGGTTGAAAAATGCTGGCTAAGTGTCTATCTGACTGAGGATATCTAGTGGAAGAAAAGAAGTACTGTGGGGACAGCACTGAAAGTGAATGTTGCAGCAAAAGCTGCTTTTTTATTTTATCCTTTTATGCGCTATTAATTTTTATTATTTTGTTTTTCCGAGTTGGGCTTTAGGTAAAATCTAGTCTCCAGTAATATGTCAATTTAAAATATAAATGCAAAGCATATCATATTTCTTTAAATGTACTGATTTCAATAAACAAGTACTTTGTTTGCCATAGTCTAATGAATAGACAGCTTTGAATTCACTAGAAATAAAGCAGTACTAGTTTTCACGCAAGCTCCAATTTTACCTGGTCGCCAACCTGAAAGTCTGTTTTTAGCCTGTGGAAATGAACAGATGAGTTGTCCCAGGAGACATAATATATCTTTGAAGTCCACAATGCTTCTGTGTAGGTTGACTTGCAAAGCCATCTGGTGTTCACAAGCTTGATCACAAAGTGAATGTGGGCATATCACAATATTTCTATTTGTTTTTTTATACTTTGAACATTTCTATGCCAACATCCAGACTACAATTTACATAGACATTTTACTGTCCTATTCTGCTAAGGTTACTATTTAATAGATGTGTTTTCCATAACCATAGATGTCATTGAACTATTTCTTATTAATGTTGCTTTAATTATTATCATGTAAAGCTTTCCTTCCTATTTTGAATAATAATTAGCTGCATCTGAATCTTTTCCAATTTATGAAAATCAAAGGTAACCAAAACTTTCTTTGCCCGCAGATATTTACTGCACAAATCTTTAAACCAAGACTTACACGTGTGGCTAGGGCTGGAGAGTGGGCAAGTAAGCACCTGCATATAAATTGGGGCAGTTAAGTCTTTATTGTCTGCAGACTCAATATTCTCAGGGGTCATTGGTTGTATATGGCCAGGACAGCATGCCGAAATCTCTGCAGAGAGAAAAGAACTAATACCTTTACAGCCAAGTTTACAAAGAAAGCCATAAAAAAGGTGCAATAATCAAGGACTTCAGTGCGCAATGTTAATATCTGACACTCATTCAGCAATTACATATAGTGTACAATATCAAGAGGGAGCAGAGAAGGGCTGACAGCATTTTAGAGTGGTGTACAAAATGGGCAGAACCCAATGCCAAATGTTGATAAGTCCTCTTTAGAAAAACATTTTTGCACATGCTACAGTTAAATTTTTTTGCAGTCCAAACAATAATGGTATTTTTAAATATGCACAAGCATGTCTTTTAAAGCCTAACTTCATGTTTACTATCACTTTAGTTTGTCTGGGCCAAATGATAATAATATTTTTTTATAAATATATATATATATATATATATATATATATATACCCCCAGAATAAATTAAAACCACAAAATACCACCCCCTAAAACAAAATCCTGCTTTTAAAGGAGAGAAAAATTTTGCTATGGACTGGCCATTAAAATAAAAAACAAATAATAATAAAAAAAGCAGCAAATGAGTTGATTGCCCAAAGAGCTTACAATCAGGATTGAAGTGACATTTTCTAACTGACCCTAAACTTTTCCTGTGCAGTTTGTCAGTTTTTCTTTCTCTGCAACAGCTTCTGATACACTGACTATTCAGATGCTCTGTTCCCCACCTTTATATAGTGAGGGAGTTGCCTTATAACAAAGCCTCTATTATTGGCTCTTCCAAGCCAGCTGACCTAAGCTGAAAGGCCATTGCAGTGCATTATTATTATAATTAATTCATTAATACAGGTGATTTCATTCCTTCATCAGTTCAGCAGGTCTTAAAATAGGCAGGGATTGCCTCAAACCCATGGTAGACCCAAGAACTATCCTCATCCCTATGGAAATGAATGTAATGTCACATATTTTAGGTGCTCATTTTGTATGATTTGGTTCCTCTGTATTTAGAAGGGCACTGGAAATTTAAGAAATGTAGTATAAAAGCACATGAGCTGCTTTCCTGTGCCATGAAATTTCTCCCTACAGGCTAAATGCTGCTCAATAGCTCAATAACTTAAAGTCTAAGCATGTTCAATGTCTCTCCTGTGCTCCTTGAATTTTGAGAAGGATCAGGTACCATGGCAACAGCATGGCTAATGATTTAAGGCAAACCAAAAACTGAACAGAATTTGTGTATGTGTATATATACATACATTTATATATATATATATAAAGAAATGTCAAAGTATGTTGTAAATGTATGCATGCCAATAGCATGCCATGGAAGTTGTACAATCAGTTATATGATTACAAGCTTAAAATCTTTTTAAATTAATAATACTGAGATGTTTCATTTCAGTTTATTACATTTAATGTTCCATGTTTATTCTTAAGCTTCAGTTTGCAATAGTAAAATTGCAATAAGTTTGGATAGTTTTGTTGGACATTTTTAAAAATTTGAAATTCATTATTAAAAGTGCAAATGCTTGCAAACTCCACTAAGTGCTGAGAGTCTTCTAGTTGCAAAGTATTTGTCATGATTACAAATACAATAAGGCTTTATGTACACCATGTCTCCATTTTACACAATCTTGCAGTGTTTTGCGTTGTCCCACAGCCGGTGGTCAAAACTTTCCTATTCTGAAAGCAATTCCTCAATGTTCGGGAGATGGAGGTTGAAGCTCACTTAATTGCTGCGGGTGCACGCGCTGCTCTGGTGGCGCGCGCATGCTCCCTAGTGGTCAAAAGGTGAAGCGACGTAAGGTAACTTTGTTTCACCCAGGGGAGCCAACCTGCCACAGTACAACTTCAGTGGTTGGTCGCAAAGAGGTTAATGGGATAATATTGAGGCTGTTTTGCTGGTGATGCTGAAGTAGTTATGCCAAACGTATTTTAAAAGGCATTTGTTTTGTAGTGATATAAATAATATTAATATTATGGTGGTTGTTTTATCTTTTGGAGAAGTTACCGCAATCCCTGAGTTTTTAAGATCAAAGATACAACGATGTTGGTGTGCCTTGTTAATTTTCCATTGTGTTGTTTTTAATGTAACTGCCCACTCCCAAACTGTCATTTGACGAAAAACACATAGCTAAGTATTATTCTACACAATTTTTTTTATTGTGCAGAAATAAAAAAACAACAGAAATTAAATTAGAGATGCTATCTGCCATCCAAATAAAAATAACTTAACAGAAAAGTGCGAATCAACGCTCACCAAACTTCTACTAACATGAATTTAGCAGCAAGGGCCAAAGAGTTGCGCTTGAAAATAAGGGTCTTCTTTATACTCTCATAGTACGTCACTACTTTCGTGTTTGTCGAACCGTGTATACGAGGCTTTAGATATATTTCTCTCTTTCAAAACTGTTTAAGTTTTTTCTTTAGATAAGCATACGAGTTGACAGTCTTGTTTGATTTGTGCTCCCAGGGCAGCTTTAGGGCAAGTTCTACTGGAAATATATACAGATTGTACACATGAGCAATGTGCAGACATTATGTCTGCCTCTCTCCTGGTATATTAACAGCAAGTCGGAGCCCATCATAAGAAGTCTGCTTCATGGCATAAAATATTAAAAAGAAATGCAATTTAACAGGGACATGAACAGAATAATAATTGTCTCTGGATCAAGTGTCTGATGTACTAATTCCATATTATTCACCAAATAATATGATTTAATTATTATGTAGAATACCACTTGGCACTGGTAAAATAACATGCTGTTTTAAATGAGTCTGATTACATTAGTGAGCTAGTTATCCTTAAAGGAAACCTGTCACTACAGGTGAGAGGAAGAAATAAGCTCATAATTGACTAACTAAGTTAGGGCTCTTGTAAGTAGGTGGGCAGGAAAAAACACATGGTGGAGCTGAATTTTTACTGCCCCCCTTAACCACTTGAAGACCAGGCTCTCTTTCTTGAACTTTTTGTTTACAAGGTGAAGTTAGTATTTTTTGCTAGAAAACTACTTAGAACCCCCAAACATTATATATAACATGGCGATCATTGCAATATTTTATGTCACACAGTATTTGCACAGCGGTCTTTCAAAAGCATTTTTTTTGTAAAATTTTTTTTTTTAATGAGTTAAAAGAAAATAAAACACAATAGTTACCCCATTTTTTTGTATAATGTCAAATATGATGTTACGATGAGTAAATAGATACCTTACATGTCATTCTTTAAAATTGCGCACACTCATGGAATGGCGACAAGTTACGGCATAGGCAACACTTTAAACATTTTTACAGGTTACCTGTTTAGAGTTACATAGGAGGTCTTGCGCTAGAACTATACGATGTAACAATCGCAACAATACCTCATATGTGTGGTTTCAACATTGTTTACATATATGGGCGCGACTTACGCATGCGTTTGCTTGCACGGAGGAATGGAGCGCTTTACATTTTTACTTTCCTATTATTTACTTATAACACAGCTGTAGTGGTGGGCATATGTGAGAAGTAAACAACTCATGTGATTTACTGTATAAAACCTTTTTGCTGTATAAGCTGAATTTGAACTCTTGTAGAAAAATCTGTTAATTAGAGTTTCCTTCCACTGACAAACAGGGTGCTAGTGTAATGTGATGCATACATTCTAAGTAAGGTTTTTGCCAGGGGTGTCCAACCTGCGGTCCATGGACGCCTAAGACTGTTGTAAATACAGCCCAACACAAAATTGAGTGTTAAAGAGAGACTATAATTTTTAGGCTCCCTTCAAGCTTACGCTTTGCAATAATGAAAAATAAAAGTAGGCTACATTTAGATGTGCTGTTTGGGGGCTTCAAAAATGCGTGGTTGAGCCGTGTTTTTGCTGCCCATCAAACCACCCCCCCCTTAGGCTGCAATAAGCAGAGGGTGGGGGTGTTTACATGCTGTGAGCATGATGCTTCGCATCCATGGCAAAGTTTACCTGACATGTAGCGATTGGCAGGTGGCAAGCCTGCCAAATGCTACACAATAAAGTAAATGGGAAGCACATCCAGTAGGTGTCAATATACCTGCAGTGTAGAGGATCACAATACACACACAATGCTTTGTAGTGTGCTGTGCTAAAAGTTTTGGTTGTATCACTGTATTCAAAAAGATTGGGCTGCCTTAAAGCAACACCTGGAATACTGCACTTTAATGTGAGTCAGATAACACAATCCAATGGAATGTGCAGGTGTGAAAGGGCCCTAAGGATCCCTTCACACGAGCGGTATCAATTTCCAACCCCCCTCCCCTAAAAAAGAGATCTGTGGTGGATCACTTTTCAGAGGGCTGGGAACGGAAATTGGCAAGCATTTGAGAGTTTATACTGCCATCTCCTGATCTCCTTTACCCTTTATTGTTCAATGGCAATATTACATTGCAGGACTGTGCTGTAACTGTGAGCCACCTGTGTCAGCTACCTGCCAGTCCACCACCCCTCCAACAGAGGCCGATCCCAATAAGACCAACTCAGTCTGTGCTGTGACCCACTCTGCCTGAGGATATACTGCTGTACATCTGCACTAGACTACAACCTCCCAGTATCAGCCAGCATACAGTAGCTACACTACTCCAATGCTCCTGTGCCTTAAGGACTGTGTTATTGTTCATCTGGGATCCACATTGTGTCTGTGTGAAGCGGTTGCGTTACTGGTCCTTGAGAGTGTTACCTATCCTGTTACTGAAGCTGTAACGGAAAATTACTGAACCTGTTACTGAGTGCTATGGAGCCTGCTTCTACAAGAGATACTGCACCTGTGTAAGACAAAGCTCCCAGTGCTCATGTTCTTGCTTTGCAAGTGAAACAGTTAGTTTTGAAATGGTCTTTGACTAAATACAGCATTGTGAAACTGCCTAGGACTAAGTGTGCTGCTTTCTTGTGTTGGGTACCATACAGCTGGCTCTATCCACAGGGATATAGGTGTGGGCAGGGCCACCAAATTAAACCAGAGTCACCCACTACTTGCTCCACCGGGGTATGCCTAGTACACAGGACTCACTCAGGTTCAATTACTGGCCATAAGTGTCAACCAGAGCCCAGAATTACGTGTCTGCCCACCATCCACATACATGGTGTCAGTGACAAGAAGCTATATTGTTAGGCTCGTACACCATGCTCTTGACAACAGCATGTTTACTTACTGGGAATACCAGTCACTTCAGGCCAGAAGACTTTTTGGTATTGCGGGATAGTACTTTCCCTGCCTATCCACCACTGGCCCCTAGCTACACCAGGTTTGCAACACCGATTGGTATACCGGGATCCTTCTTCACCAAAGTGGATGCCTCATGGGATGCACTGTCCAGCATAGCCTAACAGTGTGTTAACAACAAGGTTACTGAGAATCCTCCCCAGACACCTGAAGCAGCCAGATGCTCGGTCCAACGCAATTTGATTGTAAGTGTCACAATTCCAATACAGTAATCAGCATCTCCTCATTCCTCTTGCATTATATCCTATTTTCAAGTAACAACAGCCCCCTTTTTGTGTGCTAGTGTACCTCTTTTTGCCCAGCTACAGCCCTATTCAGGGGGAGGAAAGAATAAAGTCCCAGTCCTTTAAATAATCCTCTCTCCCATGGCCAACCTCTTTCTTATCAGCCAGCAACTACCACAAGTTAAGCTCCACCTATTCTATATACCAGAAGGGAGGAAATAAAATTGTTCTCGTTCCTGTCAGGATTTAAAAGAGAAACACAATTAAATAGACCACAAAGCGGACCCTGCCTACGTGGGTGCTATTAAAAATGCCAGCTGACATATCACCACTGATGATGAGGACTCAGGTGCCAACTTTTAACTGGACTGCAGGTTAAGGTAAGTATCGCTAAGTGTTTGAAATCTCACTTACAAAAGATGCCCAAGGTTAATGAAGGGCATGTGTATATGATAAGAGGTTGTATATTTTCAAATGACATGGCTGGGCCATTTTTTTAAATCAGTGAATGTGACAGAGTAAAACTGTGCCTCAGAATGCAATAATCTAATCTAAATTATAAGTAATAAAATGATGAACAAAAAGAAAATATAGAGAGTAAATCAAAAATTTATTCTGACGTGGAGAGCCATACCTTTTTTGTACAAATCAATTCTAAAAAGATTTCAAACTAGGAATGAGTTAAAGCTTTATTTTTGCATCATGTGTTTGCTTGATTGAACTCTGGAAGTTCAATCAGACTTTACCCAATATTGGAGATTTACACATGGCTGAAAATGCTTGAATATATGCAACGAGTGGAGCATACAATTCTACACTTTCTCTACACGATCAGGGGATTAAGATAAGTCAACTGGAAAATATACAACCCAAAATTTCCTAAGTAATCTGCTGAGTATACATTATTGCAGAAGAAGGCAATTAAAAGTAAGAAGTATGCGAAGTTGGCATGACAGCTTAACATTTTTATCCTTCTTTTCTAACAACTAATTTGTAAAGATATTTAAACTAGTTCTGTTCATTATGTTGTGTGATATAATGTATATTTGATTCTAAACATATTTGATTTTGGATACTAAAAAATGGCACCTATTGAAAAACAAAAACCCACTGTGTTATATTTGTAAGAAAAATGTTGTGAACCGTAAGAGTTGGGAATTTTGTTTAAATAGCTCCATAGTACTCCTAAAAATCTTCAACTTAAAGTCATATTTATTAAAGGCAGCCTTATTTTACAAGGACACATACATCCTAAATTAATTCCTTACTGAAAAAATGATTTAACCAATAAAGGTTATTAATAGAATGTATGTTTGCATCTTCAATAATGGCATTTTAAAATGAGGGTAATTGGAGTCAGCTATTTGTATCATTGAGGCAGATGTTCCAATCATTATAGGTGTCTGACCTTCCCTAGTGCATGAAAGGGTTACAAACGCATTTCTAATGACATAAGTCTGCATCTTTTCTCAGTCAGGCAGAAAGTTTACAGAACGAAGAAATTCAGTACTGTTGCTGTCCTTGACATATTAGAAGATCCAGGATTTATTAAAATTGTTGTCAGGGAATAAAAAAATTCTGCCGGTATAAAGTGTAGGCACATAGTGATGGTTGCATATATCTGCAGGAGCATCCAGTATTTATTTATGGTAGAATCCTTACCATTCTCACAGACAAAGATCAGCCCTTTCCTGATAGCTCCAAAGCTGACATGTCCCTTGTTGCATCCTGCATATTCCTATTGGCCATTGATTCAACCCATCATATTAACCAGGCATTAGGAATGTATGAGGGTAGAAGGTAGTGGAAAAAATGTGGAGCTTTACCTGTTAGAAAGGCACAGTATTTAGCCATGAATACAAGCTTTTGGAGGCTGCTGCAGGTTTGTGCAGGCACCTCTACAGGTATGTCCTTATACTTTTTGTTATGCAGCAGATTTTTTATCTGACAGTCTCTTAAATGTACCCTGGGCCTTTAATTGAAAGCATTTTTTACAGTCAACTGTGTGAATTTTCTCAAATATTTCATATTTAACATTTTAGATTTCTCCATCCAACTGTTTATTTATATTCTCTTTTTATCTATCTGAAAACATGTATTTATATATATTGCAAAATCAGTTGATTTTATAATCAGTAGTTTTCTTAATTGGAAATCTATAGTCTGCACCTCCATCCCTGCTGAGCTATAGAAAGAGTGTAAGGTGATGTTAGGAACTGGGTCACCTGGTCGTGACAATAGAGTTCTCAGACCTTCCAGTAGCCAGCAGACCCCAGCAATTAGTCTCTACCTGATAGGTGGAGGGGACATACCTCCTTCTCTATGTTTCAACATTTCTGAATTATTTTGTTTTGTAAACCTTATACTACCTGTTCCTGCTACTTTGCACCCAGTGATCCTGCTCCTCTATCTGTGCTTTGTACCTGTTATACTATCCAGCTACCTGAACTTGTCATCTTGTGCCTACCACTTGTACCTATTACCTTGATCTCACTGTCTCTACTCGTTCCCCTTGTACTTAATCTTATCCTAATTACACTTAATTCACATACAGTCTACTTTGTGTAGATACACAGATCTGGTCACCCCAGATTTTGCAGGATACCATCACTCATTATCCTAACAGTGCTGAGGCCATAAAGACCAGATTAATTGCACCTAGGAGCTGTGAGGTGGTTGATATATAGCACTTGCTGTCTTTTTGGTGTCAAGATGCATCACGCAGTCAGAGAATCTAATATATTATTAGCATCAGATTATGGAGAATATGGCTGCCAGATATTGCAAGATTTAACTAGTGAACAGCTATTGGAATACATACATTTATTTTACTTATTTCTTAGTTTATTACTGCAGCTTTTCATTTAGTGAAGCTCTACCACTTATTCAAATCTGCCCTCGCTTGGCTTTTTCTGGTAACCATAATTGTGGCAATGATTTTTCCCACCTTTACTGTATCTCAGATTGTGTCTCAGGTTGTACTTACTTCTGTGAACATTATTCAGTGTATTTTCGAGAGGCTTTGCTGTATTGTGTTCATGTGGTACAGTATATTCTCTAGTCATACTAGAGAATTGCAATCTGAATATTTTTTAAACCCTACTCCCAGTCTGATCATACATATCATCCCCCGCCTAAATTAATTTACAGCAATTTATTTCTACCTCTAGACACCAGCTTTCTCAAAAAAACCCTCCTCTGTTACCCATGGCAACCACAGCTGCAGCTCAGTGTACTTTACTTCCAACCAACCATATATCAGTACGCTACTCCACAGCTTCTCATTTCTGCTAGCTATACAGCTCCTGTAATCAGTCACCTGAAGTCTCTCGCCACAGCCCTGTTAATTATGGCAACTCCTTAGACACCTTATATTGCCAGTGGTACTTGTCCCTCTCAGATTCTCATTGCTGTTCCAACTCTCCTCACCCCACCTCACCCCATAGAACAAACTGATTGGAACCCTGAAATCATTCACAGGATTCCAATGACCAATTCTAAAAATAGATACAAGTTTTTTCCAACCCACGCAATTCTGTCACTGTCAACTTCTACCTCAACTATTGCTCAGCCAGATCCCGTGCCAGTTCAAGCTCCATAGACCTTGTTCCCACTCTACTAGATCAACATGCTACTGCACCAGCTTATGAAAAGTGCGTGCCACCAACTTCCATTTGGCACCATCGCCAGCCATCAACCAACCTGCCTGCCTTCCAGCCACTTACCTGCCTGCTAAATGCAGCCTCTATTTCCCTTGTGACCTGCCCCTGTGCCAGCTGTCCCTGTGCCTGTCCATTATGCTTCAAGCAACCCCCTGGCAGGGCTTACTCAAGGACTGTGACTGGGTGTAAACTTGTTCCTGTGCTTTGTACCGGTTATCCTGATTCACTTTGCTTTATACCTGCTATGCTCACCCAGTTGCCTTGAACCTGTCATCTTGTTACCAACACTTTTGCCTGGTAAACTGTTCCTGCTTCTGGCCTCCCTACTGACCCACCTCACCCACTGTAACTTACAACTCCCACCTGACCCAGGTTTAGCTGTTCTCTCCCTCTGACTGTAAAAAGTTAGATAGTTTAACTTATCACATGTATTCACTTTGGCTTGTATATGTTTGCAGTGTTGCATGGTTTTGTCATTTGCTGTTTTATTTTAGTTTTACTAAGTTCAAGTCCAGGCTCCTTTGTGAAGCTACATATATATGGTCACACCTGCTTTTGCAGGATATCAGCAGTCAGTATCCTAACAGGTGAGTTTGGTCAACAGTGACCTCTAGTATGCTGGAGCAATTCAGTCTATTGATCTACAAATCAGTCTTCTTTATAAATGAACATTCCATGGTGATATTTCAAACTAGTAATTGGGGGCTGTTTATAGACCACACAGGGTAGTTGAATGAATAAAACATTTCTAAGATTTTACTTTGTTTTTCCAAGCTGGAATCAGAATGAAAAAGTCTCTTTAAGACATGGCTTGACCCAGCTTATGTAATGTCACACACTGTAAAAGAAGGATTTCCTTAGTAACTAGCACCTATCAGCTATAGCTCCAACAAATGGATATTTGTCACAACTTGAACAGAACTTGTGATAATTTTCACAGGTCTCAATGTACTAATTAGGTTGCGAGAAGAAAAAATTTGCAATACATATTAGGGTATTACTCTGATTGCTTCAGTGATATTGAAGAGATTAATTTTATAAAATCTAACCACATTCAGATATAATTAAAAAGAACAAAATCTTTCATCCAGAGGATCATTTGTTTACGTTTTTTTTTTCAGGACCCTGGACAGGGAACAGTTAGTGAACCATGTACTGTAGACATATGGAATCCTTCTAATAGTGTGCAGTGAAATTACATTATTATTCTCTCCACTGGACAGAAACAGGGTTCTTATGTATGGGGACTGGACAGAAGATGATGGTAGCTGTGGCAGCATTCTGCCCTGGTTTATTGTTCTTCCAACAGGCAAAAAAAATTAGGCCTTATGCGCACAGAGCTTAAAAAACGCTGATTATACAGGCATTGAACATTTTTTTTTTTTAACTTGTTAAAGCACTTCTATGTAAGCCTTTGTGTGAATACGCACATAGGTGTTTATAGATGTATTAGAAGAGGAGTGTTTCAGCAGACACTCCTGGACCGAGACCCCTCGTGGGGCTGGTCAGGACCGGAACCAGACCCGGAACAGAGTACCAACCTCTGTACACGTGACTTCAGCCCCTTAAGTACCCCTTCCCAGAATACACAGCAGGGCCAGACACACCCACTGATTGGCTTCAGGAAAAGATTGGTACCTAATGCGTCCAACCAGACTGTGTTCTCCAGCCAGTCACAGGTGCTCACCTCACCTATGACCAGGCAGAACTCCAGTACAGCCCAGCCAAACTGATGGCAAAGTATAACCAAGAATAATTAACCCCAAACGCAATTACAGTTCTGGGAAAAACTAAATTTACAAGAATAGCGCACACTTTGAAAAAGTGTCAGCGCTACATATATATATATATATATATATATATATATATATATATATATATATATATATATATATATAGATAGATAGATATAGATCTATATATAAATATATATGTATATATAAAATGAGAATGCCTCACAAGCCATTCTGTAATTTATTGTAAATAAAATAAGTATAAGATATCGTTCTATTTCAATCTATGCCCACACATAATTTTCCCTAACTGCCAAAAAAATGTCAAAATTTCTATTCCTTGCTACCATGGCAACAATCAAAATATGGAAAGAGGATTCCCTTCAATTGTAATCTGACTGCACATGTAGTTTGTTTACCGCCTCTCCCAAAAGGTTGCATAGATCTTGAGGTTAATATACAAGCATTAGGTCACGGGAATTAGGACACCCCCGACAATGTTTTTAGATTTATTGTCCTGGGATATTCATCTGACATGTCTCAAATTGGATGTGATATTTAAAGATGGTGGCCTGATCTGGACAAATGCAGATTCTCTTAGGATCTCTTTTAGATAGATATTATATTTCACAATAGATTTGTACACAAAACAATCCCTGAAAGTCCTTAACTTAAATCTGCCATTATTACTAAAGATCATGGTGAAAAGATGGTTGACCTGAGCAGTAAAGGTACCTATGTAGTAAAGAAAGAAGCCTAGTGGCAGAAAGTCCTTACTAGTACAGTTATGTGAAGAGTGGATTTATCTGACAAATAGACAATTCATGGTTATTGTATACAGAAATCCCATAAAGACGTACAGCAGTTGTTCAAGGGAGGCCTCATATAGATCTTTATTGTTAAATACAGTATATTATGGAAATAACATTTCTTTGCAAAAAAAAACTGATGTGATAAAAAAAAATAGCAAAGTAATGCGGAAAAAAGGTAAACCATGGCACCCAAGTTTGTATAAGAAAGTTTAAAACTATTGAAGTCAGTTATAATTTTGCACTTGGTCATTCAGAAACTACAGCCACGGTTACTATAATATTACTGGATTGAGCAGTGGGTTTCAGTTACTCCCCACACAATTTAGAGCTTCAGTCCTTTAATTAAATGACTGTCAATTTAATAAGGCATATTTCATGAATAAGTATTGAAGAAAGTATTATCATGCTGAAAATGTTTAATTGAACAGTCTAGCAGGGAAGAAAGACAGGGATACAGTGAGTGAGTGTGGTAAATGAATTATCAGGGGACACAATTTAGCCATCAAACATGAAACAAAATGCCATTGATTCCCAAACTGCCAGAAGTTGAAATCAGCAAACTTTGTCAATTAACCAAACCTCTCTGTCAACCATTAGATAAAGGATATTTTTTATTTTTGTCATGTTATATTATTCCCTTAGCTTACAGCAGTCGGATCAACATTAGGAATGAGTAAGCTGGGCAAAGTTTGATTCGCAGGAGGTTCGGTGAACTCAGCAAAAAATTCACTAAACTTTAACATAGCGCCAAACTCCATTTAGGGCCATTGAGAAATTAATATTATTTTTTTTTGGACATTTTTAAGCTGTCCACCATCATAAAGGACCAATGCCAAATAAATAAATAAAAAATAACCTTATTGGGCAACATTAAAAATACACAAAGCCTTTAAATATCATGCTTTGGGGATGCCTTTACCTATATGTTACAGCAGTAGGATGCACTAAAAGTTTATTTTTAAACAAACACTGACTGGAGATCTGTCATTTGCCAGCAGTAGCATTACTGTTGCTACTGTAAAAGATAATTCTCCAATGGTTTGTGTTTGTCAACAAAGCAGGTGATCTGTCAATTAGAGGGGATAGTACTATCCCCTCTAAATGACAAATCCCACTGGTTTGTTTGCTAATAAAAAGGCTGGGGATCTTGGGCGATTTCATTGATGATTTTGTGAACAAGTAACAAGGAGTACTCTTTACCCCTTACCCATTCACCTAGGGAGATGGATGCCTTGAGTCCCTCTTATTCTAAAGGTGGCATCCAGATGGCATCCACAGGCCTTCACATATATTTTGTTGGACATGATTTGGGAATGAGGCCCTTGTTTCAATCAACATGGGGACCTGTTCTTTCAAAGTATTCTCCCAATGTTAAGGGTATATGCCTTCTCTGCCTTGCCCTCCTGACTTCAATGCATGACCTTGGCTCTGGCTCCTGACCTCTGTTCTTGCTCTCGTTGGGTGTATGACTTCAGCTTGGACCTAGACTACAATCACCTGCTTCCAGTAACCCCATCCAATCTGATCCTGCATCTGTCATGCATGTCTGTAAGGGATACCACATGTGGGTATACAAGAAGGATGACCAGATCAGTTGGCTGTACCTTAAGAAATCAGGATTCAGGCTCAAGGAAGTTAAATTAAGTTTATTAAGACAAATACAATTTCAACAACAACACCAGTAAACCATAAACAATATAAAGTGACACATAAACATGAACGTGCAGCAAACTAAATTTAAAATAATAATAATAATAACTGACTATGTACAAATGGAGGGAGCACACAAGAGCAAGGCAAGGACAGAGACAGGAAACAAGGGTACCAGGGAGCAAGGGACTGGGGGCAGGAAGCATGGAGCAGGGTACAGGGAGCAGGTCTCAGGATCAGATACAGGAGCAGATACAGGAACGAGGATCAACATCAGGCAGGGACATGGCTCACATGGAGAACACTAATGCGCTTCAGTCAAGGGCATGATTATACATCTTCCAGCAGTCCACATCAGGTGCAGCCTGATTACTCGGACAGCCCAGCTGCTGTGAGACAACTGCTGGTGGCCACCGGAACTGCACCCTTTGACTCTGGGAAGAACAATGCCACCAGCAGTTGACCCAGGTAATGACACAAGTCTTAACAGTGTATTTACGATTCTGCATATCCCCTGGTCCACAAAACCTGTGTGCTTAAGTAGAACACATGCTTCTTTGGGCCTTGCACTTCCTGTCAACAATCCCAGGGATCTTGGACCTCTGCCGCAAGGGAAGTATTTTATCAGCCAGGTTCGTAACCTTCATTTATAAAAAAAATGTGAATAGTAAGGAAAAGCACCAACCCTCAACATCAATTACATTGTCCAGTGATGTAGATTCACATCAATCCCAATGAGTGACACACGACATAGACCGCCACAACAACTCTCTGCCATGAAGGTTCTGCCCCACTGCTGCTCCCATCACAAATGACAGCTTCCCAGTGCTACTGGAATGTAAACATCAACATTAGGGATCCTGGGTGACATAATTAACTAAATAACGTCATCCCAGATCCCTGCAAGCTTGATTACAATTTCAAACAGAAGCTAGATCTGTTATTTAGAGGTAGTGATACTGCTGCAAAATGACAGACTTACAGCTACATCAACCAGAGGTGCAGCTGGGTGGGTGAACTGGCCAAATATGGGCAGTTTATTCACCTGTTCACAGAACTGCAATCAGGCTCAGTTCAGGTTAAACTCATGTTTAACCGGAACGCAAAGCTCATCCCTAGTTAATATAAAGCAGAAATTAAACAGTAGTCAGCAAGTCCAAATATTTTAAAGATTGTGATTTCCTCAGTTTGGTAGCAGTACCCATATGGTCTCTAAGCCCAAAAACGATTAGCCTCTAAGGTGAGAGGCACTGCCTTCCCATGGCACAAAAACTGGACCAAAGAAATGCATACAGTATAGTTGTTTAGGTTCAGTTTTCCTGAAGTCTTTTTTTTTGCCCATGAAACAAATGATCATCACATTTGGCAAGGGTTGCTGTCCAAAGCTATCTTTTGTGGCAAATCCTACCTATACATTGACCAGTATGATGTTATAATTACAGATGGTCCTGATTTATGCTCGACTTGAACATCGGGTGTTTGTTTGTTTGCGGCAAATTCAAACGCCGCGGAGTGCCCCATAATGCATTGCAAGATTGCAGTGAATTGACGGATGCTAATTGACGGACGCTAATTGGTCAAAGCATGCACCTGACCTGCATACTTTGGCCAATCACAGCGCGATCTGCTGTGAGAGCCATGATTGGCCAAAGGCAGGGTACCTATATATATATATATATATATATATATATATATATATATATATATATATAGTGCATTCAGTGTAGAATATATATATACAGTGCAGGCAGTCTAGTATATATATATATATATATATATATATATATATATATATATATATATATTTATATATTTATCTACAGTGCAGTCTTAAGGGGAACTCTATGTTAAAATGTAAACAAAAACCAGTGTGGGGGTCCCCCGCAAAATCCATACCAGGCCCTTTGAGTCTGGCATAGATTTTAAGGGGAACTCCATGCCAAAGTTTAAAAAAAAATGGTGTGGAGTCCCCCTAAAATCCCTACCAGACCCTTATCCGACCAAGCAGCCTGGCAGGCCAGGAAAGGGGGGGTGAGCGAGCGCACCCCCCCTCCTGAACCATACCAGGCCACTTGGTCCCCCCAAAGCACCTTGTCCCCATGTTGATGGGGACAAGAACCCCTTCCCGACAACCCTTGCCATTGGTTGTCTGGGTCTGCAGGTGGGGGGCTTATCAGAATCTGGAAGTCCCCTTTAACATAGTATCCCTACACATTCACCAAAAAAGTGTCAAAAAATTAAAACCACGAAAGACAATTTTTGACAATTCATTTATTAAAAAAGAAAGAAAAAAAAAGTGTGCCACGATATCCACCCATTTTCAATAACACCACCGACGGACTTGAAAAATAGAAAAAAAAAAAGCTCACCTCGATGGGAGGCCTCCTGGTGACTGCTGTCTCTTGGCTGTGAACGCTGTTATACTGGGTGGGGCCACCTGGTGATGTAACTGAGTGACCCTGCCCCAGTCTGACATCATGTGACATCATGGGACATCAGAGGGGCGGGGTCATCCAGTTACGTCAGCAGGTGGCCCCACCCTTGCTTATATAAGAGCTGTCAAAGTGAAAAGACAGCAGTCACCAGGAGTCCTCTCATGGAAGCAGAGTTCTTTCTTTTCTTTCTTTCTTCCGGGTCTATCGGGCGTGATTGACAAAGGATTTACATAGTGGATCACTTTTTTCTTTTCTTTTTTAATAAAGGAATTGTCAAAAACAATGTACCCGATACCCATTCACATGGGGGGGATCTGGGGGCCCCTTTGTTAAAGGGGGCTTCCAGATTCCGATAAGCCCCCCACCCGCAGACCCCGATAACCAATGGCAAGGGTTGTCGGGAAGAGGTCCTAGTCCTCATCAACATGGGGACAAAGTGCTTTGGGGGATTCCAAAGCACCCTCCCCATGTTTAGGGCATGTGGCCTAGTATGTTTCAGGAGGCTGCATGCTCGGATAAGGGTCTGATATGGATTTTGGGGAGGACCCCACGCAAATCTTTTTTTACATTTTGGCGTGGAGATCCTCTTAAAATCCATTCCAGACCCAAAGGGCTTGGGGGGGGGGGGAGGGGAGCGCACATCGATTTTTACATTACAGCTGCGAGCAAGTTTAAATGGCATTTTTTCCATTAGAAATTTAATTTTGCTGTGGCACTGTTCTACACATTGCACAGATGCACCACTTTACAGACAGACTAACTGGACTGCCCAGGCACGATATTTAAAGGAATATTTCATTTTTATTGTTTCACTTTAAGCAGTATTAAAATTACTGCTCCTGAAAAAACGGTAGTTTTAAAAACCTTTTTTTTAGCATTGATACATGTCCCCTGGGGCAGTACCAAGGTCCCCAAACACTTTTTATGGCAAAAACTTGCATATGAGCCTTTAAAATGAGCACTTTTGCTTTTTCACGTTCGTGTCCCATGGACTTAATAGAGTTCGGATGTTCTCTCAAACTTTTTGCCTGTTCGCATATTCTGGTGCAAACTGAACCGGGGGGGGGGGGGGGGTGTTAGGCTCAACCCTAATTATAATATACAGTTGTCAAATTATGTTTTATAGGGACCAAGACCATTACTGTTTACAGTCCATCGCTTGTGTTTTATTGCTGTTCCAAGGCCAGTATTTTTTTTTCACATCTATAGCTCAAAGCTAACAATTTAAATGTTAATCACAAACCCTGTAACTTAAAAAAAACACAAAACACAGATGGTCTGTGATTTGTTCAATTAAAATGTTATTGGACTCAGAAAAATAAAATGGAATATGAAGTAATAAAGTCAATAAGACAGCTTGCATTCAATAGGCTTAAAACCAGTTGACCAGTTTTAAATTAGCTACAACAGAGTTCTCAGTTCTTGTATTATTGTAACTCTTATCTCAAGAGATGCTAAGGTGGATGTCTGATCAATAACAAGCTGACCCAGGAAGAAATCTATAGTCGTTCTTACGGGCTCTGACTTTGGGTCATAGAAAGTCTAAATATAGGATGAGACATGTCAAATGTGTTGGTCCTTGAGGATTCTTTGATTTTCCTACTGTATGCAATGTGCATATCAAAGTCATATTATTCCATGTACACATTTTCACACTGATAGATACAGTACATTCAGTTCCAGTATTTCTGTCTCAGTTATCTGAAGTGATCAGTGTTGGTCATCTTACTTTAAAAAAGTAATTAGTTACGTTACAAATTACTTCTCCCAAAAAGTAATTGAGTTAGTAACTCAGTTACTACATTGGAAAAGTAATTAGTTACTCAGCAAAGTAACTGACTTTTTTTTTTTAATATTCTATACGTGTAACTTAGGGGCGGGTCTAGTATTACTGTAACCAAGGGGCGCATTTATTATTATTGTTATATATCGTGTAACCAAGGGGCTGCTCTATTATTACTCTAACCAAGGGGCAGATCTGTTATAGCGTGTAAGCAAGGGGCGGGTCTATTATTATTATATCGTGTAAGGGGCGGGTCTATTATTATTATATCGTGTAAGGGGCAGATGGCTACAGAAGAGGGCAAATGTTAAATTAATGGGCAGAGCTCGATATATAACAATAATAATAAATGCGCCCCTTGGTTACAGTAATACTAGACCCGCCCCTTAGTTACACGATAGACGCCCCTTGCAGAGTAGCACGAGCATCAGGAGCGTGCGGCATCGCCTCGTACAATTACATGTTAACTGCGCCTGCGCGGTGTAGAGTTCACTCAGAGCTGTTTAGGTTCGGCAATTTTCGGGAAGCTCCGTAGTCCTTCGTACTGCGCAAGCCCTGCGCCTGCACAGTACAGGGGGTCCTTATCCGGCGGGGGAACTTTTTCGGCAGGACACCGGAATTACACTACTGCCATCTAGTGGCGGTAGATGTAATTGGGGTAACTAAGCCAAAGTAATGGTAACTGAGTTACCATGAGGGGAAAAGTAATTAGTTAGATTACTAGTTACCCTCTAAAGTAACTGAGTTACGTAACTCAGTTTATTTTAACTCAGTTACTTACATCACTGGAAGTGATGTATGCATGTTTTTGTAACAGTATCAGGAAATGTTTGTTTTATAGTAATATTGTCAGTCTATTTCTTGCTCAATTGCACATGGAGTCAAGCTGGCAATGGTCAGCCACACTACCGTGTTTCCCCAAAAATAGGACCGGGTCTTATATAAATTTTTGCTACAAAAAACACTCAAGGACTTATTTTCAGGGGATGTCTTATTTATTTATGGTATGTACGCTCTGTGATCACTGACTTGGATGATCACAGATCAGAGTAAGGGGCCGATCCTGGACCCTTACCCGGACCCTCACCACATAATCAGCTGTCAGCCAATGACAGGTGATCACGTAATGTAAACAGAAGATAAATAATCGTTTTTTTCCCCTCACACTTACAAAGCCACTCTGGCAAATAATCAGTTCTCTTATTGTGCATCGTACATGTCGATCTTTAACTCTAATGCGCGTACACACGATCGGAATTCTCGTCGGAAAAAGCCCTGATAGGGACTTGCCTACACACGGTCATACCAAATTCCGACCGTCAAGAACGCGGTGACGTACAACACTATGACGAGCCAAGAAAAAAATGAAGTTCAATGCTTCTGAGCATGCGTCCAATTGTTTCCGAGCATGCGTAGGGATTTTGTGCGTCGGAATTGCTACAGACGAGCGGAATTTCCGATAGACACCTTTTCTGGTGAAAAAATTGAGAACATGCTCTCAAATTTTTTCTGGCGGGAATTCGGCCAAAAAAATTCCGATGGAGCATACACACGGTCGCATTTTCCGATGAAAAGCTCTCATCAGTCTTTTGCTGTCCGAAATTTCTTTTGCACCTGGCTGTGAGTTAAAGAGGAACCTTAATCAGAAAATTAAGTTCTGGTTAATCACTTCATGCTGGCCACTTTTGCAGGTATTGCTATGTAATACGTGCCTATACCTGCTCTGCACATGTTAAGTTGCTCTGTATTTTTTGCATTGTGCCGAAAATCAGAGCCGCTGACAGCCTAAAGATTTACTGCTATTCAGTGGCTTTGAGCTTTAGCAAAATGGCAGCTCCAGCAGGAAGAAACAGGAGCAATACTGGAGGTAATTTAAGGCACACACTAATTTTGGTTGAATAACTATTGATATGCAATGTATGTTCCTTGCAAAAGAACATTATTTTTCATCAAGTTGTTATGGTTAAAGTTCTGCTTTAAGCCCCACCCACTGTATAAATAAATATAATTTGCCAGTTCAGCATGAGAGCCTCCACTAGCCACTGAATCTTGCACACTGAGCTGGTAAATAGAAATGTAGCTCCGGGGTAAGTGGGCTTAAATTTTAGTCAGGCAGAAGTCTAAATCCTCTGTAAAGCATGGGTACAGTATCAATGGGCCACGTAGGCTCATGAGAATTATCACGTGTATTTAATGCCTATAATTAATGATTGATATAGAAATGTTTTCACCCAAGATTCACCCAAGCTTCTCCCAGGTTTCACACATTTTCCCAGTTGACTCCCATTATAAAAATGTGTGAATCTGGGGTGAAAGTTGTGGCAACCTTGGGTAAAACATTTATGAATAGACCCCTAAGTATTAATATACTTTTATCCAACTTATAAATGTATGTTAAATACTAGTGATGGGCCGAACACCCCCCAGTTCTTTTGGCACCAGAACTCCCAAATATGGAAAAAAACTTTGACCCGAACCACAAACCCTATTAAAGTCTATGGAAACCGATCTTGAAAAATCAAAAGGCCCCATTTTGATGGCTTATATGCAAGTTATTAGCCATAAAAAAGGTTTGGGGGCCCGGACACTGCCCAGGGGGACATGTATCAATGCAAAAAAATTTAAAAATAAGTTTGCCTGTAAAATGGGGCATCTGTACCATGTATAGAACATGACATATATGCAGCAAAACTGACATATATAAAGAAAAAAAATGACATTTAGCCTAGGTTCACACTGACAGTGGGAATGAAATTGTTCAGCTAAACTTCCACGATTTCATTCCCGCATGTCAGTCCCGACTTCGGGGCGATTTCAGAGACATCTGTGCGGGTTTCTGCACAGATGTCTTTTGAATTCGCACCCCAAAGTCACCAAAAGTAGTACAGAAATGACTTTTAGGAATCGGTGCGGCGCTACAGATGCGGATTCACACCGATTTGGACGGTGCCATTGCCGGAAATATCCACTGATTTGGCATGCATTTTGACATGTCAAATCGCATGCCAAATCGCTGCAATGGGAACCAGGGCTTAAATTGATTTTCCCGGCTGCAAGCTTTTTTGAAAAAAAAAAAAAACATTGCCAGCAATGCAAAAATGTGAAGAAAAAAAAACGGCCCATACCAGCCACTTTGAGTTTGGTATGGATTTTAAGGGGAACCCCATGCCAGAATTAAAAAAAAATGGTGCTGCCTCCCCCCAAAATCCATACTAGACCCTTATCCGAGCATGAAGCCTGGCAAGCTAGGTAAAGGTGCCCCTTCCTGAACCATATCAAGACACATGGAATGAGGGGGCTCAGGGGACAAGGACCTCTTCCCCACAATCATGGGCAGTGGTTTTTGGGGTCTGCGGGCAGGGGGATTATAGGAATCTGGAAGCCCTGTTTAACAAGGAGACCCCAGATCCCAGTCCCTATGTGAATTAGTAGGGGTACAATGGTACATTCACCAAAAAAGTGTCAAAAGGAACTAAAAAAAAAACACATACACAGTGTTCAACATTTTCTTTATTAAAAATAAAAAAACAATGTTCCCCAATGTAGATCCATCATCAATCACAACACCCACCGAGACCCGAAAAAAGAAAGAAAAAAAAAATCCCATGATGGTGAAATCATATGGGGGTGGTGCCACTAGGTGATGTCGCCAGGTTGCTCTGCCCCTTACATATTTAAGAACTGTCAGACTGCAGAGCAGGCAGACGGCGGCAGCCTTAATTTTTATTTAATTGTTTTGGGTCCGGCAGTACAGTTCATGACTGACGATGGATCTACATCAGGGGACATTGTTTTTTTATTTTTAATAAAGGAATTGTTAAAAACTATGTGTGTGTTTTTATTTGATTTGTTTTTGACACTTTTTTTGGTGAATGAGTAGGGGTACAGTGTACCCCATACTCATTCACACGTGGGGGTGGGATCTGGGGGCCCCCTTGTTAAAGGGGGCTTCCAGACTCCAATAAACCCGTGCCCGCAGACCCCCACAACCACTGCCCAGGGTTGTTGAGAAGAGGCCCTTGTCCATGTAGAGGGCATATAATCTGGTATAGTTCATGAGGGGGAGGTGCTCGCTCATCCCCGGATTTCCTGGCCTGCCAGGCTG
The DNA here is from genome assembly GCA_028564925.1 of Lithobates sylvaticus. Classification (NCBI taxonomy): domain Eukaryota; kingdom Metazoa; phylum Chordata; class Amphibia; order Anura; family Ranidae; genus Lithobates; species Lithobates sylvaticus. The sequence continues at coordinate 461,617,999 of CM053029.1, read as the reverse complement.
CATGGTCAGATAAGGTCTGGTATGGAATTTAGGGGGGGACCCCATGCCATTTTTTTTGTATGGATTCCCCTCAAAATCTATACCAGAGCAAAGGGTGTTTTTTTTTAATGTTGGCGTGCCGGGAATGTTTTTTTATTTCATTCAGCTGTCTGCGGGGAAGCTTGTTGACTGCTGATGACTCGTCCATTGTTAAGCTATTCACTGTGCCCTGATTGGGCATAGCCTTTAAACTGCATTACACCATCCAATCAAGGCATAGAATGCCCTGTGCAGCATGCAAACTTAGGTGTTGGCCAAACACACGAACGGGTGATGTTCGGGCCGAACCTATGCTTGGTCTGAATTGCTCGTGCAACATTATTAAATACAATTTCTAAATAATATATTTGTAATTTTAATATTGCATTTTGGAACTCAATGATTATAATTTGTTTACAGAATGTCTTACATTTAACACCATATTCAACCACAGTCAGCAATTATCTTTGATTGTTGTGACTGGGCTATTGATCCTGAACAAGTTTAAGACATATAACCTGTATACCTGAAAATATATCTCTGTATGCTTTTTAAATTGGCTAGCTCAACTGCTAATCTCAGTGTGAATAAAAAAATGCAGCCAGCCCAGCTTGTAATTGATGTTTCTTTTTCAGTACCATCACCAGTAGTTGATTGTTTTCGTGGGATTTCACCTTTTGCCAGAAAGGTTTGTGACCTCCTTCCTTGTGTTATTTAGTGTATCAAAAGCCCCGCTGATCGCCCTGAACAGAGTAAAAATCAGTTGCCAGCAAATTGGGTATCTTAGCAAGATGAAATTCCCAGTCTGTCAGAACTTTTCTCCTAGGATACTGGGGGAAGCAAAGTTCAACTAAACAGCACAATTAATTCAAGATCACTTCGGAATATAAAAAAAGAAAAGGTTGTTCTATATTGAGCCTCTGTCATCCCAGGGATTTATTGTCAGTTTCTCAATTCAGCATTGCTATACTCTTATAGCTGCCTTTCCTTATTGGTATTCCTGTAATTATCATCTCACATGCATTCTAGCTTTTAAATGGTAGACAGAGCTTCAGAAATCAATTGGAGGATTATCCAGATGTAAATATACAGCAAAATATTGCAATGAAGGTATAAAAAATGACAGCATAAAGGACCCCGGATAAAACAAAGACTTCTGTGCTTTCTATTTGATGTGGCTTTGGATGCACAGTCTTTTCAGTGCTGGGAAGCTGGCTTTTCACAGTAATTGGTGTGAAGCATTATAAAATAGTCTGCAGGCATCTGATGAATACTAGTGGTGTGAATATTATGCTGTGGTCTGCAGTTATTAATTAGAACCAGTGAAATGCTATTATGTATACCTTCATAGAGTTTAAAAGAAATACAACACATGCAAAGAAGGCATAGCTCCCAACTGTTCCTGATTTCGAGGGACTGTCTCTGATTTGGAGCAATGTCCCCCTGTCCCTCTTTCCCCCTCATTTGTCCCTCATTTTGATCTTATCTATATAGTTGTATAAAAAATGCACTTTTTATCTTTCAAAAAGTGTTTCCCAGTGCTAAACCTTTCATCCAAGTTCTAAATTGCTGCATTTGTACATTTTAAAAGTCAATATAAAGGAATAGTAATGGTAAAAAAAAAGCCCTCCTGGATTTAATTAACCTTTTTTTTTTTGGTTAATTCTCCTTTAAGGGGGTGTGGCAGGGGCGTGTTCTATGCCTTTATACATTTGCTAGTAGGTGTCCCTCATTTCCATCGCAAAATGTTGGGAGGTATGAAGAAGGGTTTGCATCCCTGTAAAACTACAGGTATTTCAAAAACTATTTTAACATTTAATAGAATAGTACTAAGAGCAATGACGCATAATTAGCTAAAGTAACCACTCTTATCCCACCTAACAAGAATTTTGTGTTTGGGTATCATACCGTGAACAGTTGCCACTGATCATTTACAATACTAGTTTGCACATTGCTATTTGCATAGAAAAGTCAAAATATTCCTTAACATGTATCACTTCCTTCTGAGTTTTGAACCTAAAGTATACTTCTCCCTATATTATGAATATTATAGTGATTGTCAATATTCGGTTAAAAAAACAAACAAAAACAAACATATCATACTCACCTGCTCTGTGCAATGGTTTTGCACAGAGCAGCCTTAATACAGGTTCCTCCCCCAGCCGAGTGCCCCCATAGCCAACAACTTGCTTTGGGGGCACTGGTGCTCTCTTACTCCCGAGCTGGCTCTATGTGTCCATAAGATAACCTTAACGTGGCTTGGCCCCACTCCCACTTCTCCTCACTGGCTGTGATTGACAGCAGCAGGAGCCAATGGCTTCCACTGCTGTGTCTGAGCCAATGAGGATGGAAAGAGCCTCTGCTCTCTTGCACATCACTGGATCGAGATTAGGCTCAGGTAAGTATTTAGGGGGGGTTGAGGGGGAGGAGCTGGACAAAGAAGGTTTTTAACCTTAATGCAGAGAATGCATTACAGTAAAAAACCTTCAGGCTTTAGAACCACTTTAAAAAAAATAACATATGCACCATAATTACCTAAATATAATAATAATTTTTCTATATACGCATATACATTTTATGTATAATTCAAATCAATATACTTAATCAAGGACAATTCACTCCACTCTTTCACTTTTTTTCTGCACAGTTCTTAAAACTATCCTCTGTTTACTCTGTAGACTCTTCAGAGTAATAGGCAAATAAAAAAAAAGAAATTGCTCTTTAATATTGTTCATTGCTTGAAACTAACATGTTTGCAGGGGGTAAATGTTCTCCCTGTAGTAGATTACTCTTTGGTGTTCAGTTGCTAGTGAAGATTATACTTATGAGCACAAATTGTATAATGTCTACAGTGACAGTTTAAAATTCTGTCTGAAGAGGTCATTAAAATCCATAGATGGGCCAAATGTTTCAGCCATCGCTGTTGTTAACCGCATTCTTGCTTCAGAAATAAAAACAATAATTAAAAAAAATCCATAGATGATATATAAAAAATGCACTTTAGAATTCCCAAATATATTGGTATATTGGGAAAGAGACCACATAGGTAAAGTTACTTACATTCGCAAGAAGTCATAAACAGATTTTTTAATTAAACACACAATGCCCAGTCTTTCCCCCATACAATTTATGCAGCAGTAAAACAAAGAAGAATAAACTGCAACCCAATATTTCAATAGTTGCTCTGTGGGAAACAAAATTTCAGAATTTCCTAAGAAGCCCTATGCATTCCCATAATATCTCCACAAGCACTGGGCTGTGTTAAGTTGTAATTAAAGATATGGTAAATGTAGTAACTATGATTTATAATCAGATAGACAAAGAAAGCTGCACCATATTCTGGAACACTTAAAAACTAATTAAATAACTATCCTACCCATAAAATCAATAGTACCTCCCATAGTTATCTGATAGCAGACATACTTTAAAAGTAAAAAAACAAGTAAAAAACAAGTGTGGTATCTGCGCTACTGTGCAATAATATTGATCCTAAATATAAGCAGCCAGCACAATTTGTTTGATAAGCAAATACATTAAATTATAAGTCCACATGTGGTGCTAAACTGGAAACTAACAAACAGTCTTTCAGAAATAGGAAAAGATGAAATTCCCTTAACCAGCTTCAGTGTGTAATAAAGAGCACACCACACTACAGTGTCAATCCAATTTCCTTACCAGATGTGTATGAAAAACAGGCATATATCAAAGAACTCAGTAGTGGTTCCAGCTCCACTCTCTGGTCAGGTGGCTTAATATGACTGATCCACATGGAAAGGACTTGCATCAAACACCGCTCGTGGGAACTCAAGCAGCTAGGACATCCAGCAACCAAGTGTATCAAAGGTGTCTTTCTCCCATTCAGGGGAATGGCATCACCAGTGGAACAATAAAGTAACACATAGTGAAGCCCGTACAGTAAATCAAAACAATTTATTTAAGATGCACTTACATCAACGTGGATAAAAACGAGCATATAGGTGAATTAAAAACTGCCGCGGCTCTCAGTGTGCTTGTGTTTCCGCCCGCCTAACATGTTTCATCCTATGGGACATCATCAGAGGCATGGCCTTACAACACAAACACGCCTATTTGAATGACTCACAGATACATGTTTCCGCTGGAAGTTAATGGATGGAACGCATCACGTGACCGCGATTGCACTCCACCACCCGAAAGTCAAAGGGAGAAATATCTGTTTATATCCAGAGATGAAAGAATACAAACAGTCACGCATATACTTCACCACCCGAACAAAAACAAGCTTAAGGGATGCAATATCACATTGGCTCCCCGAAGAAATTAATACAGAAATAATATTAAATATTATGTATAAACTACCAAAGAATATATAAATTTATATATATATATATATACTAAGGATGGGCCCGGTGCTCGATGCGAACCCACGTTCGCATCGAGCATCGGGCGTTCGCTCGCTCGGCGAGCCCAGAACTATTTTGGCCGCTCGAATCTCGTTCGTGTGTTGCGCGCGGCCCCGCAATGCATTGCGGCCGGCGCGGCCGACGCAGTGCATTGCTGGCTGATGATTGGCCAAGCATGCACTGTGACCCCGCATGCTTGGCCAATCACAGCCCCGGAAACTCGAAGAGCCATAATTGGCTACAGGCAGGACGCCTGTAGCCAATTACAGCTCAGGGGCTGTAGTACACGCCCCCCCCTATAAAACGCCGCCACGCCGTCTGCGCCGGTCACATGCTGTTCCGGCGCAGATTGAGCAGGCTGTTTCTGTGACACTCTGCTGCATTTAGATAGATAGAGAGATTCACTTGCAGAGATTGAGTTAGATAGATTCAGTTACAAAGATTGATTGACAAAGAGGGGCTTGTAGTGTGCTCGTGGCAGGCAGGCAGAGCTCCTATATTTTGTTACCAGAAGCACCTATAGGACTTGTAGTGTGTTCGTGGCAGGCAGGCAGAGCTCCTATATTTTGTTACCAGAAGCACCTATAGAACTTGTAGTGTGTTCGTGGCAGGCAGGCAGAGCTCCTATATTTTGTTACCAGAAGCACCTATAGGACTTGTAGTGTGTTCGTGGCAGGCAGGCAGAGCTCCTATATTTTGTTACCAGAAGCACCTATAGGACTTGTAGTGTGTTAGTGGCAGGCAGGCAGAGCTCCTATATTTTGTTACCAGAAGCACCTATAGGACTTGTAGTGTGTTCGTGGCAGGCAGGCAGAGCTCCTATATTTTGTTACCAGAAGCACCTATAGGACTTGTAGTGTGTTAGTGGCAGGCAGGCAGAGCTCCTATATTTTGTTACCAGAAGCACCTATAGGACTTGTAGTGTGTTCGTGGCAGGCAGGCAGGCAGAGCTCCTATATTTTGTTCCCAGAGGCACCTATAGGACTTGAAGTGTGTTAGTCCCATTACACACACAGAGCTATATTTTCTTCCCAGAAGCACCTATAGGACTTGAAGTGTGTTAGTCCCATTACACACACAGAGCTATATTTTCTTCCAGAAGCACCTATAGGACTTGAAGTGTGTTAGTCCCATTACACACACAGAGCTATATTTTCTTCCCAGAAGCACCTATAGGACTTGAAGTGTGTTAGTCCCATCACACACACAGAGCTATATTTTGTTCCCAGAAGCACCTATAGGACTTGAAGTGTGTTAGTCCCATTACACACACAGAGCTATATTTTCTTCCCAGAAGCACCTATAGGACTTGAAGTGTGTTAGTCCCATCACACACACAGAGCTATATTTTGTTCCCAGAAGCACCTATAGGACTTGAAGTGTGTTAGTCCCATTACACACACAGAGCTATATTTTGTTCCCAGAAGCACCTATAGGACTTGAAGTGTGTTAGTCCCATTACACACACAGAGCTATATTTTCTTCCCAGAAGCACCTATAGGACTTGAAGTGTGTTAGTCCCATTACACACAAAGAGCTATACTTTGTTCCCAGAAGCACCTATAGGACTTGAAGTGTGTTAGTCCCATTACACACACAGAGCTATATTTTCTTCCCAGAAGCACCTATAGGACTTGTAGTGTGTTAGTGGCAGGCAGGCAGAGCTCCTATATTTTGTTACCAGAAGCACCTATAGGACTTGTAGTGTGTTCGTGGCAGGCAGGCAGAGCTCCTATATTTTGTTCCCAGAGGCACCTATAGGACTTGAAGTGTGTTAGTCCCATTACACACACAGAGCTATATTTTCTTCCCAGAAGCACCTATAGGACTTGAAGTGTGTTAGTCCCATTACACACACAGAGCTATATTTTCTTCCCAGAAGCACCTATAGGACTTGAAGTGTGTTAGTCCCATTACACACACAGAGCTATATTTTCTTCCCAGAAGCACCTATAGGACTTGAAGTGTGTTAGTCCCATCACACACACAGAGCTATATTTTTGTTCCCAGAAGCACCTATAGGACTTGAAGTGTGTTAGTCCCATTACACACACAGAGCTATATTTTGTTCCCAGAAGCACCTATAGGACTTGAAGTGTGTTAGTCCCATTACACACACAGAGCTATATTTTCTTCCCAGAAGCACCTATAGGACTTGAAGTGTGTTAGTCCCATCACACACACAGAGCTATATTTTCTTCCCAGAAGCACCTATAGGACTTGAAGTGTGTTAGTCCCATTACACACACAGAGCTATATTTTGTTCCCAGAAGCACCTATAGGACTTGAAGTGTGTTAGTCCCATTACACACACAGAGCTATATTTTCTTCCCAGAAGCACCTATAGGACTTGAAGTGTGTTAGTCCCATCACACACACAGAGCTATATTTTCTTCCCAGAAGCACCTATAGGACTTGAAGTGTGTTAGTCCCATTACACACACAGAGCTATATTTTGTTCCCAGAAGCACCTATAGGACTTGAAGTGTGTTAGTCCCATTACACACACAGAGCTATATTTTCTTCCCAGAAGCACCTATAGGACTTGAAGTGTGTTAGTCCCATCACACACAAAGAGCTATACTTTGTAATCCAGAAGCACCTATAGGACTTGAAGTGTGTTAGTCCCATCACACACACAGAGCTATATTTTCTTCCCAGAAGCACCTATAGGACTTGAAGTGTGTTAGTCCCATCACACACACAGAGCTATATTTTGTTCCCAGAAGCACCTATAGGACTTGAAGTGTGTTAGTCCCATTACACACACAGAGCTATATTTTGTTCCCAGAAGCACCTATAGGACTTGAAGTGTGTTAGTCCCATTACACACACAGAGCTATATTTTCTTCCCAGAAGCACCTATAGGACTTGAAGTGTGTTAGTCCCATCACACACACAGAGCTATATTTTCTTCCCAGAAGCACCTATAGGACTTGAAGTGTGTTAGTCCCATTACACACACAGAGCTATATTTTCTTCCCAGAAGCACCTATAGGACTTGAAGTGTGTTAGTCCCATCACACACACAGAGCTATATTTTCTTCCCAGAAGCACCTATAGGACTTGAAGTGTGTTAGTCCCATCACACAGAGCTCCTCTATTTTCTTTGCATAAGCACCCACAGGACTTCTAGTGTGTTAGTGGCATCACACAGAGCTCCTATATATTCTTCTCAGCAGCACCCACAGGACTTCTAGTGTGTTAGTGGCATCACACAGAGCTCCTCTATTTTTTTGCATAAGCACCCACAGGACTTCTAGTGTGTTAGTGGCATCACACAGAGCTCCTCTATTTTCTTTGCATAAGCACCCACAGGACTTCTAGTGTGTTAGTGGCATCACACAGAGCTCCTCTATTTTCTTTGCAGAAGCACCCACAGGACTTCTAGTGTGTTAGTGGCATCACACAGAGCTCCTCTATTTTCTTTGCAGAAGCACCCATAGGACTTCTAGTGTGTTAGTGGCATCACACAGAGCTCCTATATATTCTTCTCAGCAGCACCCACAGGACTTCTAGTGTGTTAGTGGCATCACACAGAGCTCCTATATATTCTTCTCAGCAGCACCCACAGGACTTCTAGTGTGTTAGTGGCATCACACAGAGCTCCTCTATTTTCTTTGCAGAAGCACCCACAGGACTTCTAGTGTGTTAGTGGCATCACACAGAGCTCCTATATATTCTTCTCAGCAGCACCCACAGGACTTCTAGTGTGTTAGTGGCATCACACAGAGCTCCTCTATTTTCTTTGCATAAGCACCCACAGGACTTCTAGTGTGTTAGTGGCATCACACAGAGCTCCTCTATTTTCTTTGCATAAGCACCCACAGGACTTCTAGTGTGTTAGTGGCATCACACAGAGCTCCTCTATTTTCTTTGCAGAAGCACCCATAGGACTTCTAGTGTGTTAGTGGCATCACACAGAGCTCCTATATATTCTTCTCAGCAGCACCCACAGGACTTCTAGTGTGTTAGTGGCATCACACAGAGCTCCTCTATTTTCTTTGCATAAGCACCCACAGGACTTCTAGTGTGTTAGTGGCATCACACAGAGCTCCTCTATTTTCTTTGCATAAGCACCCACAGGACTTCTAGTGTGTTAGTGGCATCACACAGAGCTCCTCTATTTTCTTTGCAGAAGCACCCACAGGACTTCTAGTGTGTTAGTGGCATCACACAGAGCTCCTCTATTTTCTTTGCAGAAGCACCCATAGGACTTCTAGTGTGTTAGTGGCATCACACAGAGCTCCTATATATTCTTCTCAGCAGCACCCACAGGACTTCTAGTGTGTTAGTGGCATCACACAGAGCTCCTCTATTTTCTTTGCAGAAGCACCCATAGGACTTCTAGTGTGTTAGTGGCATCACACAGAGCTCCTCTATTTTCTTTGCAGAAGCACCCATAGGACTTCTAGTGTGTTAGTGGCATCACACAGAGCTCCTATATTTTCTTCTCAGCAGCACCCACAGGACTACCGACTACAATGGCTGGAAGACCGCCAAGGGGAGGCAGAGCGTGCAGAGCCAAGAACACAGGGCAGGCAGGCTCTGTTTCTAGTGGACGTGGCCGTGGACGTGGACGTGGTCGTGCATCGTCATCAGCACGTGGCCATGGGACACGCGCGTCTTTGTTTTCGGCAGCTGGACATGTGGAGCCGCATCATGCTGAAGGCTTGGTAGAATGGATGACCAAGCCCTCCTCATCCTCCTCATCCTCTCTCACCCAGGCTCAGGGTACTGACAGAGCATCATCAGCCACCCCTTCCCTAGACCCACCATGTCCTCCTGAGGAGTCCCCCGAACTCTTTGAGCACAGTGTTGGGTACATGCTCCAGGAGGATGCCCAACGATTCGAAGGCTCGGATGACGATACCCAGCTTGAGGAATCTGGCAGTACAGTTCCACCAGCTGCAGCTTACTGCCAGGTTTGCTCTAGTGGTGAAGAGGGAGGGGATGATGAGGTCACTGACTCCACGTGGGTGCCTCAAGGGAGAGAGGATGAGGAGGAGGACGAGGAGGAGGAGGATGCGGCGTCACATGTCCAACGAGGCAGGATGCCCCCTGGAGGCCAGGTAGAGGCCAGCACAGCAACTGTACAACACCGCAGAGCTCCGCCTGTGCAGGGCGCTGCCTCTGCACGTTATCAGAAAAGTTCTTTGGTGTGGGCCTTTTTTGAGACGAGTGCAGCAGATCGCACCACTGCTATTTGCAATATTTGTCTCAAGCGTATCTCGCGTGGCCAAAACATCAGCCGCTTGGGCACGACAAGCATGACCAGACATATGGCGACCTGCCATGCAGCTCGTTGGCAGGCACACATAAAAGACCCACACCAAAGAACTAAGCGGACCTCTCCTTGCTCCTCCTCAGCTGGGATCTCCATCCCCACTACACCTTCAGTCCTCTCTGAAAGCTGCTCTGAGAGGACTGAAGGTGTAGAATTCGGTGTGTCACAACCAAGTACTTGCAGTACACCGACGTCCGAATGCAGCAGGCAAATTTCCCTGCCCCAGCTGCTGGACCGTAGAAAGAAGTACACTCCCAGCCATCCACATGCCCAGCGGTTGAATGCTAGCCTTGCTAAATTGCTAGCACTTCAACTGCTGCCTTTTCAGTTGGTAGACTCGGCCCCCTTCCGTGAGTTTGTTCAATGTGCGGTTCCTCAGTGGCAGGTTCCCAAACGCCACTTTTTCTCGCGGAAGGCGATTCCGTCTCTCTACCGGCATGTGGAGGGCAATGTCCATGCCTCGCTGGACAGGGCGGTCAGCGGTAAGGTGCATATTACCGCTGACTCATGGTCCAGCAGGCATGGACAGGGACGGTACCTTTCTTTCACGGCCCATTGGGTCACTCTATTGGCAGCTGGGAGGGATGCAGGACAAGGTGCAGTAGTGTTGGAGGTTGTTCCGCCACCACGCCTCCAAAACGCGACTACTGCTACTGGTTGTGACACACCTCTCTCCTCCACCCCCTCCTCTTCTTCTTCCTCCAGTGCTCTGTCCTTGGAACCAGCGGTGCTCCGTAGGCGTACAAGGGGCTACGCAAGTACGCAGGCAAAAAGATGCCATGCCGTGCTTGCGCTGGTGTGTTTGGGGGACAGGAGCCACACTGGGCCAGAGGTTCTGGCAGCTCTGCAGGGGCAGGCCGAGAGGTGGTTGACGCCACGTCAGCTTAAGCCAGGAATGGTCGTTTCTGACAATGGCACCAACCTCCTCTCCGCCCTGCGACAGGGGCAGCTCACCCATGTGCCCTGCATGGCTCACGTCCTCAACCTGGTGGTGCAGCGGTTCTTGGGCAGGTTCCCAGGCTTACAGGATGTCCTGAGGCAGGCCAGGAAAGTCTGTGTGCATTTCCGCCGATCTTATAATGCCAGTGCTCGGCTGACTGAGCTGCAAAAGGAGCTGAACCTGCCCAAGAACCGCCTAATATCTGACATGCCCACCAGGTGGAACTCAACGTTGGCCATGCTGCAGCGACTGCACACGCAGCAGAGGGCCATCAATGAGTACCTTTGCGACTACGGCACCAGGACAGGGTCAGGGGAGCTTGGTTTTTTTTCCCCACGTCAGTGGAGCATGATCAGGGATGCATGCACTGTCCTCTCACCATTTGAGGAGGCCACGAGGATGGTGAGCAGTGACAGTGCATGCATCAGTGACACTGTCCCTCTTGTCCACCTGTTGGAGCATACGCTGCGTGGGATAATGGACAGGGCACTTGAGGCAGAACAGAGGCAGGAAGAGGAGGACTTCCTTGCCTCTCAAGGCCCCCTTTATCCGGACAGTGTTCCTTCTGTCCCACCCATCACACAGGAAGAGGATGAGGAGGAGGAGGAGGAGGAGGAGGAGGAGGATTGTGTGAGCATGGAGGTGGAGCCTGGCACTCAGCATCAGCAGCAGCAGTCTTTTAGGGATGATGTACAGTCCCAACAAGCCAGTGGACTTGTACGTGGCTGGGAGGAGGTGGCTGGCGATCATGTCATCCTCAGTGACCCAGAAGACTCCGGACCGAATGCCTCAGCTAACCTACGCTGCATGGCCTCCCTGATCCTGCAAAGCCTGCGGAAGGATCCTCGTGTTCTTCGGATCAAGGAGAGGGACCATTACTGGCTGGCCACTCTCCTTGATCCGCGGTACAAGGGTAAGGTTGCGGACCTTATCTTGCCGTCGCAGAGGGAGCAGAGGATGAGACATCTCAGGGAGGCCTTGCAGAAAGGTCTGTGCAACGCGTTCCCAGAAACTGGGAGGCTACAAACTCCTGGTCCTGGGCGACGAGTTGCTGAGGCTTCGGTCAGTGGCAGAAGGAGCGGTGGGGAAGGTGGACGTCTGACCGATGCGTTCAGACAATTTTTTAGTCCGCAGCCCCAAGGTATGATCGGTTCCAGCAACCATCGCCAGCGTCTGATATACATGGTGCAGGAATACCTTGGGGCAAGGTCAGACTTGGACACCTTTCCCACCGAAAATCCTCTGGCTTACTGGGTCCTGAGGATGGATCACTGGCCAGAGCTTGCACAGTATGCAATTGAGCTACTGGCCTGTCCTGCCTCCAGCGTTCTTTCCGAACGCACATTCAGTGCTGCTGGAGGATTTGTGACTGATCATAGGGTGCGCCTGTCCACCGCCTCGGTTGATCGACTGACATTCATCAAAATGAATCAGTCTTGGATCACCACCAGCTACCAGGCACCTGAGGCGGATATAACCGAATAATTTTTAATGTCACATCCCTTCAAGACTGCCTATGCTGATGCTGAGTGACTGTCCTCTTATGTTCACTGACTATCCTCTTCCTCCTCCTCAATGATCCATGCCACAGCACCAGTGCCTAAGGCACAATTTTTCAGCCCCTGTTTAACAGGGGCGTGTACTTACAATTTTTAAAAAAAAATGCTTCGCAACACGTGTGACTGCTGTGCTCCAAGTACAGTCTCTGTGAGGGCCGTGTTGCAGTGTTGTGGCACCAGCACCAGTGCCTAAGGCACAATTTTTCAGCCCCTGTTTAACAGGGGCGTGTACTTACAATTTTTTTAAAAAATGCTTCGCAACACGTGTGACTGCTGTGCTCCAAGTACAGTCTCTGTGAGGGCCGTGTTGCAGTGTTGTGGCACCAGCACCAGTGCCTAAGGCACAATTTTTCAGCCCCTGTTTAACAGGGGCGTGTACTTACAATTTTTTAAAAAAATGCTTCGCAACACGTGTGACTGCTGTGCTCCAAGTACAGTATCTGTGAGGGCCGGGTTGCAGTGTTGTGGCACCAGCACCAGTGCCTAAGGCACAATTTTTCAGCCCCTGTTTAACAGGGCGTGTACTTACAATTTTTTAAAAAAATGCTTCGCAACACGTGTGACTGCTGTGCTCCAAGTACAGTCTCTGTGAGGGGTTGCAGTGTTGTGGCACCAGCACCAGTGCCTAAGGCACAATTTTTCAGCCCCTGTTTAACAGGGGCGGGTAATTACAAATCTTGATCTAATAGTTCACAGCAGGGCCCATTCCTGCGCCCACCAAGAGTAACTATGAGGGCCTGCAGTCTTGTGGCAACACCGTCCACCACCACCGCCAAAGGCCCAATTTTTCTGCCCTGTTCATCAGGTGCTTGCAATTACAAATCTTGATCTAATAACTCACAGCAGGGCCCATTCCTGCGCCCACCAAGAGTAACTGTGAGAGCTTACAGTCTTGTGGCAAAACCGTCCACCACCACCACCACCACCACCCCCAATTTTTCTGCCCTGTTCAACAGGTGCATGCAATTACAAATCTTGATCTATTAACTCACAGCAGGGCCCATTCCTGTGCCCACCAGTCTTGTGGCTACACCAACATCTAATAGGGCAAATTTCTGCAGAGTATATACGCCAGGCCCCTACTTTCAAACATCCAACTTACAAACGACTCCTACTTGCAAATGGAAAGAGAAAACAGGAAGTGAGAGGAAATCTACCCCTAGGAAGGGAAATTCTATCCTGTTAGATTTAATTTGGGAAAAAGGTATCTCCTCTCTACTGATACTTTATCACCAATCCTTGTTTCAATTAAAACCCCACTTTTCCAAAAACATTTGTCATTGGGACGGAAAGTGAGGTGACATGTTCTGAACAGATGTGCAAAGACAGCAAATGTTACAGGGGTGATAACCCCTCCCTATGTTCTCCAAAAAGCTTAAAAATAGATTTTTTTGGGATGGAGCTACACTTCATAATGTACCTGTTCAGATTCTACTTAAGATCAAACCTAAAGCCGCAAGTGGTTTTAAATGGCTTCTTTTTTTCCTTTACAAATGTCATTTTGTGCAAGGACAGTTCTAAACACGGGAAACACATGCCACTTCACAGGCATACTTTGGACACCCCCCAGGTACCATATTTAAAGGAAAATGTCACTTTTTTTTTTTCACTTTATGCATCATTAAAATGACTGCTCCCGAAAAAACGTTAGTTTTTAAAAGTTCTTTTTGCATTGATATATGTCCCCTGGGGCAGGACCCGGGTCCCCAAACCTGTTTTATGACATTAACATGCATATTGGCCGTTGTAATTAGCACTTTTGATTTCGAACGTTCGCGTCCATTATAACGTATAGGGTTCGAAAATTCGCGCGAACTTTCGGTCCGTTCGAAGGTTCTGGTTCGAACCGAACCCGGGGGTGTTCGGCTCATCCCTAATATATACATAAAAAAATAAAAAAAATAATGAACTATCTTAATAAACTATTTTCAAGAGGGGAAAACCCCCTAGTGGACACTTCTCATAACTACAGCACAAGCAATAGAAGAAACAAAAAACAGGATGATGATACAATAAAAATATATATGTAAAAAATAATAAAAAAACAGCATTGTTTAACCATTGTTAATAAAACAATTTACGTCCCAATCAACGTTTAATCCAAAGGGAATGTAACATTTTAAGTCGTGAATCCAGCAGGTCTCCATACGTGAGATCTCCCTCTTCACAAAACTCCCTCGCCAATGCGGTGTAAATCTATTGATAGCAAAAAAGTGGTGCCTGCTGGGTTTTTATTATGACATTCAAGATAGTGCCTAGAGACACTATGCTTGGGGAACCCCTTTTCTATATTAGCCATTAGCCATGTTCTTTGATTCTAACATTCATGGCTCTTATTGTGCGGCCTACCTATTGCAGGCAGCATGGACAAGTTAATAAGTAGACCACATTTTGGGAGGTACAGGTAATGAAGGTTTTTATATCATACACTCTAGATGTTACATTAGATTTAAATTGACAGATTTTTTTATCCCAAGCTTTATTTAGGTGGCATATAGCACACTTCTGGCATGGGAAAAAAAAAAACGTAAAATTTGGGGAAAAAAGAGACCCTGTTAGGTGCATCCAAAATGTTGCATGAAACTTGAAGCTTCAAGGGTGGGACACCTCTAAAGATGACCTGACCCTGGGCCCTGGGTGTTCTGGAAGGACCAGACCCAACATCCTATCATTTTTCAATACCGCCCAATGCTTAGACATTATCTTTTTGATGTCATAGTATTGGTGGGAATACGTAGTAACGAATGAAAAGTTATAATCTTTCTCATTGGACTTAGATTTTATAATGCCACCCAGCATGGCAGCTCTATCCATATTTCATTCTTCTCTAATGACATTATTCTAATCCTTGGATCTATATCCCTTATCCAAAAAATATTCTTTAATAGTACAGTTTCGCCTCAAGAGGATGAACTGGCTCTTGGGTACTGATTTTAACCACGTGAGATGACGACAACTTCCCTGCCCAATATAGCCATTCCTAGGACAGTTCTAAACACGGGAAACACATGCCACTTCACAGGCATACTTTGGACACCCCCCAGGTACCATATTTAAAGGAAAATGTCACTTTTTTTTTTTCACTTTATGCATCATTAAAATGACTGCTCCCGAAAAAACGTTAGTTTTTAAAAGTTCTTTTTGCATTGATATATGTCCCCTGGGGCAGGACCCGGGTCCCCAAACCTGTTTTATGACATTAACATGCATATTGGCCGTTGTAATTAGCACTTTTGATTTCGAACGTTCGCGTCCATTATAACGTATAGGGTTCGAAAATTCGCGCGAACTTTCGGTCCGTTCGAAGGTTCTGGTTCGAACCGAACCCGGGGGTGTTCGGCTCATCCCTAATATATACATAAAAAAATAAAAAAAATAATGAACTATCTTAATAAACTATTTTCAAGAGGGGAAAACCCCCTAGTGGACACTTCTCATAACTACAGCACAAGCAATAGAAGAAACAAAAAACAGGATGATGATACAATAAAAATATATATGTAAAAAATAATAAAAAAACAGCATTGTTTAACCATTGTTAATAAAACAATTTACGTCCCAATCAACGTTTAATCCAAAGGGAATGTAACATTTTAAGTCGTGAATCCAGCAGGTCTCCATACGTGAGATCTCCCTCTTCACAAAACTCCCTCGCCAATGCGGTGTAAATCTATTGATAGCAAAAAAGTGGTGCCTGCTGGGTTTTTATTATGACATTCAAGATAGTGCCTAGAGACACTATGCTTGGGGAACCCCTTTTCTATATTAGCCATTAGCCATGTTCTTTGATTCTAACATTCATGGCTCTTATTGTGCGGCCTACCTATTGCAGGCAGCATGGACAAGTTAATAAGTAGACCACATTTTGGGAGGTACAGGTAATGAAGGTTTTTATATCATACACTCTAGATGTTACATTAGATTTAAATTGACAGATTTTTTTATCCCAAGCTTTATTTAGGTGGCATATAGCACACTTCTGGCATGGGAAAAAAAAAAAACGTAAAATTTGGGGAAAAAAGAGACCCTGTTAGGTGCATCCAAAATGTTGCATGAAACTTGAAGCTTCAAGGGTGGGACACCTCTAAAGATGACCTGACCCTGGGCCCTGGGTGTTCTGGAAGGACCAGACCCAACATCCTATCATTTTTCAATACCGCCCAATGCTTAGACATTATCTTTTTGATGTCATAGTATTGGTGGGAATACGTAGTAACGAATGAAAAGTTATAATCTTTCTCATTGGACTTAGATTTTATAATGCCACCCAGCATGGCAGCTCTATCCATATTTCATTCTTCTCTAATGACATTATTCTAATCCTTGGATCTATATCCCTTATCCAAAAAATATTCTTTAATAGTACAGTTTCGCCTCAAGAGGATGAACTGGCTCTTGGGTACTGATTTTAACCACGTGAGATGACGACAACTTCCCTGCCCAATATAGCCATTCCTATCAGTACTTTTAAAGTACGTAGATGTAATTAGAGAACCTTCTATAATCTCAATATTAAGATCAATGAAGTGAATTTTGGTCTGACTAGCTTCACATTGTAGCGAAATGCCCAATGTATTGTTATTGAGCTGCTCCATGAATTATACGGGTGACCGTTTGTATTCTTTCAACTCCGGATATAAACAGATACTTCTCCCTTTGACTTCTGGGTGGTGGAGCACAATCACAGTCACATTATGCATTCCATCCATTAACTTCCGGCGAAAACGTCATCTGTGAGTCATGCAATTAGACATGCTTCTTTTGTAAGGTCCCACCTCTGACGATGTCCCATAGGATGTAACATGTTTGGTGGGCGGAGACACAAGCACATTGAGAGCCGCGACAGTTTTAAATTTACCTATATGCTCATTTTTATCCACGTTGATGTAAGTGCATCTTAAATAAATTGTTTTGATCTACTGTACGGGCTTCACTATGTGTTACTTTATTGTTCCACTGGTGATGCTATTCCCCTGAATGGGAGAAAGACGCCTTTGATACACCTGGTTGCTGGATGTCCTGGCTGCTTGGCTTCCAACGGGCGGTGTTTGATGCAAGTCCTTTCCATGTGGATCAAGTCATATTAAGCCATCTGACCAGAGAGTGGAGCTGGAACCACTGCTGAGTTCTTTTTTTTTTCATTTTTAAATTCCTCTTTTTTTTTTTTATTTGTATATTATTATCAATTACAAAATCAAATCACATATTATGAGTTGGTAAGGTCACGTATGCACCCGCAAGGGGTAGCCCTGATGGGCAGGGGGGTAATGGGTTGGGAGGGTGGGAATTAGGGGAGGTAGGGGAGGGGGAGGGTGGCCGATACAGGTTGATTATATAGTAACCTGGGGATGGGGGGGGTGGTTAACGTTTAGAATGACAATCTATCTGTCAATTTTTGCAGACTGAGGAACCATGGGTGAAAGTGGATTGTTTTTCTCTGTTTTTCTTTTTTTGTTATGCTTTCTTGTATGGTAAAAACTGCTGAGTTCTTTGATATATGCCTGTTTTTAATATACCTCTGCTAAGGAGATTGGATTGACACTGTGGTGTGGTGTGCTCTTTATTACACACTGAAGTCGGTAAAGGGAATTTCATCTTTTCCCTCTTTCTGAAAGACTGTTAGTTTCCAGTTTAGCGCCAAAACTGAGAATATAGCATTACGATTTGCATAGAGAGTACAACCTACCAGTCAGTTCGGTACACCCAAATCACTTTTGTCTTTTATGTGATGATATAAGAATGCATTTTGGTGATGAATTAGAAAAATGCTCAAACATGTCCACTGCAGGTGCCTTAAAGTGGTTGTAAAACCTTAAGGTTTTTCACCTTAATGCATTCTATGCATTAAGGTGAAAAACCATCTGTGCTGCAGCTCCCCCCAGACCCCCCTTTTTCTTACCTAAAGCCCGATCTGATCCACCAATGTGCACGAGCACAGTGGCTCCATCCGCTGTCTCTCTCCTGATTGGACAGATTGATAGCATCAGATCCAGTGAAACGGCAGCAGAAAAGGGTCAAGTTCCGCTGTTTGTGTCAATGAATGCAGCAGCGGGACTCAGGAGCGAGCCCCCACGGGTGCCCCCAGCTAAAGCGGCTTTCTGTGGAGCATCTGATATAAAGGAGGGTCCTGAAGCGCGGGCAGAGCACCCCAGAAGAAGTATAGACATGTTTGTTATTTATAGTTTTAATAAAAATAGGGTTTACAACCTCTTAATAAGGGAGACTGGGTCAATAAACACAGAATTTAGTTGTGCCTGTGCCTGCCCTCGGTAAGTGGTCTGTAAAAATCTGGACAAAGCTAAGTACAGATGAATGGTCTGAACTTCATGATTTTATCACAGTTGCAAAATCTGCTGATTAGCATTAGTAGTTCATTAAAGTGGTTGTAAACCCTTATAGACCATAGGCTTATCTGTAGGTATTAGAAATATCTCCTAAACCAGTATGGTTTAGGAGATATTATCCATATACGCTTGCACCGACGTCATCGGTGCATGCACACTGAAGAAATGGCACAATCATGCCTTTTCTATAGTGCCGTGCCATGATCGTTGGCTCCTGCGTGCATGCGCAGGTGTGATGTCACCTTACCCTGGCCGGTAACAGAGCTGGAGTCCACAGCTCCAGAAGGAAGAGGGGTGAAGATGGACGCTTCCACCAGCAGGGACCTCGGGGACATCACAGGCTTTGTTTGCAGGTAAGTGGCACATAATGGGCTAGTATAGATGCAGTACTATTTTGTCTGTGGAGGTAGGATCTCAACACTTGAACAAATATGCATAGACTATGGGGAAAATTTAAATCACATGCAGGTAGAGACCAAGAATACAAAAAGTCCAACTCAAGGTAAAGTTATTTGTAAAGTTTTTTTTTACCTGACTGTTAAATGCAGTTACAGATTGCTAAAATAAAAATGCAGCTCTAGCAGCAATACTGTTTTTGTACTGAGCCCCCTGCAGTAAGCCCTCTCTGTGAATTGATGATACTGCTGTTCTGGGTTAAATAATACTCAAACCCACTTCCTTTAAGCCCAGGGCATCAAGGCTCTGTCATTCTGGGAATACATCACCCAGCCTGCCTAGACTTAAAGGAGAATGCCGCAGAATGTGGCAGGGCATGGCATGGCTCCCTGCATGTTATGGTCTAGCCCACCGCTGAGGACTAAAAAGGAAGAAGAGCACCCATGACATCCCGGACTGGACCAAACAGGTATATACAGTATATATATTTTGTTTTTAATAGAAGGGTGGCAGGGGGTGTTCCAAGGGTGGCAGAGGGTGCTCCAAGGGAGGAGGGTGCCCACAAACTGTGGCTGGGTTTTAAATCTATGTTAAACCCAAACATAAAATAAAATTGAACCATAAATATATTAGTCAGTCAGTTAAAGCAGAGCTCCACCCGAATGGCAAATTCCGCTTTAAAGCACCCTCCCTCAGGCCCTGTTTGTGAAATGGCACTTTTAGGGAGGGGGGAGCAGGTACCTGATTTTGACAATTACCCGCTCCCACTTCCGCTCCAACCGCTTAGGTGATCAGAAGCAAGCTCTCTGTCCTCCCCCTCCCTCCCTGCAGTCTTCTGGGACATGTGACAGGTCCCCAGAAGACAGTGGCGCCGGGACAGACAACAGGAGGGGAAAACGGCTGTGGAGGGGGGAGCCCATTGCTGAATCATGGAACGGGTGATTGGCTGTTTATTAAAAGTCAGCAGCTACAGTGTTTGTAGCTACTGACTTTAACTTTTTATGAAGGAGACTGGAGCTCCTCTTCAAATGCAATATTACAAACAAGAGTGCTTGGAATGTTCAATTCAAATTAGATTGCCCTTATCAATACAATTAAGAGCTTGTACATTTGCACATTTGTTTACATCAGAACTGCTTTTCTTCTCATACCAGACAATGGAAATGCAAAAACAGCTAGATGTTGCTTAAAAAGACAAAAGAAGTTCAAAAGCACATGTTAAGGATCTCAAAAAGGTTCTCAGAAGTACAACTCAAACTTGTATAAATTGCAGGCCGAATGCTAGGTTAAAGTGGTTAAAGTGTGCTGCATTTGCCCATCTACACAAGCCTTTGATCCGTTAAGCAGAAACTTTGTAATCACAACACGTAATCCCACATGTACCTACTTGTCTGCATTATAAGACTTATGTTCTAGTCAATTCATCTGCAAAACAGGAAGGCCATTTGACATATCACAATAAAACAGCATGTGGTCACATGACTTTCAATGCAGCGTGAATGAATTTATTGAATAATATATAATTTGCAGGGGAAGTAAGATGAATAGCCAATTCATATACTGAATTGGCTAACTGAGTTAATATGCCTTCTTGATATAACTATGTAAAATGCCTTGTCTTTAAAATTATTTAGATTTGACATGTTCCACATTACCATATTTTATACCTGGGGATTTATTGAGAGAAAATTCATATTCATTTATTTACTGCATATACAGTGGAAGTCTTTTTTAATGAAATACTTATAAAAAATGCAGCGCGAGTTGTACAAGTCTCAAGTGTTAGCATTTTATTACTAAACATTATATATGTTTATATTAAGGATTATTCAAGCACATATTTAGTGACATTTTCTGGAGAAAAGTATTCTAAGTAGGATATACAAGAACATAAATTATATGATTTGTCGGAAGTTATATGATTGAATCGTAGCTAAACTGAAAGAAGCCCCAAAAAAGCAGCAAAGTTAATATTTAATTACATACTAATCAAATTGTGTAAAATATAAAATAAAAGTTTTGGGGCTTTTTTGGCTTGTGCCTCAACACGAATACCTTGGTAGCTTATGGGATCGCTAAAGTGGCTATGGAGTGATTACATAAACAAAAGCCACAATACATCCGGTTCTGTTTTGGGAATTCACTCTTGGAGGATCAAGTGCAGGCCGTCGTGATAATGATGCCATATGCCTTCTTTGATGCCATCATAGTGAACTAAAGCCTACACAAATTACATGAAAGAATGCCACATGTATGGCTCAATTCCCATCTTGCACTACTTCCTTTTCACCTCTGTTTCTATCATTCTTAACACCTTGAGAATTTTAAGCATAGGATATATGATATTTCCAGGGCATGTCTTTTATGCCCTGCTCCTCCTCACTGCCAATGCTCCCCTGCTGCTATTATCAGCAGTGTCCAGCTGTCAAATGACAGTCAGGAGATGCTACTGTATGTATCACACAGCAGTAGTAGATGTCAACATGCAGCCACTCCTGTGTGAAATGATTCCTGCAGATCATTGTGTCACAGAGTAAAAACAAGGGGACAATTGTTACAATGTATTTACTATTTAATTCATATGTAGACCAAACAGGTGACCTTTGATCTGCATAAGATTAGTTAACCACTTAAACTTCGGAAGGTTTACCCCCCTTCTCGACCATTTTTTTACGATACAGCGCTGCGTTACTTTAACTGACAATTGCACGGTTGTGCGATGCTGTACCCAAATAAAATGTATGTCTTTTTTTTTCCACGAATAGAGCTTTCTTTTGGTGGTATTCGATCACCTCTGAAGTTTTTATTTTTTGCGCTATAAACAAAAAAAAGACTGACAATTTTGAAAAAAAAAAAAACAATGTTTCTTACTTTCTGCTATAAAACAAATCCAATAAAAAAAAAAATGGAAAAAAAATAGAATTTCTTTATCAGTTTAGGCCAAAATGTATTCTGCTACAAATTTTTGGTAAAAAAAAAAACCCAATAAGCATATATTGATTGGTTTGTGCAAAAGTTATAGCGTCTACAACTATGGGATAGATTTACAGAATTTGTATTCATTTATTTTTACTTGTAATGTCAGAGATCAGCAATTTATAGCAAGACTGTGACATTGCGGCGGACAAATTGGACACTAAGTGACACTTTTTTGGGGACCAGTGACACTAATACAGTGAGCAGAGCTAAAAATATGCACTGTCACTGTACTAATGACACTGGCAGGGGCGATCAAAGGGTTAATTGTGTTCCTAGAGAGTGCTTACTAACTGTGGGGGATGTGCTTGTACTGTGAGAAGGCAGAGATCAGTGTTCCTGCTTAGCAGAAACACAGGATCACTACCTCCCCTTTTCAAAGAATGTGATCTGCCTTGTTTTCATAGGCAGACCATGGTTCTGCTTCGCTCGGGAATGACCGGCGGGTCCCGGCAGACATCGGGTCCGCCAGACCCACTGATTGGTTCACGCTATGTCCTATCCCATTTGGATTGGGTTGCGTGTGTGCCCCAGACTCAAAAGTGCAGAATCACATACAGGTACGTGATTCTGCACAGGAGATCCTGCTTGCCGCTGTATATATACAGTATACGGTCGGCAAGCAGTTAAATCAACTGTAAAAACAAAAAAAACCTTTGAAAAATGATATTGCTATTCAACCACTTTTGTTAACCACCTTTGCTGCTCAGCAGGAGCAAAATATTGTTGATGTTACTAAATAGCCAATACTGAAATATTGGTTTGGAAGCTTCACTAGTCACCATATGTGATGTTAGTTATTGTGTTATTATGGGACCTGATACGGAACGGAAAGATTATATCTTCATAAATATCTGTAAAATACTGTTAAGCATTTCTATACTAAATATTCAGAGGAAAAAAAAAATGTACAAAAAATAAGAGAGGAAATTATGAGTTTTTAAATACAATGTAAAAGCCAAAACTTACAATAAATGTGATGTAAGATCATAATTATTGCTTCTTTTATAAACATTTTGTTTTGGAGGTACTTATAAAGCGATAAAAATGAATGCATTCATAAATCTGTACTGACCACTCAGAAAATGATACCAACTGCAGTAAAAATTGCAGTTATACGATTGCCTGTGAATTGGGACCTGAAGGAAAACAGTAAGTGGTAATGATTCTGCTTTGTGACCCAGTAGCTGATATCACTTATCCCTTGTCACAGTCACTATCCAGAAATC
The DNA here is from genome assembly GCA_028564925.1 of Lithobates sylvaticus. Lineage (NCBI taxonomy): Eukaryota > Metazoa > Chordata > Amphibia > Anura > Ranidae > Lithobates > Lithobates sylvaticus. The sequence continues at coordinate 461,594,868 of CM053029.1, read as the reverse complement.
TCACTCTGAACTATTTCTGCTTTATTTACACATTTTTTTTGTATTAAATTACCCTTAGGTGTGTGAGTTAAAAATGAACCTATGATTAAAATTAACACTTCACGTGAATCACTGTCAGCATTACCAAATCACACTAGTACTTTGAGAACCTCCACTGTGTCATTGTGACTAATATACTGCTGTTCTCCATATACCAAGCAGCGTTGATCACATGATCTCTCGCTGCTAATTATTGCTGCAGATAGTCTGTATTTTCAATCAGAACTGAGAAAGAAAAATCAAAAAGACTGCTACTGTATAGGGATAATCACAACTATGTACAGAAACATGCATTGTAATACATTTATGCTCATTAATAAAATAGTTTCTATTATGTTTGATCTACTTCATAAATACACCTAAAACAATGAAACTGTTTGTATAGGCAAAAAGTTTTTTTTTGTTTGTTTTCAGAATGGAGGAGTTAAAACCCCTCTCAGTTTTTTTTTTGCTGTCTTCATTCCATTGAGGAGATGTTTCCGTTTTTTACTGTTTTGGAAAGGCAACAGGATATGGGAGGAAAGATCCACAAAGTTACAAAACAGGTGTCTCATTTGGCAAATGAATCCTCATTTCTTGTTGGCTAATAACAGACTGCAATAAAAACCAACAGGAGCTTTATCTTTCCCTGCTCTATCCAAAACTATTTACACATTATGCCTTGTACACACTAGCAGCTTTTTTCATTCAACCCAGATGGTTGACCGAAAAAAAAACCTGACAGCTCCGGTTGGAGCCGCTGCACTAACGATCCAACAGTAGTACAGCAACTTCCTGAGCTGAGCTGTTCAAAGGTGCCCCCCCCCCACCAGAACACTTTCGGTCATCGCTCTCAGCAATTGGCTGAGAGCACTGACTGGGAGCTGGTCGGCTGCTGGTTTCCAGCATGCCCGTCCGACAGAAGCCGGCCGAACATCTTCTGTCGGGCCAAATGTTGGCTGTTTTTTATTGAACTGACTGATGTCTTCTGACATTTGGCCCGTATGTATGGGGCTTTAGTCTTAAGCCTTGTACATACGTTCGGACATTCCGACCACAAAATTTGTCAAATTTTTTCCGACAGATTTTGGCCGAAACTTGTCTTGCATACACACGGTCGGAAAACGTTTTCAGAAAATCCGATCATTCCGAACGAGGTGATGTACAACACATACGATGGGACTACGTATGTAGAGGCCAGTAACCAATAGCTTTCGTCTCCAAATTTCTACTGAGAATGCGTGGCACTTTGTGCGTCAGAATTCTCTACACACGATCAGAAAAAGTCAGATCGGATTTTGTTGTCGGAAAATTTTAGATCCTGCTCTCAAAAAGTCCACTAGAGCCCACATACGATCGGATTTTCCGACAACATAATCCGATCTGACTTTTTCCATCGGAATATCTGACCGTGTGTACAGAGCATTACAGTTCCCCTTCTGCGTATATAATAATATTTTGGAAGCTTTTTTTTCAGGTAGCACACACCTTGCTTTAACATTGCAGTGATTGTTGGACCTTGGTGACAAATATGAATGGTTAATTCTATATAGATACCCCTCTATTCTGGGTGTAGGGCAAATAACCTGATAAGTTTGGTGGGGTCTTGGTGGGTCTATTCACCTCTTCAAATGTTTTGCTTCGTATATACTTGGATATGTTCTGAGTTTATTATGAATTGATGACTCCAGTCTCCAGCCCTGGAGGACTATCATGTTTACGCGGCATAAGGGTCCTTTCACACGGGCTTGTCCATGTACGGACTCCGCTTTGCTCAGCAGGGATCAATCTGCTGATCCTCGCTTTGCAGGTGGATGACAGGTCCATCTACACACACTGTGCAGGGACGGACCTGTCAAAGCTCCTCTATGGAGATCTGATGAAAACGGGCCGCCTGTTTGTATTTATCCGATCCTATCCGATTCTCCAGATGGATGGAGGGTTTCCCTTCATCTGAATTTCACAGACAGGATTGGATCAGATATCGGCAGATATCACAGACATGTCACCACTGACATCCGCGGCTCCATTAAGCTGGCCATAGACAATACATTTTTTGTTCAGGCAGCAGGCTGAATGAAAAAAAGAATGGGTTCCTTCATCCACACAAGCAACGTGGAAAGATGAATCCTCCATGCTCACCACATTGCATTCTGACAGCAGGAAGAAAACATTTCCAACAAGTCTAATGATTGACTTCTGTCGAACAGGCACAGCCACACCTGGATTGGAAATTGACCAGTCCCTACTGAACTTCAATCTGTTTATGGCCATCTCTAGACTAGACTAGACTTGACTTTTGAGAAAGAGTAGTAAGGCACATCCACTGAGTGGCACTGCAAAGCAGAAATAAGAGCATCATTATGTAAAAATGGTCTCCCCTCACTAAAAATATATAATTACAAACAATTAATAAAAATAATTGATAACATTTTTTTTTTTTTTTTACATTTACATCATTTTGTAAACAACCCATTTAGCTTAAAATAGAAATGAAAGGCAAAACATCTATGTATAGATATAAAAACATTATAATTGCCCATCTCTGTTCTTGCCTATTAGGCACTTTTACCCCCTTCCTGCCCATGCCAATTTTCAGCTTTCAGCACTGTCACACTTTGAATGACAATTGCGTAATCATGAAACACTGTACCCAAATTACATTTTTATTACTGTATTTATTGGCGTATAACACTCACTTTTTCTCCATGAAAATCGGGTGCAAATAGCATGTGCGTGTTATACGCCAATACTTAATTTTAGATGCCTTGTAGGGGACAGGGAGGGGGGCTGCATTGATGGCAATGGTGAGGCTGCTGCATTGATGGCAATGGTGAGGCTGCATTGATGTGAACTGATGATGCTGCATTGATGGCACTTGTGAGGCTGCAGATGGGCATTGATCAGGCTGCATTGATGGCAATGGTGAGGCTGCAGATGGGCACTGACCCTTATATTGCTTCAAAGTTCCTTATTTCAAATTTAATTTTTTTTTCCTGAAACTTCCCTCTTCAAATGAATGTGCGTGTTATACGCCTGTGCGTGTTATACGCCAATAAATACGGTATTTATTTTTCACACAAATCAAGCTTTCTTTTGGTGGTATTTATTCACCACTGGGTTTTTCCTAAAAAAAACTATTTTTTTCTTAAAAACTGGCAATAGCTACAGGAAAGGAAGAAGCTGAATGGTTGCTAAACAGGAAATACAGAATATTTGCAGTCAGGTATGCCACAAAAAAATACATTGATGTCCTGTAATATATTCATTTACTTAGCAAGACATGAGTTATAACATGATCATATTAGCTCTGTGGAGCTAATAATGTGCTTGCAGCTAAAATTCACAAGTACATTCACTAAGATTATACAATAGGATGGAATTTTGTGCAGCTTCTGCTGCAGATGCGATTTAAAATAATCATATTATAAAATCTGCCTAAGAGGCAACAGAAATCTGCTATTCTTCTACTGAATCAGGCTGTTGTGCAGACATATCCAACACTGAATTAAGTCAGTAAGGTTAGCCAGAAATAGAATTTTTACTAACTAGAACAGTTTTTGTTTGTTATATATTGACAGCTTTGTTCAGTTTTTTCATGATTAAATTTAAAAACAAGATTAGTCAAAAATTGCCACAAGCCATTTGGATTTTTACATTGTCATTTGTCATGTCCCATGCACAGCATGAAGTTTGTCTCAATAAAAGTAAGAACCAGTATTGATACTATGACCTAACAACCATTTCATGACTGTATAGCTAGAACAATACGACACAAGCTAATTATACATTTTACTAATGTTGCCAGATTACCATGACTTAAAGAGGAAGTAAACCCTCTTTTTTCCCCTGCAATATAAAAGCATAATGGACTAGTATGCATCTCATACTAGCCCATTATATTGCACTTACCTCCAAGCGAAGCCCTAATGTCCCGAGGTCCCTGCTGGTGGGCGCGTCCATCTTCAACCCTCTTCCTTTCGGAGCTCTGGACTCCGACGCTGTGACTGTCTGGAGTCGCTTGGTAATACAAGATCCCCTACCACACTGGTCTGTTTTTAAACACTGTAGCCATATGTGAACCGCTGATTGCTCCACCAACACCTGATCATAACAGATGCTCGAGCAGCCATATTTCAAGCCCAACTCCGAAATGTGTAATGCACCAAAAAATCCCCGTACAAAAGGTATTTTGAACAACACAGCTTCATACTTGGAATAACAAACTACCAAAGTCGCTGCACAAAGATCACCAAGCATTACCAAGTAAATTGGCCTCCTGCTATCTGACACAAAGGTCCTCCATTAATTGCCTGCTTTACTGGGAAATGAGACATTAATAAAGGTAAACCTTTCAAATGACAGAAAAAGGAGATACCTGCCAATGACTTCACTAGATGACTGCTAGAAGGGCCTTTCTGCATGAGGGATGATACAAAGGCCAAAATCCCGCCCTCGGACGTCATGCTGCCATTGTAACCAGTACCGCTGGCAAATGATAACCAATTCCTCCAAGCTGCTACATAACCCGCCAAAGTTTTAGGTGCCACCGATCCCATGGTAGCCTCACCTGCCAACCTCATACCAGCATTCACACGTGATCAGCAACGGTGTTCAATTTCCCCGGCGTGTACTTAGCTTTCAGCCAAATATTGTATTAAAGACACAAAAATACTATTTGTCTCAACACTTTAATAAATTGAGCTGGAAGAAAAAAAGTTAACCGCAAAAAGAACACCCTCATTGTCCGTCTCCACCAAAATCCGCCTGTTTGAAAAAAACTTACCCCACAGCTCAATCGCAACCAAAATCAGGAATAACTCCAAAAGCACCATATTCTTGGGGGCATTCTGGCTTATCCAGGAATCCGGCCAAGCTGCACAACACCAATGTGATCTTCAAATTGCTGCAAAACCCTTCGCACCCGCCGCATCAGTAAATAAACAAAAGTCCGGGGCATATACAAAATCCTTCAGGGAGTTGGTCAACCTGAAATGGGCAAATGGTGACTTCAGTCCCAAAAATAGCAAGAGAAAGCCGCCGTGAAAAAATGCGGCCTACCTGCATAATCCTATACGCAAAAGCTAAAATACCTAATAGCGACTACATCTCCTTTAAACACACTTTTCTCTTCTACAGAAAATGTGCCAACAAAAGTCTCAGCTTCCCTACCTTCGCCTCAGGCAGACTGAATTCCATCCTAACAGTATCTATGTGAAACCCCAGGAACTCCAAGGAGGATGAAGGTGTACGCACCTTCTCCTCCACCAACGGCACGCTGAACGACTGTGACATTAACTGAAAAGTGCGCAGCAATTTCGCACACCGTGTACCATCCACCGGTCCAAAAAATAAAAAGTCAACCAGGTAGTGAACCACACTGTCCACTCCTGACTGAAAATAAACCACCCAATGAAGAAACGTAGAAAAATCCTCAAAGTGCAAACACGATAAAGAGCAACCCATGGGAAGACACAATTGGCAGTACTCCCAACAAGGATATTGCTGCTGCACGGGCTCAAGAATCAACCCCCTGAGGTGATGGACACAGCCTCGTCCACCCTCACGGACTTCACCACCATGCCTGCCTTGGAGGAAGTGGAGCTCCTACAGCCTTCAACTAGTCGCAAGAAGGGTCCCCAGCCCTCTCCAGTGGCAGCTCGTTGGGCAAAGGCCATTGCCCTGGAAAGGCCATCGCAGTCTACGGGAGAGAGCACAGAGGGAACCGTGAGTACTAAAACCATAAAAAGATTTGTATCACGAGACTCTGACTTAGAATCTTTTTGCTCCTCGCCGGAGGCCGAAGAGGCTGAGGAATTGTTTGATGTAATGTCGTATGAGTTGTTATGGTCGTGTGGGGATGATGTGGCCGCTGCTTGCGGTGATGTTGCGGGCTGGTTAGCCCTTACCGGGGGGGACATAGTGCCACAAGTAGAGACCCCCTCCGCCCGAAACACCCTGATGCCCAAGCTTGAAAATCTGCCAGTGATCTCGAGTAGTGCCACGGGCTTGGTGAAGAGATCCCCACACTCTTGCATACCCCCTGGGATGGAGTCTACCGAGACTAGCTAGGTCTCAGAGGTTGTTGCATAAGCAGGTGGCAACAGAGTATGGACTTGAATTCCCTTACGTGCCTAGGGAAGTCATGGACATTGTGGAAGTGAATCGGGACAAGTGGTATGTGGAAGATGTCTGGGACTACCTTAAGGTCCCAAAGCCACTGCGAAAGAAAGCATTTTCCCATGAAATGTTTGATTGATTCCAGGGATGTCTGTTGCATTGGAGTTATGGTCGGCACATCTATTGTGACAAGGTTGTGATCTGCAGACCAGATAAAGACAGTGCTGTGTACTACATCACCACTTATGATGTTCAAATGGGTAAAGACTTTGTTTTGCCCGACCCACGTTTCTATTGGTGAACTGTTCCTGAGTCAAGCCTTTGAATCTTGCAAAAAGAACTTCTTCGGGTCTTCATCTTTTTGTGATTTTCTGCAGAAATTACAGAACTTTGGGAGTTAGACAGACAAGTAATTGCTGAAAAGAGAACTACGCGTCAAGATCTACATTGCCGGATCACAGTACTTGGTTTCATGAGGACTTGTAGTTACGGCGGTTCTGACCACTAGGTGGCATGAGTCGGCAGAAAGGGACAGGAGTAGTGAGAACTTTCTTTTCCATTTTTAGATATTGGTGATTTTAGAGAAAACAAAATTATATGTGTCTTTAGAGAAGGGAATTTCACTGAGAACGGGGTCAAATTTTGCTTTCTAAAAGAATTGTACAGTGTATAGAATTGCATTTGTCTGTTGTTTTTTTTTTTAGGATGCACCGAGATCGACTGTAAAGCTGACCGGAGATTGGGTTGGGTAGTCAGTTAGTCTGAGTGGTATATGTACAGTATGTAAAATGTTGTTGTAAAAATTTAAAACATTTAACCGTGTTTTCCTTCCTTTCCCTATCCCAACACCCACTTAAAACTCAGGCACCTCATGGTCTTTTGTAAATTATGTTAGGATTTTTTCCTGGTTGTAGCCTAGACGATGAGGACATCGTTTAAATGACCAGGGGGAGTGTGTAGCGGGCACACTTTCACAAGTGTGTGCTATACGTGGAAATTTAGTTTTTTCCCTCAAAACAGTAATGGGGTTATGAGGGTTAATTGTACAGGTTAACTTTGGCATCAGTTTGGCTGGGCTGTACTAGGGTTCTGCCTGGTCATGGGTGCAGTGAGGTCCCCATGACATGCCTAGAACCAGGCCTGGTTGGACATCTTAGGTATCTGTCTTCCCCGGAGCCAATCAGTGGGCGCGTCTGGCCCCGCTGTGTAGTCTGGGGAAGGGTACTTAAGGTGCTGAAGTCACGTGTTCGGGGTTTGGCTGCAGTCCTGCTTCCTGGTTCTGGACCGGGGTAGCCCCGCGAGGGGTCCTGGGCCTAGGAGCGCTTGCCGTCCTGCAAACATGGTCAGTTTGACTAGCCCCACAGACCCGCATGGTCTGGGGCAAGGATCCGTCTGTTTCCGAGTCTCAGAGCCAGTTAGCCCGAGGCCCAGTAACTGAAGGAGGATTCAAGGCGTCCCGGTGTGCTCTCAGTATTGGAGGGGCACCACAGCTCATACAAGTGACCGGGGGAGCACTCTTGGGAGGAGGGCCAACAAGCTGGCATCTTGGTAAGAGCCTGGAAGCTGAGTTGTATGGACACTAAAGAATCCACACTTCCACAGTACTGACAAGGAGACAGAGAAAGTTCCAGGTACTGTGAGAAAGGTTCCTATTCACCTTCGGTTGCAAGTTTATTCTGTGTCAGAGACTTTTTGCAAGTTTCCGGATCACATTGTTGGCTGCCATACCTCTGGCTAGAGGTTTGTCCAGCATTGAAGTACCCAGCTGCAAGTGGCTACTCTCTGGGTTGATTAGAGACATTCTGTGGATGTCAGCAGTTCAAGGTGCCTGAGTTTCTTCACCCTTGCCCTCTATTCCTATCTGAGACTGTGTTATGTTGGATGTTACCACTGCAGAATAAAAACCTTCAAAAGGACTTTTTATGTGTCAGCATCCAAAGTTGTTGGGTACGAACCCTGGGAACCCCTGGACATTCACCGTCAAGCCAAGAGGAGGTAACTGGTAAGCCTAAAAGTCAAGGCCGCCCCTCTGTGGGTTATGGCTGCTACATATACTATATAAACTATATGTAGCCGTACCCCCGTAGGGGCTTCTGAGTGATTGTGACCCACCTGTCACCTTGTCCAGTCCAGCATTCAATTCCAGACACTCCAAGACAATGAACAAGTCCATCAGATTTGTTTTTGTATTTTATTGAGGGATTAGAACTTGGATGGGTTAAGGAATTCATGGGATGCCCAGAAAAAAAATTCTTGCATGGTTTGGGACAATTTCGATGCCCTCCTCCTGCACAACACTTGCTACACACTATCTCTCCTTCTCCCTCCAGCACAATTCTTCAGGCACAGCTTGCATATAGTTAGACCTAACTCTGGTTTCAGCCAGGCCTTAGCCAAAGTACCTTATTACAGGCAGGGACCACGGCCCCTGTAGTGTAGCAAAGAAAGTTCTTGTGCTAGCTGCCCTCTTTGGTGGACTATTGATGCCAGTCAGCCCTCTGCAGACCCTGATAGCCCTCCCGGCTGCAGTGGCCCATCCTCAATGCCTATGACATCGCAGTCTCTCCCACTGGCTCTACATTCATCTCAGACTGTGCACTCCCAGTCCGCTCTGGCATGCCTCCCAGCTCTCCTGACTGTGCCTGCCATTCGCTGCCACCTGATGTATCCCTCGTGGAGACTTGCCCAACAGTATTCCCTGCTGTTTACTCCTGCTCCTGTTCAGGACACTCCTTGGTTTGTGTGGGTTTCTGTACAGACTGGGGAGCTCCCTCCAAGTCCCCGACAGCCTAACACTCCATCTCAAGTTCTTCCACCCGAACAACTCCTCCCCAGCTGGGCTGACTCTAGGTATTTAAGGAGGCCCTTCCCCCTGCCAATCCAGGTTGGGAATTGGTCAGGGCTCCTTAGAACACCCCAGACAGCTCCACCATTCTTCCCCACCTTCCTTCTAGAAGCATCTAGAAGCAAAAGGGAGGTAACTGAAAGATGAAGCTAGCTGTGAGTCACCAGCCCACTCTAAGCCACTCCCAGCCCCACAGATCAAAACAAACAGGCCTAGTTTTAAACTAGGCCTGCCTAAATTTTCTACAAAAAAAAATCATTCTAGCACCTACACTAGGTAGAGGGTGCTACATATATTTCCCTTCACTTCTCCCACAGTAGCTACATAAAAACTATGCATGTGTCACCCATGCATGTTCAATAATAGTTACTTGTAGTGTCAAAAACATATATATAAATGAGCATACCTGTCACTTGTTTGGCCATACTGTTATGTACAGTATGCATGTTCAATTTATTTATTTTTTTGGGTTAGATACTATTGGTATGCCTTCTTGGTAATAAAAGTATATTGAAGAAAAAGTGTAAATTTGTGAAAACATACATTTAGTATAACAACATTATTTTTGGCTATTGCTTAAATTTCTGATGAACTAACAGACCCGCCAAAATGACCCACTCAATATGTACATTTAGCAACACACATGACTCCTGTTACTTATCAAAAACACTTGTTTTTTTTTTTTGTTGTTTGTTAATGCCTGGCTGTTTAAATCAATAAAGTAAAGATAGTTACAATATAAGAGTGTTTTATAATTGAGTGGGCCATGCAATGGTTAATACAGTTGGTCATGATGGAAAACATGTCCAAATGTATAGAGTCATTCTCTATGTTGAATTTCATCAGAAATTCAATCTGTTCACTACAAGCTGGTGAACTTGATTTGTTACAAGCAAATTGGTAACATGGTTCAAAATACTACTTTTCACTTTACTCCCTCCTTGCAGAGAAGAAGCTGTACTCCCCCCCCCCCCTCCCGTCCCCCAGCCAATGTCATGGGATCCTTAGGTGATCCTTGGCTACCCAGTGGCATTCAATTGGAATCCTGGTTTTAAGGTTACCAGAGCTTATGGGACAATACTATATTCCCCTAAGACAACCACAACCTAATAAGGAATTCTTAATTGTCAGGAGTTTTCCTAATAGGGAAGCATAAGACTTTGTTACCAGAACAATGAATTAATGCAGGCTTGACGAGGGATGCTGTAATTCTGCATAGTGAAATGGTGAGTGGTCCTTTGGAACACTCCTTACCAATTCACCAATATGCTGGATGAAGCATGAGAAGGTAAACACATTGGGATTGATTTACTAAAAAGGACATTTTCAATTAGCTTAGGGAATGAGGTAAAGCTTAATTATCTAATCATGTGCAAGGAAATAAAATAAAACAGGATTTTGGGTTGAATATGATTGGATGATTCAGCGCAGTTTCACCTCATTGTCTCTTATCTGCTTTTTATCTGTCCCATAGTATAATGAGCTAAACCTTTTATTCTCTCAAAATATTGCTAGGAGCATAACATATTAGTTTGTACAACAGAAAATATATTTTGAGCTTTAAAAAACATTGCAAGTAATCATGGAGCCTTTTGAAGATATTCATGTTCAAGTGGCACCACTCGACAAACTTGTGATAGAATACAACTCTGCATTGAAATAACGGTATTAATTCTAGAAAAAGAGTAACAAGACACCCATAGTGTGTTGAAGTGGTGGTATTAAAACTTGCAGCTTGCAGAAAATAAGCAGCACATAATAACTATAATTATATTTTTATTTATAAATAACAGTTATGTATTTTAGTCAACTGCTAGCTGCAGTTAGGAAAAAACTGCAAGTGCATAGCCTGGATCCACTGCTTTAACTGACAATCAGTATTTATATAATTCACTTAGAATATATTATCTCAACCAATCACCAAGTGACTGCTACACGCATATACCAAAGGAAGGTATATGCTAGCTGCAGTTACTATAGTAACAATTTAGGAAATATGCATAATGGGAAGCTTACTAAGACTTGGCAAATTAGTAAAAATTTAAAGAACAGGTCATACCATAAAACAGGATATACACTTTTACCATCTTGCCATATGATTATCCTTGAGCTAATATAGCTATTTATAAAGGTTTAACATTTCCATCTGTTTAAATCCAATTTTATTTTAAACTCAATTCAAAAACGTAATGCTTTGATGCATTTGCTGTAGTCTATTAGCCTCTTTCCAATGTATTCTTTCCCAAGTGCTCCAGTTACAATCAGTACTGAAACTGGAAAGTGAAGAAGCATGCATCACAAATCTACTGAGGCAGACCCATTGAAGTATTTTGCTATACGTACACCATCTTCACAGTAGATTACATTACGTGGACTGTTAGTTGCATTCCCACCTTGAAAATTGACATCTACCTATGATGCAGCTCATGATCTGACTTTCTTAATACGTTACGTTACATAAGCACTCTAAGCATATCTTCTTACCTTAAAGTAAACCACACAAAACTCCAGTATTTCAATGTTTTTAGAGATAATAGAATAAGTCAAAATCGGTTTACTATTTGCACAAATTTGGGCCAAAATTACTACCCTAAGTGAATATCTGTTTAGTGGATCAGTAAATCAACAAAATGCAGTTATATGGGGTTTGTTGAGATTATGCTGGCTGAAGGGCAGGCAGAGCTCTATGACAAAGGTAGCGTTTCAGGACACAAATTTATTTTGCAGACCCAATAAATCATGAAGCTATTGGTGATAAGTTGTGCAGTTGACAGATAATCTCTGACCATCTAGCCCAGCTACTATCCTTTAACCAAGAAATTCACAAAGTGGGACATACCAAGACAACACAGCAAGCCAGAATTCTATTGAACAACAATAGACCTTTCTAGAGCAGTTACACAGATTATTCCTGGAGAGAACAGCAAGCTAGGACACACATGCTAAATGGATAGAAAGAACACCCTTTCATAACAGTCTGCACAGTAAGTCATAGGACAAGAGAGCAGCAAGTCAAAGCTAAAATTAAGGTGATAATTTGCAAAAAAAAACTACATTTATGAACCATTTTGCCAAACACTACCTGTAATAAAGTACAGTGATATCTCTATACAAGGGTCTAACTGTCAACTATACTGCTCCATAGCAAAATGTTTATGTCCTCCCTCAGTTTCCCACTCTGCAGTGACCCCTTTCTCTAGTACATAGCAAACTGTGCTAGTGGCTGATGCTTATACTGCATTCTTTATAACAATGCCTTCCATTGGACTTCAGTGGTGCCTTGTATAGCCCTCTAATAACACCTTCCCCTACATTAGTGGTCAGTGAAGTGGTGAGGAAGCAAAGAAAAGGTGCAAATATATATTGCTGGGGAGGAGCGTGTTAAGTGACTTTTACTTTGCTGTGCATAAGTAAAAGGAAGGGTGGCTTTAAGGTTCTCTTTGAAGACAGTATACGTGTGGAAATTAATGTAGGGTCCCTGTCTTAAAGGAGTTGTAAAGGCAGAAGGTTTTTTATCTTAATGCATTAAGATAAAAGCCTTCTGTGTGCAGCAGCCTCCCCAGCACCCCCTAATTACTTACCTGTCCCCCTCTTTTCTCCATGAGTGTCTAATCCGTACAGGACACTCCTCCTGATTTGCTGAGATACAATAGCGGTGCCATTGGCTCCCACGGCTGTCAATCAAAGTCAGTCAGCCAATTAGGGGAGAGAGGGGGCAGACCGGGTCGGTGCTCCATGTTTGGTTGGATATACGGAGCTCTGACTTGGCTCGGGTGCTCCCATAGAAAGCTGCTGGCTGAGGGGGCACTCGATAGGTGGGAGGGGCCAGGAGCAGCAAAGAGAAACCCGAGAAGAGGAGGATCCGGGACGCTCTGTAAAAAAACAACTGCACAGAGGAGGTAAGTATGACATGTTTGTTATTTAAAAAAAAAATGAGACTCTACAGTCACTTTAATTGGCAATGTCGCTAGTAGGGATGAGCCGAACCCCCCCCCCCCCGGTTCGGTTCGCACCAGAACATGCGAACAGACAAAAAATTTGTGTTTACATGCAAACACCGCTAAAGTCTATGGAACACGAAAGTGAAAAATCAAAAGTGTTAATTTTAAAGGCTTATATACAAGTTATTGCCATACAAATTGTTTGGGGGCCCGGGTACTTCTCCAGGGGACATATATCAATGCAAAAAAAGTTTTTTTGAAAACGCCCGTGATTTTAATAATGCTTAAAGTGAAACAATAAAAATGAAATATTCCTTTAAATATCATGCCTCGGGGGGTCCCCTTAGTCTGCCTGTAAAGTAGTGTACCTTTCCCATGTTTATAACAGTAACGCAGCAAAATGATATCCCTAAAGGAAAAAATATAATTTAAAATTACTCGCAGCTGTAATGTATTGCCGGATCAAAAAATCTAATGTAAAAAAAATATGGCATGGGGGTCCCCCCAAAATCCATACCAGACCCTTATCTGATTATGCAACCTGGCAGGCCACAGGAAAAGGGGGGATGAGAGAGCGCCTCACCCCTCCTGAACTGTACCAGGCAACATGCCTTCAACATGGGGAGGGTGCTTTGGGGCCAATGCACCTTGTCCCCATGTTGATGGGGACAAGGGTCTCATCCCCACAACCCTTACCCGGTGGTTGTGGGGTCTGCGGGTGGGGGGCTTATCAGAATCTGGAAGCCCCCTTTAACAAGGGGGCCCCAGATTCCGCCCCCCCCATGTGAATTCACCAAAAAAAGTGTAAAAAAAGTAAAAACGACAGGAGACAGTTTTTTTGACAAAGTATACACTGAATATAAAAGCCACACTGAATGCAGAATATATATATATATATATATATATATACACACTAGACTGTATATATATATATATATATATATATAATATCTAATATCTGCCTGTACTGGCTGAATATAGAGTCCACAATGAATATCTAGTCTACGCTAAATGCAGAATATATATATATATATATATATATATATATATATATATATATATATATATATTTCCCCATATGTTCGGTTCGTTTTAGAACAAACTGCGGGCTCATCCCTAGTCCCTAGTAAGCTTTTCTGTGTTTGCTTTAGGAGCTAGGCTGTAGCGAGCCTGATATTTACTTACGGTACTTTTTCTGTGTTCAGTCTATCGATTGCTTCTACCTGCTATTGTCAAAGCATTCTACTGTCGAAGGCAAGAAACAAAATTTGAGGTATGAATATTTATTTTTCTCAGTCAGTCACTGGAATTTGTTCAGCGGTGTGAGCTAAGGAAAGTTAATAAATGCTTGGAGCAACCATCCAGAGTGGTCTTTTCTCTTCTACTTTTGCAACAGTTTTAATGCTATATTGGATTCCAGTTGCTTTCCTTGGATGGTCTGTTTAGAAGGAACTGTGCAGGAAGATGTCTACCTAGAGGGGATATACTAAACTTAAACTTCTGTACAGGACAGTGTCCAGGCAGCTTTGGTAGAAGCTGCTGCTTGTTTATTGCTGCTGATCATAGTAAGAAGGATTCACTTCCTAAAGAATAGCATACCTGTGGCCTAATTGAGATAAAAAAAATCCATTGCAATTCAAAAAGGAGACTGGGTCATTTGAAGATGTCAGTCTTTTATACTACTTTGGGGCTCATTCCACACCACCATGAGAGAAGTGCTTCAGTACTTTGTACTTGATTAAAGTGGTTATAGAACTCTGAAATAAAAAACGAACAAAGCATATCCTCACATTGTGTGTATTTGCCTCATTCCATAGCATTTAACATGTATCCAGTCTGCTGTCGCCTTCCTCTGCTGTCTATATGAGTCACTGACAGTTTTTCCAGTCCCCTGGCAATCTTTGAAGACTACACCTTTACCCCATGTCAGAAACCGTGAATCAGACTGAGACAGAAATACAGTTAAATCACACTAGTTTAATAATAATAACAAAAAGGTAAATAGAGTAAACGTACTCAAAACATAGCCAGAGTTCAGGAACCAGAACGGATGGTCAGACAAGCCAAAATGTCAAGGAGCCAGAGATGAGCGTAGTAGAACAGCAAGCAGGATCTGGAGCCAGAAGGAATGTCAGCCAAGCCAGTCTTTAACAGGAACACAGGCGAGCATCTCTAGAGATGTGATCAAGGGGAAGGCAGAGATCGACTGGATAGCTTAAGTAGGCAGGACTGACAAACAGGATATCATCAACAGGCGAGTCACTGTGGAGAGATAGGAGCTGGCAATTAGCTGACAGCTGAGCGGCCAGCTTTAAGAAGGAAGGGCTGAGCCCAGCACTGACACCCCAGCACACAGCAGGTGATTGATAGCATCAGCTGCACATCATTTTTAGTAAGACTGTGTAGAAGGGAGTGTGTCCATTACTCCACTCAGCTGGGCAGTGTGTGACATCAGATCCCCACCCCCTGCCTACTGGAAGCTAAGAAATACCATCTAAGCTGCGTACGTTAGATAGCTGTGGAGGAGAAAAAGCTGCAAAAAACTAAAAAAAAATGCAAAAAAAAGGCACAGCTAATGTAGAAGGATTTAATTCATTACTGTGTTTCACCCCAGGCTAGTTACTTCAACAG
This sequence comes from Lithobates sylvaticus, assembly GCA_028564925.1. NCBI lineage: Eukaryota > Metazoa > Chordata > Amphibia > Anura > Ranidae > Lithobates > Lithobates sylvaticus. The sequence continues at coordinate 461,579,313 of CM053029.1, read as the reverse complement.
GGATTATGTAAGGGTTTATTATCCCTATTATGATAAATTGTAATACTGGGAAGTTATAAAGCAGAAAACTGTTTTGGATTTAAAATTTGGTGTATATAAATTATGGCAACATTTTGGTAATCTCCAACTACAAGAAAAGTAATCTTCCACAGAGTCTCTTTTCCATTCCTGTATTGAATATTTATTGCTAATTGAATAGTTCTAATAGTGAGTCTTCTACCTTCGGTACAATGTATTTTAGATGAAATCATTAACTACCAGTTGGAATGAACAGATCCTAATTCATAGTTTCTGTGCCCTAGGTCAACTTTGTAATCCCCACATGACATATTTTAGTACAGTATTCTGCCACCAAGGGGACAAAGTACAGTAGTATTTTGTCCCATCTTCCTATAAACTGTGGAAGGCTAGCTATGTGGTTGGGCAGGACACACTCTTTCTCCTGCGCTTGGCCATCTGACAATGCAGCTAGCAAGGAGACAGCTGCATTGATTGCCCACATTTATCTATGGCTCTAAGTACTTTCCCAAGACGAGCAGTGGCAAGAGGAATGCAGGAAGGAGGGGCCCGAGGGGGGCAGTCAGCCTCTCTTCCCTCTGCATTCCTTTTGCTGACACTTGTCCTAGGAAAGTTCTTGGAGCTGGAGACAAAAGCAGACTATCTTCTTGCTAGCTGCAATGTTAGACTGCTGTGGGGGAGCATCTTATCTGACCACGTAGTTAGCCTTTCACAGCATGTAGGAAGATAGGATCAATTACAGTATTGAAGCGCATCTAAAAAATAATCAAAAATAATACAATAATAATAAGATATCATAAAATTATGATATGTATATGAAACACAATACACATAATGAAAAATAATCAAATACAGTGACAAAAGTTTATGTCTTGTGAGTCCAAAATAAAACAGAGAGTGAATAACTGATTGTAGATAAAACACCCTGGTGACTGTAAATAAACAGAATATGTTCTTAAGGTGATATCCTCAACCGAAGGTAAATGGAGACTCTTACCAAATGTGCTATGCACATACGCATAGACTCAGTGGAGGGTGAAGTGTCTGATTCCAAGGGAAGCTGACTCCAATCAGGGCAAACGACCAATCAACTGGACGGATCTCCGGCAGATGATCTCCTCATATAATGGACAGCCCAATGCTAAGCAATGTGGATCCAGGCAAAAAAGATCTCCCAGCATATAATAATAAAAAAGAAGGGGGGGACACTCTAAGTGTAGACTGTTGGTAAACGGTTTATTTAAAATTGAAGTTTAAAATACAACCTTGATGAAAAAGGTAAATGGTTGTGTCTGCAAATAACATAAGTTATGCAGTTGACAAAAAGTTAAGGCAATGCTATAGGTACACTCGATATGCACAACTGCAGCAAACAAAGCCTTATGGACACATGCATAAAAAAACAGCTCAAAGCTGCAAATGGGGAACAATTGCTGTTTAAAAAAGTCCCGCACTGCAGCAATGTAGAGAGATTGCGGAACGAAGCCGCTGGAGATAATGATAGACAGCGAGTGACTGATAGACTTCTCCCCCGTACGTACGTTACGTCCTCCTGGACTTCGTCAGCGACTTCGTCCCACCCACCGCTGACGTTTGCTGCAGTTTTGCTGCAGTTGTGCATATCGAGTGTACCTACAGCATTGCCTTAACTTTTTGTCAACTGCATAACTTATGTTATTTGCAGACACAACCATTTACCTTTTTCATCAAGGTTGTATTTTAAACTTCAATTTTAAATAAACCGTTTACCAACAGTCTACACTTAGAGTGTCCCCCCCTTCTTTTTTATTATTATATGCTGGGAGATCTTTTTTGCCTGGATCCACATTGCTTAGCATTGGGCTGTCCATTATATGAGGAGATCATCTGCCAGAGATCCGTCCAGTTGATTGGTCGTTTGCCCTGATTGGAGTCAGCTTCCCTTGGAATCAGACACTTCACCCTCCACTGAGTCTATGCGTATGTGCATAGCACATTTGGTAAGAGTCTCCATTTACCTTTGGTTGAGGATATCACCTTAAGAACATATTCTGTTTATTTACAGTCACCAGGGTGTTTTATCTACAATCAGTTATTCACTCTCTGTTTTATTTTGGACTCACAAGACATGAACTTTTGTCACTGTATTTGATTATTTTTCATTATGTGTATTGTGTTTCATATACATATCATAATTTTATGATATCTTATTATTATTGTATTATTTTTGATTATTTTTTAGATGCGCTGCACTTATTTTTATTTTTCACATTGTTATTTGAAGGATTCGTGATTGGCCTTTTTGGTGTTCAGCTTGCACTTTCACTTATTTTATTTACTTGTTTTTTGTGGGTTTGCGCTGATTGTTCCATTCTATTGTCAATTACAGTATTACTTTTACTTTGTCCCCTGTAGACAGAACACTTTAAAAAAAGGACCTTCTTCTATAACATGATTTTTTAGTGTTAGTCCATCAAAAAATTTTGGAATGCAGTGGCTCACTGGTTAAAGGTCATATTAGGATGGTAGGTTTTACTGGGGCTCAAAGAACTCCTACTGCCACAGTTGAAGAAGTATGATGAAAATCAATTGGTAATGTTGACAATTCTTATGATTTTAAACTAATGCCCTGTACACATGGTCAGAATTTCCGATGGAAAATGTGCGATCGGATTGTGTTGTCGGAAATTCCGATCGTGTGTGGGCTCCATCTGACTTTTTCCGTCGGAATTTCCGACACACAAAGTTTGAGATCTGGATCTAAAATTTTCCGACAACAAAATCCGATCGTTTAAATTCCTATGGTGTGTAGACAATTCCGACGCACAAAGTGCCACGCATGCTCAGAATAAATTACGAGACGAAAGCTATTGGCCTCTTTATAGTCCCGTTGTACGTGTTGTACGTCACCTTGTTCTGAACGATCAGATTTTCCGACAACTTTGTGCGACCGTGTGTATGCAAGACAAGTTTGGGCCAAAATCCTTTCTGAAAAAATCTGACTGATTTTGTCGTCGGAATGTCCAACCGTGTGTACAGGGCATTACACTTTAAAGATGATTAGATAGGAAAGACCCGGTAGTGCAAGAAGTGCTTGAAAGTAGTTAGATATATATTTTTAACATTTTAAGACAGTCTTGATTGGAACAAGATTAATGTAAATCAAAAAATGCAATACAAAAAGTGCTGCAAGTTCTTGGAAAGGTATCCCATCCGCTAGGTATTTTTAATAATGCTTATGTGTATTAAGTTGTCTGATCTAATTATTTTTGGCTGAATCAAGAGATAACATTGTATATAGAATTATAGATGGCCTTATACTACATTTATATGTGGCACAGTTTTCCATCATATGTATCCCACAGCACAAACATCTATCTAAATTCTGACCTAACTACACAGAAAGGAGAACAGGATAAATGACACAATTACAAGTATCTCACTACACTGTAGTGAATGTTATGTGTAAAGATAACTGGTAACACATTAAACAATATACTGCAGCAAAGCATAAAACAAGTGCATTAGTCATCAGATGAAACCTGGTGCCCTGACCCAGCATAGATAATGTTAAATGATTTCTCTTGACTAAATGGTGCTGCTGCACAAAGACTGAGTTTCTACAAACCAGGTCCAGATTGTTTTGACACATGCAAACAAATGTGCTGTACCAAGGCAATTCTGACTTCATACATTGCATGCTTATTCCAGAATGTTGTTCATTAGCTTGTCATGACAAAATATCAACAGGGTAGAAAGAAGTAGACATTGTCAACCACTCCTTGGCATGAACAGCCCACAGAACAGAGTTTCTAAAAATCAAACCACAGACCACCACTCAGTAAACAAAAGGACATTTCGGCATTGCCGGGTCAATTCTGGCAAATTACCAGGTATACTAAGGGGTTCTGTACCCTAAAAACGTTCATTTAAGACCACACTTCATCCTCACCTGTGCTGCATTTCAGGTTAAACCACTTGCTTTATCTGTTACTTTACTTTGTATGCGGTCCTGTGCGGTGATGTAATTTCCGTCATTTGGAACGCACGCTGAGACAGCGATCTGATCCTATACTACATGCTTGTATCAAAGCGTGTGATTGTGAGTGTAATTGTTTTAAACTTATTTTAATAAAGCCAAACAGTATTATGCTATGGGAATCTCTCTTTTGTGACATGTATATGCTGCATCACTAATGACCATATATCGCAGGAGTGGAGCAAAGTGAGAGACCATCCCTATTACATCAGGGCAATCACATGCCATTCTGACTCTTATGCCCGTACACACAATAGGATTTTCCAATGGAAAATGTGTGATAGGACCTTGTTGTCGGAAATTCCGACCGTGTGTAGGCTCCTTCACACATTTTCCGTAGGAATTTCAGTCACACAAAATTTGAGATCTGGTTCTCAAATTTTCCGACAACAAAATCCGCTGTCGGAAATTCCGATCGTGTGTACACAATTCCGATGCACAAAGTGCCACGTATGCTCGGAATCAAGCAGAAGAGCAGCACTGGCTATTGAACTTAATTTTTCTTGGCTTGTCGTACGTGTTATATGCCACCGCGTTCTTGACGTTCGGAATTTCCGACCAACTTTGTGTGAGCGTGTGTATGCAAGACAAGTTTGAGCCAACGTCCGTCAGAAAAAATCCCAGATTTTTGTCTTCAGATTTACCAAAACTATGTAGTGCCAGGGCCTGCCTGATTGCATACTAATTGAAACTCTTAAGGTTTGACCTCATATTATATGGTTTAGTTAAATCTGAAGACAAAAATCGGCAGAAAATCTAATAGTGTGTATGGGGCTTAAGAGTCATTTATTGTTGGTGAGTGGGGAGTGAAACGGGGAACACAGCAATTTGTATCTTGCACTTAAAAGATACTGTATATATCAGGACTGGCACTTTAAGTTGCACTTATCACTTTATATGTGTATATATATATATATATATATATATATATATATATATATATATATATATAGTTTTATGAATTTTTGTCTGATTTTGCACATTGTTATTTAATTTATTTAATTTGATATATATGGTAATTATGAGAAGCAGTGTTTGGTTCCTTTTTATAACAATCTATTAAGGTTATTTTAACCCCAATAAATAGCAGCAGCTCCAAGAATCACTTTAATCACATATCACATACATTAATTGGTTAGCACTATTAGCACATAACAAATTTCCATAGCTTGTGTATTTGTCACAATTACTCATCAGTTTACTTTGTATATTGGCTCTGTAAATTAATACGGTTATATGGATTTAGGCGCACATATGTACTGCTTTGTCAGACATACAGTATTTTGTGAGTTAATATTTGTTGCATGTGCAACCATTAAATATCATAAATAGCATTTATAGTCCATTACTATTTATATCTTTCTCCTCCTCATCCCTGTCAAGCTAACTTCTGGTATATTTATATATATATTTGTGAGCCTGAGGCTTCCTCCAAATGTGTGCATGACTTCACTGATATTAATGGAGAGATTATCAAAATAAACTCTCATATCTAGATTGTGATGAGGCTGGGCATAATGATAAGAACATAAAAATTCTAATTGTTATAACTGACAGCATATCTTCTCCATCCTACAATGGTCAGAGGCTAAGGGCAAAGTGTTACCACTGTGCTACACATAGGTGTGGTCCACTGTCATGCCATAGAAAACCCACCATAAATAAAGTCATGCAGCCATCACTGGAGTGCATGCATGTAGACTGCAAGTGGCTGCACAGAGGCTGCAGAAGATCAGCAGCCCCAAGAGGCAAAAGGGAAAGAACAAAAGTGAAAACAGTGCAGTTGATTATGATACACAGTGCTTTAGGAAACTGTTATTCAGGTATGATTTACACCTACTTTAAGTGCTAGGCAATTGAAATAGAGCATGTGTGTGTGCACTCAGGTGCGGAGTGCCAAAGTATAAACTGATTATCTTTGAAGAAGGTCTAACACAGTCTTTCGCTGTATGAAATCTGCATGTGTATGCACACCTTTATGCCCCGTACACACGGTCGGAAATTCCGACAGAAAAAGTCAGATCGGATTATGTTGTCGGAAAATCCGATCGTGTGTGGGCTCTATTGGACTTTTTCCATTGGAATTTCCAACGGAAAAAATTTGAGAGCTGGATCTAAAATTTGCGATCGTGTGTAGAGAATTCCGCCGCACAAAGTGCCACGCATGCTCAGAAAAAATTTGGAGACGAAAGCTATTGGCTACTGGTAGTCCCGTCATACGTTTTGTACGTCACCTCGTTCCGAACTATCAAATTTTCCGACAACTTTGTGCGACCGTGTGTATGCAAGACAAGTTTGAGCCAACATCTGTCGGAACAAATCCGATGGATTTTGTTGTCGGAATGTCCGACAGTGTGTACAGGGCATTACACTGCAATGTTTTGCATGAATGTGGGGGCAAAGTGAAGAGTTTCTAGGATATATTCATATAAGAAGCATATAGAAAGGTGAGGATCTATGAAAGACAACATGCTGAGAACTAAGGACTCACTACTGTAAGCATTGCACCAAGCAATTAACTTGAATCAAGCTGATGAAGAAAAAAGCACAGAAAATGTAGCATTCTGTGAAATTTAGCATTGTAATACAGACAAGTCTTTTAGAAGACATTATATTTTTAGTCCATATTTTGTCTGTGTTGGAAATTCAGAAAAATGTATGAAAACATGCCTGTTGTGAACAGGCATTAAACATTTAGACAACCATTTAGAATTGCTACACAGATTTTTAATTTGGCAGCTGTAGATGATGGATAGGCTTTTCATTTGAGATGTTAACAATGAAGGTCTATTGGTCCAGTCCTTGAAGTAGAAGGAACTGTGTGTGTGTGTGTGTGTGTGTGTGTGTGGGGGGCTGATTCATGTAAAAAGAAAAGTATATGCATATTTCATAGTATTGTTAGGCTTTGCTCACACTTGTTTGCATGATAAAACACAGCATTTTGCCATGCAGACTGGTGCAGTGCCAGCTCCAGCAGGAAACACAGCGATGCACGTTTCAGCGTGTTGTTTTTACTCAACTTTATTTGCAATGTCACATTTCAATAATGCCACTGCACAGCCACATGGTGCTTTGCCTTGATGTGCGGTAACATGAAGTGCCATCCAGTGCGGCGCAGAAAAATGCGGACATGCTGTGTATTTCCTCACTCAATGTTGTGGCGTGATTTGGACACAGAGAAAACAGCTGTTTTCTTTGTGCCCTAGCATTTTTAAATATGTTAATAGTAAAAAAGCAAGGCCAGAGCATATTGGCCCCTAAAAAGATAATGAAGGGGAGTTGGTCACAGATGATAAGGATGAAGGCAACTGTAATAAAGGCTTTTTTCTCCTCAGATTTTACACGACTGTATTGTTAGTAACCTGTCACAGCATGTACTCTTGTTGATAACAGAATCTGGAGTCCAAAAAAAAAAAAGACTAGAAAAGCTTTAATAAATCACCAGAACCAGATGGCTTACACCCGAGAGTCCTCAAAAAACTCAGTCAGGGTATAGCCAGACCACTATTCCTAATATTTATGGACAGCATACTGACAGGAGTGGTACCAGCTGACTTGTGAATAGCCCACGTGGTACAAATATTCAATAAAGGGCAGAGGTATATTCCTGAAAACTACAGGCCTGTCAGTCTAACATCGATAGTATGTAAACTATTTTTGGGGGATGATAATGGACCATATCCAAGAATTTGCTGATGAAAACAGTGCCATTAGTATTAATCAGCATGGGTTTATGAAAGGTCATTCTTGCCAAACCAATCTGTTAACATTCTACGAGGAAGTGAGCGGCCATCTAGATAAGGGAAGGCCTGTGGATATGGTGTATCTGGAGTTTGCAAAAGCATTTGATAAAGTCCCCCCCAAACGCTTAATTTACAAACTGAGGTCTGTAGGCATAGACCATAGGGTTTGTTCTTGGATAGAAAGCTAGCTATAAGGGCGCATAGTGATAAATAGCATTTACTCAGAATGGTCTAGAGGGGGGCCTGAATAAATTATTGGGGTGGGTAACCACATGGCAAATGATGTTTAATGTTGAAAAATGTAAAGTAATGCACTTAGGGGTTAAAAATATAAGTGCAAATTACTCACTAGGGGGGAAACCTGGGGGTCCTAGTAGAAGACAGGCTTACCAATAATATGCAATGTCAAGCTGAAGCAAGCAAAGCCAGCAGACAATTAGCATGCATTAAAAAGGAATTTGCTCCAGAGATAAAACAATAACCCTGCCACTTTATAAAACTCAGATTTGGCCATTTGGAGTATTCTGTCCAGCTCTGGTCACCAATTCTCAGGAGGGATGTGCTGGAGCTGGAGAGAGTCCAGACAAGGGTAACACAATGAATAACTGGAGGACCTCAATTACAAGGAATGACTACAAGCACTAAATGTATTCACTCTGGAGAAGAAAAAAACATGGGAATAAAACTTTGGACCCTTTTGAGGAATACTTGTGTGCTGATGACATTTCTACACTCTTTGGAAAAGAGACGCTTGAGAGGAGGTATGATAGCAATATAAAAATATCTCAATGGTGATCACACAATGAGACTGGAGGAGACTGGAGGAGACTGGAGGAGACTGGAAGAGAAGCCGATTAACCTTAAGCTGCGTAGGGGGTTTTTCACTGTCAGGGTGATAAGAATGTGGAATTTTCTTCCACAATCGGTGGTGTCAACAGGAAGTATGGATAGTTTTAAAACACTCCTGGACGTGCATTTTAGCGAACAGAATATACTGGGATATGGCAAATGATTATGGACACAAACACACACTCACACAGGTTGAAATGGATATCTTTATTAAACTATGTAACTATGGGGTTGATTTACTAAAGGAAAATCCACTTTGCACTACAAGTGTACTGCTAATGCACTTGGAAGTGCAGTTGCTGTAGATCTGAGGGGAAGATTTGAAATGAGGGGAAGCTCTGCTGATTTCTATCATCCAATCATGTACAAGCAAAAATTGTGTTTTTTATTTTCCTTGCATGCCCCCCTCAGATCTACAGTGACTGCACTTCCAAGTGCATTAGCAGTGCACTTGTAGTGCAAAGTGGATTTGCCTTTAGTAAATAACCCCCTATGTGTGTCATACTGTGTGTGGTGACCTGTGGAAAAACGCAGGTCACCACACATACAGTATTAAAGAACCCTTAAACTATAATTTTGAAAGACATATGTGCTACTCTAGGTAATGGTTTATTTTTTGTTCTGGAATTTAAGAATATTTACACATATGCAAAATAGAGCTGTAAATGAAACAAACAAATGTACTACTTTGAAGAAATCCTAGAATCATTAGGACTGTTGGAAATTAAAAAACAAATGGACTTGACAATAAATAAGATGTTTGTAAAGATCACTGATCATTAATCACTTTTAAATCTTTAGAAGATTTCGATTTTTAATCATTTCTAAGTACAAAGTAAATGGTTTCAGGCATTTACATTCAAAGAGTGATTAATGTCACATAGCAATGCATTTAACTTTACAATATGATAAGATAGTCAGTAAGCATGTAAGGCTCTATTCGCAAAGCAGTATCTTACCACATTTGAGTATGTGATAAAATACCTGACAGTGTTTTTCAAAAGGTTTTTCGTCATTCACTAAAAAAACGCTACTAAAAAAGGATGAGCTTCGAGTTTGGGTTGAACATGAGTTCCACCCTATTCCAGCCTGTTTCCAAACCAGCGAAAAAATGGAAGCTATTTTGCCTACCCATAACCCTACTGATGAAATGTAAACAAACCAGCTGATAAATCTTTGCGACATCATTGATAAAATATCAGATCCCTGATGATGTTGTTTAAATTACAGCAGTGTTGGGGATTCTATCATTTAACAGCAGTAGTGCAGCTGGAAAGCATTGTTGTTCAGCAGGTCCTTGTGGCAGCATGTAGATATTGTCAGGAGATGGATTGTTGTAATTGAAAAATGGATCTACATCTTACTTTTTTGGGAATGATTAATCAAGTATTTATTCTCATAAGTACAGCAGGATATCAGGGTTCCTCCTTATATAAACCCCCTAAAAAACCCACATATCTTTTGGGGGACAAAATAAGGGGGGATAGTGACCCTTGTCCCTCAACATTGGTACCTCTCCAATGTTGAGAGGCAGGTGGCCTGGTATTTTACAGGACGGGGAAGTGGCATGCTTTTTTGCTCTCCCTTACCTGATCACGCAGACTGCATGCTTGGGTGAGTGTCTGGTACGGATTTAAAAAAAGAACCCCTTGCCATTTTTTTTAAATGTAATTTTTAAAAGACTATATTGTATTGAGTAGTAACTACACATGCAGCTTTAAGGAATGCCTCATAAAAGTTATTTGTGCAATTTGTGTAATTTCAATGTTGTCCTCTTAGCTGCATGCAAAGAATCTCTCCACACTAAATGCTATTTTTTAGGTTGTTTTCATTGGTACATGGTACTGCCTAGCTACCCATGTCCTTTTAAAACATAAGCTTGCAAATTATCCTTGGGAAATGCCAAAAGAAAATGACAAGCTTCAGCTTCCATAAACTTCTAAAAGGTTTGGCACTATGTTGGGGTTTGTGGACTTCCTGCTGGGTTTACTGAACCTCCTACGAGCCAAACTTTGCCCAGTTTTCTCATCCCTGTTGGTCAAATTTAACCTGCATGCACTATAAAGGCCACTGCAACTTGTGCCTTTACACTTTATGCCAACTGTATATTCAGAACATGCGACAGCCTGAAACAACTGCAACTGAAACAGTTGTTTAAAATTAGGATGTATCTGTTATAAAGACCAGCAGTTCCGCATGAACAATTGCCACAGTGGCATAAAGGAATGATCTGCAAAGTTCTGCCCACTGTCCTAATATGCATGTGTGATGGGTTGTGTTTGAAGTGTGGAAACATAAAAACCTTCTGTATTAGGAGGGTATCTCTATAACTAACATATATTCAAATTATAACTTATGTCAGTACTTTAAAATCATCACTTTGTAATGAATGTTATTGAATAGTGTAATACACCTTTCAAGGAATTACTGCAAAACTATTGGTAATTCCTACCAAAGGCCAACAAAACTTCATTAGATGCGTATCTGGGAAATACAGTGAAGCACCTAATAAGCTGATATTGCGTCACACGTGTTCTGACATATGAGAACAATAGGGGGTTTAACTTATTAGTTGTTAGGCTTTTACAATCTATGACTGTCCATATCTAAGCCTAAGACTGCCTTATGTAAAGAAAAATGAATACAAAACACAAGTCAAATCTTTTACTAGCCCACAGTCTCCCTGGATTGCGCACCATATTCTGATCATTGGCTTTGGAGGATTGGTGGGATATCCGATTCCCCTATTAACCACCTTTACCTAGATTTGGGGACTGAATCTATGTGGCCCTTTCTACCACCCTCCCCTCAAACGGAGGGTAACCAATGGCTGGGGGCATTTGGGACCTTTTATAACCAATACCTGATGAACCCTTTACACCATCTTTGGCACCTCCAGAACTGTATGTGTTGCCTTGTGATGTATAGCAGTCCCTAAATATATTTTTCTTTATTAACAATTGTTGACTACAACAGTCGTGGGTTAGACAGTGCTTGGCTTTCCTCTGTACTCCAGTGCCCGCCCAGGAAGATTGACATGCATGTGTATTCATATCCAGATAAGTGAGACCTGATTTTCCTTCACCCCCGTGTGTGTCCTGAGAAAGCAGATCAGCGAAACGCGTTGACACACAGGCACACAGAAACTAATGGCTCAGACAGCTTTTTTTAATAAACAAATGCAATAAACCAATATAGACCCCTCATGCTCTATGTTTTAGCATTCTAATACAATGTGGGCTTCCTTGACAATGGCAACTATTGTGGTTAGCAGGTTTTGCTATGAATAAAAATGAACTGAAATATTATTTTCTCACCCTTAAAGAGTGTGACTGCTTTATTTACCAAGATGTGATTTCATAAGTTCTATTTAAAACCCCATCCACACAAAACATAATCTTTTGCCCATTTAGGTCATGCTACCATTCACTAAATTCTGCATATCTTTTAATAGTGAGCGAGAACAAAACAATATTATTATAAAGAAATTGTTTTAGGGCTCCAGTTTGAGGCAATACAATATTTGCTCCGTGCTTTTCTCCCCATAATTAGCTGAAGAGCATTCACTCATGCTGGAGGGCCCTACAATTTGGGAGCTAAACAAGTCTCTTGGGATTCTGAGATGATTATCTCTGTGCCGATAGCATCCTAGCTAACAGCAGGAATTGAAGCTGCATGGATGGCTTGTTGATGCAGCTGATCAGACAAGACTCACCAGTTGTCTGATCAGCTTGCATTTCATTCTGAGTACATTTGAACTCCTTGGAAATTATGAGAGGGAAGCAAACATTACCATTTTGTTTTCAAAGCTGACCAGTTTTCAATTAATTCCCACACTAGTCTTTTAGATTTACTTGAGAAAATGTAAGTTTTCGAAGTTTTTAAGTCATCAATTTATTGCTGATATTGTTTATGGCTCCCAAGTTTTGATACATTAGTTGCATTTAGAGCCACTTCTGCCTAAGGCAGTAAAATAAGAGGTGGCAGCATAGTGGCATTCTCATCTTCTTAAGTCAGACAAACTATAAGGCAAAACAATTAGAAAATTCCTGATTTTGGGAGATTTTTTCAATCAACAATAAATGCAATATCAAAATGTTCATGTGATGTGTTTCTGTATTGCCTTTGAAAAGTTTATTGTTATGAAAGACTTCCTAAAAGCTAGCCCTACTGTACATTTTTATTTAATTGATTGATTGATCGATTGGTATTTAATAATATGTAGATAGAGTGGCCCTAATACTTTATGCTAATTTAAATGCAGATAAATAAGAAGGTGTTCTCAAATGCAATATTAATCTTATATTTGAAACAGAGTGAGATGTTTTCCCTTTAATTAATAAAAATGATATTGCCCGCCAGTGTTGAAGATTGAGGCACTGATGTTCATTTAGAGTGCAATTTATTAATGGGACAAGGAAACACAAATGCTGATTACTATGTGGAGGAAATCCACACAGACACACACAATTATTTTTGTCCCAAATTTCTGGCACCCAGTATTTACAATTTGCATAGACAGAAAGCCAAAGCTATTGCTGGGCTTGGAATAATTTCAGTAGTATTTGCAATAACAGACAAAATATGGCATACCCAGGGGATCATTTCCAGCTGTCATTTCCAAAAATATATCAGACAAGCAGTAATAATTAATGCCTGGTATTATCGTGGCTTATTGCAACCTAGAAACTAGGAATGCTGAACATGTGATAAAAAAAAAATATGAAATATATACTTACATACGTTGCTTATCAATGTTAACTGTCAAGAAGTCACACAACTTAATTTTTCATTTAAGCTCGTTCAAAGAGCATATTGTGATATACGTTTGACAGGTGACATTCAACAATCCAAGTGACGAATTGCCTAGTGTGACACCAAAATGGGACTATTTCATTTAATAAATTAGCTCTCGCTGGTATTATATCCAAGTGTAATTACCTTAAAGAAAGCTGAAAGGAAAGACATCTCTAATTGTAACCACATGTTTCCCCTTCAGGGATTGTCATTCCACAGAGTGCTGATGCTCTGTTACTTCTTTGTCTCTGTTTGAAACCCCGTTTGAAAGTTGGTGACAGAAAAGCTTTTCTCTTGGGACATGAGTGCCTGTAATTCATTCATCTGTGGTCACAAGGCTACTCACACTATACCCTTTTACTTAACTGACTGATTCATTTCAACACAAGGTCATCTATAAACCTCATAACTAAAATAAATTAAACATTTTAAATAAAATAAAATACAGACACCTGTGATATAAATTGGAATTGTATAAGAAGGGGATTCTAATGGCTTGTTACTTTCTAATTCTGAAGCTCAATGTGAGAAAGCACTGGCATAATATTCTAAGTAGCCTTTAAAATCTATTTAAATGAGCACAACTAAGAATGTGTGCGACTGATGATCTACTTAAGAAGATACATACACATTTTCGGTAAAATGCAAATTGCAGAAGTCTATAGCAACCATTCAGTAATCATTACCACTGTGCAGACAGCATTAAACTGTTGCTAGGCGAAGCAGGAGTCATTATAGGGTTACTGCACTTCATCACTGCACTTTGCATCATTGCTTAATTAAATAAAGCCAAGTGTCTTGTTTCATCGCAGGCACCCTTATTAAAAGCTGTGTCCACTAAAGTTAACACATAGAGGCAGAGCTAGCTCCTTGACCAATGGCAATGCCACAAAACGTAATGCATAATAAAGGTTTACACTCACGTGTGCTCTTACATTAAGCAAATAGCTTGTTTAAGAAACACAAAGAGTTAATGGGCATAGATCTATAGCCTGATAGTGAAACGTGTCCTCAGTCACACAGTCTTATAACATCTTTTGCTTATCCTGTTATGGGTTTAAGCATCTTTCTAGCTCTGTGGTGTTAACATGATTCATTCTGTACATGCATTAAATATTGGTGTCCAACATACATTGCAGATTCAGAGCTATACACAGTGATATGATGAATAGATATTAGAGCATCCTTAGCTTACAAGAATAACAATCTGCTTACCTTGAGCAGGTAACACTCTGCATACATATCACAGGCAGTTCTATCCACTCCATCCAGTGACTGGGAGCAAATAAAAGACACAACTTGTATAATCGCCTCCTCTACTTTCATTGCGTCTGATCCAGCAGGTCCTTATATTCAGCTTGGATGCCTGTGTATGGTTTTTCTCGTTCCCTTACACCAATTACCATTCATTTGATCAGTCAGGGTACCAGGAATGTAGATTACTGCCATTTTCTAAGACAACATTTCTTGCTTTGTCCTTTCCTCCTCATTTCTTTAAGATTGCTATCCCCTCTAAGGCTTGTTCTGCTTTTTTTAGCTAACAAAAAAAAAAAAAGAAAAAAAGAAAATCACAGCAAAAAAAAAAAAAAAGTGTATTGTGCTACTGATGTTTCTTTTCTCTCACTTGCTATTCAGCTATTGGAGTGAAACCTTCTCTAACTTTGATGATTCTTTGCTTCTAGCATCCTTGGCAAGAGTGCTACTGGACAATTAGTGCTTGGAGTGGCCTCCTGTTCCCATGCTGTGATTTAATGAGAGGACACACTTTCTGCTCTCACAGCAGCTTACTTTAAATGGTGCAGAATGGGACTGATGATTATTTCACAGCTCTGGAGCACCAGCAGTGCTCTCCCCAGCAGCATATCTGCTGCTGTGCTACACAGTAACACAAGGCAGTTCGTAACATACATCACCTTCTCCATCAATTGTCTGACACACCCACTGTGATGCTGGGTGCAACTCAGCCTCATCCACTATGAACACACCAGATTGTGTCCAAACACAAAGAGTCTGCTTCATTTATTAGGCATATAAACACAAGGCTAATATGCATAGGCTCATACCCTGGGAGAGTCATCTATGCGCCTATCTAATTCCATCTACACTTTTACAAAACATACATACATTTTTCATTTATCTTGGGACAGAGTATCACTGGAAATGTAGCGTTTACTTGAAATGACATAGTAACACAGTAAGCATTTTTCTGTGCTGGTAGCAGAAGACTGTGATGCATGACAAATACAAATATGCAAGGTAAGACAACTTTGCAAAGTGTGGTTCCTTAAGTGTCTGAGATTTGTTATTTATTTTTATACACAGCTCCCCCCTCCCCCATTTTATTGGTCGAACTAGATGGACTTGTGTCTTTTTTCAACCAGACTAACTACAGTGGTGTGAAAAAGTGTTTGCCCCCTTCCTCATTTCCTGTTCCTTTGCATGTTTGTCACACTTAAGTGTTTCGGAACATCAAACCAATTTAAACAATAGTCAAGGACAACACAAGTAAACACAAAATGCAATTTGTAAATGAAGGTGTTCATTATTAAAGGTGAAAAAAAATCCAAACCATCATGGCCCTGTGTGAAAAAGTGATTGCCCCCTAAACCTAATAACTGGTTGGGCCACCCTTAGCAGCAACAACTGCAACCAAGCGTTTGCGATAACGTGCAATGAGGCTTTTACAGCGTCCTGGAGGAATTTTGGCCCACTCATCTTTGCAGAATTGTCCTAATTCAGTTACATTAGAGGGTTTTCGAGCATGAACGGCCTTTTTAAGGTCATACCACAACATCTCAATAGGATTCAGGTCAGGACTTTGGCTAGGCCACTCCAAAGTCTTCTTTTTGTTTTTCTTCAGCCATTCGGTGGTGGACTTGCTGGTGTGTTTAGGAGCATTGTCCTGCTGCAGAACCCAAGTTCGTTTCAGCTTGAGTACACGAACAGATGGTCGGACATTCTCCTTCAGGATCTCTTGGTAGACAGCAGAATTCATAGTTCCTTTTATCACGGCAAGTCTTCCAGGTCCTGAAGCAGCAAAACAGCCCCAGACCATCACACTACCACCACCATATTTTACTGTTGGTATAATGTTCTTTTTCTGAAATGCAGTGTTCCTTCTACGCCAGATATACTTGGACACGCACCTTCCAAAGAGTTCCACTTTTGTCTCATCTGTCCACAGAATGTTGTCCCAAAAGTCTTGGGGATCATCAAGATGTGTTGTGGAGAAATTGAGACGAGCTTTGATGTTCTTTTTGCTCAGCAGTGGTTTTCTCCTTGGAACTCTACCATGCAGGCCATTTTTGCCCAGTCTTTTCCTGATGGTGGAGGCATGAACGCTGACCTTAACTGAGGCAAGTGAGGCCTGCAGTTCCTTGGACGTTGTTGTGGGGTCTTTTGTGACCTCTTGGATGAGTCGTCGCTGCGCTCTTGGGGTAATTTTGGGCGGCCGGCCACTCCTGGGAAGGTTCACCACTGTTCCATGTCTTCGCCATTTGTGGATAATGGCTCTCACTGTGGTTCGCTGGATTCCCAAATCTTTGGAAATGGCTTTATAACCCTTTCCAGACTGATAGATCTCAATTACTTTCTTTCTCAATTGTTCCTGAATTTCTTTGGGTCTCGGCATGATGTGTAGCTTTTAAGGATCTTCTGGTGGACCTTACTGTGTCAAGCAGCTCCTATTTAAGTGATGCCTTGATTGTGAACAGGTGTGGCAATAATCAGGCCTGGGTGTGGCTAGAGAAATTGAACTCAGGTGTGGACAACCACAGTTATAGTATGTTTTAACAAGGGGGGCAATCACTTTTTCACACAGGGCCATGATGGTTTGGATTTTTTTTCACCTTTAATAATAAACACATTCATTTACAAATTGCATTTTGTGTTTACTTGTGTTGTCCTTGACTATTGTTTAAATTGGTTTGATGTTCCGAAACACTTAAGTGTGACAAACATGCAAAGGAACAGGAAATGAGGAAGGGGGCAAACACTTTTTCACACCACTGTATATAGCTTCCAATTCAGGACAAGTTTATAGAAATCATTACGTTGACAGAAAACTTACCTGGAGATAGCCCCATCCTCCATGACCTTTTGGTTTCCAGGATAATATTAAAAAAAATAAAAATGAAAAATTACACATGTAGCACTAAACCCTGAAGGAACTGCTGGTTTTGTTTCGGGTTTACCGCTACCTAACCTGCTCGTGTCTCCGTCTTAGGGGTCCCGTGGGAAGTGGCCCAAAGAATGTGAATTCCGACACTTATTCCTTTTTCGCTTATTTATTTGAAATAAAGGCAAAATATTTCAATGGAGGGTCAGAGGGTTAAGGGGTGAGTTCAGGCACCTGATAATTGCAGGTTAGAGGTATTCTTCAGATCCAGAGGACAACAGGTTCACTGACTGGATCCAGCAGCCACCGGATAGGCCCCTCTCACTTGACCTAGCAGCCAGTGGGGTGCTCAACAAAGTCTCTGCCACAGAACTGCCATTTAGTACCAGTCTCTTGCAGCCGAACCGGCGATACTGTATGGGTGCTGATCCCTGTTGCATCCTCTAACTGAGTTTCCAGGCTCCTCCGTGATCAGCTGTCAGCCAATGACAGCTGATCACATGATGTAAACAGAGCTGGTAAACGGCTATTTTTTTCCGCATGCTGTCAGCGTGAGGAGAAAATAAAAAGATCACCGGCTTCTGCCAGAGGGACATCGGTCCCCAAACAGCTAGAGCCACTACCGCCTCATCTGTGACCACCAGTGCCACCTGCCAGTGCCCACTAGTGTCAACTACCAGTGCAAATCAGTGATGCCTACCAATGCCCACCAGTGCCACCTACCATTGCCCACCAGTGCCAACTACCAGTGCTCACTAGTGCCACCTATTAATGCCCACCAGTGCCACCTATAAGTGCCAATCAGTGCCCATCAGTGCCTCATCATCAGTGCTGCCTATCAGTGCTACCTACCAGTGCCTATCATATGAAAATAATTCAATTTGAATGGCCGCACTCCATCAATGATTTCTTTATAAGTTAAAATTCATACAGCAAAAGCTGAAATCGCTTGCTAACATTTTTCACACCGTAACTACTGGTGCTTACTCATAGCTAACTTTTTAGACAAATGATAATGATTTATATACACATGCCAGTACAAATTAACAAAATAGACAAGATGGGTTTCATTGAAAAAAGTAGAAGATTGGTAAATTAACAGATTCTTGTTGCACATGGTAACTTGGCTCTGCTTGACACCGTATTAGATTTGCTAAGACCCATATCCTACACAATGTCATTACTTTAATGTAGTTCAGACAATGGTAACCCACATCGCTATTAAAATATGTACATTTCATGTTGTTTGTAATTGCTGATGACCAGGGCCGATCCTAGAGTCACAGGTGCCTGGGTGCAGAAATATTTCTGGCGCCCCCACATGGGCATGGTCATCTTACTAACTCCTCCCCTTTACTAATGTTTCTATGGCAACAATCCCCCTCTCCATCTGTAAGCCCCACCACTTTGTTTTATGGCACAGTGGCATCGTTTGATGGGCACAGTGACAGCGTTTGATAGGCGCAGTGGCTGCGTTTGATGGCCCAGTGACTGTGTTTGATTGGCACAGTGGCATCGTTTGATGCGCACAGTGGATGTGTTTTATGAGCACAGTGGCAGCTTTTGATGGGCACAGTGGCTGTGTTTGATGGGCACAGTGGCAGCTTTTGATGGGCACAGTGGCTGCATTTGATGGTGGCAGCGTTTGGTGGGCACAGTGGCTGCGTTTGATGGCACAGTGGCTGCGTTTGATTGGCACAGTGGCTACGTTTGATTGGCACAGTGGCTGCGTTTGATGGGCACAGTGGCTGCTTTTGATGGTCACAGTGGCAGCGTTTGATGGGCAGAGTGGCTGTGTTTGATGGGCACAGTGGCTGTGTTTGATGGGCACATTGGCTGCGTTTGATGGGCACAGTGGCTGTGTTTGATGGGCACAGTGGTTGTGTTTGATGGGCACAGTGGGAGCGTTTGAAGGCACAGTGGCTGCATTTGATGGCACATTGGCTGCGTTTGATGGCATATTGGCTGCGTTTGATGGCACAGTGGCTGCGTTTGATGGGCACAGTGGCAGCTTTTGATGGCACAGTGGCTGCATTTGATGGGCACAGTGGCTGCTTTTGATAGGCACAGTGGCTGTGTTTGGGCACAGTGACAGCTTTTGATGGGCACAGTGGCTGCGTTTTATGGCACATTGGCTGCGTTTGATGGCACAGTGGCAGCTTTTTATGGGCACAGTGGCAGCTTTTGATGGGCACAGTGCCTGTGTTTGATGGGCACAACAGTGGCTGTGTTTGATGGGCACAACAGTGGCTGTGTTTGATGGGCACAAAAGTGGCTGTGTTTGATGGGCACAGTGGCAGCTTTTGATGGGCACAACAGTGGCTGTGTTTGGGCACAGTGGCAGCTTTTGATTGGCACAGCACAGACTTACTTCCAAGTTCCTTGACCGTCCTGGACGCTGGTGCAGTGCAGGGACAAGGGAGTCACTCACTGTGACTCGCAGCAAGGCAGGCAGCCGCTGCGCCGCAGCTGAGCAGCTCTGCTCTCTCCAGGGCTTCAGACCAGGCAGGCACGAGTCCACTCCGGCTCCTCTCCCTCTTAGCCACGCTGTCTGAAGGTGGCAGAGGTGGGCGGAGCTTGTTTTCTAGCCACGTCGGCGGCGCGCAAAGAATGCTGGGGCTGCCGCGGCGGGCTCTGAATGCTGGGGCGGCTGCGGCGCCCCTGACTGACGTCACTGGTTGCTAGCTAGACACCGAGTGGCCAGCGATTCTAGCAAGTGAAGTAAGCAACCAATGTACAGTCAATTTCGGCGCCCCTCTTCTGCACACAAATTACAGCGCTGGGGTGTGGTGCACCCCGCCCAGGATCAGCCTTTAAAAGCATAGATAGGAAGTAAAAACATAAAAAATCTGAAAACAAAAACAAGAAACGCAACACATGTGTTAACATATGTATATAGCTTCATTGGTGCTGGAGGAGGAAGGCATACTTAAAGAGGATCTCTGCAATAAATGGCATCAGCCTCAAAATTTACATATGTATGCTTTTGACACAGCGTTCCATATGTTGAAAACCATTTTGTTATATTAAATGTGTTCTCCCCATACACCAGTTTAAATGATTGCATGAGGGAGGACACATGCGAAAATGCGTGAAGACATAAAAAAAGGAAAAGAAAGAAAGAAAAAATCGAAAAAAAAAAACGAGG
This sequence comes from Lithobates sylvaticus, assembly GCA_028564925.1. Lineage (NCBI taxonomy): Eukaryota > Metazoa > Chordata > Amphibia > Anura > Ranidae > Lithobates > Lithobates sylvaticus. The sequence goes on along the minus strand of CM053029.1, from coordinate 461,558,623 downwards.
CACAATAGAAGGAAAAAATTAAAAATTGAAAGAATGATAAAATGAATGACAAAATGAACAGACTATCTGTTTGGAAAATGGTTTATACTGTGTGAATCCTATGTATGAATACATATATATATCTCCATGTGCATGGTGTGTCGAATATTATTGAAAAAAATCAGTTTCATATGATTATATAAAAAAGGTCACGGGCATTGACACTCACACGGAGTGGATCACAATAAAAAAACATTATTGGTGTCCTAAAACAGCCAACAACTAATATAGTTATTATTAGCAAGCTTGTATCCATATAAAAGTGGGGAAGAGGGGAGGGAAGGAGACGTGAGTGGATACGGGTGGACATCGGGATTGTCACTCATAATAATGAGTGACATCCCACTCAAAATTCAAGCCTGCTGATATCCTAGTATTGAAAAAGAAGATCCAGTAAACCTCACGTTTGCATAAAGCCTTGAACTTATCTCCTCCTCTAATGGGTAACACTATTCTCTCAACACCATGAATGGCTAGGCTGGAGACATCTTTCTGGTGTACGCTATTCCAGTTTCTTGCCACATTAGCATTGGGGTCTTTAAGTATGTCATACAGGTGATCTTGTGATCTTACGCAGCCTGCATGTCGTTCGACCTGACATGACTTACATGTAATAGCATACACCAGATATTTAGTGTTACAATTAATAAATGATGTGGTTCTTGATGACTTATCTGAAGCTGTTGCCTGTATGGTGTCTCCCTTTAAAAAATGTTTGCAACATGAACATCCATTAGACCCACCGCAAAATGTGCCTTTAATTTGCAGCCAATGTTGCTGTGGTTGTTTACTCATATATAAACTAGGTGACAGGGTTTTACCCAAAGTGGGGGCTCTGCGTGATTTGGTTTTCACTCCTTTGGATAACATTTCAGCATAAATTGGGTCATGAGATAAGACCTGTAAATATTTTAAAACAATGTTTTTAATTTTATTGTATTCAGTGCTGAAAGGAGTGGAGAAGACGGGGGTTTGAAGAGTTACACTGGTATGAGATAGATTTCTGGTTTTGCTAATAATTTCATCTTTCAATAAATACTCTTGTGGGGTGTTATAAAGCCCCATACACACGGTCGGACTTTTTCATCAATTTGGTCCGATCGGACAAGGTTGTTGAAAAATCAGACCGTGTGTATGCACCATCGGACAGTGTTCGTCGGTTTGTCCGTCGGACAAAGTCTTATCTCCTGCTGGAAAGATTTCCCATCAACCCGGTCCGATCACACCAAATCCGAGCGTGTGTACGCTTGTCCGACGGACAAAGTGCTACGCATGCTCAGAAGAAATTCTGTGACGGAAGCGCTCGGTCAGGTAAAACTACCTTTCCTAATCGACACAGCACATTCGTCACGCTGCAATGTTAAAATGTCTTTAATGCAGCGCATTCTCTTTTTCTTTACAATGCAACAAGAATGACATGTTTTAGCTGCTCCTATTCACCCGCACTTCTCACAAACTTACTTCTTTATTACTTTGCAGCATTTATACACTACATGTTTATTTTTACTCTGAACGGAAAAGAATCTTTGTTATTTTTTTACCATGATTTGTCTTTTTTTTTTTTTTTTTTTTGGGAATACATATTTGAATGTTTTTTTTTTTTTTTTTTGGAGGGGGGTTGTGTGTCTCAAATTACCAAAAACACATTATTTACATTTGTATTTCTTGCTTAAATTTACTAGGAGGTTGTTTGTTGTTGTTGCCCCTTGTTAATTCTACTTTAGGATTAGTGAAATGTACCAGCCTACTCAAAGAAAAACTGTCATTGTAGCAAAGTAAAACACAATAGTCAATGATTATTTCAAATCAAAAAAACCTTTATTTAGGTCACACCAACAAACCAAAGAGGAACGCAGCCATGGTGAAACTTGGGGAATTTGCAAAGTCTTGGCCCCCCACGGCAACCATCATTGTCCAAGCGTAGAAAATTGGGGGCCTGAGGAGTACGTATATTAAGGGGAGTGCAATCTGGTCGTGAAGTCCAAAGTATCCGGAACTGCAGCAGATGCCATCTAGGTCCCCAGGCTCTGGTACTACAAGAGGCTCCATCTTCTCTCACACCAGACTGATTGCAGGTCGTCACTCTCAGGTCTTCCTTCCACGCTTCCTTCCACGCTGTGGCTGTCGTGCTGGTGGGGTGGCAGAAGGAGGAGGAGGAGGAGGAGGAGGCGGAGCATGGTAACTATGGCAAACATGTGTGACTGGGGTCATCTCCCCAGCCCTACCCTTATTTAGGACATGGAGGATGAGCCCCTCACACATGTTGCGTTGCCCCACCTCCATACCCATCATTTTTGTGACAACCACCGAGCCAAAGGTCTCCTCGTCGGCGGGTGTGGCATGTAGGGAGTCTGAAGCCTCTCTGATCATCCGGAGCGCTGACTGTGCCGCATAACCCCCCCTTCTCGCCCTTTTGTACGGAGGGCGGAGGGGAGGGGTTTGGGTGTCAGTCAGGCTCCGAGGCCTAGCCCCCTCTTGGCTGCCACTACCCAGCTGGTGGCTGCCACTAACCCCTGCCTCCTCCTGACTGCCACCTTCCACAGCCACCTCCTGGCTGAGGTCTTCCTGTGTAGGAAAAAGGGACATAGTTTCAGTTATTTGTTCATCAAACACACACAATTCTCATCTAGTGACTGGTGCAAAATGTTTACAAATAGAAAACCATACAATTCTCAGCCCAGCAGTTTAGATTCTGGCCCCAAATGTCTCCCACACCACTGTCTGTTGATATGTCAAACACGTTAGGAACTAAGCAATTGGCGATCCTGAATTAAGTGAACATCATTCATTATTCCCATAAATGGTAACAAAACTACTATACCTGGAACAAGCTGGGCTCCTCCACCTCTTCCAGACTGGAAGGCCCAGGTTGCTCCTCGGAAGCCTCATCAGGGGTGGGCTGTGCGCAAGGAAGCGTGGAAGGAGGAGTTGAGGTTGGCTCCGTGACATCAGCCTGGTCCTTCAGAAAATGGAGACTCTGATAGTACCAGAGCTTGGGGACATAGACCTCATCTGCTGACGTTGCAGTTTCCTCAGACTTCACGACCTTCTTCCTCTCCCTGATATACGCACTCCTCAGGCTGCCAATTTTCTTTCTAATATCATCAACAGTTGCCGTGGGGAACCTTGGCTTGACAAATTCCACAAGTTCCTCCAGGGCTGCGTGCCTCTTTGGTTTGTTGGTGTAATGTGGGTGTATACCCTGCCACAATATGGGAAAATCCCTGTATTTGGCAATGAAGAGGGGGAGAAAACTCATGTCGTTGAATCCCTTCATATCAATCTCTGCAAGACACAACAACACACCAAACCCTATAAATTATGTCAGGCTAAACTCTCCTAATCTTCTCCATAAAGAAGCCTCAAGTTCAAATCAGTCTAGGCTAGTTATGTACCAACGTTAAATTGTACCTTCGTTTGTAGCGATCGTCTCGTGTGAGTTTTCTCTCCCCTCGTCTCCCAGATCGTGGCTACGACACAGGCGTGTGACGTTTTATATACACTGCGCATGCTTCAAACTCCGCCCGCCCCTGACGATCTTTCTCGTCTATTCCCCACCCCTTCTCTTTACGGCGTAGTGGGGAGAGCACATGGCGGGGACACAGCAGGTGCGCCACAAATATCCCACCAACGAGGAGGAGGACGAGGAAAGTCCGGAGGCAGAAACGTCCCGATCCCGGAACCTGAAATTCAAGGCCTCCAATATGTCATTTGGAGAAATGTTGGAGATGGTGGACATATTAAAGAGGAGCGACTATGATGGGAAGTATGGGCCTTACCTCAACCCCAATGTCCGCAAGGCCAAGATCATGTCTAAAGTTGTGAGAAGGCTGTACAATAATTTTGGGGTACAACGATCCAAGGAGCAACTCAGGAAACGCTGGTCAGACCTGAAACTGAGGGAGGCCGATCAGTACAGAAAGATCAAGAGAATTCTTCAAAAAAGTAAGTAGTTGTGTTTTGTGTTTGATTTCTTGCTTGCATACTGCTCCATTGTGTTTTGATTTTTACCAAGTTGTACATTCCAAAATGGCCACTTTCAGGTTCGTCTGTGCATTCGATCGTACTCAGCCTCGATCTTTCTGCCACTGTCATGGTCGTGTGTGTGTGCATTCGATCGTACGCAACCTCGATCGTTCGGCCACTTATAATACGATGTTTGGTGTTTTTTTTGGGGAAAGGAAGTTTGTTCTCACTAGAAATGTCATCAAGAATGTAAAGCCAATTTATTCAATGTAAAGGAGAGGTCACTCAGTAGCTGTTTACCCATCTGGACTCTAGAGCACTAGTGCTGGGACACCCAAACCCCCTTTTTATTATGCTTTTCCACACATGTGCTCCAGTGGATACTAGAGGGGGGTCTCCATCACACAAACTTCTACCAAAAAGCTAGTCAGTTTAGCACCTTTACAAAGTGACTTCATTCATGTAGTTGACATTTGTAACTGGCCAAACTAAAATAGTGTCCGTCACTTTCAAGCAATGTTTGTCATTTCCTATTTCTGCCCTCAATAGCTTGTGTTGCTAAATCTTCCTTTTGGACATTCTCATAGGGGAGCGAAAACTTGGGCCGTCTGAGGAAACCCCCAAACCAACACCTACCAAAAAAGGGGAAAGAGCAGAAGCAGAGGAGGAGGAGGAGGAGGAAGGAGAGATCATCGAACTTGGAGAAATTGTCACCACAACAGGTGAGTGTGGGAGAACACAGCTACTGGTAAGCTAATCCATGTATGGCTGCCTCATTTCCAACACCCCATTTTTGTTTGTTTGTGGTTTTTAGGTGACGTGGATGTTGTGGAAGAAAAATCGCACTTTACCACAGAGAGTGCCCACGTACTCATCGGAGAGATAATGGTCTGCAATAGAGATCTAGATTACATAAAGCAAAACATCAATGATGTTCAACAAAAATTGAAGAACATCATTGATATTTTAGGAAAAATATGAAAACGCACCAAGTAATTAACACACATTTGTGCCAGCTTCAGAACACATTTGCAACTTAAAAACTGTCTGAAATTTGGAACATGCACACATTGTGTCCACATGTGCTAGCTCCCACCATGGTGGATGAATGGCAACGTTTTTTTGGGGGTGCAAACACTTTACGAACTACGAAAGTGGTTGTGGTGAAGGGGTTGCACCCCCAAAAAACGTCCATTCATCCCCATGATGGAAAATGGCACTTTTGAAGCTTCTAGGCATGTGTTTTACCATCTAATGACCATTTTCAGTCCCAAATTGTGTGCATGTTCCAAATTTCCACTTTTCGGGGGTGACCCCCCCATGTGATGAAGGCAAGATCAAACACACTTTGAACATATAGTCATGTCTGATCTTGTCTTCACTTTACAAAGTTGAACTTTCCAAGTTCCTAGGTTCTGTTTTGCTCCATGCCTGGTTTTACCAATTGCGGAATGTTTGTAAACAATGTTGTAAATAACCAAGATGTTGTCAGTTTTGGCGTGAAGATTGTAAACGCACTTGGGAATGTTTTCCTAGTAAACTTTTATTTTTCTAAATGTGTGGCTTCCTTATTTAAAAAACACAATGCATTATGTATGTAAAATGAAAAGGATATGGGGGGCAATGGGTGTTATTTACTAAAGGCAAATCCACTTTGCACTCCAATTTTCTTTCCCGGGGAACTTTTTCAATGCACTTGTAGAGCATAGCGGATTTGACTTATGTAAATGACACCCACAGTGCTTTGTACGAAAACACGGAGCACAGCATTTTGGAGAATACACACATGTCAGACCTGGTGATGAAAAGGAGTATTTTGGGTGTCAGTTATGCAGTACAAACCTTCTCTAGACCAAAGATTAGGTAGCAAACACACAACATGAGAATAATCTTTTTGGGAAGAAGAGACTGTTACCTCCTTTTGCCCAGAAAGTGCATTCCCACTGTCGAAGGCAAAGGGAAAAAATGTCAAAGTAAAATAAGCTAAAAAGAAGACTGAAATGACATGAAATCATAGGTTGGTTAAAATATCAGATTTATTAAAAAATGCCTCTCACACATCGTCAGGCAGAGCAATGGCCCCCCTACCCACAAAGTACTGCATATATTGGTCCCGGACCACACGGGCATTTAGAGGGGGCAAGCCTGGACGTGCCACTCGAAGGGCTGTGAGTTCGGCATTTGGAGGGCCCTCCACATCTGGGCCAACGGGCACCACATAGTTCCTGTTATGTCTTTTGAGGAAGTTGTGCAATATGCAACAGGCAAGAACTATGTGGTTCAGTTTGTATTCCGCCAAGTTAAATGCCGTCAGGAACAGGCGGAAGCGGCTGGCCAGGATGCCAAAAGCGTTCTCCACAACTCTTCTGGCTCTGGACAGCCTGTAGTTGAAGACCCTCTGGTCCGGGGTGAGGGTCCTCATCGGGAACGGCCTCATCACATGGGGAGTCAACGCAAACGCTTCATCTGCGACAAAGACGAAGGGGAGTCCTTCGGCATTCTCCTCTGGAGGTGGCAAGCACAGACTGCCACTTTGGAGACGCCAGTAGAACTCCGTGTGCGTAATGGCCCCACCATCCGATATCCGGCCGTTCATCCCCACGTCCACATACATAAACTCGTATGTTGCCGACACCACCGCCAACATCACTACACTATTAAACCCTTTATAATTATAATAGTAGGACCCCGAGTTGGGCGGTGGGACGATGCGGACGTGTTTCCCATCAATTGCCCCTCCGCAGTTAGGAAAGTCCCAACGGCTGGCAAAGTGGGAGGCCACAGTCTGCCATTCCTGTGGCGTGGAAGGGAACTGTGGAGTGAAACAAGAAAAAAAAAAATAGTCACTTTGCACCTAAACATTGCAAGCAGATTAGACAATCAACATCTTGGAACAAGAGCATTGTCTAAAATTGGAGGCTGGAAAGTATTTGCACAGAAAAGTAGAGGCTCCCCTTCACAGATTACTCACCCCCCCATCAATCCCCCCACTTCTGATGGGCCATTGGCAATAACTAGGGGTTTTGGGGGGGGGGTGGTGGACAGCTAACCCTCTGCACTTCATTGATTGGCAAATGGCTCAATAATGTGGGCTAGTTTGGCCAGACCCTCTGTACTTAACACTATTGGCAGGCCACTGTAAAGATCAAATAACATTTAAACCCCCCCCCCCCCCCCCCCAAAAAAGGCAGGCACAGTGTGACATTATTAAATTACCAAGCAAGCTAATAGGAGGGAAAGAAGACAAAAAAATAGGAAATGGAATGTATGGAGGCAGTCCCTTGCACTACATGCTTTGCTGAATTCATCCCTAAAGATGCGCACTATAAAGAGGTAGGTATATAGTGTGTATGGACCTTGGGAAAGCCAGCAGATAAAGGATTGGTACCATCTGACAGAGCAGTTGGGGGAGGGGGTTCCTAACGAGTTTGCCCCCCCCCCCACCAAAAGAACAAAAAAAGGGGGCTCTACATGAAGTAAACCACACAGCAAACATTTGTGCATATTTTAGGGGGTGTTTTGGGGCAAACAATACTATGCAGCAGACAAAAGACATTGCTTAAGTGACTAGGCCATAGGTGTCTATTGGGGCAGAAGAGCATGCTGGTGAGGTAAGTGAAGGGAAAAATGCATGAAGGAGAAAAGGGGCACAGCATATTAGAACATATTGCAATCATGGTAATTAGGGAAGGAGGTCAAAAATACAAGTCATTAGCAAACAGAGCATACATAGAAGGGAATAGTAAAGTAGAAATGTTACCTTAATATAGTCCTCCTGCAGGACCTGAATGATGGCAGAACAGGTCTCTGGAATAATGATTCCCAGGGCCTGGGGAGAGATACCTGAAGAGAACTTCAAATCCTGAAGACTTCTCCCTGTCGCCAAGTACCTCAACGTGGCAACAAGCCTCTGCTCCGGAGTAATGGCTTGTCTCATGCAGGTATCCTGCCGGCTGATAAAGGGGGTCAGCAAAGCCAAAAGACGGTGAAAATCGGGGTCCGTCATCCTGAGAAAGTTCCTGAAATCATCAGGATTATTCTCCCGGATCTCACGAAGCAAAGGCATGTGCGAGAACTGGTCACGCTGAAGCAACCAATTCTTGGTCCACATACTCCTCGTCACTCTGTTCATGGACGGGTCTTGGGTCAAAGCTAAAAGCCCGACACCAATTCCGCGTACAGCACGAACTCGGCGACGAGTACGCACGGGAAACATCGCTCAGAAGGTCACAAAAGGTCGGCTGGTCAGAACGGACAAACAGAAAGCACCGATAAACAGCAAGGCCTGAAAGAACGAAGTGAATACCAGCAACGAGCAGACAATAAGCAGTGCAAATCAAAGCGTCCTATATCAAGATATAGGCCGCAATGACCAACAAATGCGAACTGACTACACGCACTAATAAACAGATACGCACGACAAGCACAAACTGAAGAGCAGTAACGATCTGAGTCAGAAAACTGAGAAGCGCGAATCTTAAGTCACCAAACTTCCACTAACTCTCGATAAACACGGGATCAGCAGAAGGAGCCCAACGGGTGCCTGACGTGGTGCTGAACTTCCCTTTTGTAATCTCGTGGACGACGACTTACGTCACGACGTTCTTCCGGACCGGATATTCCGACAACGTAGTCCGACCGTGTGTACGCAACGCCAACATCGGACAAAGTACGTCGGACAAAGTCCGACTGACCTGGTCCGCGGATTGTCCGAGCGTGTGTATGGGGCTTTAGAGATGTTCATTGCTCTATGTAGTATCGCATAGGGTAACCTCTGTCTTTAAACCGTTTGAACATAATTTTCGCTTTATGTTTGTAGTTCCTGTCCTCACTACAAATCCTCTTTAATCTGAAGAATTGACCCACAGGAATTCCTTTTTAAGTGTGTTTTGGGTGACTTGAGTTAGCTCGCAGAAGCATGTTACCTGTCGTGGGTTTTCTGAAAATGTTAGTTGTAATTTTACCATTTTTCCCCTCTAAGTGGACTTCTAGATAATTAATAGATGTGAAATTACTATTGCCGATGAATTTTAGGTTTGAATCGTTGTCATTCAAATATGACAACCATTCGTCTAAGCTACCATTGCCTATCAGTGCCCATTAGTGCCACCCATCAGTGCCACCTATCAGCGTCCATCAGTGCCACCTATCAGTGCTACCTATCAGTGCCACCTATTAGTGCCCTTCAGTGCCACCTATCAGTGCCCTTCAGTGCCACCCATCAGTGCCACCCATCAGTGCCACCTATCAGTGCCACCTATCAATGCCACCTATCAGTATCCACCAGTGCTGCCTCATCAGTGCCGTCTTATCAGTGCTGCCTTATCAGTGCCTATCAGTGCAGCCTATCAGTGCCCATTAGTGCAGCCTATTAGTGCCTATCAGTGCCCATCTGTGCAGCCTCATCAGCGCACATCAATGAAGGAGAAAAATCACCTGTTTGAAAAATGTTATAACAAACTATGAAAAACATTTCTTTCAAATTTTTTTTACTTTTTTTTGTTTAGAAAAAAATAAAAACACCAGTAGTGTTTAAATACCACCAAACGAAAGCTATATTTGTGTGAAAAAAATTATAAAGATTTAATTTTGGTACAGTGTAGCATGACCCCGCAATTCAAAGTTTGACAGCGCTGAAAGCTGAAAATTGGCCTGGGCAGGAAGGGGGTTTAAGTGCCCAGTAGGCAAGTGGTATATTTGAACAAGGAAAACCTTGAAATGGCAAAAAAAGAAAATACACATATTTGTAAGTAAGAAATGGTTTAAACCCCTTTTGATTTTATCAGTTTAGAGTTAACCAAAAATTTTAGACTAATGCCCTGTACACACGATAGGATTTTCCGACAACAAAATCCATGTTTTTTTCTCCCACGGATGTTGGCTCAAACTTGTCTTGCATATACACGGTCACAGAAATCTTGTCAGAAATTCCGAACGTCAAGAACGCGGTGACATACAACGCGTACGACGAGCCGAGAAAAATTAAGTTCAATATCCAGTGCGGCTCCGAGCATGCGTCAAACTTTGTGCTTCGGAATTGTGTACACACGATCGGAATTTACGAGAACTGATTTGTTGTCAGAAAAATTTGAGATCCAGATCTCAAATTTTGTGTGTCGGAAATTCCGATTGAGCCTACACAAGGTTGGAAATTTCTGACAACAAGCTCCCATTGAACATTTTCTGTTAGAAAATCCTATTGTGTGTACGGGGCATCAGAGTTATTCCTCAATCCTGTGTGTGCACTTATTGATTTTGTGTGCTTGTGTGACCTACATATTTGTATGTGCATGTACTGTAGGTGGGGGCTTTTTAGGATTTTCTTTTTAAAAGAGAAGTATGGGTTTCCTGTTTTTTGCTTACATCTATTCTATGTGAGCTGCTGATATATACAATCTTCCCAGCCCTCTCAGAAGTGTGGGAGGGTTTACAGACTTTCATACAGCATCATACCAACAATGGTCTGGCTCTGGAGTCTGGATCCACCCACTTTACTGCCATTTTGCTTGATTGATGTCCTCTCTCTGCTCGCTCCAGAGACTTCACATAGCATAGTTGCTCCCCCTCCCTTCTCTCTCCTCCCCTCCCTCCCTTCTCTCTCCTCCCCCTCCTTCCCCCCTCCCTTCTCTCTCCTCCCTACCCCCTCCCTTCTCCCCCGCAGCATGTTTCAATGGTCAGAAGAGTCAGCAGAGATAAGAGCACTTCATTCCGTGACTAAGGTAGGAGAAGTCACTGATAGTGCTGTGTATGTAAATGTCCTCTACATATTACTATCTACCAGAGTGAAAACAATATATTTGTAAAGCAGAATACACATATGAATGTGGCAGCACACAGGCATTCTATGCATTACTGGTATAGTAAAATGAAATAAAATCAGAGCTAACATTGTGAATTAATCCTTTTATTGACTATCTGGGTTTTTATATGAGACAATGAAACCTTCTATTCACATCTACTTGTATTTTCATATTGAAGCCCAGAGCTCCTCAGACATGGACAGAGCTTTGTTCCCCCATAATTGGTGTATTACCTAGTACCCCTATAGCAATAATGTTCCCTTCATTGTAAATAGCTTATTGCAGGATCACATGCCGTACAGTGCCATCACATGCCGTACAAGTCATCACATGCCGTACAGAGTCATCACATGCCGTGCAGAGCCATCCCATGCCGTACAGAGACATCACATGCCGTACAGAGCCATCACATGCCGTACAGAGCCATCACATGCCGTACAGAGTCATCACATGCCGTACAGAGTCATCACATGCCGTACAGAGCCATAACATGCCGTACAGAGCCATCACATGCCGTACAGTGCTCATTATGAAATACTCACCTTAGATCGAAGCCCCCGCTGCGGTCCCAGCACACTGCTCCGGCCGGCAACATCGCTCCCGGAGTTATTTCCAGGTATCGCAGGCTCCGCCGCGATGACGTCACTCCCGTGCATCCATGTAGGAGCCGCCGGTAATGGCAGGTCAGCTGAAGCAACGACACGAACGAGCCGGTGGTCAGTGCACATGTGCTGCTGACTTATTATAGGCTTACCTGTAGTAAAAAGTGGATTGTAAGGGTAAGTGGATTTAACTAGGGGGTTTTACCACCCACCAAATGTTACTGTACTAAGTCCCCTATAAGGCTGCTTTCACACTGATGTACTGCCGTTTACCTGCACCGCGAATGCAGTGCAGTGCATCTGCAACTTTTCTGGGTTAGCTGCACTTTGCCATAGACTTCTATTACAGCCTACAGGAGTGGTGCACTTTCTGAAAGCACACCAAAACTCCTGCATTCAGAAAGTGCACCAAACCCGCAGGATATAATTTGAAGTCTATGGCTAAGTGCAGCAAACCCACAGGAAGGCTGCAGGTACACTGCACTGCCCCCACGGTGTGGCTAAACCGCAGCACATCAGTGTGAAAGCAGCCTTATGCAGTGTATTGCTTCACACTGACTTGATCTCTTCTTTCCTGCTGCTGGCACCACTCTGGAGACCGCCAGATAAGAGGTGGAGTGCAGTTGGTATCACTCCGCAGGGGACATGAGCCGGCACTAGAGAGGAGGCTTTGGCTTATGTGGCTCTTGCTTCCTACTACATTTTACAAGTAGTCCCTCTGCATTGCACTCTGTTTGATGGTCTGGGATAGCGGTTCAGCAAGCTCAGACCATGATCTACCATTCCCCTGTCCAAGATCTACTGGTAGATCACATTCTACTGGTTGCTGACCCCCGCCATACACAATGCAAATTTCTTTCCTGCAACCACGGTTTGAGGGAATTTGCTGCCTCCTGAACGTCTGCTTTTTTTTCAATCCCAAGGAGGATTCTGTAGAAAAAAACTGCACTTCAAACGTGAGTTGAGCATTTGGCTCATGGTTGTGGTGCGCTCCCATTTAACTCAATATGCAAGATTCATAGGCAGAGCTGCAGCCTTGAAACAAAGCATTGTGGCAGCAGCATATGTACAACCCTGTCTGTTAACATACGGATGGGCAGCCATTGGCGGTAAAACCATAGCTTAGCTGTCTGTTTTCACCACCTCCTGGCCGCCTGTGTGAAAGAGCTCTAAAAATTTGAAAATTAGGTATTCTGCAGTGACTAGCTGGAACGAGTGCTAAGAAATTTTTTGTTTTGGTAAACACAAAAATGAAATCTGTCTTAAAAGAAAGAATAAGCCTGCCATTGTTTATCTCTTTGTGGTAAAATGTAGGTTGCCTGGCTATCAGCCAGTGCTCCTGGCTTCAATAAAAAGCCAGTGATACTGCCTCCATATACCCTCCAACTGTACTGCATTGTCACCTTGTGGACAGAATAGTCTTAGATGGACTTTGCAAAATAACAAACAAATTCAAGCCTAACACCTTTTAATAAGTTACAGCAACAGTTTTTTTGAAAAAAAAAAGGTCTATTGCAGATTAATTAACTGGTGTAGGCATTCTTTTCAGTATTAAAAGGTTGGTTCCATCCCCTCTGACTGATTTTGTTTGACAGCTTTGTTTGTTAACCCCTTCCCACTGACAGTGTGCATATATTCCTCATGCAAGTCTTTATCTATGAGGCTGCATATATGCGTGCCTGTCTTGGTGCTGCAAACATGACACACAGCATGCTCCCAGCACTGACAGAACTAAGGATCGGAACCCAAGACTCCCGATTCCCAGTCACCTGATATCTATGATAGCCTATGATTGGCTATCACAGTGATCGGTCACTGTGCAGCCTGCCCATGTGTTCTCTTTCTCCTCTGAATGGAGAGAAAGATACAGTTTACCTTTCTCTCCTTGCAGGGGAGAAAGATATAAACAAACCAATGTGTGTAAACAAAAAATAATAGTAAAAAATTACAAAATAAAGAAAAAATACCTAGATCAAGGTTGGATTTAGGTCAGAGTCAGAGCTAGATTTCCTTTGATAAAAGAATCAGGAGATATCTGTTACTATTTCCCACTATAAAAAAAGCCCAATTTGAACCAAAGAAACAAGCTATAATCCACCCAGAACCGGATTTCCCATTAGGCATTGTAGACATTGTAGAGGGGCTCCAGTCTCTGTATGAACAGGGCCACCTATCCCTATCCTCTCTCTACCTTGTCTCCATGCTGTCCCTCCCAGAGATTCCAGTCTAAAGAAGAGGGGTCCATCCAGGCAGCTTAGTCATGGATGGGCTCTTCTGTTCCTGGCCAGGACAGGAAGGGAGAAGTAAGGCGTTGCGACAAGGATGGTGAGGTGACTCCGGTGACTAGCAGAGGATTACATTGATTAAGCTTGTACAGAGGGTTTGGCTCAGTCTCTAGCAGGTTCTCCTTCCTCCCCCTTACAGAAGACTGGCAGGCTGCGGGCGCAGCGCCCCCTACCTCCGACCTGGTCCGAACGTGGGACACAGGCGTTCACATGAGGTGTGGCCAGGAAGAACCTTATCACCAAATGCACATTATGTCCAGCAGCTCTGTTCTCTCCAAACCGACACTAAACACAGAAGGCGGTAGAGGAAGTTTTTGATTTACTCACTTCCTCTACCATCTTCTGTGTGCTATCTCCAGGCACCTAGGGCACGTGCAGGTCAGGGCATATGTGGGTGGATGGGATACCCCTGCCACTGCCTGCATTTTTTTACTACCTCTGGTGCTTTGGGAGGCAGCTTCTGTCCCCACCCCCACCTGTCAGACATGTAGCACTGAACATAGTGAAGCCGACATGTAGCACTCAACCACTATGAAATGTGAGACAGTTGTATGGGGGAAAGGGGGGTGGTTTTGCAGAGAGGCAGCTGTGGGGAGGTTGGAGGTGTAGCACAGAGGTGCCAGGTGTGGGAGGAGGGGGGGGTAAGTGAAGAGGTGAGAGCTGTACAGGGAAAGGGGGTGGATGTGCATGGAGACAGCTATGGGGAGGTTAAAGATGCTGCACAGAGGTCACAGCTGTGTTGGGGATTGGGCTACACATTGTACAGGTGTGAGAGATAGGAAGGAGGAAACATTTCTGCAAAAGTGGGTGCTGGGAGAAGGGGGGGGGGGTTGTGCAGGTGTGAAAGCTGTGGAGGTAAAGGAGGTTGCTGTGCAGACAGGCAGCCATGGTTTAGAGGTGGCAGTGAGTGTAGTGGTGAAAGATGGGGTGGTTGAAGAGGTCATAACTGTGGATTGGAGTGAGCTGTAGATGTAGGTGCAGAAGTAAAATGTGGAAGGGGCTGATACAAGCTGTAGTTGGGGGTGAAGTTGTGGATGGGGGGAAGGGTGCAGAGGCGAGTTGTCAATAGGGGATACAAAGTGAGTTGTGGATGGGGGGTGCTAAGGTCAGCTATGGACATGGGTGCAAAGTTGAGCTCTGGGCAGGGGTACAGAGGAGAGCTGTGGAATGTGGTGGAAGAGGTGAGCTGTGAATAGGGGGTGCAGAGGTGAGATGTGGAAGGGGGGCAGAGGAGAGTTGTGCATGGAGGGCGCCGAGGTGAGATGTGAATGGGGGGGTGCAGAGGTGAGTTGTAGATGGGGGATGCAGAAGTGAGCTTTGAATGGAGGAGCAGAGGTGAACTGTGGATGGGGGGGGGGTTGTAGATGGGTATAGAAGAGATGAGCTGGGGGGGGGTTGTAGATGGGGGGTAGAAGAGATGAGCTGTGGATGGGAGGTGCAGAGCTGAGCTGTGGATGGGGGGTGCAAAGGTGAGCGGTGGATGGGGGGTGCAGAGGTGAGCTGTAGAAAGGGGTGCGGAGACTCATTTCACCAATATCACAGAGGAAGGAGATCTTTTGCTACATGAAAACAGCTGAAACTTTAATAATAAGTTGTAGGCAGGGATAGGGGGATGTTTTATTTCCCTGAGCACTCCCTGCCTACAGCTATTAGCAAAGAGTTTGATTGGTGCACAGGTATACAGCAGGTCTCTTCATAGTATCTACTGCCAATCGATAGGGAAAGGGCAGGGCTATAGATATGTCAGTCCCTGCAGGCTCACCTTGCTTTTCGGTGTCCTGCTGTTCCCTTTTTGCCGTATACACACGATCGGAATTCCGGCCAGAAAAAGACCGATGAGAGCATTTCATCGGAAAATGCGACCGTGTGTATGCTCCATCGGAATTTTGCTGGCCGAATTTCCGACAGCAAAGAATTGAGAGCATATTCTCAATTTTTCCGGCGGAAAAGGTTTCTATCGGAAATTCCGATCGTCTGTAGCTATTCTGACAAGCAAAATTCCTACACATGCTCGGAAACAATTCAACGCATGCTCAGAAGCATTGAACTTGGCAACTTGGCTCGTTGTAGTGTTGTACACTGGGGAGGGGGGGGTAGCAAAGAGTTTGATCTTGACGGTCGGAATTTGGTGTGACCCTGTGTAGGCAAGACAGTTTGAGTGGAATTTTGTCGGAATTCCATCGGGAAAACCATCAGGGCTTTTTCCAACGAGAATTCCGATCGTGTGTATGCAGCATTAGTGAGTAAACTGTGCATGTCTGCAAAATGCTACCATTGGTCACAACTGTGGATAGCGTTAATAGGCTGTAGAAGGAAGCAGATGCAGAAACAGGAGGCATTGCAAGATCACTACATATTTTTTACTCTTTTAAATAAAAAAATAAAAAAGGAGTCATAGAAAAAAAAAAGAATATAAAAAGTAAAAAAAAAGAAATGGAAAAAATGATCTTCTGGCAGGATCAACAGATAATAATAGCATGTTACAACAGCATTGTGCATGCCCTATGAAGGGTAGGTTTACGCGACATTGACATAACCTGGCAGCCAATGAGAGTAGACTAGAATGCGCATGCATGAACAAGACTTCACTGTACTAGTCAGTGGGGATGCTAGATGCCGCTGAGTGGGCATGTGTACTGTGTGGCTATGACATTCAAAATGACTGAGCGAGTAGAGCAAGGAATCTGCATCAAATTTTATACTATGCTTGAACATTCCTCTGCGGAAACTCTTTGGTTGATTCAGAAGGCTTTTAGGGATGAAGTGTGGCACAAATGCTTTAAAAATTGTTGATAATTATTATTATTATACAGGTTTTATATAGCGCCAACAGTTTGCGTAGCTCTTAACAAAATAAAGGCAGACATTACAGTTACATTACAATTTGGTACAAGAGGAATCAGAGGGCCCTGCTCATTAGAGCTTACAATCTAAGAGGAAGGGTCAATTGATACAAAAGGTAATAGCTGTGGGGGATGAGCTGATGGAGGAAGTAAAACAGTGTTAGTTAGAAAGATGGAATCCATCCATCTGTTGAAAGTGATCCATGTTCTGGAAGGTCTGCAACAAGCAGTACACCGGAGAATGTTGAACGTGTACAGCCTGCAATCAACAAAGATCCGTATGTAACCTTTTATAATTCGTTATCTAATGGGACAAAAGGAGATTGAATAATTTGAGGAGTAGAAAACTCGCTTAACTAAGTCACTAGTAAGTTAACACAAGCAATAATTATGTCTTTCATATTTAATGCGTTATTATAGAAAATAAAATTGCTTTTTTGTCAGGCTTTTTCATAGTTCAGGACACATTTTGGGGGATAATGCAATGTTATTAAAACACACAATTTCCAGTTATGCATTTCTGAGTTTATTCATGCATTTTTAATGTGTTCATAATATTTTATTTGGATGTGTGTATGTCTGATGTTGTTTTGTTGTTCGTGTCCTTGGAAAAGAAATAAAATGAGAAAAAATAGTGTGTGCTTCAATCATGTGGAATAGTTATATACAGTATACTGAAAAAGGAATACCGGTATATGCCAATGTGTTTGCATATTTCTTTATATAAAAATGTACAACTTTTGACAATGAATTTGAACTTTTTGGCAAATTTTAGTATGCATATGAAGCAGAAGATATTATATTTATTTTTTATGTTCTTTAAAATACAAAATAATGAAATGAGCAATCGTAGGTCTGAAAACCTTATTTTTCAATATAACTGGAGTGCAACTTTTTTTTAGCTTCAGACAGAGTTCTCCCATCATGTTTTTTTCTTCCTGCATTCCCCTTTTTTTGGGCAAACCTCCTGAACCTCATTGTTTCAATTTGTCATCAGTTCCAACCCCAATGACACAGAAATCAATGTACAGTATATGACTCAAAAAGAAAAAGTCAGTGTACAAAATGGGAATGGCAAGCAGAAGGACAGGAATTACTGGTCATTGCTCTTCGTTGAAGAACTGTAAGACTTCTGAAAGAAAATTTTATGATTAACCACTTACCCACTGAGCACTTAAACCCCCTTCCTAACCAGACCGATTTTCAGCTTTTGGTGCTCTCACATTTTGATTGACAATTACTCAGTAACCTAGTACTACCTATATGAAATTTTTGTCCTTTTTCTCACACAAATATAGCTTTCTATTGGTGGTATTTAATCACCACTGGGTTTTTTATTTTTTGCGCTATAAAAGAAAAAAGACAGAAAATTCTGTAAAAAAAAAATGCATTTTTCTTTGTTTCTGTTATAAAATTTAGCAAATTAGTAATTTTTCTTCATATATTTTGGCCAAAATTTATACTGCTACATATCTTTGGTAAAAAATAACCCAAATCGGTGTATATTATTTGGTCTTTGTGAAAGTTATAGAGTTTTTTGAAGTTTTAGAATTTTTTCCCACAATTCTTTGCAAAAATAAGATTTTTTTTTCACAAAATTGTTATATTAGCAGGTTATTTCTCACACACAGCATATCAATAGCACAAATTACACCCCAAACACATTCTATTATTCCTCCTGAGTATGGCGATACATGTGTGAGACTTTAACACAGTGTGGCCACATACAGAGGCCCAACATGCAGGGAGTGCCACCAGGCGTTCTTGGAGCATAAATTACACATATCATTTCTTGACTACCTCTTGCATTTTTGAAGGCCCTGGAGAACCAGGACAATAGAAAAGCCCCAAAAATTACCCCATTTTGGAAAGAAAACACCCCAATGTATAATCTATGAGGCATAATGAGCCTTTTGAACATGTCCTTTTTTTCTACAAGTTTTTGGAAAATGTGTAAAGAAAATGAAAAAACATTTTTTTTTACACAATGTTGTCCATTTACACAATGTTTCTAACACATAGCATGTACATACCAAAAATTACACCCCAAAATAGATTCTCCTACTCCTCCTGAGTATGGCGATACCACGTGTGTGAGACTTTTCCACAGCGTGGCCACATAGAGAGGCCCAACATGCAGGGAGCACCATCAGGTGTTCTAGGGGCATAAGTTTCAAATCTAATTTGACTACCTATTACACTTTTGTGAGGCACTGTAGTGGCATTGGTGAGAACTGATGTGGCATGGATGAGCATGAATGGGGATGGATGAGCCATGGATGGGGGTGGCTGAGTTTGGATGGGATGAATGAGCATGAATGAGTATGGCTGTGTATGTTCGGGTACGGCTGAGTACGGATGGGTACGGCTGGGTATAAATGAGATGGCTGAGTATGGCTGGGTACGGCTGAGTATGGCTGGGTATGGCTGGGTATGGATGGGATGGCTGGATATGGCTGAGTATGGCTGGGTACGGTGAGTATGGCTGAGTATGGCTGGGTACGACTGAGTATGGCTGGGTACGGCTGGGTATGGCTGGGTATGGATGGGATGGCTGGGTACAGCTGAGTATGGCTGGTATGGCTGAGTATGGCTGAGTATGGCTGGGTACGGCTGAGTATGGCTGGGTACGGCTGAGTATGGCTGGGTATGGCTGGGTACGGCTGGGTACGGCTGGGTACGGCTGAGTATTGCTGGGTATTGCTGGGTACGGCTGGGTATGGCTGAGTATGGATGGGTATGGCTGAGTATGGATGGGTATGGTTAATTATGGATGGGGTGGATGGGATTCCTGAGCATGGATGGATGGATGGCTGAGCATGGATGGATGGATGAGAATGCTGAGTATGGATGGGTGAGCATGGATGGATGAGTATGCTGAGTATGGAAAGGTATGCTGAGTATGGATGGCTGAGTATGCTGAGTATGGATGGCTGAGCATGGATGGATGGATGAGTATTCTGAGTATGAAGAGTATGAATGGGTGAGCATGGATAGATGGATGAGTATACTGAGTATGGCTGGGTATTCTGAGTATGGATGGCTGAGTATGCTGAGTATGGATGGCTGAGCATGGATGGATGGATGAGTATGCTGAGTATGGAGGAGTATTGGTGGGTGAGCATGGATGGATTAGTATGCTGCGTATGGATGGGTATGCCGAGTATGGATGGCTGAGCATGGATGAATGGATGAGTATGCTGAGTATGGATGGGTGAGCATGGATGGATGGATGAGTATGCTGTGTATGGATGGGTATGCTGAGCATGGATCGGTATGCTGAGCATGGATGGCTGAGTATGGATGGCTGGAATGGGTACATATCAGTGCTGTGGGCACTACACATCCAGCCCACAGTGCTGCTGCCCCCAATCTCTCCCCCTATCCCCTCGCACTGTACTGATCTGTACAGAGAGGGAAGAGAGGAACCGGACGTGACGCCGATTTGTTTACATGATCGCTCCGTCATTTGATGGAGCAATCATGTGGTAAACAGCCGATATCAGTGCCCATTTACTATGGTCCGTGATGCGCCGGGTCCAGAGGATATTCCCGGTCACTGATTTAGTCCCGGGTGCGCGCCCCAGGGGCCCGCGAGAGCGGGATTCTGGGAGGACGTCAATGTACGCCCTCCCAGAGTTATCGAGCCGCGCTGTAGCCGTCAATCGGCTATAGCGATGTCGGCAAGCAGTTAAATCAACAGAACTCTTCACAGTAGGAGTATTATAAACAATCATACTGTATATGGTGGTGGAATTGTGATGGCTTGAGAATATCATTTCTGCTAGAGGACCTGGATACATGGCTACTTTTAAAGAAATCATGAATTTCTAGTCTAAACAATTCTAAAGGAGACAATCAAGCCAACCTGCGACACTGAAAAAAATGGAGAGGCTAACTGAGATACAAAGGTAATTGTTTATGTTCAAAAACCTACACATACACAGGACAACAATTTTTTTTTTCTTTACCACGGTTTTGCTTCCAGAAAAACATTTGCTGATTACGAGAGATCCCTTTAAACTGAATTTAAATATACTGTAATTGCAGAATGATGGTGTCATGTAGGAATTTTGAGAAATATGAAATTACCTTGCAATAACCATAATGCATTTAATTGCATAATGTTTCTGACATGCTGTATGAGCTCAACAGGGCTAAAATTGTTTTGCTGGAGATTTTTGTTTGTACTTCATGTCCAGTGTACCTGGCTGTAGTGTCAAACAATAGTCAGCAAGCATCGATGGATTCCAGTTTTCCTAATACCATTTTTCCATTATAGCAATGTCCTAGTAAAACTTTTCACCATGTCACTAACTGCACCTAGATTTTTGGGAGTCCAAGTGTGAATGCAAAAAATGAATCTTTAGTGACATGTTGCACTTCATGGTCTTGTAAGCTGTAAGAAGTTTGTCAACCAACTGGATGTCTTTTGGTACATTGTAGTAGTCAAGAAGAATCCCAATGGCATCCTTGAGTGTTTTCCCGGGTGATGTTCTCTGGCCCCACTAACAGATTTTTAAACTGCTCGCCATTAATGATATATCTGGTTGGTGGACCAACAAAAAAGTATTTCTTCATCTTAGCATCAGCTATTCCTGGAAACATCTGTCTCAAATAACAAGGCAAAAACATATTTGTTGGGTCAATATGTGGTTTATGTGCAAAATTTTTCTGTTCTGGAACCAAATTCTTTTGGAGTGGCCATTTATTTTTAATGTAATGTAACTCTCTTGCACAGCCATCCCATTCACATATTTTACAACAGTATTTGGTATATCCAAGCTGCATTCCAAGCAGCAGAACCACTACTTTTAGGTATCCACGGATACTTCAGTTTTATGAATGAGATCAGAATGTTGAGGGCATGTGGCCTGGTATGGTTCAGAATGGGGGCACTCTCTCGCGCCCCCCTTTCCTGTGGTCTGCCAGGTCGTGTGCTTGGATAAGGGTCCGGTATGGATTTGGGGGGGGGGGGCTATTCCATTTTTTAAAATTTTGGCTTGAGGTTTTGGGGTTCCCCATAAAATCCAAACCAAACTTGAAGGGCCTGGTATGGATTTTGGAGGGAACCCCACGCAATTTATTTTTTTGTTGGTGCGGGGTTCCCCTTAATATACATACCAGACCCAAAGGGCCTGGTAATGGACTGGTTGGGGGAACCCATGCCGTTTTCTTTCAATGATTTTTATCTATATTGCCGGAACCCAACAATACATTACAGCCCGAGCAGTTTTAAATGACATTTATTTCTTTAGAAATTTCATTTTGCTGTGGTACTGTTCTAAACACTGGAAAGATGTGCTACTTTACATGCATGCTAAGGAACCCCCCCCCCCCCCCCCAGGCACGATATTTAAAGGAATATTTCATTTTTACTGTTTCACTTTAAGCATTATTAAAATCACTGCACCTGAAAAAACATCAGTTTTTAAAACTTATTTTGCATTGATATATGTCCCCTGGGGCAGGACTTTTTATGGCAATAACTTGCATATAAGCCTTTAAAATTAGCAGTTCATGTCCAGTAGACTTTAATGGTGTTCGCTTGTTCATACAAATTTTTTGCCTGCTCGCAAGTTCTGGTGCAAACCGAACCAGTTCCCTACTTTCAATTAGTCAATGATTTGACCATTCTATCAAACCATGGACATCTTTCAGAATCCCAACCTACCATCTATAATGAATTTCCACTAGCTTTATTCATTCTACTTCTGTGAGCAGAAGATGTGGGGAAAGATGTGGGGAATCTCTACTCTCCAGATTTGACCTTGAATCATTACTTTTATTGCATATCACAATTTTTATGTTGAAAAGCTGTTATTATCTCCCATCACCTTTATTTGCCTGCCCCAGCATGAGCATAATCCATTCTCTTGCCTGTGATAATATCTAATGCGCTAAAGAAGAAAATTGCAGGTGCTAAAAGACAGGATCCCCAGATATTAGGGCATCCTTCTCAAAACACGCTTATTAATAGCAAGTACCTGGCTATCCTGCACCTCTGTGCTGCCCTAAGACGTGGTGTGAGAATGTAAAAAAAGCCTGACTTTTAAATACAGAAAATGCTCCACTTATTAAATGTTTAAATAAATGTCATGAAAAAAACCCAGGAATGTAAATGTAAAGTGTTTATATTTCTCTCAGATGACTCTCACTTGTGTATTGAAACTCCTGGGAAAGCCATTTCAGCTGTGAAAGGATGTTATCTGCACAATTGAATATTGGCCTTATTAGGCCTAATTGTGATATCAGTATAGTTCTACTTTTCTGAGAAAACAACTGCTTTCTCTAACTATCTCTCAATCCTTCGGAAGGAAGAGGCTGCTTTGACCTGCAGACGAGAGACAGTGTGGTGGCAACTTTGTAAGTACAAAGTTGTTTTGTAGAGCTGAACCTGTTAAAGAGGAAATTGAACCATGCAGTAAAGCTAGGATTTATTTTGATATTTTGTGCTTTTTTTGCTGTTTTCATTTGTTTGATGCTGGAGACACAATAATGCTGGCCGTGGCCTGTTCGTAAACCTAATTGCTGTGTGAAATCTTGCTATCTGTACAAAAGTTCCTCATTAAAGCTGCCTACCCCAATAAAAAACGAAGGGCTGCTATTGCGTTGTACTGGCTTAAAAAAAATAATCCAAGAAACATCTGCGCATATTACCATTTCTGTTACCATGAGAGTAATGTGTCTTCCTCAGTATGTTCCCTGGGTAATGGTCAGTAGATGATCCCAGCTGATTATATAAAGTTTATCTGAGCTAGCCTCAGGAAGTCTTATATCTGCCTGACATCCATGCCATTGTCCTAAAAATAAAACTGTATCACAAGTAGTAAAATGTGTGCATCATCTTAAAGAATGCAGATTCAGTCACCTTAGGCCCAAAAAGAACACATGAACTTCAACTATTTAGAATAGTAGAGAGGGCTGACTGGGTGCCTGCTTTTAGCATTTCCTGACACATTATGCATGCACAGGGAAACACATGCAAAATAGCAAAAAAACAAACAAAAACAAAACACCTAAGGAAGAGTCCAACCCTTCCTGGCTCTAACACTTCCCCACTCTAACCTTTCCTCACTCTAACCAAAGGGTAAAAAGAATACATATGTTTACCTATTTTTTTTATTTTTACCTACAGGTAAGCCTATAATAAGGCTTACCTGTAGGTAAAAATAAAAAAAATAAAATCAATATCTCCTAAACCGAGATATTTACGAGATATTTACTTTGCATGCTGCCGCTGACGACAGCAACGTACGCGCTGTAAATGCCCGACTGAAAGTCTGGCAGACACTGCTAGACTTTGCAGGGAAGAAGACTCCCGTGTGCATGCGTGGGAGTGACGTCATAGTGGTTCCGGCCACTCACAGTTCCAGAGCCGCAAACCCGGAAGACACACTGATACCGACGCCTTGTTCTAAGGTAAGTATTTCATAGTTTGCAGTGCATACTAGCTCATTATGCCTTTGCCTTACAGGTTTTATTTTTTTTACATTTTTTTTTCTGCAGGTATACAACCGCTTTAAGAAAGGCTGTAATAGATGGTGCTGTACTCTGTCTACACCTTGGGTTAAAAAACGCTTCTTGGTTTCTCCATTGTTCATGGTAAAGGTACAAGAATCAAATTCCTGGTCTTTTCCAAGAGAGTCTTCTATATTTGTAGCTAGAAACTTCTACTGCATTGAGCATTTCTACTGTTAGTTGCATGGGAGAAAAAGAGCTATGACGATTGCTTTAGATAAGAACATAATCGACAGAAGAATTGGTTATTTACACTATTATGTCCAATATTGCTGCCACTTGGGAGACTAGCCTTGATCTGCTGTGTTTCCAGCAATTAAATACATAAAATACCAGTCTGTCATCAAAACTTTTATGAAGGTAACCCACTCTTGTGCAGAATTATTTTGTTGGTGGTGAGATTAATGATTGTTTACCAGACAAAGGATAAAAGAAATAACCTTTTGACCACTATACATCCTGCTTGAAATTGCAGTCAATGGAACTCCAGTTCTCAGTAAATGCAAAAAAGCTCAAATCTGAAGACAAAAGTCATAACATATTGGGGTTGATTTTCTAAAGGCAAATAGACTGTGCATTCTTCAAGTGCAGTTGCACTCTTTTTTTTTTAAGTAAATGCCAGCGTGGTAAAGCTTTACAAAGCTTCACTTCGTTAAGAATACCAAATCAGGCATAAAATATGTAAAAAAATTCATTTTTTCTTGCACATGATTGGTTGATAGAAATCGGCAGAGCTTTGCCACATTTACTAAGCTCTGGGGAAAATGAGTGTACAGTCTAGTTGCCTTTAGTAAATCAACCCCAGTTTGTGCTAATGGAAGTTAAGCATAAAATTGAGATACCCTAAAAAAATTACTCAAAACATTTGTTGGGCAGCATAATTTAGATGTAATAACACTTGCTTATGAATGGCTAAAATATCTAAATTTGTGAAACCTCTTATAACATTCTGTTATTTTTTTTAAATCTGGGTTTCTCAATTTTGTGGTTAACAACAAGGTCTCTTTCTCTATTCCTTTGACATATTTTAATACTGTGACTAATTCTTATTTGAATTTATCAAACACATACTATTGATATTTTTTTCAGCACATCTGATTTCATCTTTCATGATGACTTGTTGTGACCTTTCGGAACAACTACAGTCAGGATTTCCCTGATGAGACTCAACAGAGCCATCTTCCTGCAAGGTTTTAAATTATATCGAGGTTATTAAATTAAAGGTCAGTTACATGGTCTTATTCTGCTGGACTTGTGTGTTTTTTGACACTGTTGATTTTTCTCCCCTCATTTGGATTCTCCAGCACTCATTACAAAATAGTTTGTTGATTTCTCATTTCTAAGACATCTAAATGATCCTCCTCCACAGTATGTAGCAATAACAAAAACCAGTATGCCAAATAAAAGTGTAGTTGTAACTATGTTCAGATTTAAGTATACAGGAATTTTTGCAGATTCGTGAAATAGATAATACGTCAATCCCCATACAATGGGAAACATTAAAATGTGTGTTACGTGGATTGTTCATTAAACATGGAGCTAGATTGAAGGCAGAGAAATCAGCCAAAATATCTCAACTAATAAAGGAAATTCCAATGTTAGAAGATTCTCATAAACAAAATTCTACTTCAGAAATTAGAATGCAATTAAATGATAAATGCATTGAATTACAAACCCTGTTGAATGAGCAATCCCTGCGAACAATCGATAAAAACAGGGCTAGGTTTTATCAACAGGGGAATAAACCAGGGTGATTGTTAGCAAAAATTTTGAAACAACGACAACCTGCGACCTCTATAGTTAAAATTCAAAAAACCTCGGGGGAAGTAACATACGATCCTGCTGAAATTTTTAAGACATTTCACACATATTACTCTAAACTTTATAATATATCAACACAGAAGAGAAGTAAGGATGGGGAAGAAAGACAAAAAGAAATACACCAATATATTAGAGAAACAGCATTACCCGTTATTCCTAAAGAAATAACAGAGGAGTTGGAAAGAGATTTTTCAATAGCAGAAATAAAACAAGCTATATCTGGGCTAGTCCCGGGCAAAAGTCCGGGCCCGTATGGATATACTCCTTGATTCTATAAGGCATTTCAGGACATACTTATTCCTACTCTTAGCAAGATGTATAACTCTATATCTGCCTCTCAAATGTTTACTTGCACAGAGTATGGAAGCACACATTGCACTTATCCCTAAACCTGATAAGGATCATACGATATGCGATAACTATCGACCAATTTCCCTCACAAATATAGACATGCGTCTGTACTCTAAAATTATTGCAAATAGACTGACATCTATCTTACCCACGCATATTAGCTTAGAACAAGTGGGCTTTATGATGGGTCGGGAGGCAAGGGACAACATAATATATATATACATTAATGTAATATTCCATCATGCCTTTTATCGGTTGATGCTGAGAAGGCATTTGATAGGGTGGACTGGTGTTTACTGGGAGAAGCCCTGAAACAACTTGGGGTTGGCCCACGAATGCTACATAAGATTATGGCCTTATGCTCCAATCCCAGAGCGAAAATAAACACAAATGGTATACTCTTGGAATTTGTGCAAATATCAAATGGTACCCGACAAGGTTGTCCCCTGACCCTTTGCTATTTGTGATAGTAATGGAACATCTTACTACAGCTATACATAATAATAGTGATATTAAAGGTATTAAGGTCAAAGGAAAAGAATATAAAATGTCTGTATATGCAGACGATTTATTATAATAAATCACCAATCCAAAAATGAGTTTGCCTAATCTTATACATGAATTTAAAAGATTTGGAGAGGTAAGCAACTTTAAAATTAACTATGATAAGTCCAATATGCTAAATATATCATTGCCAAAAGAAGTTCAGGAACTCCTTTAAAATAACTTTTCATTTAAAAGGTAAGAAATAGCAATTAAATATCTAGGGATATATATCCCAAGAGATATGGCTAAGTTACAGGAGTTAAATTATTTGTCATTGATCCGAAACGTTATAAAATCACTTCAAGGATATGATAAAGTGGTCTATTCATGGATAGGGAGAATTAATGTGGTGAAAATGGATATATTACCAAAATTACTATATGTATTTCAGGAAATACCTATGGTTCCTTCAATTAATTTAATGACACAACTACGCAAAGCAATAGGAAGCTTTATTTGGGCTCAAAAATCATTACGGATAAAAAGAGAAATCCTAATTAGAACAAAAGAGAATGGAGGCCTTGCCCATCCGGACTCTATAATATAACTACATGCAGCATCTATAATTAGGATTATTGATTGGTTTCCCAATGTGAAATATAAACAATGGGTAACCCTTGAAGAAGATATTATTTCTTTACAACTTAAATCACTCCCATGGATCAAATCCCAGTTTTGACCCGGGAAAAAAGAACTAACACTTTTTGTGACATCAACATTAAAGATATGGGACACAGTGATGAAAAGGAAATGCCTCTCTACACTGGATGGGCCTATGACCTCACTATTTTCTAATCCTGAATTCCCACCAGCACTAGAAGCCACACATTTTGTTAAATGGAATAGGTCAGAGAACAAAAGGATAGTACAGACCTTAGTGGATAATAAGAATCCTTGATTAGCTTAATTAGGGTATGAACAAGGACAGAAATGGATGCAATACTGCCAATTATATACATATATTAGAACAAGTTTACAAATTTCCCTGATAGATAGACCATTAACTCATTTTGAGCAAATTCTAATACAAGAACAGAAATCGACTCATAATCTGTCAATTATATATAAGCTTCTACTCCCTTCTGGGTCTTTGGGGGAAATAACATACTGTATATGAAAAAATGGGAAACCGAAATAGAGAGGCCAATTTTATTGCCAGAGTGGAAGAAAGCATTTCAGTTAATACATAAATTATCAATAGCGAGTAAACATCAGGAAAGAAACTATACAATTATGGTGAGATGGTATTGGAGCCCTGTTAATTTACATAAAATAAATGGAGATAACTCGGAAACATGTTCAAGATGTCTTAACCACTTGCCGCCCGCCCTATAGCAAAATGACGGCGGCAAAGTGGTTTCAAAATCCTGACCGGGCGTCATATGACGTCCTCAGGATTTTGAGCCGCTGCGCACCCCCGGGGGTGCGCATCGCAGCGATCGTTGTTGTGTGTGTCAGTCTGACACCCCGCAACTACGATCTCGGTAAAGAGTCTCCGACAGAGACTCTTTACCACGTGATCAGCCGTGTCCAATCACGGCTGATCACAGTGTAAATAGGAAGAGCCATTGATCGGCTTTTCCTCACTCGCGTCTGTCAGACGCGTGTAGAGGAGAGCCGATCGGCTGCTCCTCTGACAGGGGGGGAGTTTGTGCTGATCGATTATCAGCACAGCCCCCCCCCGAGGATGCCCACACTGGACCACCAGGGATACCACCACACCACCAGGGATGCCCAGCACCAGTTATGCCACCCTAGACCACCAGGGATGCCAGTCAGTGCCCACAATGGATGCCAATCAGTGCCCACAATGGATGCCAATCAGTGCCTACAATGGGCATCACTGATTGGCATGCATTATTGTTTGGCACTGATTGGCATCCATCAGTACAATACAATACAATTCTGCCTATCAGTGCCCATTGCCACCTATCAGTGCCCATCCATGATGCATATCAGTGCCCATCCATGCTCATCCGTGCCACCTATCCATGCCAATCTGTTCCACCTATCCATGCCCATCCATGCCGCATATCCATGCCAATCCGTGCCAGCTATCAGTGCCAATTTTTGCCACCTATCAGTGCCCACCGTGTCGCCCATCAGTGCTATCAGTGCTCATCAGTGCCGCCTATCAGTGCCACATAAGTGCCCATCAATGCCACCTCATCAGTGCCACTTCATTGGTGCCACCTCATCGATGCCCATCAGTGCTGCCTTATCAGTGCCCGTCAGTGCAGCCCCATCAGTGCCCATCAGTGAAGGAGAAAAACTTACTTATTTACAAAGTTTTGATACTGAAACAAAAAAAAACATATTTTTTTTCAAAATTTTCTGTCTTTTTTTATTTGTTTAGCAAAAAAAACGTAAAGGTGATCAAATACCACTAAAAGAAAGCTCTATTTGTGGGAAAAAAATGATAAAAAATGTATTTGGGTGCAGTGTTGTATGACCGCGCAATTGTCATTCAAAGTGCGACAGCGATGAAAGCTCAAAATTGGTCTGGGCAGGAAGGTGTTTAAGTGCCCGGTATTGAAGTGGTTAAAGAAAAAGGTACACTGATACATATATGGTCCATTGGTGAAGGATTTCTGGCTTAAGATATTTATTATATATCAGTTGGTATCAGGAACTGAGGTAGTACTATTAGTATCTCAATACTATCTATTATTCCTGGATCAATGAAAGCTATCGGGGCGGATGTCCTTCGCCATATGATCACAGCCGCTAGAACAATAATAGCTAGAAATTGGAGAAAAGCAAAAAGTCCCACAATAATAGAATGGGTTTGTGAGATGAACGAAATGCAATCAATGGAGCAAATGATTAATTTTGAGGAGAGTTTAAATATGGTAACAATGGGAAAAATTTCGGGCATCACCAACTATCATACTATATTTATAGATGGGACCGTACCCTCCCCTTCCATATATATATGTATCTGTATAAGTGTTTTAAAATGAATAAAAAGAGATTGAAAACAGATTTAAGTAAACAGTTATGGTGGTAAATTCAAAATAAACCAATAGCTAATGCAATGACCTACTCTTTGCCACATCCATAATAACTAAAGCAAAAAGTATATAGGAAAAAATCCTATAGCAATGTTGGACTCTAATGGCACTGGCATGAGACAATGCAAACATATTTTGGGGTAAAATAATGTCAAGGAGTTTCATAGAACATATGTATAGGTGGAGTCAACAGCTTAAAACAAGTAAGAAATCTAAAAAGTTGTCCTCAAACAGATGAAAACAGCAACTAGTATTAGAGTCAATTTGCTTATTCGGGCGTTCTTCTGAACATTGGACTTTTAGCCCATTTGGCTGGTGCCAAACTTCATATACACTATATTATCAAAAGTATTGGGATGCCTGCCTTTATACCCACATGAACTTTAATGGGATCCCAGTGTTATGCCCTGTACACACGGTCAGACATTCCGACGACAAAATCCGGATTTTTTCCGACGGATTTTGGCCCAAACTTGTCTTGCATACACACGGTCGCACAAAGTTGTCGGAAAATCCGATCTTTCTGAACGAGGTGACGTACAACACGTACGTTGGGACTATAAACGGGCCAGTAGCCAATAACTTTTGCCTCTTAATTTATTCTGAGCATGCGTGGCACTTTGTCCGTCGGAATTGTCTACACACAATCGGAATTTAAATGATCGGATTTTGTTGTTGGAAAATTTTAGATCCAGCTCTCAAACTTTGTGTGTCGGAAATTCTGACGGAAAAAATCCGATGGAGCCCACACACGATCGGATTTTCCGACAACACGATTCGATCACACATTTTCCATCGGAAAGTCCGACCGTGTGTACAGGGCATTAGTCCGTAGGGTTCAATATTGATTTGGCCCACCTTTTGCAGCTATAACAGCTAATCAACTCTTCTGGGAAGTCTATCCACAAGGTTTTGGAAAATAATGTAGCTCTTTATGGACCTTGCTTTGTGCACTGGAGTACAGTCATGTTGGAACAGGAAGGGGCCATCCCAAAATTGTTCCCACAAAGTTGGGAGCATGAAATTGTCCAAAATGTCTTGGCATGCTGATGCCTTAAAAGTGGCCTTCACTGGATACTATATACCATGTATACAGTATCTCACAAAAGTGTGTACACCCCTCACATTTTTGCAAATATTTTATTATATCTTTTCATGTGACAACACTGAATAAATGACACTTTGCTACAATGTAAAGTAGTGAGTATACGGCTTGTATAACAGTGTAAATTTGCTGCCCCTCAAAATAACTCAACACAGCCATTAATGTCTAAACTGCTGGCAACAAATTTCCAAATTGGGCCCAATTAGCCATTTTCCCTCCCCAGTGTCACGTGACTCGTTAATGTTACAAGGTCTCAGGTGTTAATGGGGAGCAGGTGCGTTAAATTTGGTGTTATCACTCTTACTCTCTCATACTGGTCACTGGAAGTTCAACATGGCACCTCATAGCAAATAACTCTCTGAGGATCTGAAAAAAAGAATTGTTGCTCTACATAAAGATGGCCTAGGCTATAAGAAGATTGCCAAGACTCTGAAACTGAGCTGCAGCACGGTGGCCAAGACCATACATCAGTTTAACAGGACAGTTCCACTCAGAACCTATCCTCACCATGGTCGACCAAAGAAGTTAGGTGCACATGCTCAGCATCATATCCAGAGGTTGTCTCTGGGAAATAGACATATGAGTGCTGCCAGCATTGCTGCAGAGGTTGAAGGGGTGGAGGGGGTCAGCCTGTCAGTGCTCAGACCATACAACGCACACTGCATACACCACACACTACAGTCTCAGAAAGAAGCCTCTTCTAAAGATGAAGCACAAGAAAGCCTGCAAAGTTTGCTGAAGACAAGAAGACTAAGGACATGGATTACATGAATCATGTCCTGTGGTCTGATGAGACCAAGATAAACTTATTTGATTCAGATGGTGTCAAGCATGTGTGGCAGCAACCAGGTGAGGAGTACAAAGACAAGTGTGTCTTGCCTACATTTAAGCATGGTAGTGGGTGTGTCATGGTCTGGGGCTGCATGAGTGCTGCTGGCACTGGGGAGCTACAGATCACTGAGGAAACCATGAATGCCAACATGTACCGTGACATACTGAAGCAGAGCATGATCCCCTCCATTCGGAGACTGCGCCGCAGGGCAGTATTCCAACAGGATAACGACCCCAAACACACCTCCAAGACGACCACTGCCTTGCTAAAGTAGTTGAGGGTAAAGGTGATGGACTGGCCAAGCATGTCTCCAGACCTTAACCCTATTGAGCATCTGTGGGGCATCCTCAAATGGAAGGTGGAGGAGTGCAAGGTCCCTAACATACACCAGCTCTGTGATGTCGTCATGGAGGAGTGGAAGAGGACTCCAGTGACAACCTGTGAAGCTCTGGTGAACTCTATGCCCAAGAGGAGTAAGGCAGTGCTGGAAAATAATGGTGGCCACACAAAATATTGACACTTTTGGCCCAATTTGGACATCTTCACTTCACTGTACTTGTATTTGAATATTTTGTATACATATATTCAGGAATATAGTGTTCATGGCAATAATTGTCAAGATTTTAATATACTGCTTTTGTATCTACTGTAGCAGTCAAAGACAGGACAAGGTTCCCTGGCCCTACAGGTAAAGAAACCAATGTGACCCCCTTTACCCCCAAACATATGTGATAATGAAAAGATGTAAAGTTGTAGTTCACTGATCCATGGGGATCATAGATTAAACCCCAGTAGGGGACAAAGTTGCTGCTGGACAAATCCCAGTTGCTGCTGGACAAACTAAGCTGCTTTTGAACTGAACAGATTAGCAGTGTTTGGCTCCTAATGGTTTTCACAAATTAGTATAAATTGGGATGTTACAGACTTTGGAATTAGCTGCCAACTACAGCTAGAGTGTATCTTGGAGCGGTACCTTAGATTTATGAGTTTGGGAGCTCCTGCAAAGCTGAGGCTCATATGGATCTTCACATATTTGTTTTGATGAAAGCTAAATGGGTAACTTGCAGAGTTGCTTATTTACTGTAGATCACGTTTAATTTTGTTTTCAGCAGCCTCTTAGCACATTTGAGTAGTTTCAAGTCTATTCAGACAAAATTTAGGTTGTAATAATAGGCTGGAGGTAGGGTTACAGAAAAAAATGTAAAATGATTGCTGCTGTCCCAAAAATGAACCATTAAGGATACACTCTATTACCAAAAGTGTTAGGATGCCTTTACACGCACATGAACTTTAATGGCATCCCAGTCTTAGTTTGTAGTGTTCAATATTGAGTTGGCCCACCCTTTGCAGCTATAACAGCTTCAACTCTTCTGGGAAGGCTGTCCACAAGGTTTTGGAAAATAATGTGTAGGTCTTTATGGACCTTGCTTTGTGCACTGGTGCGCAGTCATGTTGGAACAGGAAGGGGCCTTCCCAAAACTGTGCCCACAAAGTTGGGAGCATGAAATTGTCCAAAATGTGTTGGTATGCTGACACCTTAAGTTCACTTCACTGAAACTAACGGGCCAAGCCCAAACCCCTAAAAACAACCCAACGCCATAACCCCCCTCCACCAAATGATTTGGACCAGTGCACAAAGCAAGGTCATAAAGACATGGATGAACAAGTTTGGGGTGGAGGAACTTGACTGGTCTGCACAGTCCTGACCTCAATCCGATAGAACACCTTTGGGATGAATTGAAGCAGAGACTGCGAGCCAGGCCTTCTCGTCCAACATCAGTGCCTTACCTCACAAATTCGCTTCTGAAAGAATGGTCAAACATTCCCATTGACACATTCCTAAACCCTGCCTTCCAAGAAGAGTTGAAGGTGTTAAAGCTGCAAATGGTGGGCCAACTCAATATTGAACCCTATGGAATAAGACTGAGATACCATGAAAGTTCATGTGTGTGTAAAGGCAGTTGTCCAAAATATTTTTGTCAATACAGTGTATCTCTCCCTGCAGTAAAACCCCCACAGTACAGATCTTTCCCCCTACTTATTTTTACCTCCTTGCTCCATAAAACACACCCACCAATCAAACCAGTCAGATGAGGGAAATCCTCCCTCGGCCATGTCATGTGTAAAGGCAGGTGTATAGTACTATATATAACAACATCCTTGTTTTGCTGCCAATGATTCTTAAGCAGGAACCTGCTGCTTCCTTAGCAACCATTGATGTCACCCAGCCCCTATACTTGCTTGCTTGAAATCCTTAGCCATTTAAACAAAGCAGCTGGAGATAGTTTAAAAGAGAAAGCCACATGAGGTTCACCCCATAATTGATACCAGTCCCTTCAGGTCTAGTATGAGTTTTAAGGGAAACCTCACACAAAACAAAAAAGAAAGGCATGGGCACCCCCCATACATTCTATGCCAGATCCTTTGGGTCGGCTATGGATTTTAAGGGGAAACGCTATGCAAAGATTAAGATAGAATGTGTTGTTTCCCCCTAAAAATCAACACCAGACCTGAAGGGCCAGAAAAAAGGGGGAGGTGAGCATATGGCCCCCTCCTGAACTATGCCAGACCATATGACCTAAAATAGGGGGATTACCTAGCCAAGGGAGATACCCTGGCAAAGCATCTTGTTTCTATACTGAAAGAACAAGGTCTTGTTCCCCATCACCCTTCCCTGGTGGTTGTCACTACTTTCATACTGGCCAGGTCAGTATGCCTTATAATGACAATGTTACCCACTCAATTCCCATTCCCCTCATAAGCTTATGGCCACTGAGGTGACCACAAACTCCTCTCAGAATGATCCTCCTGACTGTCCTGATTAATGAATAGCTATGATTGTAGCAATAGATATTATACTAATAATCCTGATTAATGAATAGCTATGATTGTAGCAATAGATATTATACTAATAATCATTAAAAAAGTGAACCCCCCCCCCCCACTGCTACTCCCAAGACCTGCCGACAACGGATGGGATCCTACACAAAAAGCATAATTGTATCCCCTGCACAGCCCAATCGCCCTCATATTTCCTGCTTCTCTGCCCACCCCTAGCAGGGAGAGAAGGCTGTGCAAGGGGGTAGCAGCCTACACAGCCCTCTGTCTCTGCTGTACTCTTTGCTCCCCCCCCCCCCCCCCGAGGAGACAGAAGGATATGCAGGGCAGAAGAGTGCCGGCAGATCAAATGTTCAAGATGGCCCAGCCAGGATCAGAAAACATGACAGTCTTTTTTACTGACCCTTTTATTATCCTGAATGAACACAAAGGTGATCAGTGTTGGTGTTCCTTATAAAATTCTGAGATAGTAAACATGAATGATTATACCTGTCTACTATCTAATGCTACAAACAAATTTTGAGGAGGACATTTCCTGTAGAACAAATAGGACTTTCACGGCTGTGTGGTTGTCTGTGAGGTAACACAATGCATGTAAATGTTTGTATAAAAAAGGACTTTACTACAAAATAGATAAAAACAAGTTTTAGGTCAAATATGACCATACAAATTCTCCTTAAAAAACATTCCAACCATCATAAAGCAATGATACAATGTTAAACAGCTTGATATAAGTTGATCGAGATCATTCCAGATATTCTGTTCCAATGCGTTTCACAGAATATATCTGCTTCTTCAGGGAACTTCTTAGATATCTAGAAAATCATGGTTTCAACAGAATATTATTGCATAATTCAATTCCAGAGTACATTGTTCATCCTAT
The DNA here is from genome assembly GCA_028564925.1 of Lithobates sylvaticus. NCBI lineage: Eukaryota > Metazoa > Chordata > Amphibia > Anura > Ranidae > Lithobates > Lithobates sylvaticus. Next base: position 461,523,177 of record CM053029.1, on the reverse strand, counting down.
TGCAAAACAATAATGCTGACCAACTGTGCCTATGGTTAGAAATAAATATTCACTGCAGGCCAAAGAGGGAGGAAACAACATCCACAAACTTCCGAGCCCCTGGCTAAATCAGCAGGGGGCGACCAGATGGCTATGTATTGGCAATTTATGAAGAATTCGATTTTTTACATTTTTTTATTGAATGACAGCATTTCAAAGGGGAAAAAAAAAAAAAAAAAAAAAAAAAAAAAAAACCAAAAAAAAAAAACAAAAAAAAAAAAAAAAAAAAAAAAAAAAAAAAAAAAAAACAAAAAAAAAATAAAAAAAAAAAAAAAAAAAAAAAAAAAAAAAAAAAATAAAAAAAAAAAAAAAAAATAAAATAAAGGAATTTACAAAAAAAAAAAAAAAAAAAAAAAAAAAAAAAAAAAAAAAAAAAAAAAAAAAAAAAAAAAAAAAAAAAAAAAAAAAAAAAAAAAAAAAAAAAAAAAAAAAAAAAAAAAAAAAAAACAAAAAAATAAAAAAAAAAAAAAAAAAAAAAAAAAAAAAAAAAAAAAAAAAAAAAAAAAAAAAAAAAAAAAAAAAAAAAAAAAAAAAAAAAAAAAAAAAAAAAAAAAAAAAAAAAAAAAAAAAAAAAAAAAATCAAAAAAAAAAAAAAAAAAAAAAAAAAAAAAAAGGAAAAAATGAAAATTCTGTAAAAGCGCATTCAGTAAATGAAAGGGGTCCAAAGGGACAGAACGCGGAATTTTGTATCTGGGTAGGGGGATTTGTAGTTTTACAAGTTAAAAACCTAGAAAATAAACTTCCGCCATTATAAAAAATGTTTTACTAACACCCTAGTGTGGTCGGCAATTCTTTCTGTCAGTATAGAGCGCAGAAGAAAATACACTTTTTGAACGCTAAAGTTTAGGACCACCAATGTTTTTTATATTATGAAAGCTAATGTTACGCCGAGTAAATTGATAACCCAATTGTCAATGTCACGTTTAAACATTGCGTGTGGAATTCTAAGTAAATGTTTCCTCTTTCAGCTGTTGCAGTTGGCTCTGGTTGGGGCCGCCGTTTTTTCCCTTCGGTGAAGTCCAGTGCCCCTTGGACCTGTGTGATGAAACTGGTCGCCCCTTGCTGATTTAGCCGGGGGACGGACGCCGAACCGCTTGGTCCCTCTTGAAGTCAATGTTTTGGCTCTGGGACATATTTAAAAAAGTTGATTCCAAAAGACAATCACTTTTATTTTGTCCAGAATAAGCGAGCACTTTCATGTATTTGTAAAATAACGCCCCCTGAAGTGCAATTTACTGTAATTGATGAACAGGCTGCAAACAAATTGGCGTGGGAGAGCTGCTACAATAGAAAAACTGTCCACTTACTTACTAACTGTCCTGTCAACAGGATTGTAGGAGGAGTTATATCCTTGGTGGTGGAAGGACATGCGTAAATACCAGTGTGCAGAGATATAACTGCTAATTGTTTTTGGTTGTGCAGTCGCCTGTAGTGCGGCTGGCACAATCTACCAGTGGGTCCCTCCAGTTCTTTGAATTGTGGACTAGAAAAAGCAAAGAGGAAGCAGGAGGAGCCAGAGACCTTTCTTTTGTTTTGTTTTGTAACGTCTTTTGGCTATATGTAAGTAGTTCCACGCTTTGGTGGCAAAATAAAATAATTTTTGCAAGACAACAATTGTGTGCATCCACTCTGATCTTTCGGACAATGGTCCATTTTTTTTTTTTTGAATAGCACTAAATGGGTGTTTTTGGAATAGCAGAATACACCAACAGTATGTAAAGGGTGTATTTCACACCTACAGATATGCAGAAAATGCTATTTAAAAAAAAATGTTTTTTGCACTAAAAAAATTTTTTGGGAATTTTTTGGAATAGCACAATAGAAGAACACTATCTAAATTGTGTATCTCACACGTACAGATACGCAGAAAATGCAAAATTTTTTTTTAAAATGGGTGTTTTTGGAATAGCAGAATCGCTTGCATAAAATGCCCACTGACGCCAACCTAACAGGCAGATAAAAGTTATATTTGCTCTGGCACTGGGCTCAGGGCAGTGTAAAAAGACTGTGCACTGCAACCCAACCAGGTAAATCAATGTAGATCGCTGAGGAATTCGATTTCTGAAGCAGAACTCCTATCTAATTCTCTCCCTCAAAACGGCAGAAGCCTTTCCCTACACTATCTATCTTTTCTCTCAGGGCAGTGTAAAAAGATTGTGCACTGCACCCACACAGGAAAATCAATGTAGATCGCTTAGTAATTAGAATAGATTTCTGAATCAGGACTCCTATCTAATTCTCTCCCTCAAAGCAGCAGCAGGAACCTTTCCCTACACTATCTATAGCAGAGTGACGTGCTGTGCTGTGTGCCTCTAGCTTATATAGAGGCTGGGTGACATGCTGCACTGGCCAATCACAGCCATGCCATTAGTAGGCATGGCTGTGATGGCTTCTAAGGGCACACGAGTTAAACAAATGTTGATTGGCTGCCCTGCAGCTTTTTAAAATGTGCCATTACATTGCCGAACACCGAACCCCAACCCGAACATACAGTAAATTGTTCGGGTCCCGGACCCAAAAACCCAAAAGTCTGGTACGAACCCGAACTTTACAGTTTGGGTTCGCTCAATCCTATTTACAACCATTTTATAGCTGAGGTTCATCTTTAAAGTGGTATTACACCCAAAAGCAAACACGTATTATATTTCAGCTTACTAATTCTTAGATGTGGTGGCTGTATTAGTTTTATTTTATTTTTACCTGGTTAAGTCTGTTGTTTTTAAACAGAACAAGTGGTCCTGCAGATGTAGGAGTTAGAGGGTTGAGAGAAACCATTTAACACTGGCAGGGGTGTCTACAATGACCAGCTTTTTTTATTTATTTAAAACCTTTATCTCACTTTAACTTAACCTTTAACTTCAACTGCTTAAAAGTGTGAGCTGGAGTTTGGTTTTCATTTGTTAGTGTGTCTAAATCTGCTACTGCATCTAACACTCCCCTCCCTCTAGATTACCAATGCTGCTGTCTGTAATGCCTTGTACACACGGTCGGCTATTCCGATGGAAAAAGCCCGATCAGATTATGTTGTCGGAAAATCCGATCGTGTGTGGGCTCTAGCGGGCTTTTTCCGTCGGAATGTCCGACGGAAAAAAATTGAAAGCAGGACCTAAAATTTTCCAATAACAAAATCCGATCGGACTTTTTCCGATCGTGTGTAGAGAATTCCGACGCCCAAAGTGCCACGCATGCTCAGAAGAAATTTGGAGACGAAAGCTATTGGCTACTGGCCTCTACGTAGTCCCATCGTACGTTTTGCTTGTCACCTCGTTCGGAACGATCAGATTTTCCGACAACTTTGTCCGATCGTGTGTGTGCAACACAAGTTTCGGACAAAATCCGTCAGAAAAAATCAGACGGATTTTGTGGTCGGAATGTCCGACCCTGTGTACAAGGCATTAGTGTCTCTTTGTGCCTTCATCAAGTATGGGCACCCTAATACAGGAAGTGCATTACTGTCCAGATCGCCAAGTGAAAACAGAACGAAAAAAGCCTACAAAAAGATATTTGGTATTGGATTGGTAAACTGCAATATTTAAAAATTTGGGGTTTTGGGTTTAATATTGCTTTAAATTTAGGTGGTGTCATCCAACTGGTTGTGCTATGTGAAAGGACTATGTACATCTCAGGACTGAATTAACAGAAAAACAAATCTTTGGATAGGTACAAAAACTCACTAGTATACACTATATTACCAAAAAGTATTGGGACACCTGCCTTTACACGCACATGAACTTTAATGACATCCCAATGTTAGTCCGTAGGGTTTTCTCCCTTTGCAGCTATAACAGCTTCAATTCTTCTGGGAAGGCTATCCACAAGGTTTAGAGATGAGTATTCCAGGTGATAATAATAATACAATTAAAGCCTGAAAAAGTAGCGCTAAAAATAAAATCTAAAGGTGCATAATTAGAAAACAATCATACAAACGTAAATATATCTATCCACGTGATAGGTGAACGTGATATAAACAAAAGTGCAACGTGAAAACAAATATATACAGATGATAAAGTTATGTATACATGGATCGTGAAACAAAAATGTGCAAACAAAATGTTCCAAAAAAGTGATCCAAATATTGCATAAGGTGAACAGTCCTTTTGATGTGACTTTTCTTAAATCAATATATAATCTTCTTCCATCCACCACACCAGTGCTCAAAGTGCCGCTCCCATAGGAGACTCACTCACCAGAATTTTTGCCCCCACTTTCGTGTTGGGCAAATCAGCATAAAAAGATCTCACAGCAGCCAGTGGGTAGCCCTCCTGTATACTTCACTCAGTGTTAACAACAGCTGGATATGTGAGGAATTCTCGGTATTCCTTGAATTAATCCCTGATCTTTTAAGTTTGGTTATTATAGATATGCCCCTGCAAACAGAGGACCTGTAGAGACAAACTTTTGTTATTCTGAAGAAATCCTATCCACAAGGTTTAGGAGTGTGTCTATGGGAACGTTTGACTATTCTTCCAGAAGCACATTTGTGAGGTCAGGCATCAGGACCTGGACAAGAAGGCCCAGCTCACAGTCTCTGCTCTAATTCATCCCAAAAGGTGTTCTATCAGGTTGAGGTTAGGACTCTGTGCAGGCAAGTCAGGTTCTTCCACCCCAAACTCGCTCATCCATGTCTTTATGGACCTTGTTTTGTGCACTGGGGTTTATGGTGTGTGGTTGTTTTTCAGGGGTTGGGCTTGGCCCCTTAGTTCCAGTAAAGGGAACTCTTAAGGCAGGTGTAGGCAACCTTGTCACTCCAGCTGTGGTGAAACTACAAATCCCATCATGCTTCTGCCTCTAGGAATCATGCCTGTGATTGTCAGGGTCTTGCGATGTCTCATGGAACTTGTAGTTTCACCACAGCTGGAGGGCAGTGGTTGCCTACCCCTGTCCTAAGGCATCAGCATACCAAGACATTTTGGACTATTTCCCATTTCCAACTTTGTGGGTACAGTTTGGGGATGGCCTCTTTCTGTTCCAACACGACTGCACACCAGTGCATAAAGCAAGGCCCATCAAGACATGTATGAGCAAGTTTGGGGTGGAGGAACTTAATTTGCCTGCACAGAGTCCTAACTTCAACCCGATAGAACACCTTTGGGGTGAATTTGAGTGGAGACTATGAGCCAGGCCTTCTCGTTCAACATTAGTGCCTGACCTCACAAATGTGCTTCTGGAAGAATGGTCAAACATTCCCATAGACACACTCCTAAACCTTGTGGACGGTCTTTCCAGTAGTTTTGAAGCTGTTATAGCTAGCTGCAAAGGGTGGGCCAACTCAATAATAAACCCTACGGACTAAGACTGGGATGTAATTAAAGTTCATGTGCGTGTAAAGGCAGGTGTCCAAATGGTTTGGCTTTTGGTAATATAGTGTATATTTCATGTGTGTATTTAACTATATGCCTGGAGTTCCACTTTAAATACAAATCCAGCTATCTATGTTTCTGAATCATAATTTTCACATCTGTTTTCACTGAAAGTAATGTCTGCTTTTTCATTTTTTTTTTTTTATCATAACCTCAGTTTAATCTGTTCAGGTGTGACAGGGTCTTTCTAAGATTTTTTTTATTTTTATTTTATTACTAGTGTAGCACTAACTCCTGAAGGTGTTGCTGGTTTTATTTGGGCTTACTGTTACCTCACCTGCTTGCATCTCCGTCTTGGGGATCCCATGGAAAGTGTCTCAAAGAATGTAAATTTTCCAATATTTAGTCCTTTTTATGGTTATTTATTCAAAATAAAAGCAAAATCTTTCAATAAAAGGGTCAGAGGGTTAAGGATGAGTTCAGGCACCTGGTACTGCAGGTTTAAGATCTCTTTTTAGATCAAGAAGACAATTGTTCCACTCACAAGATCCAGCCACCACCGGATAAGCCCCTCTCACTGGACTTAGCAGCCGTTGGGGTATTTGACACAGTCTCTGCCACAGACTTGTGAATTTAAACTTAAGCGTCACTGAGAGATTTAAGAATATTTCCATACAACACCAGTCTCTTTCAGCCGAACCGGCGGTACTGTAGGTATAATGATCTGGGTTGCATCCTTCAGCTGAGTCTCCAGGCTCCTCCAGAGATACCAGCATTGCGCACGGTTTTCTCTTGAAAGATTCCTCCCCTGGGTTCTTCAGTTTCTGGGACTCTCCCTTCAGATGAGACGGCACCGGACCATCCCTGGATCATTAGGCTCAGAGATTCGCTCGGGCCTATCCTCTCAGTTGCGCTGCCTCGAGTAAATAGATGTCAAAAGTGCACACACTTGTGGAATAGCGCCAAACTTCGCTACTTAAAAATACCCATTGGTGACGCTTTAAAATATTTTTTACTGGTTTCATGTTTTGAGTTACAGAGGAGGTCTAGGGCCAAAATTATTGCTCTAGCTCTAACGTTCGCAGCGATACCTCACATGTGTGGTTTGAATACTGTCTTATATGTGGGCGGGACTTACATATGCGTTCGCTTCAGCATGCGAGCACACGGGGACAGGGGCACTTTAAAAAATATATATACTGTATTTTTTTATTGTTAATTTTACTTTATTTATTTTAGTTTGACACCTTTTCCCCAAAAATTTATTTTGTGATCACTTTTATTCCTATTACAAGGAATGTAAACATCCCTTGTAATAGGAATATGGCATGAGAGGTCCTCTTTAAAGTGAGATATGGGGTCAATAAGACCCCACATCTCACCTCTAGGCTGGGAAGCCTGAGATAAATAAAAAAAAAAAATATCCTGGCTTTAATCGTATCGGCGAGTCGGTAGAAGCACTGGAGGGCGGTGGGAGGGGGGGGCGTCGCCTACCGTAAGAATAATCAAGCAGCGGAACAGCCACTATGATTATATTATTCTTATGGTGTAGGGAATGGCCGGCTGAAAAAGCTGATATCTGAATGATGCCTGTAGCTGCAGGCATCATTCAGATATCCCCGCACAAATTCAAGGATGTCATATGACGGCTGTCGGGTGGGAAGTGGTTAAAATGCTTTTTTTTTTAAACACAAAATTGTCCATTTATACAATATTTCTAACACATAACATGTACATACCAAAAATGACACCCCAAAATAGATTCCCATACTCCTCCTGAGTACAGCAATACCATATGTGCATGGCTGGGTATGGCTGAGTATGGCTGAATATGGCTGGGTACGGCCAGGCATGACTGGGTATCGCCGAGTATGGCTGGGTATTACTGAGTATTGCAGAGTATGGCTGAGTATTGCAGAGTATGGCTTGGTATCAGAGAGTATTGCAGAGTATGGCTGGGTATTGCAGAGTATGGCAGAGTATGGCTGGGTATGGGTATGGCAGAGTATGGCAGAGTATTGCAGAGTATTGGCAGAGTATTGGCAGGGTATTGCAGAGTATTGCAGGGTATTGGTAGGGTATTGGCAGAGTATTGCAGAGTATTGGCAGGGTATGGCAGAGTATTGGCAGGGTATGGCAGAGTATGGCAGGGTATTGCAGGGTATTGGCAGGGTATTGGCAGAGTATGGCAGGGTATTGCAGGGTATTGGCAGGGTATGGCAGAGTATTGCAGAGTATGGCTGAGTATGGCTGAGTATTGCAGAGTATTGGCAGGGTATTGCAGAGTATTGCAGGGTATTGGCAGGGTATTGGCAGAGTATTGCAGAGTATTGGCAGGGTATGGCAGAGTATGGCAGGGTATTGCAGGGTATTGGCAGGGCATGGCAGAGTATTGCAGAGTATGGAGGGATGGCTGAGCATGGATGGATGGATCCATGGATGTGACTGCAGTTGTCACAGAGCAGCGCTGTGGACACTACAGATCCAGCCCACAGCGCTGCTACCATCCGATCTCTCCCCTCCACTGTACAGATCAGTACACAGAGGGGAGAGAGGAATCGGCATCATGACACGACGCTGGTTTGTTTACAAGTAATCGCTCAGTCATTTGATGGAGCGATCACATGGTAAACGGCCACAATCAGAGTTATCCAACCTCCCTGTAACCGCTATTCGGCTATGGGCCGGTTATTAAGTGGATATACTATATTGTGTTCACATTCTTCTAGCAGTGACAGTGTTAAAAAAATCAGGAGCTTTTCCGTGTAGTTTAGCTGTTTTAGGAAGGAAGCAGCAGAAGTGTCTGTGTAGTCTGAGGTGTAAAACTGCAACCATGGAAACAGGTAACAGGAGGAAAATAAAGCCTCAATGCAGATATCAGAACTTTAAAGCTATAACCTTTTAGAGCTGTATCTCTGAAAAGAGAAGAGAAGAAAAGTTAAAATATATATATATATAAAAAAATAAAAAAATCTCTTGTCTTCAGCGCTGGAACAAAATGATGAGAATTGAAATAAATTTGCTTTCTTGTGGAACAAAAGATGACATTGAGTTGAAATTATTCCTTGACATACCAGTGCTTTTTTTTTTTTTCGCAGACTGTGAACGGAAATATTTGAGCTCAGGGCATCTGGGAATCATTGATTTTTTATTGAACTCTGAAAATAATCTTTACCCTGAAAAGTGTTTTTGAATTGTTGCTCTGGTCTCTTCTTTATTAGTCTTACAGGAAGAAAAAGTGAAAAACGTTGGCTTAGCTTAACACAGTAATGTGAATCTATACTATAGCAATCTATTGAAAGGCTATACTAACCGCTGATAAGTCTATACTTAAAGTGATGGAAAACCTCTGACATGAAATATGAACAAAGCATATGTCTCTATAGTGTGTACTTGTCTCAGTCCAGAACATTAAATTGATTGTAAACGATTACCTTGTAGAACAACCCATTCAGTTTAATAGAAATGAAACATAAAACATTTCTGCATAGATAAAAAAAATATATATAAATACCCTTTTTTCCTTTTTTATAAATGTAGCACCATCTAGTGAGTGCTAGTTAGTAGTATAGGTTTGTTGTTAGAGCGGGGAAATAAACAAGTGACTGTTGCTGGGCCTACACCTTAACCGCTTCCCGACCGCCACACGCAGATATACTGCTGCAAAAGGGCACATACAGGCAGATTAACGTACCTGTACATTGCCCTTTAAGAGGAGGCTTGCACGCGCGCATGCACGCCACCGGTGGCACACGCGCACGGCGCCGGTGGCACGCGCGCGCACCGGGAGCGCCGTGATTGTGATTGCGGGTCCCGTGGACCCGATGTCCGCGGGGATACCCGCGATCGTCTCACTGAGAGGAAGAACGGGGATATGCTAATGTAAACAAGCATTACCCCGTTCTGCCTAATGACAGGACACTGATCACAGCTCCCTGTAATTGGGAGCGTGATCAGTATCGTGTCACACACAGCCCTTCCCCCCCACAGTTAGAATCACTAGGACACACTTAACCCCTACAACGCCACCTAGTGGTTAACCTCCTTACTGCCAGTCACATTTACACAGTAATCAATGCATTTTTAATTGCACTGATCGCTGTATAAATGTGAATGGTCCCAAAATCATGCCAAAAGTGTCCGATCTGTCCGCCATAATGTCGCAGTCACGATAAAAATCGCTGATTGCCACCATTACTAGTAAAAAAAAAATATTAATAAAAATGCCATAGAACTATCCCCTATTTTGTAGACGCTATAACTTTTGCACAAACCAATCAATAAACGATTATTGCGATTTTATTAGGGATGCACCAATACCATTTTTTTAACACCAAACACGATACTGATACTTTTTTGCAGGTACTCACTGATACCAATTACCGATACCTATCGCTCTGGTACAGGGGACAGCCAGAGACTGCAGGCATGGTACAGGGGACAGTCAGAGACTTCAGGCATGGTACAGGGGACAGCCAGAGACTGCAGGCATGGTACAGGGGACAGCCAGAGACTGCAGGCATGGTACAGGGGAAAGCCAGAGACTGCAGGCATGGTACAGGAGACAGCCAGAGACTGCAGGCATGGTACAGGGTACAGCCAGAGACTGCAGGCATGGTACAGGGGACAGCCAGAGACTGCAGGCATGGTACAGGGGACAGCCAGAGACTGCAGGCATGGTACAGGGGACAGCCAGAAAATGCAGGCATGGTACAGGAGACAGCCAGAGACTGCAGACATGGTACAGGGGACAGCCAGAGACTACAGGCATGGTACAGGAGACAGCCAGAGAGTGCAGATATGGTACAGGAGAAAGCCAGGGAGAAAGCCAGGTCGTTTTGACTATAAACCTATTTAAAATTTTGCCCAGGGAAGGGGACACTCTTAGGTGTCAGAATGGAGAATGCACAAATAAGGGACATTGCTACACATGGGAAGATGAGAGCACTATCGAAATTAAAGAAAATAAATAGATGGAAGATAAGTAACTGGGAATACCTTCAGTTGAAACACTTGGTAAATACATTAACTCAACCAATTAGGGATGGAAAGAATTTAAATTCACTGGAAAAACTCTGTGGTGCACAAATCCCACTGAAACATGGTGTATCTAAAGTATATGGAATATTGACAGATTAATTCCAACGTAGTGGTTAAGCATAGAAAACTCGGATGTAAGGGAATGGTTTTAGCAAATACAATATTACAGCAGAAGGAAATACCTAAGCATTAGAGAAAAGGGGCAACCAGGAAGCTACAACAGTACCTGGGGAAAATGGAAATTATTCAAAACCTTGGAGGAATACTTAGAAAAAATTATAGAGGGCTGTAGGGTTTGAGCAGGCCTAGAAACAAGAATGAGGGCCAAGAGCAGACCAAAAGGGAGGGGGGGGGTGGGGGGATGGGGTGGAAGGAAGAGAAGTAGGTGGGGGGATGGGTGAATATGGGAAGTGGAAGAATAGAATTTCGGGAAGACAGATATAAAAAAATAATACTGAATAAGATTTTAATATAAATTTTGAAAGTTTTTGATAATAGAAGAAATCAAAAAATAAATAAACTTTTGTGAAAATACCACAATGATTTGAAACCGAGAAGGAGACAGTAAATGAACATAAAGTTGAATAAGTCTCTCTGTGCTGGGTCCAGGAGTCAGATCCCATGCCTCCAAAACAACATCCTGGGGGAGCTCGCCACACTCTATTTCCTCTAAAAAGAAACATACACTATGCATTAAGCCACCCTAGTCCCATCTGTTCCTAGCATCCATTTTGCTACAGTAGTTGACCAACCTTGCACTTGGCCTGATGACAATGCTTGTTCCTGACTAGAGGACTCCGCCATGCTGCACGTGAATTTTTTACAGTGAAAAATGCATAGAAAAGGGAAGGTGATGCCATTTTACAGAGGGCAAACACTGGACAAGTGCCAACAATGAAAAAGACCTGCAGTTGCCCCCCACCTCTCTTGTCTCCGATGGGATAGGGGATATATGATGATCATTCTAGCAGGCGTGACTCTGTGTGACTGAGATCCCTGGGGCCTCTCCTCTACCCATGTCTACACTGGCAAGGCTGCATTAATGGGTTCTGCCCTAAGCCCATGGCCTATGGCCCACCTAGAATCACCCCTGTCGGTGGCTAAATGAGTGTGTTTGAAGTTGTCACTTATGTTTTTGGTGGGAAGATGGCCTTGTTGCCTCCCCTTTTGGGGCCCGAGTGAGGGTAGCCTCCCTTCATCCCTTGTGGTGGTTTGGCTGGAGCCTCCTTTTTTGGTGCCTCCCTGTTGAAAGAAGAGGAAAAAATTAGGTACAAAAAAAAGAAACCGCAAAAATCAGAACCAAATAAGAATGTTCATATCTGCTTTCTATTTTACTTCATCTTTAAAATAACAATTCAGACAAAGATTATAGAAAACATTATATATAATTATCTCAAGCTACTTGGAGAAAGCACATATACAGACAGCTAATTTACACATATACATATTGGTTAGATACAAATATTGCTTACTTTTTTTGATGTACTTATGTATGGACTCCATCTGGTCTTGCTCACGGTGTTTGAGATCAGACCATCGTTTTCGGATTTGGTCCTTTGTGCATTGCACCGAAAATTCACCTTGCAAAATGGCGATGACTCTCTCCAAAATGCTGTCCTTCCAGCTGTTGGGCCTTTCGTAATTGCGCAGCTTGCAGTCATATTCGTGCTTCTCTAGCATGTGCACGATCTCCACCATCTCACCCTTGCTCATGGGGGTTACTTTGTGCCTCCGCTGAGCTCCACCACTGCGAGGGTGCCTGTAAACCTCCGATTCCACCATGTTGTCCCTCCCGAATGTTCTGCAGTGTGTGTCGCATGCAGAAGACAGATGGTCATGCACTAGCGTCATGATGCACTGAGAGTTTGACGCATGCGCAGTGTATATAAAGCCAGAACGCACACGGCGATGGAACGGCCGTAGGTACAATCTTGGAGGGAAGGACGTTTCGCTTGCAAACACAAGAAAGGAGCCATAAAAAGAAGGGACAATTTGAATTTGGGGTATAGATGATATAGAGATCCTGTTTCACTATTGTTTGAGGAGTGATCACTTTAAACCCCTGTGGTGGGTTTCTATGCGCAACAGCCTGACACGAAAGTGCGGGCAGAATATCTGGTGAGTGCGTTTCTGTTGGGGAGAGGAAAACACTAAATCACTGCGGTGTGGTGGAAGAAACAAAAAGAAGGAAATTTTGCACATTTTTGAGAGGAGTTATATATGGACTTTATTTTCCACTGCTTATTTTAGTGCTACCAGTTTTACACTGGTGGCCACACTATTAAGCACACTTCTCACTATTTGTACACTATTTTTGTTTTCACGTGCACATGTTGTTTTGATTATGATGTTTATTATTATGTTATTCATTTACATATTTTATATATTTTTTCACTAAGCACTAGGTGGTGAAATTTATTTAGTTTAATTTACCTATATACACTTTGTGATATATATAGAGCGCCACTGTTTATTCTAATTACCTATAATGCTTAGATTGAGGTATATATTGGGACCAGCTTTTGAGTTAAGCCAGTCATTATGGTTTGTCTTGTGTTCTGTCTTGCAGGCATCATATAATTTAGCATGGTGGATAAATTTACATCCCCTATATAGGGAAATGGGAAAAAGAAATAGGAATGAAATTAGAGGACCAACAAGTTGATGTCCCCAGGCTGTGGTATTACAACAGAATGATAGGAGCAGTACATAGCTATGCAACAGATATAAACACAATAGGCCACTACTGCCATTTGTACTGACACAGATGAGTGCAAGGGATTTGGCATGGTGACAGCCAATAGGTTAAGGGGGATGGCCGGTGACCAGAAGAGAAGGTGCAAGGAGCTCATCCTGCAGCTCCTCAACAGGGGGGCGATGGGCAAGATCTATGCCACCACCCACCTATGTGATTTTGTGGGCCCACATACACAACCTCCACAATCAACCCACACACCACAGCCACCCCGCCCACCACAGCAACCCCACCCACCACAGCAGCATGGCTGTCAATGGCAATACCAGCCCCAAGACCCCCAACAAGGCCGCTGGTCTGGGGATTTTCACCCCTTTCACACTTACAAATTATTATTTTATTTTTCCGGTTAAATAACGATTTGATTTGTTATATTTTCTATATTTTTGGATCCATAGAATGAACCTTTTGTTTAGGTTCTATTGGCAGGCAGCATGTCTAATTTTATTGGTTTTCTTTTTTAATGCACAATCAAAAAATTGTGTTGAATAATACTTATCTTTTACTTCAAATGACAGTTTGGGAGTAGGCCAGTATGTTTTCAAATATACAATGTAAAATTAACAAGGGACACCAGCATAGTTGTATCTTCAGGCCCGTACACACGATCTGACTTTTTGACAATAAACATGCAAATTAGCTGTTTTAAGGCAACATCCAACCACGTGTAAGCTCCATCGGACAAACTCTTTCGGTTTTCATTTGACTTTTGTTGGCTGTCCGAACAGACAAACTTTTTGGCAACAAAAGTCCGATGGAGCAAAGTCCGATCGTGTGTACACAAAACCATCGGACAAACATGCATGCTCAGAACCAATGCAAAAGATCAGACAACAATACAGAAGTTGACCAAAGGGTGGCACCGGAGTAATTGAACGTCCTCTTTTGAAGTGTCGTCAGTACGTTGAAACGTCACTACTTTTGTGTTTGTTGCCTAAAAAGTCAGATCGTGTGTATGCAATACAAGTTTACGGGCAACGCCCCTTTCTACAAAAATCCACGGGAAAGTTTGTACAAAGTCTGATCGTGTGTATGAAGCTTTAGAGATTAAAAACTACAGGATAATAGTGTTGTGGTAACTTGGCCAAAAAAACAAACAAACACTGAGAATGGAGCAATCGAACACCTTCGATCACTCGGTTCTCACCTCTCCCTGATAAGAGAGATGCTGACTGTCAGTCAGCAGATGAGTGCCCAACTCAGGCTCTCAGTGGCTCACTGAGAGGCTGAGCCGGGTGCTGGTCCAGGCATGTGGGCGGAGAATGAGTCAATAAATCACAGTAGTGCTTTGGCTGTACTTCTCCTTTAAGGTTTGATTCACATCTATGCAGTTTGCATTGGTGCATTCCTTTTTATGTTTTTGTTTGGGCAAATATGTTGTTGGGCAGATTAAAAAATGCAAAACGCAAATTGCAGCAAATTCGCAGTAAAATTTGCAGCAAAACGCAGCAAAAGAACATGCTTTTCTGCAGCTTCTCCATTGAAGTCTATGAAACCAAAAAAGAAAGAAAAGCACCATTTTACATCTAAAAAAGTCCCTGACCCCATCCAAAAACGCAGCGGCTGAAAAAAGCATAGATGTGAATGTGTCCCATAGGGAATGGACTGTAGTGCATTTCTGCAAAAAAACAAAAAGCACCAAAAAATGCATAGGTGTGAACCGAGCCTAAAGAGACTGTCAGGGATCAGATACAATCTGACAGGAAGAGATAATGGGGGGGGGGGGATCCCAGCTAGCTGTCAGATTGGGGTATCAGGGAGGGGCATGGGCTGGTCTGTTCGTAAAATGTTATGAAAGGGGAACTTATCCTTCAAGACTCATGCTTCCACAACAGAACAGTGGAAATAACAGCTTAGGCATTATCTATTGGTGTAAGAGTGGCTCCACCTCCAATAATTCCTTCTTTTATGAATGCAGCCTGTTTCATTAATAGATTTTATGGGTAGTGAAATTACTAGCTGTCTAGTACTGTATCGATATATTCATATACATTTTTAAAGGCATGTGCATGAATAGTATAGTGAAACAAAAAGGGCTTAGAATATAGTACTTTCTTATTGCTTGAGGATTAATGTAGATTATATTTTTCTGAGCAAAATATAAAAAAGGAACAACCCTATCCCCTTCTCAAGACATACTGTCATAGAACACCAGTCATACTGGTGGGAGTCACCATGGATGAGGACCATAAACATGTAGACATGGATCGTGTTCAGTGATGCTGATGCACACTTGGAAGTTTTTTATACCACCAATGCTCTGGGAGGAAAAAAAGTGGGTTGCTACTGCTCCTGGGAACTTGGGTACTAGGTTGTCCTTCAACACCAGGCTGGTATTTTAAGAAAAAGAACCCGGTTTCCTGGACCTCCGCTGTTTAAAGGCTTATGAACTGATATTTGCACAGGGGGGTTGCTGGGATAAGCCTGGTGTATTGTAGTTGCTTCTCCAAGGGTTATTGTTACTAAAATCTTTAAAAAATGTATTATCAATATGAATCCATCAAGTTCAGGTAAGTTCTGATTGCATGAGCAGATGCGTTCTATGTCAATCTAGTGGATTTTAGATTAGTTTTTCATCATTTTATCATCAGTTTATTTCCTACTGATACTTTTACCGAAAATTTACATTCTAGCTTTGGTTATTAGATTGAAGTGAAGTTGTCAAGCTGTGAAACTCATAAACTTTAACTTGGCAAGCTTCATAAAGGATTTCTCATAGTAATTGAGGAATCCAAGCAGTCCAGGACACTGCTGTCAGGAGCAGTGACGCATTGAATGATCTTCTTTGTAATCTTACAGCATCCATGACCTACCACATACCGTGAAAGGCAAAAGATCCACATTTTCCCATTAATTTGAGGTGGAGAAACTAAAGGGTAGATGAGATGTGAATGCACTCAGAACTCTTAGCCTACAGCTTGATAGCTATCCAGCGCCACTTATCTCTTGTCCATTATGTTTCAAGCCCTCTAGTTTAAGAAAATCTTGAATGTACTGTTGACATTTTTACTTTTGTATTATTCTATAAAATAAAAGGTTTGGCAAAGAAATCTCTGTACTACATTAAAAAGGGCATACTTTGTAAATGGCTGAATGCATTCCTTTGACATTTTACACAAAAGTGCTTGCGGAAATATGCAAGCTGTGTACAGTAACATTGGGAAGGAAATAAAACTGAATGGACTAGAACTTTTATTTCTATAAAAATGCTAGGTGATCCAGAAATCCATAATTTAACACTAAGTTTACTGGTAATGTCAGCGTGTTTTTCAAGAAATTCAAGTATGGCTAATAGGCTTGATGAGCTATTCTCTTTCTTAGAGTAGAAATTTTAAATGGTAAACAAAATTTATCTGGTCAAATTTAGTATAAGATGCTAATGCATAATGTTGATTTGGAAAAATCTTTTACATCTAGACATCTACCTACACATGTACATTCATATCTAGGCAAGGCACATTTGTATGTGACCCTTTGTGAGCTTTTTTAGCTCTACTTTTCTCTACTATGACACCAGCGATATAAATAAAATGTACACCTTGACATTGCTCAAGATAAATGAGTACACCCCTTTTAAAAAGTAAGATTTTAATCAATATCTCAATGAACACAGGAACAATTTCCAAACTTTTGACAAAAGTGGGTTTTATAGCACATTTTTTTAGCTAGCACATTTTTTTTAGCTCATTGCATGAAAGTATGGTTAATATTATAACTTAGATTACAAAATCTTCAGTTTTACTCAAAATAGTTGATGCAAAAATGAATACACCAAAACAACAAAAACTACTACATCTAGAATTGTGTATGACCTCAATGATTTGTAAGAACAGCACCAAGTATTCTAGTCTTCTAGGCATTGAATGAACAAGTTGGTGACATATTGCCAAATATATATTTTTTCATTCTTCAAGAACAATCTCTTTTAGAGCGTGAATGCTGGATGGAGAGTGATGCTCGTCTCTTCAGAATTCCCCATAGGTGTTTGATCGGGTTCAGATCAGGAGACATACTTAGCCACGGAATCACTTTCACCCTGTTCTTCTTCAGAAATACAACAGTGGCCTTAGATGTGTGTTTTGGATCATTGTCATGTTGGAAAAGTGCACAATGACCAAGGGCACGGAGTAATGGTAGCACTTTCTATATAGAGCAGTACATCTGTTAACTCACAATATCATCAATGAAATTCAGCTCCCTGACACCAGCAGCACTCATGCAGCCCCACAGAAGGATACTGCCACCATCACCTTTTCACCATTTCACTGCAGGCACCGTGCATTTTTCTGTGTACGCCTCACCTTTGCAACACTATACAGTTTTGAAGTTCCAAAAACATTTATCTTGGTCTCATCACTCCAGTACAGTACAGAATCCCAGTAGTCTTCTTTTCAGCATGGGCCCTGCCAAATTCTAGGCAGGCTTTTTTGTGCATGGGCTTTAGGAGAGGCTTTCTTCGTGGATGACACCCAAGCTTGCCATTCCTCTGCAGTGTACGCCGTATAGTGTCATGGGAAACAATCACCCCAGTTTGGCTTTCTACTTATTTAGCTAACTGCAATGAACTTGTATGGTGATTTTCTTCAACCCTTCTCATCAGAAGACGCTCCTGTCAAGGTGTTAACTTTCGTGGATACCCTTGATGTCTCTGTAAGATGGTTGCAATTCCATCTTTGTTTTTTTGTATCACTTGTGTTACAGTACTCTGACTGATAAGTAAAGGTTTGCTGATTTTCTTGTAGCCTTCACCTTTCTTGTATAAAGAATTTATTTTCTTTCTCAGACCCTGTGTCAGTTCTCTTCCATGTGGTGTCATTGCTGACAGCATGAAATGGGAGGGGTTTCCTTTGTTAAGTAATGCTCTTTTACAATGAACTGTCTGCTGGACACCTGTTTAATGAATAATTAGACTCACCTGTACTTGAATTCTTGTTAATTATGATTTTGTTTAAAATTTAGCTTTGCTTTCATTGGGGTGTATTCATTTTTGTAACATGGTCTTGAAATAATTTGTTAGGAAAAACACTTTTTTGAGTGTGCAAATTAACAAATCTTGGTTGCAATCAATGGCCCACATTTGTGGGAATATTTTGTAGTATAGAGTCCCTTAGAATATGTTGATTCTGAAAGGAAAGTAAGTTTTTTTTTGACAAATCCGTTGGGATGTACTCATTTATGCTGAGCACTGTATTCACTCCCCTTTACCCAGTGTTGCCAACTTACCAGATTGAAATTTACTGATAGGACACCCGCAATTTACTGGCACAGCCAAGTTTTAACTGGCATTTCCAAAATTACAGTTTTAAGTGCAAATCTCAACATTAAGGCTACAAACAAGTATGCAACTAGCCATGTGATTTAAGGTAGATATTAAGGCAAAAAACATATTTCTTATTTTATTTTCAATATAGTATAATGGGCGGCACACAAGAAAGTGACTCTCACAGTGACTCTGACAGCAGCAGATTTGATGATGACACCTCACTGACAGGATACACCCCCTCCTGAGTCACAGTGACAGTCTCTCTCCATGCCAGACTGTCCCTTCAGTTCACTACAGTGCAAACAGCACTGACAGTCCCGCTCCCGGTTTGCCTTACTCCAATCCTGCAGACCCGCACACGAGGCTCCGGCTGCTCCGCTTGGCTTCCTTGCACCATGACATCACACAACACGCCAGACCCACTCGCCGCCACCCGAAAACACTGTAGCTGGCACTCAGACAGTCCTGTCCGGCTCCAAACCAAAACTCACATGAGCAGTTCTGAGCCAAGCTTTACAGCCTTGTTTTTTACTGGCACCCTTTTGCTGTCTCTGACATTTACTGGCAAAAGAAAAGTTCCCATTTTTTACTGGCTGACAGAAAAAATACAGACGGTTAGCAACACTGCCTTTACCTATGTTATCATGCTGCTGCCTGCTGGCTGGCTGTTTATGCACCATTGTTGTCAAAGGGGGCATGGAGAGAGATATAATTACTTGTAGCTTACACAGAGCTTCTACTATCCATTCCTATGGGAACAAAACTATAATAGAAAAGGAAAATACAGTATAAGCACCTGTCGAGTGGCCTCTGCATGGACAAAACACAGGCGCACTTTAAGCATGTCATAAAAAAACGAAAATAAAATGTTTTGTGAAGAAAAAGAATGGCCTTTGAATGATCTATTTTAGTGCTGGTTGCTCTGCTTTTTCCATTGGTCAAAAAGTATTGTCACCACAGTGACTTGCTAACTGGAGCAAGATCCTTGTTTGGTGGAGGAAGAATGGGCAAGGGATTTATCTGGGGAAAGTAAAACAAGGCTATGAAACAATTATCACAACCTGCAATACTACCAGCCAACAATAGGGAAGAGGCAGATACAAATCTTGCATTCAATCTGGTGCACTCTAATGCCTCGTACACACGATCAGACATTCCGACAACAAAACCGCAGATTTTTGTTCGAAGGGTGTTGGCTCCAGCTTGTCTTGCATACAGACGGTCACACAAATGTTGGGCAACAATTACAAACGTTGTGACGTACAAGACGTATGACGGCCGATAAAAAGGAAGTTCAATAGCCAGTGTGCCACCCTTTGGGCTCCTTCTGCTAATCTCAAGTTTATCTCATGTTAGTAGAAGTTTGGTGAGAGACAATTTGTGCTTTTCAGCCTCGTGCTTTTCAGTTCGTTTCTGATTTTCAGGTTGTGCTTGTTGGTTCGCTTCCAATTGTGAGTGTGTGCTTGTCCAGTCGTTTCTGATTTTCAGCTCGTTCTTGTCAGGTCCTTTCTGACTTTTAGTATGTTCTGTCAGTTCGTTCTGAACTCGACGTAGAGTTCGTGCTGTTGTTGGGCTTGGTGTTGGAGTTACTGCTTTGACCCAAGTTCAGTCCATGAACAGGGGGAGGAGGAGTTCATGGACAAGGAATTGGTTGCTTAATTGTGACCAATTCTGTCATATGCCTTTGTTGCAGGAGCTCCAGGAGAATAATCCTGATGATTTCAGGAATTATCTCCGGATGACGGACTCTGTCTTTCACCGTATCTTGGCTTTGCTGACTCCTCATATTACGAAGCAGCACACCTGAATGCGGCAAGCCATCACTCCCGAGCAAAGGCTCGTCGCCACCTTGCGGTACCTAGCGATGGGGAGAAGTCTCCAGGACCTGAAGTTCATGACTGGGATCTCCTCCAAGGCTCTGGGAATCATTATTCCAGAGACCTGTTCTGCCATCATACAGGTCTTGCAGAAGGACTATATTAAGGTAAGTTTTATCCTTCAACATCACATTCTATGCATTTAATGTTTGCTAATGTATTGTATTTATTTCATCATTCCATAATTACCATGATTGTAATATGCTGTGAATTTCCTCTTTGTCCTCATGCATGCTGTAAGCTTTTACTGCTCCTTTTTTGTCCTTCATGTATTTTTTCTTTTCTAACCTTCCCAGCATGCTATCCTGGGCCCATACACACTCTTTGACTCCACAGTTTCCTTCCAACCCACATGAATGGCAGAATGTGGCCTCCCAATTCCACCACCAGTGGGACTTTCCTAATTGCGGTGGTGCGATCGATGGGAAGCACGCCTGGATAAGGGGTTCAGTAGTATAGTGATGTTGGCGGTGGTGACCACTAGCTCCCTTAAACTCAACGAATCGAAAACAGAACTTCTTATTCTACACGCAAACCAAAACTCCCGAACCAAGATCGATTGGACACCACCCACCATCTTTGGACAGACCATCTCCCCAAGGACCAAGGTCAAGAGTCTCGGAGTCATTTTTGACTCAGAAATGTCAATGGATGCACAAATAGGAGCAGTAGTCAGTGGTTCTCACCATCTGCTACGCAGACTCACCCCCTTCATTCCAAAGGAGGACAAAGCAGTGGTGGTTGGAACGGTCATTAATTCACGACTTGACTACGCAAATTCCCTTTACATAGGATTACCCCAATATCAACTTGCGCGCTTACAACTCATCCAAAACACGACGGCAAGGCTGATAACAGGAAAAAAACCCTGGGAATCCATCTCCCCTTCCCTGAGGAGCCTACATTGGCTAACCGTAAAGAATAGAGTCACATTCAAGACCCTCTGCCTCACCCACAAATGCGCCCATGGAGACGCTCCACAATACCTTTGCGAGAAGATAACACACTACACACCAAATCGCAGTCTTCGATCGTCTAACCAAAACCTCCTCCTCATTCCCAAATCCCGCTACAAAGCAAAAGGGGAACGGAGATTCGCTGTTCAAGGACCACGGCTATGGAACGCTCTACCAACCGACATCCGCATGGAAGAAAACCATCAGGCCTTTAGGAAAAAATTCAAGACCTACCTCTTCTAAGAAGGGTGACAACAAAGCACAAATACAGCGCCTTGAGGCGATTCAGTTCACATTGTAGCGCTATACGAATCATTCATTCATTCATTCAGCGAATTATGAATTCCTATATCTGGACATAGGGAAGAATGGCAGTATGTCTGATGGAGGAGTAATCACCCATACAGAATTTTACCAGCATCTCCAAAATGGCACCTTGGGGTTACCACCTCCAAAAGATAAGGTTGCTGGCCTTAAGTCATTTTTGTGGGGGATGAGGCCTTTGCGCTGGGGGAACATCTGATGAGGCTGTTCCCCATGAGGACCCTGACCCCAGAGCAGAGGGTTTTTAATTACTGTGCCAGCAGAGTGGTCGAGAAGGCCTTTGGCTGGTTCCAGCTTTTCCTTACTGCCATCAACATGGCAGAACACAAACTCAATCACATTGTCTTGAGCTGCGGCATTCTTCACAATTTCCTACGGAAAAATGCAGCCAACTATCTGGCCTCAGTTGTGACTGAGGCCGACTTTTCACATGAACAAACAATGATGGCGCTTGAAAGTGGGCGTCCTGGCTTGCCCCCCCAAAGCGCCCGTGAAGTATGGCAAAACTATGTTGAGTACTTCGTGGGTAGGGGGGCAATTTACAAGAAAATCTGGAAGCTGTGTAATAAATTGTTTTTGAAAAACTAAACTCATATTTCATTTGAATTTCTGTTTGTGTTTCTTATCTGTCTCCTAGGTTCTCAAATGGCCTTTTTTTTGGCCATTTTCTTCAATAGTGCAAACGTAACTTATTTAATACATGGGGTGACAATCTCTTCTTCAACTAACTATTATGTTGTGCTGTGGGTCTGCTACACACACAATGTTATTGTTGTTAATGTATGTATAGCATTAATGATAAAAAATAATCATCCTTTTCAACTCCATGAATTAATTGCTTGGAGTCCCTAAAATGGCCTGATTTTGGTAAATTTTACAGCACAGTAGGGGTTATTTACTAAAGGCAAATCCACTTTGCACTACAAGTGCACTGCAAGTGCACTTGAAAGTGCACTTGCAGTGCACTTGTAGTGTAAAGTGGATTTGCCTTTAGTAAATAAGCCCATTGTCACTGTAACTACACCAACTTAAAAAATAAATTGGTATTGAGCATTTAAATAAGAAGCCACACATTGTTGAATATGAAACATTTTACTCCAAGCACATTCATATGTGCGTTATAAACGGTTTTGGAACAAACTAACATCTTGGTTAATAACATGTATGTTTGACATAAATTTGCCTTTTTGGGGGCTAAACAGGCATGTTGAAAAACATAACATACACATCCCCAACTCAGGAACTTACAAAGTTCAGCTTTGCTAAAGTGAAGGCCATGTGAGACATTAGTATGTCAAAACTGTGTTGATTGTGCCTTCATCAGATGAGGTGATCTTACCCCTGTAAAAGCCAAATTTTGAAGATGCACACAAATTGAGACTCAAAATTTGGATTTCACTCATAATCCCATGCCTAAAATGTGTGTATTTTCCCTAAATTGATTTTGCTAAAGCCACAAAACACACACTGTGTCAACATGTGCTATCTGCCATCATGGGATATCAATGTACAAGTTTTGTGGGTGCAACCCCTACCTCCAAACGAAAGTAGGTGAGAGGCAGGTGTTGCACCCCTGAAACACGTCCATTGATCCCCCATGATGGGAGCTAGCACATGTTGACACACTGGGCCTTATTTCAGAAAGCGCAATCCGCTTTGCCCTACAAGTGCACTTTCCAGTGCACTTGCATTGCACTTGTAGTGCAAAGTGGTTTCGCTTTTTTTAAATAAGCCACAGTGTGTCAACATGTGCTAGATCCCATCATGGGGGATCAATGGACGTGTTTTGGGGGTGCAACCCCTTCCTCTCACCTACCTTATTTTGGAGGAAGGGGATGTACCCACAAAACACATACATTGATATCCCATGATGGCAGATAGCACATGTTGACACACTGGGGGTTATTTATGAAAGGCAAATCCACTTTGCACTGCAAGTGCACTTGAAAGTGCACTGAAAGTGCACTTGGAAGTGCAGTTAATCTAAATCTAAGGGGTAGATATGAAATGAGTGGAAGCTCTGCTGATTTTATCATCCAATCCTGTGCAAGCTAAAATGCTATTTTTTTTTTCCTTGCATGTCCCCCTCAGATCTACAGCGACTTTACTTCCAAGTGCACTTTCAGTGCACTTTCAAGTGCACTTGCAGTGCAAAGTGGATTTTCCTTTAGTAAATAACCCCCACTGTGTGCATCTTAAAAATTTGGCTTTGCAATTCATTTAAAACTGTAAAAACACGTACAACAATAACGGCAACTTAAAAATTTGTTTTTGGTTTACATTTTGCCTAAAATATCAATGATATTGCTCAGTCTTTTTTGAAAATCATGGATATTTTGCAAATCACGATTGCACACCATGATCTCACTGATGACTACTTGTGCACTTGCACTGCTGAAGTGACTTTATTCTTCAACAACATCCACATCACCTAAAAATAAAAAAAACACACCATGTATTATAAATGTGCAGGCATCCATCTATTACCTGAAGTTCTGGTCTCAGACACTGACCTGTTGTCGACACCAGGCTCGGACTGGCCATAGGGCACACCAGACCCTTGCCCAGTGGGCTGCGGCCGCCAGGCCACATGGTATGCTGGTATGGCCAAAGCAGCTAGGCTGCTCCTTGAGCCCGCACTGCTTACCTGGCCTCTCCTCGGTCTGCTAGTTCAGTTTCGCCGTCGGGCCTGGGGGGGGGGGCGCAAACTACAGATCAGGTGAGCTATGTGAGCATGACGACGGAGGGGATCTGGAGGATACACCTGAACTGAACAAAGGTTATGCTCCCTGTGCGCCTGGATAGGAGGAGCGGCGGGACGGCTGCATAGAAGAATAAATTTCTCTATTTCACTCTTGCAGCCTCTTATTAAAGTGGTTGTAAACCCTCCAAATCAACTTCAGCACAGTGCAATCCTCATAAATAAACTTATTGATCGCAGCCTGTAAAATTTTCCTTACTTATTTAATCTGCTTGCAATCCATCCTGCAATGTTTGATTAGGTCACGGGCGCATGCGCTTCTCGTCCTGTGATTAACGACATGCTGTGTGTGCCATTTCCCCACCCACAACATGCTGTGTTCAAGAGCTCCGCTGTCTGCGGCACAGCTTTGCAGACTCGTGAGACTAGGCAGCTTCCTGGTTCTCTCTAGTGAAGTGACACAGTGTGTAAACCAGGGCAGCCGCATATTACACTCCTATAATGAAGAAAGTGGCTTGAGAAAGAGGCTTGGTTAGGAAACTATCACGCATGTGCGAGATTTTAGCAGGGGAAACAAGGAAGGGTGGAAGATGAGTCATAAAACAGAACTTAAGATGGCACCGCTGAATCCAGGAAGAAATCTTTTGTAAACTACAAAAAAAACAGTAAGTAAGCAGCGATTATGCATACAATATACTGTGCAAGGGTTGGAAACATGTTTAACTATCACATGAGATGAAAATCTTGATAATGAATGCAGGGTTTACTTCCTCTTTAAAGCCAGCTTCTCCTCCTCTCTCTCCCACATTCAGAGGCTGCAGGAGTAAGATGGAGAGATTGATTTTTCTAAATCCTCTCATCCAGCTACTTTCTGCTGCCCCATCTGTGCTCTCAGACGCCCCCATGTGCTCGCCACCACCCCCCCCCCCAGTGCTCTTTGACCCCCCATGCTCTCAGGCACCCCCATGTGCTTGCCACCACACCCCCTCAGTGCTTTCTGATCCCCCATGCTCTAAGGCACCCCCCATGTTGCTCGCCACCCCCCCGTGCTCTCTGACCCCCATGTGCTTTCCACCACCCCCCAGTGCTCTCTGACCCCCCATGCTCTCAGCTGCCCCTTGTGCTCGCCACCAACCCCCAGTGCTCTCTGACCCCCATGCACTCTCCACCACTCCCAGTGCTCTCTGACCCCCCCATGTGCTCGCCACCCCCCCCCAGTGCTCTCTGACCCCCCATGCGCTCTCCACCACCCCCCAGTGCTCTCTAACCCCCTATGCTCTCAGGTCCCTCCATGTGCTCTTCACCACCCCCAGTGCTCTCTGACCCCCATGTTCTCAGGTGCCCCATGTGCTCACCCCCCCCCAGTGCACTCTGACCCCCCATGTGCTCTCCACCACCCCCCAGTGCTCTCTGACCCCCCATGCTCTCAGGTCCCCCCATGTGCTCTCCACCACCCACCAGTGCTCTCTGACCCCCCATGCGCTCTCCACCACCCCCAGTGCTTTCTGACCCCCCCCCATGCGCTCTCCACCACCCCCAGTGCTTTCTGACCCCCCCCATGCGCTCTCCACCACCCCCCAGTGCTCTCTGATCCCCCATGTGCTTGAACGGCGGCAGGAGTGGCGGAGGAGAAAGACCGGAGGACGAAAGGGGGGCAGAAGAAGCCGGAGGAAGAAGGAGAAGACCAGAGGGATAAGCGGAGGAAGATGGAGGAAGAAACAGCTGGAGGAAGAAGGAGAAAACCGAAGGAAGACCGGAGGAAGATGGAGGCAGAAGCGCGGGCAAGAACAAGACATTTTTAATAAAGGAATTGTCAAAAACCGGCTATTGTCTTTTGTCATATTTCACTGCTTTTTTAGGTGAATGGGTAGGAGTACAATGTACCCATTCACATGTGGGGCAGGATCTGGGGGCCCCCTTGTTAAAGGGGGCTTCCAGATTCCGATAAGCCCCCCACCCGTCAACTCCCACAACCACCACGGGCAAGGTTTGTGGGGATGAGGCCCTTGTCCCAATCAACATGGGGACAAGGTGCTTTGGGGGGCCCCAAAACACCCTCCCCATGTTGAGGGCATGTTGTCTGGTATGGTTCAGGAGGCCACTTTCCTGACCTGCCAGATTGCGCGCTCGGAAAAGGATATGGATTTTGGGGGGACCCCTATGCCATTTTTGTTTAATTTGGCGTGGAGTTCCCCTTAAAAATCCAAAAAAGACTCGAAGGACCTTATATGGACTGGTGGGGGGAATCTGCGTAATTTTTTTCTTTGACTTTTACTCTATATAGCTGGGAACCGGCAATTTATTACAGCTGTGAGCAATTTTAAGTTCCATTTTTTCCTTTAGAAATGTCATTTTGCTGCGCTACAGTAATAAACACGGGAAAGGTGCGCTACTTTACAGGCACTACTGGCAGTGAAGGGGTTGACACTAGGGGGCGATCAAGGGGTTAATTGTGTTCCCTAGTGTGTGTTCTAACTGAAGGGGGGAAGGGACTACCTAGGGGAAGAGATACTAGGGGAAGAGATACTTTGCATGAACACACGATCAGTCTCTTCTCCCCTCAGAGAACCGGGATCTCTGTGTTCACACACAGAGATCCCAGTTCTCGCCGTTTTACAAGCAATCGCGGGAGCAAGCAACGGGCACACGCATGCCTCTGGCGGCGAGCGCCTGCACCCCTAGTGGCCAAAAAAGGAAGTGACGTAATATAACGCGATTCGCGCAGACGAGCCATGTTGCCGCAGTACAACTGCAGCAGCTGGTCGGCAAGTAATTAAAATCGCTGCTCCTGAAAAAAAATATTTTAATTTTTTTTTCCAATTGATACATCTCCCCTGGGGTAGGATCCAGGGACCTATACACTTTTTATGGCAAACAACTTGCATATAAGCCTTCAGTGAGAACTTTGATTTTTGCAGGTTCGAGCCCTATTGACTTCCACTATTTCCCGCATATGTGATATGACAGACATGTTCAACGACAATAGCGCTGCTTTCCATTTGCATTAGCACCCACTTTCTGAGAGTTAAAGTCTTAATTGACTGCAGGATCATTTATCAACGCTATAGTAAATGACCCCCAGTATGTCCTGGTGTATCAGTGGTCAAGTCGCAGATGGGAAGTTCTTTCTGAACAAGTGTTAAAGCTGTTTAAACATGGCATCTATCACTTTCTCATCATATCTTCTCTGCTCCTTCACAGGCAAATCACTGCTGCTTGGAATACCCATATTTACCTATCTCTCTGCTATGTATGATTGATAAAAGACACTGCTATTGCTTTATGGAAAATAACTGCTGCTGGGAATACCCATGTTTACCTATCTCCATGCTATATATTATTGATAAATTACACTGCTATTGTTTTATGGTAAATGTTCTAATATCCTTTAAATGTGTCTAGATTTTTGGTGATTGAGTCTCACCTACTTTTGCCTTTAGTGATCAAAGAATCAATTATCCGTTCTCCATTCCATCCTCTGGGCCACCTTTAGGTGATCCCTGAAAATGCATCTCTTCAGGGAAGCCTATCCTGCCTCCACCTAACAACTGGAATCTGAATTTTTCCATCAGCTCATTCCTCACAGTTAATACCTTTTGTACCACTTGCCTCACCCTATTAGACTGTAAGCTCTTATGAGTAAGTTCCCCTTAACCATCTTGTTATTATTGTATTATAACTGTATTGTCGCCCTTTATATTCTAAAGCGAAAACTATTTGCTTTATATAAACCCTGAATAATAATAATATAAATACAATCAAGTCATGCATGTGACTATGAATGCTTGTCATTTTTCTGTAAAATGTAGAAGATACATTGTTTTTTTTATATAATTAGTATTCTATAATAAAAAAATCTTCGAGTTTACAATACAACATACTAAAATTTGACTACAAGGTATCAGAAATCCATAAAATGCTCATCAACCCAGAGCAAGTGGAATAAAAAGTAATGTAACGCTCCTGCTCCTGATTCCAGCATGCTGGTTTTGGTTGTGACATTCTCCTTGTCTGTCTGTCCATCTGCAAGGTAATTGACATGGCCAGTCTTTGGGTGGAGATCAAACTTGATTTAAGCCAGTCAAGCCTGCAGTGTTATGTTTGTGATATTGCATTTGTTATACATGGTCCAAACTCCCTGTTTGTCTGCCCTGCTCTGTTAGATTGGATTCCCTCATTGACTAACTCAGATCGGATAGCGACTACTCTGCTTGCCTTTTGACTACAGATTTACCCTGACTATTCTGAACCTTGCCTGCCTTGTATCTGGACTGTCATTGAACCACTCTTCCTGTCTACCAACTGCAAGTACCTGTTTGCTTTTCTCAGTTTGTGCCTGCCAAGGCATGGTGGCCAGGCATTATAGCATTGTGTATAAGTCCTGGGGGCAACCGAGTACCGGTAGGCCTGCTTGCCTTATGGGAATGAGCTGCTATAGGTGAAGAAAACAGAAGCTAGCCATAGTACCTGACCACCTGCGTTAGGGGTAAGCTTGACAAGTGGTTTGAATTGCCCAGTGGAATCCTATAACTTGTGGAAATGTACATTTTGCATGTACTTGCACACTTAAAATATTATTAGTCTATAAAAGTAGCTGTCTGTCATATCCTGGAAAGATAAAAAGAAAAGGGCGCACCGGCCTTGTACATTATCCCAAGATAATTTATTAATAGAAAAATTATTCTAGAAAGCAGAGAGGAGGACCACAGAACCACTGCTAGCCAGGAGTGGTTCTGAGGTCCTCCTCTCTGCTTTCTGGAGACTGTCGGCTCTATGATTGATTGCCACACCCAAGTGGTCTTCACAAGCTTTTTATTCATCACATGTTTGTGAGTAGAATTTTCCAGAATTTTTTCATTAATAAATTATCTTGGGTCAATGCACAAAGCTGGTGCGCCCTTTTTTTTAATCTTTTCTGTGACTACTAGGATATCCCCTATCCAGGAGGGCAGCAAGGCCAAAGACACTATCCCTTGAGTCATCAATCACCCGGCCATCACACTAATGTGCAAGAGTGTTTGTTTGCTATTATTCTGTCATATCCTGTCCTGAGCTGTGCCTGTAACTAAGAAGTATTCAATAAGATGCAGGCTGCTTGTCAATGTAGGGAGTAAATATTAATTATAGGTAATTATTTTGGTATTTTTTTCTTCTCAATTTTAGGAAATTAGCAACAAGGGGTGGGGAATTTAGCACCAGTAAATTTCCCATTATTATTTACCATTATTGTGGCAATATTCTAAAGCTATCCTTCTAATCTTCAGACCCCAGTATATCAGCAATGGCACTCAGAATCTTCACCAATAACAGTAAAAGTTTTTTAATGCTTTTTTTTTTTTTTACACTGACTCTAACAGCAGAAATGCTTCTGCAAGTTAATTAGCAGTGCTAGCTGTCACTTATCACTTCCTCTGAATTTTTATGTGGTTCATGATAAGTCAGTCATTGTCACACACAGATGCAATTTCTAGCTGTCACTAATATAGTACTTCTGTCTTTTTTGAGTGGCTCTGGGTAAGTCAGCCATTGTCACATACAAATGCAAAAAAGCTTTATAGTCAGATTTGTTGTTAACTGTTGATGAAAATAGGTATGGGAGTGAAAACATAAGTTTTGGGGAGTTAAAAGATTAGGGAGAATATCATATTTGCCTTCAAAAACCTTATGCGCATGTGCAGTGTTCTTCAATTTGGTGTAGCCTGAAGCAGAGTGTTGAAATACAGAGTCTTTTCTACTACTTAAAAAAAATAAAGCCAAAACATATAAAGGGATGGCAAATTATATGAATTTGTTGTTGGGCAAGAAATAATGCCAATGATATGGCAAAATAATTAATTTCACTTATTAAAGCCTTGCATTTTTCCACATGTATTGTACTGGAAATAGGTTTCTTTTGCATTGCCTCACATACATTTAAACAGATTAATTTTCAGTTAAACAATGAATAATAGTAAAGACCAACATGGAAAGATATACTTAAAATAATCACTGATGATTTTATAATTATTATAAGATAGCTTCTAAAATATATAAATAGCAAGCAATTATGCTGCAAGTTTGAAAATGACTTGCTAAGCTATTGCTAGACTTGCCAGGCTTCACAAGTTTGCACAATTGCAGCAAGTCCACAGCACATGATGGCTCCAGATCAACTTTCTTTGCAAACATTTTGCCAGTTCTGGTTTAGTTATGTTGTGCAATAGTTATCCCACCACAGGGGTCACTGTGACTGAATTTTTATGTTATAGACTTGCAGAGCCCTTGTTGTAGACTCACCACTGCAACTTTGCTCTTGCTAGAGACTTGCTACGGAAATTTACTACAAATTGTAAACATGCCAACTAGAACTTCTGCTTCAAGTGCTCTGCAAGTGTACTATTTGACAGTGAAAATGTGCAGCAAGTTAACAAACTTACAATTCAACACTGCCACAAATTAGTGGCAAGTTATCTATGCTATCTGGATTTGCTTTTATTTCTCTTTATGTTTATTGTACATATACAAATGGAACATTTGAGTGTTGAAACTAGACCTTTGACTACAAAGGACCAGTGCCAAGTCTTAGGACATTGAATTATATAAACCAATCAATAAATGGGTTTTCTTATAAGACACAACCATCCATTACCAAAACGTTGGCTTGTCAAAGTTTCTTGCATGGTACAATCACCATGTGGGGCTCTTAGGAGCCCCATCCATGCTAACATTTATATACACATTCTAGATTCCTTTGCCCAGGTGGCTCCATGCTCCTGCTGCCTAGTTCCAGGGATACACATTTTGCATATGTTGCTAATCAGCCTAATTGTTCCTTAAGCCATGCACAGCTTGTACATACAGTACTAGTTCTTTATTTTACAGTCTTGTTTCTTCTCTTTTACCTGTCTTTCAATTGCCTTTCTTCTCTTTCCACCTCCAATACACTACCTTCCCCATACTGTTCTTGGGTCCCACAGGGTCTGCTATGCCACACCTTTATTTCCTTTACATTTGTAATGGCTTCTATTTGGCTTTTCTTAAATGTAAAAGGTCTAAATTCTCCCCATAAACAAGATAAAGTATTTATTTTCTTGAGGAACCTTAATATAGTTTTCCTATGAGAATCATACTGTATTTATTCTCCTCCCCTATCCCCAAATATTGTTGATACCTATTAACCCCACATATTTCAATCTAATGCAATACCTTAGCAATGGGGGTTTTAATAGAATTTCATAAAACTTCTTCCTACTGTAAAAAGCAGACATCTGATCCGAAGGGCAGATTCTTCTTTCTTCAAGGCACACTACAAGACATTAAATTCACTATTATCACTTACTATGCTCCCAATGAGAACCCTGGCCCCCTTTTGACACATATCTTCTTACTATTGACACGCCATCAAGCAGAAACCCTGTTACATTCAGGACATTTAAATTTAATCTTAAACACTAAATTTAATAAATATCCCTTCAGATTTGTTACTTCCTTTCACAGACTCCAAACAGTTTACCCGCATCTTAGCTCATTAAAATTGGTTGACATTTGGCAACAACTTCATCCCTTTACTAGAGACTATACACACTATTTACATCCCCACAACTCATACTCATGTATCAATCACACCTTTAACCATAGAAAATCACCCCCAAAAGGGTCATTTCAGCTTCAATTCTTGCAGTACCCTGGTCTGACCATGACCCCCTATTTATATCATGTTGATCTCTCCCACAAAGTCCTACCTTAAACTGTGTCAAGAATGACTCCCTATTTTCTATTGCTCATATTGTGGATGACTTCTAGTTGAAATCAACAGAATATTTTAATCTAAACAAAGGTCCAGTTCCTTCAGTTTCTACCCTATGGGAAGCCTACAAAGTTGCCACATTATCCAAATCACATAAAAAATTGACATCTTTCATAGCAATTAGAGTAATGATTAGCGTACACTGCTTTAAATGTTTTCCCACAGTAGTCAATCATAAAGCTCTTGTTCAGACATGAACCAAACCTTATCAATTTAAACGTGTAAAGTAAGGCACTTGTGCATAAAAAACTTGTGAAAATACCTTTTATGAACCTGTGAAGAACACAACATATATAACAAACACTTTCATATACCAATATGACAGAATACTCTAAGCAATTTTGTTAACAAAGAATCCTAGTATCAGTGTCCGTGAAATCTATGAGATAGTTTCCACTATTTCAACAGATAACTCTTGTGCAATTCATCACTGCACATAAATGTGTAAAATAGCCCCATACACCGTGCCTTATGGTATCAGTGACAGCGTCTTCACTCCAAAATAAAGTGTTCCACCACGTGTGGTAGCGGGAACCACTCACCAGACTCACATGGCCTTAAGGAGTAGGGATGGGCGAACGGTTCTGCCCGAGCATAAGTTCTGGCCGAACTTTGGTTGTTCGGACGTTCGAAACACAGTTAAAGTCTATGTGACACTAACATGAAAAATCTAAAGTGCTCATTTTAAAGGCTTATATGCAAGTTATTGCCATAAAAAGAGTTTGGGGACCCAGGTCCTGCCCCAGGGGGCATGTATCAATGCAAAAAAAAGTTTTTAAAATGTCAGTTTTTTTTCGGGAGCAGTGATTTTAATAATGCTTTAAGTGAAAGAATAAAAATTAAATATTGCTTTAAATGTGGTGCCGGGGGGGGGGGGGTCTATAGTATGCCTGTAAAGTGGCATAGTTTCCTGCGTTTAGAACAATACCACAACAAAATTAAATTTCTAAAGGAAAAAAAAGTAATTTAAAACGGATTGCGGCTGGGTCCCCCCCCCCCCCCCCCAGTCTGTTACCAGGCCCTTTGGGTCTGGTATGAATATTAAGGGAAAAGATAAAAAATTGCGTGGGGTCCCCCCAAAATCCATACCAGGTCCTTCAGATCTGGTATAGAAATTAAGGGAACCCCTGCGCCAAATAAAAAAAATGACGTAGGAGTCCCCCCTCAAAATCTGGATTTTAAGGGGAACCCTGCGCCAAAATTTAAAAATAATGGCGTAGGGGTCCCTCCAAAATCCATACCAGACCCTTATCCAAGCACGCAACCTGACAGGCCACAGGAAAAGAGGGGGTATGAGAGAGCGCCCCCCCTGAACCATACCAGGCCACATGCCCTCAACATGGGGAGGGTGCTTTGGCATCACCTCCAAAGCACCTTGTTTCCATGTTGATGGGGACAAGGGCCTCATCCCCACAACCCTTGCCCGGGGATTGTGGGGGTATGCAGGCGTGGGCTTATCGGATTCTAGAAGCCCCCTTTAACAAGGTGACCCCCAGATCCCGGCCCCTCATGTGAATTGGTAAGGGGTACATTGTACCCCTACCATTTCACAAAAGAAAGTGTCAAAAATAGTAAAAAAAAAAACAGGAGACACTTAGGGACAAGTCCTTTATTAAAAGATAAAAAAAAATGTCCCGCGATGTCCATTCATCTTCTTTGACGCTGCCAGTGAGCCGAAAAAAAACACAACACCTGTGCCTCCATGGGAGGCTCCCGCTGAGTGAAGCTTCTTCTTGGTGACAGCTTTTATATAGTTGAAGTCGGGGCCACCCGGTGACGTAAGCATGAGGCATTAGAGGGGGCAGGGTTCACGTTATGCCTGTTTGGATGTTCTGGTGTGAACCGAACCGGGGTGTTCGGCTTATCCTTATTAACCACTTCAATACCCGCCCATAGTCATATGACGCCCACAAGGTGGATCTACCATCCTGGGTGGGCGTCATATGACGTCCTCGGGTTCCCGGCCGCCTGGGGGGCGCGCGCGCGCCGCCGGCGGCGCGCGCGCGCGCCCGCGGCATCGCGCGGGACCCGGTGCGGGGGCCCGGCGGCCGCGTTGACCGCCGGCCCCCCGCGTTTGCCCTTAAAAACCACGGGACCGGGGGGGCCGGTGGAGCTGTGTGTGTAAACACACCGCCCCACGTCCTGTCAGCGGGGAGGAGACCGATCATGTGATCCCAGTACAGAGGATCACATGATCGGTCTCCTCCCCTTAAGTCCCCTCCCCCTACAGTTAGAATCACTCCTATTAGGGACACACATTAACCCCTCCAGCGCCCTCTAGTGTTAACCCCTTCCCTGACAGTCACATTTACACAGTAATCATTGCAATTTTATAGCAACGATCGCTGTGTAAATGTGAATGGTTCCAAAAATGTGTCAAAAGTGTCCGAAGTGTCCGCCGCAATGTCGCAGTCACGAAAAAAAAAATCGCAAATCGCCGCCATTACTAGTAAAAAAAAAAAATAAATAAATTCAATAAATCTATCCCCTATTTTGTAGACGCTATAACTTTTGCGCAAACCGATCAATATACGCTTATTGAGATTTTTTTTACCAAAAATATGTAGAAGAATACGTATCGGCCTAAACTGAGGAAAAAAATTGTTTTTTTTTTTTTTAAAAATGGGATATTTATTATAGCAAAAAGTAAAAAATATTGTGTTTTTTTTCAAAATTGTCGCTCTTCTTTTGTTTATAGCGCAAAAAAATAAAAACCGCAGGGGCGATCAAATACCACCAAAAGAAAGCTCTATTTGTGGGAAAAAAAGGACGTCAATTTTGTTTGGGTGTAACGTCGCACGACCGCGCAATTGTTAGTTAAAGCGACGCAGTGCCGAATCGCAAAAAGTGCTCTGGTAAGGAAGGGTGTTTAAAAGCCCTGTATTGAAGCGGTTAAAGATGTACTAAGCCTTTCAACTATATCAGCGGGGAAGATACAGCAAATTCAGCATATAATGTGCCCTCATAGGCATCTCCTCTCTCGCATCCAAGAATCCCAAGAAAACATAAGTAGATCGATAGTGCAGCACATTTTTTAACCACTTCCCGACCGCCCCCTGTATATTTACGTCGGCAGAATGGCACGTACAGGCAGAATCACGTACCTGTACGTGACATTCTTCCGGCGGTTGGGGGGTCCGATCGGACCCCCCTCCGCCGGCGGGGACGGTCGGGATCGCTTCAGGAGCGATCCGGGACGAGGGGACGGCCAGTGGTTTCTGGCCACCCCCTCGCGATCGCTCCTGGCCAATGAAAAGCTTCCCCTTCCTGTCTATTGTATAGACAGGAAGGCGGAAGTGATGTCACGCTCGGTGCGCCGGTCTATGTGACCGGAGACGCCGAGCGGCGAACATGTACAGGTTAGTGCACAACACTACACTGACACCAGTAAAGTTAGGCACATATTCCACCCCCCTGTCACCCCCTGATCACCCCCCAGATCACCCCCTCCCCCCCCAGTCACAGTGTCACTAATTGCAGTGATCATTTATTTACTGATCACTGCATTTAGTGTCAGTGTGACTGTAATAACTGTCAGGGCAGTTAGTTTTAGGTCCAAGGTAGCCCCCTACCCCCCCCTAATAAAGGTTTAACCCCTTGATTGCCCCCCAGGTAACCCTTTCACCCCCTTTTGCCAGTGTCACTAAGCGATCGTTTTTCTGATCGCTGTATTAGTGTCACTGCTGTCGCTAGGTAACCATTTTTTTTTTTTAGGTAACCGCCATGTTTATATAGGTTCATAAATAGGTTTATAGGTCAGGTACCCCCATATTACAACCTAAATAAAGGTTTTAACCCCCTGATTGCCCCTAGAGTTAACCCTTTCACCAGTGATCACTGTATAACTGTCACTGGTGACGCTGGTTAGCCAGTTAGTTATTTCGTTATTTAGGTTCCCCGTCAGGTTTTTATATAGCGTCAGGTACCCCCATATATTACCTAATAAAGGTTTTAACCCCCTGATTGCCCCTAGTTAACCCTTTCACCCCCTTTTGCCAGTGTCACTAAGCGATCGTTTTTCTGATCGCTGCATTAGTGTCGCTAGGTAACCATTTTTTTTTTTTTAGTTAACCGCCATGTTTATATAGGTTCATAAATAGGTTTATAGGTCAGGTACCCCCATATTACAACCTAAATAAAGGTTTTAACCCCCTGATTGCCCCTAGAGTTAACCCTTTCACCAGTGATCACTGTATAACTGTCACTGGTGACGCTGGTTAGCCAGTTAGTTATTTCGTTATTTAGGTTCCCCGTCAGGTTTTTATATAGCGTCAGGTACCCCCATATATTACCTAATAAAGGTTTAACCCCCTGATTGCCCCTAGTTAACCCTTTCACCCCCTTTTGCCAGTGTCACTAAGCGATCGTTTTTCTGATCGCTGCATTAGTGTCGCTAGGTAACCAGTTTTTTTTTGTATTACTGTTACGGGTGACGCTGGTTAGTTAGCTTGTTTTTTATACTGTCAGGGCACCCGCCATTTATTACCCAATAACGGTTTAACCCCCTGATCGCCCGGCGGGTGATATCAATTAGGTTTTAGGGTCAAATAAGGTCTGCGTCGCCCCAGGTTAGTGCCAGTACCGCAAACACCCACGCACAAAGCATACACCTCCCTTAGTGGCACAGTATCTGAACAGATCAATATCTGATCTGATCAGATCTATACTAGCGTCCCAGCAGTTTAGGGTTCCAAAAAAAAACCGCATTGTTAGCGGGATCAGCCCAGATACCTGCTAGCACCTGCGTTTTCCCCCTCCGCCCAGCCCACCCAAGTGCAGTATCGATCGATCACTGTCACTTACAAAACACTAAGCACACATAACTGCAGCGTTCGCAGAGTCAGGCCTGATCCCTGCGATCGCTAACAGTTTTTTTGTGGTAGCGTTTTGATTCAGTCGCTTCAGTCAGGAGCTTTTTTACCTGTGAATCTCAAAAAAATAAAAAAAAAATAAAATAGTTGTCGTTTTATTGTTCTCTCTCTCACTCTATTCTCTCTCTATTGTTGCTCTTTTTTTACTCCATTCTATTCTGCAATGTTTTATTATGTTTTATCATGTTTTATCATGCTTGCTTTT
This sequence comes from Lithobates sylvaticus, assembly GCA_028564925.1. Classification (NCBI taxonomy): domain Eukaryota; kingdom Metazoa; phylum Chordata; class Amphibia; order Anura; family Ranidae; genus Lithobates; species Lithobates sylvaticus. The sequence goes on along the minus strand of CM053029.1, from coordinate 461,486,060 downwards.
CAGGTATGTAATTTTGTTTACTGTGTTTTAGTGTTGAGCATTTTTTTGTTTTCAGGTGCGCCATTCAGTTGCAACGCGGATTTATTTATCTTGACAGCAACAGCGTTTGCTCCCACGATACATAAAGCCGCGACTCCAACGCTGTAGGAGGTGATTTCACCACCACAGTTAAAAAAAAGAGCATATATGCCGAAGCATGGGGGCAGCAGGGGGGGGGAGGAGCGATTGGCTCCTAATGCCACGTACATACGGTCGAAATTCCGACCGTGTGTACACGGCATAACTTTTGCGGGAGGATGCCCCCATGCATCGGCATATATAAATGGTGCATGTATGCCCATCATTAGAAGTGGGTGGATGAAGGGAGGTATTCTAATGGTGGGCATACCCACCAATCAATCTCTTTTTTTCGTTCAGCCAAGAGGCTGCATGAAAAAAAAAAGATTACAATATATGTCCAGTATGTTGCTGGACTTTGAATGGTTATACCAGAATGATGCCTGCAGGTTTAGGTATCATCTTGGTATCATTCTTTTCAGCCAGTGATCGGCTTTCATGTAAAAGCAATTCTAGCGGGTAATTAGCCTCTAGACTGCTTTTACAAGCAGTGGGAGGGAATGTCCCCCCTCCCGGATATAAACCGCGCCATTGGGAAATTGGGAAAGCATTTTATCACACCAATCTTGGTGTGGTCAGATGCTTTGAGGGCAGAGGAAAGATCTAGGGTCTAATAGACCCCAATTTTTTCAAAAAAAGAGTACCTGTCACTGCCTATTGCTATCATAGGGGATATTTACATTCCCTGAGATAACAATAAAAATCATAACAAAGAAAAAAAATGGAAGGAACAGTTTAAAAATAAAATAAAAAAGCTAAATAAATAAAAAAAAAAACAAAAAAAAAAAAAAAAAGCACCCCTGCCCCCCCTTCTCTTGCGCAAAGGCGTACACAAGCGTTGGTCTGGCGTCATATGTAAACAGCAATTGCACCATGCATGTGAGGTATCACCGCGAAGGTCAGATCGAGGGCAGTAATTTTAGCAGTAGACCTCCTCCGTGAATCTAATGTGGTATCATGTAAAGGCTTTTAAAGGCTTTTAAAAATGTATGTAGTTTGTCGCCACTGCGTGTTTGTGCGCAATTTTAAAGCATGTCGTGTTTGGTATCCATGTACTCGGCCTAAGATCATATTTTTTATTTCATCAAAAATTTGAGCAATATAGTGTGTTTTAGTGCATTAAAATAAAAAAAGTGTATTTTTTTCCACAAAAAATGCGTTTGAAAAATCGCTGCGCAAATACTGTGTGGAAAAAAAAAAAATGCAACACCCACCATTTTAATCTGTAGGGCCTTTGCTTTAACATTATATATAGTGTTTGGGGGTTCAACGTAATTTTCTTGCAAAAAAAAAATATGTTTTCATGTAAACAAAAAGTGTCAGAAAGGGCTTTGTCTACAAGTGGTTAGAAGAGTGGGTGACGTGTGACATAGGCTTCTAAATGTTGTGCATAAAATGCCAGGACAGTTCAAACCCCCCCCCAAATGACCCCATTTTGGAAAGTAGACACCCCAAGCTATTTGATGAGAGCAATGTTGAGCCCATTAAATATTTTTTTTTTTTGTCCCAAGAGATTGAATAATGAAAAAAAAAAAAATATATATATTTTTTTTACAAAAAGTTGTCACTAAATGATATATTGCTCAAACATGTCATGGGCATATGTGGAAATACACCCCAAAATACATTCTGTTGCTTCTCCTGAGTACGGGGATACCACATGTGTGGGACTTTTTGGGAGCCTAGCTGCGTACGGAACCCCAAAAACCAATCACCGCCTTCAGGCTTTCTAAGGGTGTAATTTTTTTATTTCACTTCTCACTGCCAATCACAGTTTCGGAGGCCATGGAATGCCCAGATGGCATAAAACCCCCCCAAAATGACCCCATTTTGGAAAGTAGACACCCCAAGCTATTTGCTGAGAGGTATTGTGAGTATTTTGCAGATGTCGCTTTTTGTCACAAAGTTTTGAAAATTGAAAAAAGAAAAAAAAAATTTTTTTTTTCTTTACTTTCTTCATTTTCAAAAACAAATGAGAGCTGTAAAATACTCACCATGCCTCTCAACAAATAGCTTGGGGTGTCTACTTTCCAAAATGGGGTCATTTGGGGGGGTTTTGTGCTATTTTGGCATTTTATGGCCTTCGAAACGGTGATAGGTAGTGAGGAGTGAAATCAAAAATTTGCACCCTTAGAAATCCTGAAGGCGGTGCTTGGGTTTCGGGGCCCCGTACGCGGCTAGGCTCCCAAAAAGTCCCACACATGTGGTATCCCCATACTCAGGAGAAGCAGCAAAATGTATTTTGGGGTGCAATTCCACATATAACTATGGCATGTGTGAGCAATATATCATTTAGTGACAACTTTTTGAAAAAAAAAAAAATCTTTTTTATTTTTTGTCTTTATTCAATCACTTGGGACTAAAAAAAAAAATATTCAATGGGCTCAACATGCCTCTCAGCAAATAGCTTGGGGTGTCTACTTTCCAAAATGGGGTCATTTGGGGGGGTTTTGTACTTCTCTGCCATTTTAGCACCTCAAGAAATGAAATAGGCAGTCATAAATTAAAAGCGGTGTAAATTCCAGAAAATGTACTCTAGTTTGTAGACGCTATAACTTTTGCGCAAACCAATAAATATACGCTTATTGGCATTTTTTTTTACTAAAGACATGTGGCTGAATACATTTTGGCCCAAATGTTTGACTAAAATTGAGTTTATTAGATTTTTTTTATAACAAAAAGTAGAAAATCTCTTTTTTTTTCAAAATTTTCGCTCTTTTTCCGTTTATATCTCAAAAAATAAAAATCACAGAGGCAATCAAATACCATCAAAAGAAAGCTCTATTTGTGGGAAGAAAAGGACGCAAATTTCGTTTGGTTACAAAATTGCATGACCGCGCAATTACCAGTTAAAGTAGTGCAGTGCGAAATTGAAAAAAGACCTCTGGTCCTTTGGCTGCCAAATGGTCCGGGGCTGAAGTGGTTAAAATACATCAAAATAAAATTAAGTCAGACACACATGCCCTGAGACTAATCTTGAGTTATGCTTCTATAGTGTTGTCTAAATTAACTATTACTGTGACATACCAAATTGGGTGGGAAACTGAACTTAACATGTCCTTGAAGCCAAAAGACTGGCACACCATCTGGAAAGCCATGAGCAAATGTTCTAGAAATGTTCTAATTCTTGTAAACCCTTTTACAATCAAATATAGGTGGTATTACACTCCAGGCATTACCAACATGCCTTTCTACTTCCTTCTGTGGCTGTTCCCACTATAGCACAATGAGACACATTTAGTGGACTTGTCCAATAGTGAGCAAACTCTGGATATGGGTTTAAAATCACATGGGCACGCTGCTCCAAACAAATCTCCCTACAACCCATTATTAACCATTGCTCAATAAACCTATACCTGACATTTCCCATGGGATTCCATTTCTCTGCCACCAGACTGACAAAGCTGAAGCCTAGAAGACTCCCACCCTAAGTTTTGAAGCAATAAATAACAGGTTGGCTGATATTGTGATAAATAAAAAACTAATGGCAATTCTGGATGATACCCACGCTAAATTCCTTCTCCTTTGGCAGCCTTGGCAATCTTACACCCAACTTCCATGACTTGATGATTTGATATGGTCTATTTATTTCATAGGGGGCTGACCCCCTAGAGTCCCTCCCCTTCCATACCTTCACCCCATGTCCTCTTCTTGCATCCCCTTTTTTCTTATCTTTTTCTTCGCTTCACTTTTTGCAACACCAACACCCTCTTCTTAGATCTACAGCCCTCTTCCTGTATATTCTTTATTGGTTCTTAGCTACACCTGGGACATTACAACAACTCTGGTATCCAAATCCATCCATGTGCCTAAACATTTATTCTGTTGACTCTTAAATCGGTATCCTAACCTAACATTTATCAGACTGTACAACTTGTTATTGTTGTTACTTTATAGCTTTTTCTGTATAATCTTGAACATTTGCAAATATTCATGTCAGTTTGAAATATCAGTGTAGACAATGTTAACTTTTTTTACTTCTCAATAAAAATATGTAAAAGGACATTGCATGGTCATTGTCCTAAAGTGACAGTGGGGAGTGTCTAGACAGTACACAGATTAATCAAGTTTTTTTATTACTTGTATTTTTCCAATTTTCCCTTACATTGTCACAAGGGAAAAATTAGAGTGCAAAATAAATACAATTTTGCAGAACATGAACCTGCAAATTCGCCGAAAATCTAGGTACAGCTACATGTTTGCTTGTTTCTAATTTCCAACAAGAATGACATTGAATTATTCACTTCATATGAACTGACAAATTACAATGGCAACATTTTACACTCACCCCTATACATCATAGAAAATAACACTTCCCTAGAACCTAAACCATTATAAAATTAAAAATGTAGCTAAAACGTGCACTTTGTCCAGGATGTTATCACCTGACAATTTACAGGATATATTGCTAGTTTATAATTTTTCAAATAATTAACAAAATCATATCCCACTTCAGTTGAAATAGTCTGCTAATCTTAAAGTGTACATAAACTCTAACAATTAACTTTTCCTACTTCTGGTCTGCTAAATACACCAATACATTTTTATTTATTTTTTAATATCTTATCAATACTTTAAAAAATACCTGTTGACTTTGCCAGTAATTTTGTGAGCTGATAGCTTCCAGTGGCCTTTGCTTGTGTACAATGAGGAATTAGGGAGATGAGGGGTGGGGTGAATTTAATCAAAAATGAAGTAAGTAAGGCTGACAATACCCCATTTAGAAATTAAAGCTGAAAATGCATTTTGATATCCTCTCAAAGAGGAAAGTAGGAGCACACTAGTATTTTGGCACATCAACAGTTATTTTTCTTTACCTGTTTAAAATAATGCATAAGGAAATGCACATTTATTGAAGAGATGTACCAAATATGTTTTTATTTTTATGCCTTGCCATACACTTTAATGCCCCTTTAATCAGGAATACGTGACTTGTCAGAAAATTTCATCCCTTTTTAGTGAGTCCAGAATTTAGTATCCAAACAAAATTTGCTTTATTTAAGCAGAGAATGTTATCATACCTTCTAATCTGCTGGGTGCCTTTATTTATTGTGATTTTACTTGTTTTACCATCTGTTAGTGTTCCACTCTTTAAGGTCTCTTGCTGTCTTTCTGGCAGAAAACCTTCCCTTGTTCAAACATTGCTGTTTTCTTGCAAAACACATACGCATTCTTTAGTCTGTCTTTGAAGTATTTGGTTGTATTGTCACATGGAGCAATATACAATAAAAATTCTTAAGGATAACTGTATTATCATTATTATTTAAAAAATTACAACATGTTTTAGTAGATTTCCATTTTTTTTTTTTCATTTGCAGAACAGAATAAAACATTTGAAGACTCCCAATAACAAAAAAAGAAGTATTTCTTTTTCTGTTAACATGGCTTAGAATATTGTGATGATGTGTAAATAAGCTTATATGAGATCACTTTTAAAGTGTGTCAGTGGAATACAGGGAGAAGACACCTAACTATCAACACATATTGACTGTTTTTGGGGAACTGACATGCTCTTTAGTATCCACTTTGCCATATCAGGGAAGTCACATGAGTACACTGATTTCACGTGTGGGTACACTGATATTAATGTTGCTTTCCTGACAAGGTGCAGTGAATTCCGCCTGATGGACATCTTAATTGGATGGGGTTTTTTCTTCTTAAGGATGCCACATTGTGTTGTTGGCTATTTTTAGCAAGAACCTGCTACTTACCTGCCGTGGATGGTTTTCAACTTTTTGGCTGCCGTGGGACTTCTGGTGAATTAACAGTATTCCCCAAATAGTAATTTTTAGTTTCATATAGCATATTGAGAGATATTGTTTATGTAGGGGGGTAAAACTTGAATATCACTTCTGCCTTTATTCTAGGCTAATAAACAAGAAATGTCAAACAAAGGGCATTGCGAGCTTGCCATTGCCAAAAAGGAAAATGTACAAATACAAAAAATCCTTTTTATGCAACTTTGAGGGTAACATGAGAAAAAAAAAAAACAACCCTTTCAATCACATGCTTGGGATATTTTTTATGCTTATATGCATGCCTGACAACATCGGCGCATGCTCCTAATGAGACAACAGATGGTGTCCTGGGGTATTTTCTCGCAGATCTGGACCAGGGCATTACTGAGCTCCTGAACAGACTGATGTGCAACCTGGTGGTGTTGGATGGACAGAAACATAATGTCCCAGAAGTTTTCTATTGGATTTGGTTCAGGCGAGCATGGGGGCATGGTATCAATTCCTTCATCCTCCATGAACTGGCTGAATACTCTTGCCACATGAGGATGGGCATTGTCGTGCACCAGGAAGAATCAAGGACTCAATACTCCAGCGTAGGGTCTGACAATGGGTCCAAGGATTTCATCCCGATACCTAATGGCAGTCAGGGTGCCATTATCTAGCCTGTAGAGGTCTGTGCATCCCTCCATGGATAAGCCTCCCCAGATGATCACTGACCCACCACCAAACCGGTCATGTTGAATGATGTTACAGGCAGTATAACGTTCTCCACAGCTTCTCCAGACCCTTTCATGTCTGTCACATGTGCTCTGGGTGAACCTGCTCTTATCTGTAAAAAGCATAGGGCGCCAATGGCGGACCTGCCAATTCTAGTGTTCAATGGCAAATACCAATTAAACTCCATGGTGCCAGGCAGTGAGCACAAACCACTAGAGGATGTCGGGCCCTCAGGCCACCTTCATGAAGTCTGTTTCTGATTGTTTGGTCAGAGACATTCACACCAGTGGCCTGCTGGAGGTCATTTTGTAGGGCTCTGGCAGATACCGGTCCTGCTGATGGGTTAAGGACATTCTACAGCCCTGTCCAGCTCTCCTAGAGTAACTGCCTGTTTCTTGGAATCTCCTCCATGCTTTGGAGACTGTGCTGGGAGACACAGCAAACCTTCTGGCAATGGCACGTATTTATGTGCCATCCTGGAGGAGTTGGACTGCCTGTGCAATCTCTATAGGGTCCAGGTATTGCCTCATGCCAGTAGTGACACTGCACCTAGCCAAATGCAAAACTTGTGAAAAACAGCCAGACAAGGTGAGTAGGGAAAAACAATGCCAGTGGCCTCCGCCTGTAAAACTATTCCTGTTTTGGAGGTCGTCTCATTGTTGCTTATCTAGTGCACCTGTTGTTAATTTCCTTAATACCAAAGCAGCTGAAACTGATTAACAACACCCTCTGCCAGTGTGTTTGTGTACTTTGTGAGGTGCTTAACTCCCAGGAGTTTATTTGACTTGATGCTATACTCTGATTAAAAAGTGTTCCTTTAATTTTTTTGAGCAGTGTATATTTAAAAAAGAGTTAGGCATCCCTTAAGTCGGAGGAATAGGTTCTGCAAGTGTAGATGGTAGCTTTTTTTTCAACGATACAAACAGATTTACATTTTTAATCACAACATTTTCAGGGATGGCTTTACAACCTGGCTAGTATACACTGTCTTGTCCCTATGCAAAAATAAAAAAGGCACAGAGCAGCTGCATACCTTCCAAATGCTGCTTGTGTGTACTTTCCCTCCTCCTCTCCCCAGGTGTGCATATAGGCCATTTTTGGAGAGGGTGTATACACATACCAGGCCTTCACCAAAGCTCTACTGTGTCCTATTAGAACTTCACTGTGAACTGTAAGAGACAAGTGAAGATAAACAATATGGGAGTATATCAGGCAGGCTTTTGGGGTGCACCAGAAACCTACAGGAGTGACAATCACATTGCACTGTATTTTGCAAAAGGCACAGTTCATTGTAATATAATTAGTCCTCTTGTCTGCATGGGACATTTTACTCTTAAGCCCCATACACACGGTCGGACTTTTTCATCAATTTGGTCCGATCGGACAAGGTTGTTGAAAAATCAGACCGTGTGTATGCACCATCGGACAGTGTTCGTCGGTTTGTCCGTCGGACAAAGTCTTATCTCCTGCTGGAAAGATTTCCCGTCAACCCGGTCCGATCACACCAAATCCGAGCGTGTGTACGCTTGTCCGACGGACAAAGTGCTACGCATGCTCAGAAGAAATTCTGTGACGGAAGCGCTCGGTCAGGTAAAACTACCTTTCCTAATCGACACAGCACATTCGTCACGCTGCAATGTTAAAATGTCTTTAATGCAGCGCATTCTCTTTTTCTTTACAATGCAACAAGAATGACATCTTTTAGCTGCTCCTATTCACCCGCACTTCTCACAAACTTACTTCTTTATTACTTTGCAGCATTTATACACTACATGTTTATTTTTACTCAGATCGTAATACAATCTTTCTTATTTTTTTACCCAGATTTTTTTTTTTTGGGGGAATACATATTTGAAGGAGATTTTTTTTTTTTTGGAGGGGGTTTGTATGTCTCAACTTAGCAAAACCACATTATTAACATTTGTATTTCTTGCTTACATTTACTAGGAGTTTGTTGGTTGTTGGTGCCCCTTGTTAATTCTAGGATTAGTGAAATGTACCTGCCTACTCAAAGAAAAACTGTCATTGTAGAAAAGTAAAACACAATAGTCAATGATTATTTCAAATCAAAAAAACCTTTATTTAGGTCTCAGCAACAGACCAAAGAGGAACGCAGCCATGGTGAAACTTGGGGAATTTGCAAAGCCTTGGACACCCATGGCAACCATCATTTTACAGACTTAAACAATTGGGGGCATGAAGACTACCTATCTAAATAATAAGGGAGCGCAATCTGGTCCTGAAGTCCAAAACATCCGGAACTGCAGCAGATGCCATCTAGGTCCCCAGGCTCTGGTACTACGAGAGGCTCCATCTTCTCTCAGACCAGACTGAGTCCAGGTTGTCACTCTCTTGTCTTCCTTGTACGCTTCCTTCCACGCCGTGGTGCTGGTGCTGGTGGGGTGGCAGAAGGAGGAGGAGGAGGCGGAGCAAGGTCACTCTCGCAAACATGTGTGAGGGGAGTCATCTCCCCAGCCATCCCCTCATTTAGTATTTTGAGGATGACCTCCTCACACATGCTGCGTTGCCCCGCCTCCATACCCGTAAATTTACTTGTAACCAAGGAGGCAAAGGCCTCCTCGTAGGTGGGTGTGGCATAGAGGGAGGCTGAGGCATCTTTTATCAGCTGGAGCGCTGACTCTCCCACCTCCCCCATGTTTTTCGCCCTTCTGTAGGGAAGGCGGAGGGGAGAGACTTGGGAGACAGTCAGGCTCCTACGCCTACCCCCCTCTTGGCTGCCACTACCCCCTGCCTCCTCCTGACTGCCACCTTCCACAGCCACCTCCTGGCTGAGGTCTTCCTGTGTATGAAAAAGGGACATAGTTTCAGTTATTTGTTCATCAAACACACACAATTCTCATCTAGTGACTGTTGCAAAATGTTTTCAAATACAAAACCATACAATTCTCAGCCCTGCAGTTTAGATTCTTCCCAAAAATGTCTCCCACACCACTGTCTGTTGATATGTCAATCACGTTAGGAAATAAGCAATTGGGGATCCTGAATTAACTGAACATCATTCATTATTCAACAAACTGGTTCCAAAACTACTATACCTGGAACAAGCTGGGCACCTGCACATATTCCTGACTGGAAGGCCCAGGTTGGTCCTCGGAATCCTCATCAAGGGTGGCGTGCGTGGAAGGACGCGTGCAAGGAAGAGTCGAGAGTGACTTCCTGACAGTAGCCTGGTCTTTGAGAAAGTGGAGCCTGTCATAGTACCAGAGCGTGGGGACATGGACATCAGCTGCTGCAGCTCCAGATGCTTGTGACTTCAGGACCTTATTGCGCTCCCGGAAATAGGTAGTCTTCATGTTGGTGATCTTCACTTTTAAGTTTGCGACGGTTGCCATGGGCAGGGTAGGCTTTACAAATGCCACCAGTTTCAGCAGGGCTGCGTACCTCTTTGGTCTGTTGCTATAATCCCTGTGTTTTGCCTGCCATAAGAGGGGGAATTGCCGGTATTTATCAATGAAGTGTGGGAGAAAGCTCACGTTGTAGAAGGCATCCATCACCTCTGCAAGACACAACGCCACACAAAACAATATAAATAATGTCAGCCTAAACTCTCCTAATCTTCTCCATAAAGAAGCCTCAAGTTCTAATCAGTCTAGGCTAGTTATGTACCAACGTCAAATTGTACCTTCGTTTGTAGCGATCGTCTCGTGCGTGAGCTTTCTCTCCCCTCGTCTCCCAGATCGTGGCTACGACACAGGCGTGTGACGTTTTATATACACTGCGCATGCTTCAAACTCCGCCCGCCCCTGACGATCTTTCTCGTCTATTCCCCACCCCTTCTCTTTACGGCGTAGTGGGGAGAGCACATGGCGGGGACACAGCAGGTGCGCCACAAATATCCCACCAACGAGGAGGAGGACGAGGAAAGTCCGGAGGCAGAAACGTCCCGATCCCGGAACCTGAAATTCAAGGCCTCCAATATGTCATTTGGAGAAATGTTGGAGATGGTGGACATATTAAAGAGGAGCGACTATGATGGGAAGTATGGGCCTTACCTCAACCCCAATGTCCGCAAGGCCAAGATCATGTCTAAAGTTGTGAGAAGGCTGTACAATAATTTTGGGGTACAACGATCCAAGGAGCAACTCAGGAAACGCTGGTCAGACCTGAAACTGAGGGAGGCCGATCAGTACAGAAAGATCAAGAGAATTCTTCAAAAAAGTAAGTAGTTGTGTTTTGTGTTTGATTTCTTGCTTGCATACTGCTCCATTGTGTTTTGATTTTTACCAAGTTGTACATTCCAAAATGGCCACTTTCAGGTTCGTCTGTGCATTCGATCGTACTCAGCCTCGATCTTTCTGCCACTGTCATGGTCGTGTGTGTGTGCATTCGATCGTACGCAACCTCGATCGTTCGGCCACTTATAATACGATGTTTGGTGAAGTTTTTATTGAAAGGAAGTTTGTTCTCACTAGAGATGTCAGCAAGAGCGTAAACCAAATTTTGTCAATGTAAAGGAGAGGTCACTCAGTAGCTGTTTACCCATCTGGACTCTAGAGCACTAGTGCTGGGACACCCAAACCCCCTTTTTATTATGCTTTTCCACACATGTGCTCCAGTGGATACTAGAGGGGGGTCTCCATCACACAAACTTCTACCAAAAAGCTAGTCAGTTTAGCACCTTTACAAAGTGACTTCATTCATGTAGTTGACATTTGTAACTGGCCAAACTAAAATAGTGTCCGTCACTTTCAAGCAATGTTTGTCATTTCCTATTTCTGCCCTCAATAGCTTGTGTTGCTAAATCTTCCTTTTGGACATTCTCATAGGGGAGCGAAAACTTGGGCCGTCTGAGGAAACCCCCAAACCAACACCTACCAAAAAAGGGGAAAGAGCAGAAGCAGAGGAGGAGGAGGAGGAGGAAGGAGAGATCATCGAACTTGGAGAAATTGTCACCACAACAGGTGAGTGTGGGAGAACACAGCTACTGGTAAGCTAATCCATGTATGGCTGCCTCATTTCCAACACCCCATTTTTGTTTGTTTGTGGTTTTTAGGTGACGTGGATGTTGTGGAAGAAAAATCGCACTTTACCACAGAGAGTGCCCACGTACTCATCGGAGAGATAATGGTCTGCAATAGAGATCTAGATTACATAAAGCAAAACATCAATGATGTTCAACAAAAATTGAAGAACATCATTGATATTTTAGGAAAAATATGAAAACGCACCAAGTAATTAACACACATTTGTGCCAGCTTCAGAACACATTTGCAACTTAAAAACTGTCTGAAATTTGGAACATGCACACATTGTGTCCACATGTGCTAGCTCCCACCATGGTGGATGAATGGCAACGTTTTTTTGGGGGTGCAAACACTTTACGAACTACGAAAGTGGTTGTGGTGAAGGGGTTGCACCCCCAAAAAAACGTCCATTCATCCCCATGATGGAAAATGGCACTTTTGAAGCTTCTAGGCATGTGTTTTCCCATCTAATGACCATTTTCAGACCCAAATTGTGTGCATGTTCCAAATTTCCACTTTTCGGGGGTGACCCCCCCATGTGATGAAGGCAAGATCAAACACACTTTGAACATATAGTCATGTCTGATCTTGTCTTCACTTTACAAAGTTGAACTTTCCAAGTTCCTAGGTTCTGTTTTGCTCCATGCCTGGTTTTACCAATTGCGGAATGTTTGTAAACAATGTTGTAAATAACCAAGATGTTGTCAGTTTTGGCGTGAAGATTGTAAACGCACTTGGGAATGTTTTCCTAGTAAACTTTTATTTTTCTAAATGTGTGGCTTCCTTATTTAAAAAACACAATGCATTATGTATGTAAAATGAAAAGGATATGGGGGGCAATGGGTGTTATTTACTAAAGGCAAATCCACTTTGCACTCCAATTTTCTTTCCCGGGGAACTTTTTCAATGCACTTGTAGAGCATAGCGGATTTGACTTATGTAAATGACACCCACAGTGCTTTGTACGAAAACACGGAGCACAGCATTTTGGAGAATACACACATGTCAGACCTGGTGATGAAAAGGAGTATTTTGGGTGTCAGTTATGCAGTACAAACCTTCTCTAGACCAAAGATTAGGTAGCAAACACACAACATGAGAATAATCTTTTTGGGAAGAAGAGACTGTTACCTCCTTTTGCCCAGAAAGTGCATTCCCACTGTCGAAGGCAAAGGGAAAAAATGTCAAAGTAAAATAAGCTAAAAAGAAGACTGAAATGACATGAAATCATAGGTTGGTTAAAATATCAGATTTATTAAAAAATGCCTCTCACACATCGTCAGGCAGAGCAATGGCCCCCCTACCCACAAAGTACTGCATATATTGGTCCCGGACCACACGGGCATTTAGAGGGGGCAAGCCTGGACGTGCCACTCGAAGGGCTGTGAGTTCGGCATTTGGAGGGCCCTCCACATCTGGGCCAACGGGCACCACATAGTTCCTGTTATGTCTTTTGAGGAAGTTGTGCAATATGCAACAGGCAAGAACTATGTGGTTGAGTTTGTATTCCGCCAAGTTAAATGCCGTCAGGAACAGGCGGAAGCGGCTGGCCAGGATGCCAAAAGCGTTCTCCACAACTCTTCTGGCTCTGGACAGCCTGTAGTTGAAGACCCTCTGGTCCGGGGTGAGGGTCCTCATCGGGAACGGCCTCATCACATGGGGAGTCAACGCAAACGCTTCATCTGCGACAAAGACGAAGGGGAGTCCTTCGGCATTCTCCTCTGGAGGTGGCAAGCACAGACTGCCACTTTGGAGACGCCAGTAGAACTCCGTGTGCGTAATGGCCCCACCATCCGATATCCGGCCGTTCATCCCCACGTCCACATACATAAACTCGTATGTTGCCGACACCACCGCCAACATCACTACACTATTAAACCCTTTATAATTATAATAGTAGGACCCCGAGTTGGGCGGTGGGACGATGCGGACGTGTTTCCCATCAATTGCCCCTCCGCAGTTAGGAAAGTCCCAACGGCTGGCAAAGTGGGAGGCCACAGTCTGCCATTCCTGTGGCGTGGAAGGGAACTGTGGAGTGAAACAAGAAAAAAAAAATAGTCACTTTGCACCTAAACATTGCAAGCAGATTAGACAATCAACATCTTGGAACAAGAGCATTGTCTAAAATTGGAGGCTGGAAAGTATTTGCACAGAAAAGTAGAGGCTCCCCTTCACAGATTACTCACCCCCCCATCAATCCCCCCACTTCTGATGGGCCATTGGCAATAACTAGGGGTTTTGGGGGGGGGGGTGGTGGACAGCTAACCCTCTGCACTTCATTGATTGGCAAATGGCTCAATAATGTGGGCTAGTTTGGCCAGACCCTCTGTACTTAACACTATTGGCAGGCCACAGGAAAGATCAAATAACATTTCAACCCCCCCCCCCCCCCCCCCCCCCAAAAGGCAGGCACAGTGTGACATTATTAAATTACCAAGCAAGCTAATAGGAGGGAAAGAAGACAAAAAAATAGGAAATGGAATGTATGGAGGCAGTCCCTTGCACTACATGCTTTGCTGAATTCATCCCTAAAGATGCGCACTATAAAGAGGTAGGTATATAGTGTGTATGGACCTTGGGAAAGCCAGCAGATAAAGGATTGGTACCATCTGACAGAGCAGTTGGGGGAGGGGGTTCCTAATGAGTTTGCCCCCCCCCCCCCACCAAAAGAACAAAAAAAGGGGGCTCTACATGAAGTAAACCACACAGCAAACATTTGTGCATATTTTAGGGGGTGTTTTGGGGCAAACAATACTATGCAGCAGACAAAAGACATTGCTTAAGTGACTAGGCCATAGGTGTCTATTGGGGCAGAAGAGCATGCTGGTGAGGTAAGTGAAGGGAAAAATGCATGAAGGAGAAAAGGGGCACAGCATATTAGAACATATTGCAATCATGGTAATTAGGGAAGGAGGTCAAAAATACAAGTCATTAGCAAACAGAGCATACATAGAAGGGAATAGTAAAGTAGAAATGTTACCTTAATATAGTCCTCCTGCAGGACCTGAATGATGGCAGAACAGGTCTCTGGAATAATGATTCCCAGGGCCTGGGGAGAGATACCTGAAGAGAACTTCAAATCCTGAAGACTTCTCCCTGTCGCCAAGTACCTCAACGTGGCAACAAGCCTCTGCTCCGGAGTAATGGCTTGTCTCATGCAGGTATCCTGCCGGCTGATAAAGGGGGTCAGCAAAGCCAAAAGACGGTGAAAATCGGGGTCCGTCATCCTGAGAAAGTTCCTGAAATCATCAGGATTATTCTCCCGGATCTCACGAAGCAAAGGCATGTGCGAGAACTGGTCACGCTGAAGCAACCAATTCTTGGTCCACATACTCCTCGTCACTCTGTTCATGGACGGGTCTTGGGTCAAAGCTAAAAGCCCGACACCAATTCCGCGTACAGCACGAACTCGGCGACGAGTACGCACGGGAAACATCGCTCAGAAGGTCACAAAAGGTCGGCTGGTCAGAACGGACAAACAGAAAGCACCGATAAACAGCAAGGCCTGAAAGAACGAAGTGAATACCAGCAACGAGCAGACAATAAGCAGTGCAAATCAAAGCGTCCTATATCAAGATATAGGCCGCAATGACCAACAAATGCGAACTGACTACACGCACTAATAAACAGATACGCACGACAAGCACAAACTGAAGAGCAGTAACGATCTGAGTCAGAAAACTGAGAAGCGCGAATCTTAAGTCACCAAACTTCCACTAACTCTCGATAAACACGGGATCAGCAGAAGGAGCCCAACGGGTGCCTGACGTGGTGCTGAACTTCCCTTTTGTAATCTCGTGGACGACGACTTACGTCACGACGTTCTTCCGGACCGGATATTCCGACAACGTAGTCCGACCGTGTGTACGCAACGCCAACATCGGACAAAGTACGTCGGACAAAGTCCGACTGACCTGGTCCGCGGATTGTCCGAGCGTGTGTATGGGGCTTAAAGGTGAACAATGTCTATAAAAAAGAAAAGGCCTATGGCAGAAATCTGAGCTTTGGTAGGACAAAAAGCCAAACACTGGTCCATTCTGTCACCCTCCACTGCTATTTTTGTATGTTTTAATTTATTTACACTATTTATGGATTGACTTTTTTAAATCTTTTTAATTTATTATTTGCAATTATATTTTTTTATTTTCACGCAAGGCCTCTTGTTTAAGCTAACAAGGTGAGCAGGGACTCAGTAAGGCTGTAAGTGGAATGTTTTCAAGCAATCATAATTCCTGAATTTAAGACAGAGTAGGACTGACATTTTCTGCTACAACACAGATGTGTATATTGATCACATGATTTTGCTATGTCTCTGCATGAGTAACAAAGATATTACACTGAATGCAATTGAAACGCTAGATCAAAAGAGGAATGATATGGATGCCAAAGCACAAAGTTTCAGTGCTGCTTAGTTTGTTGTGTTGATCGCATGGAGACAAAGCACAGAACAGAATAAATCAGAACACATAAATATTTTTTGTCAAAGCAGACATTACTTCCTTGTCTGACAAAGATAATGAGTTTGATGATAATACACCACTTCACTTTGTTTAACCACTTGAGTCCCCAGCGCCACTTTAAAATGGTGCTGCAAAAATGGCTACTTGTCCCAGTGCTGTTTTAAAGTGGCAGTGTGGATCATGTGGGTCTCAGTAGGGGTAAGAGCTGGGATCACCAGCTGTCTGTGACAGCTGGCATCCATGCTAAGGATTGAACATTTCAGCTCCTGGGCTTCCGATGCTTTCACAGGAGAGCTGTGCACAAGTTTCTCCACTCAATAGTTAAAAGTCTGAGAAAGATACCCAGGGTAGTTGGTCCATCTGTAAGACTAGGGCCACAACCCACCCATTCCAAACCACTAGGTCCATCATAATAATTTCCAGGGCTTCTGAAAAGACTCAATGACTCATGATCCATCTCTCTGGGGAAATTATTTCAATGAAAATGGTATGAGGTTGGCAGTTACCAGGCAATGGATGTCACCCGGCACCCACCGATGGTCAGGAAGAGAGGCTGGACAGCTCCGTTCTGACAGCAGGGATGTGATAGATTTTCTTTCCCTGTAAAACACCTCACAAAGTACACAAACACACTGGCTAGACACACATTGAACCCTGTGATTGTCCTAGATCTTTAACCCCTTCCCAACCATTACTAATATAAAAAAAATAATACAAATTCCAGTATATATCCCATAGTTTGTAGATGCTATAACTTTTGTGCATACCAATCAATAAATGCTTATTCGTTTTTTGTTACCAAAAATATGTAGCAGAATATATATTGGTCTACATTTATGAAGAAATTCGATTTATGTTATTTTTTATTGGATATTTTTTTTAGCAGAAAGTAAAAAAAAAATATCTATATTTTTTTAAATTGTCTGTCTTTTTTTGTTTATACCATAGCACAAAAAAAAAAATGAAATGGTGATCAAGTACCACCAAACGAAAGCTCTATTTCTGGGAAAAAAATTCTAATTTTATTTGAGTACAGCATTGCATGACCGAGCAATTGTCAGTTAAAGTAACGCAGTGCTGTATCACAAGAAATGGCTTGGTCATGAAGGGGGTAGATCTTCCTGGAGGTTAAGAAAGAGGAATAGACAAGACAGGTTTTTACGTAATGTAAAAACCAAGATAATTCTACACTGGGGAAGAATAGAAAATATACTGTACTTAATTTGCATAGAACTCCATCAAAATACATCAACATAATAAAATAAGTGTGTTGAAAAAAAAATATTCAGATCCTTTAAACAAATAAGTCCCATTTCATGAATTTAAAAGAAATCGAAAAAAATTGGTAATTCATGTGCAACATCCAAAAAATAAAAAGGTTTATAGTCCCAAGTCCAAGTGCAAGTGAATACCGCTCTTAACCAATAAGTATAAGCAATCAAAGAAATAAAGAGTTGTCGTATCCAATGCTGATCACCACAGTAATATCATCTGTAATATAAGATAAGGCTGTCTCCTTACCAGATAGTGTGGACCATATTAAATGGTCAACAGCGCATTTTAAATACCCCCAATGTCTTCCTGTCCCTTCTCATCCTCTTGCTGCGAGCTCTTCCAGAAATGTAATGCATAGCAAGAAAACTACATCTCACAGCGCAATATGTTTAACCACTTCAATACAGGGCTTTTAAACACCCTTCCTTACCAGAGCACTTTTTGCGATTCGGCACTGCGTCGCTTTAACTAACAATTGCGCGGTCGTGCGACGTTACACCCAAACAAAATTGACGTCCTTTTTTTCCTACAAATAGAGCTTTCTTTTGGTGGTATTTGATTGCCCCTGCGATTTTTATTTTTTGCGCTATAAACAAAAGAAGAGCGACAATTTTGAAAAAAAACACAATATTTTTTACTTTTTGCTATAATAAATATCCAATTTTTTTTTAAAAAAAACTATTTTTTTCCTCAGTTTAGGCCGATACGTATTCTTCTACATATTTTTGGTAAAAAAAAATCGCAATAAGCGTATATTGATCGGTTTGCGCAAAAGTTATAGCGTCTACAAAATAGGGGATAGATTTATTGAATTTTTTTTTTTTTTTTTTTTACTAGTAATGGCGGGGATCTGCGATTTTTTTTTTCGTGACTGCGACATTGCGGCGGACACTTCGGACACTTTTGACACATTTTTGGAACCATTCACATTTACACAGCGATCATTGCTATAAAATTGCAATGATTACTGTGTAAATGTGACTGGCAGGGAAGGGGTTAACACTAGAGGGCGCTGGAGGGGTTAATGTGTGTCCCTAATAGGAGTGATTCTAACTGTAGGGGGAGGGGACTTAAGGGGAGGAGACCGATCATGTGATCCTCCGTACTGGGATCACATGATCGGTCTCCGCCCCGCTGACAGGACGTGGAGCTGTGTGTTTACACACACAGCTCCACGGTCCCGCCCGGTCCCGTTGTTTTAACGGGCAATCGCGGGTGCCCGGCGGACATCGCGGCCGCCGGGCACTCGCACCGGGTCCCGAGCGATGCCGTGGGCGCGCGTGCGCCGCCGGCGGCGCGCGCGCGCCCCCCCAGGCGGCCGGGAATCCGAAGACGTCATATGACGCCCACCCAGGATGGTAGATCCACCTTGTGGGCGTCATATGACTATGGCCGGGTATTGAAGCGGTTAAAGAATCTGTATCTTTAATAATAGAAGTGCACTTACATATTTTCCACAGTAAAATTGCATTAAAAGATGCACAGAGCGTTTTCCAAGCAGGCAATCTCCAAACACCGGTGTTCCAGCAGTCAGATAGCATAAAGGCATCACGTTTAGGCCCTATCCGACGTACGTTTGGTCAAAGAATGATGTCTTCAGGGGAATTGGGCAAACCCCTGAATACCCCTGAAGCATAATTCTTTAACCAAACGTACGTCGGATAGGGCCTACACACCTTTACGCTACCTGACTGTCGGAACGCCGGTGTTTGGAGAGTGCTTGCTCGGGAAACCGCTCTGTGCATCTTTTAATGCGAATACATCACTTTTCATTTCCCCCGGATGTAAACAGAGCAGTTTTAAAAAAAGAAACACATTTGATCACATCGATCTTGGTGTGATCAAATGCTTTTAAGGGCAGAGGAGGGATCTGGGGAAGACCCTAGATCTCTCCATAAAGAGTACCTGTCACATGCTTACTGTTTACTATGTCAAGACAGCTTACCACTGCAATAAAAGAAACTAAGCCCTTGCAAGTTTATATTAAAAAAAAAAATACCTCCCTTAAAAAAACCTAAACCCCAATCTTAAAACACTAATGCCCCGTACACACGGTCGGAAAATCCGACCACAAAATCCATCGGATTTTTTCCGACGGATTTTGTCCGACACTGTTGTTGCATACACACGGTCGGACAAAGTTGTCGGAAAATCCGATCATTCTGAACGTGGTGACGTTTGTTGCCTACGACGGGACTACGTAGAGGCTAGTAGCCAATAGCTTGGGTCTTGTAATTTGATCTGAGCATGCGTGGCACTTTGTCCGTCGGAATTCGCTACACACGATCGTAAAAAGTCCGATAGGACTTTGTTGTCGAAAATTTGAGAGCAGGAGGTAAAACTTTGTCCGTCGGAAAATCCGACGGAAAAAGTCAGATGTAGCCTACACACGGTCGGAATTTCCGACAACATTGTCCGATAGAACATTTTCCGTCGGACAATCCGACCGTGTGTACGGGGCATTACTCTCTATATGTTTTAACCTAACTGAAAGTAGAACAAAAAGCATGAAAATGTGAAGTAAAAGAAAAAACCTAATAAAGCACACATAAAATTAAAGGTAGCAACAGCTAAACAGCAAGTGACACACAAAAGAATGTAGTCCTAAAAAGGATAGTTAGGTCTATGCGCTGTGATAACAAAAGAGGTACAAATAATATGTAGCCAAACACACTGCAATTCACAGTAATGTAGCACAATAAAGCACCATGTATAACATTGTAGAACACTTTAAAGCAATGTATAGGTTGACCCCAAGAATTTACCCGCGGCTGTGACGGCCATTTTTAACCAAATACTCCAACGCCCCAAAGATGACCTGATCGAACTGGACCGAGTGCACCGTACCTCGGGCCCTCGCACCCCTGACCCCTCCTTTGTGCGCGACACCCTATGTCGCATCCACTTTTACAAAATTAAGGAGGACATCATGAGGGCCGCCAGCACACAGCAGTCAATCCTCTTCAACGGCACACCCGTCATGCTTCTCCCAGATCTCTCCCGCCAAACACTGGCTATGCGGAAATCACTGAGGCCCCTCACGCAACTCCTGCAAACAAGGCAAATTAAATACCAGTGGCGTTTCCCCTTCCACCTCCGAGTCCACCACAAAGGTAAAGTCGCCATATTCCGCACGCTGGGTGACCTGCCGACATTCCTCAGCACTCTTGAAGTACCTCAAGTCGCACTACCCGACTGGCCGTTTGCACCGACCACCCCGGGCCTACCCTACACCCCACATTGGCAGAAGCAAGGTCGCAAACGCACCCCTCGGTCTCCACAGCACCAGGACCCCAATGACTGAAACACTCCAGTGGGCCGCCCCGGGCCTGTTGTCCTCCTCTCTTTTGCTCCCCACCGCTGGGGTTCTTCCCCTTGTGATATGCTTAGACCCATGTGGGTTGGAAATCTCAACCCCTAACTAACCCTCCTTTTCTTACAGGTTTTTTATGTATTTTACATGCCTTTTTCCCATGTACCCCCTCCCCCCCACTCCGACAATTGGAGTGCTGCACGGTTACTTTCTCCTCTACCAATGCACAGGTTCCAGGACTTGTCCTCGCACCCCACCGCCTGCTACAAATCCCCCTGTGTTGTGTTGTCCTCAACGAAACCTTACAGTTACTGTTATGCTCAGCCTGTTCCCTGCACAAGGCCTGATGCACACCCATACCCCCGTGCAACATAAATGTTATGCCTCTTTCTTGTTTTTTTTTTTTTTTTTTTTATGCCGGTTTACTGATGCACTTTTTTGAAGACCACTAAGATAACCTTAATTAAGATGATGTTTAGTACAATACTCAGGTCGCAATTGATACTGCTCCATATGTGGAGCCGAGGCGAAGGGAGCTGCCCTGCTCTGTGGTCTCGCTTTGCACCCCCCCCCCTTTTTGGGTTTTTTGTTTATCTGTCACCCCTCGGTGATCCAATAGACACTGAGGAGCGCACTGATATGTGCCTTTATAAAAGGCCTTTTTCTTTTTTGTTACTTGCCTTTTGGAGCCACCTAGTGGCCTTTTTTGTTTTTGTTTCTTTTTTGGTTACTCCTTTTTCCTGCCTGACCCATTGGCCCCATCTCCCACGATTGGCTCGCAACATTTATGAGTTACTCGCTCTCCTGGTTATTATAGTGGGAGGAAGTGGCCATGTCTATGACTGCTGGTACCTCCTGCTTGAGATTACTTTTCTGCCTTCTCTAGTCCTTCTCACTTTTCTTTTCTCCTCATCTTCTCTTTACCTGTACCTTCCTACCCTCCCCTCCCTCCTTTACCCTCCTTCAACAAGAACTAACTCCCGCCCCCTACCCCCAAAAAATCTAATCACAACGCCACCTATCAAAGTGACCCTGAACCTCATTCCCATAACCTCCCATGGCTAACGACGGTTCAATAACTTTCGCCTCCTTTAACTGCAGAGGCTTTAACACACCTGAGAAGCGGAGTCAGACACTCTACCATTTTCATAAAAAATTTATCAAAATTTTGCTCCTCCAGGAAACGCATTTTCGTGCAGGAGCAATCCCAGCCATACGCAATAGGTATTACTCGCAATGGTTCCACAGTGTCAATCCCCAATCCAAATCTAAAGGGGTGTCTGTTGCCTTCCATAAGTCTTTTAACCCGGAGGTTTTGGATTCTCTCATAGATGACTCTGGTCGCTACATATTTTTGAAACTGAAACTAAACGATTTTCTCTTTACAGTGGCTAATATCTATGTGCCTAATGCGGGCCAGGCTCGGTTCCTCTCAACGGTCCTCACCAGACTATCCTCCTTTGGAGGGACAGCTCTCATCATCAGAGGCGATCTCAATGTAGCCCTATCCCCACCCGCAGACACATCCTCTGGTAAGTCCTCTGTTCCATACTCCACCTTGACACGCATCAAATCACTATTTCATTCATCCCATCTGGTGGATGCCTGGCGGATCCAGCATCCCACAGATAGGGATTACAGTTATTTCTCAGTAGCACACAACTCCTACAGCAGGTTAGACCATTTCCTCATCTCACAATCACTGCTTGACACACTTCTACAGACCTCGATCGGTACCATACTGTGGTCCGACCATGCCCCCGTCTATTTGACTCTAGTTCGCCCCCCCGCTACCCGCCGGGGGGCTAGCTGGAGACTTAATGACAATTTACTACGAGACACTGTATGTGTAGCGGATGTCTCTACAGCCATTAGAAACTTTATAGGAGACCACTCATCTGACACGACCTCCCCACTGAACCAATGGGACACACTTAAATGTGTGATACGGGGCACCTTCATACAGCACTGATCCCGCCTAAAGAAGGCCAGAGCCCATGACATACACAAACTCCTCACTACGATAGCAGAACTTGAACCCCTCCACAAACGGGACCTGGACCCTGCCGTATATGTCCAGCTCTCTAATGCCCGCAGGGATTTACTTCAGCTCCTCGATGCGCACTCCTGTGGAAGACCGATAGAGTCGAAACGCGTCGGGCCTGCTGTCTCACACCCCTCATATTGCCGACCCATTTTACTTTCTCGAGATTTTATTTATTTTTGTCACATTACTATGTGAATAAATTTTACATATACTTTATTGACCTGCACCATCGGAGTTGTCTCCATTTTTTATCCTGTTTTTCCCGGTCCTTGGGATCATCCACTTTGATATCGAATGCTTGGATGTCTACTGTGTACGGTGACTGCTGACTGATCCGGTGGCCTGTCTTGGAAGCCGTTTTGTGCCAGTTTGCGGAGTTCTCCTCCCGACCCATGGATGCAAGATATTCCACCTTAAAGCCTGTCTGATGTGGATGCCGTATGGTACCTACATCCAACACATCTGGTAAGAGTACATATGCCTCACAATGACATCAGTCAAGCCTGTTTTTATATCCATGTTCCTCTATCTTTGAGTTGATCTGAGGGACTCATCTTTTGGTGTTACCATCAACACGAACTTTATATTTTATTCCAGTTATCACTGGGGTCATTTCTAGTAATAATTTTTACACAATTTGTGTTTTACATTGTTTACGTCTATCATTAGAATGTTGTAATACTTATTCATACTTTGTGCATGTATTAGCGCTACAATTTTTTTTGATTTTGCACTCCTTAATCGCCAGGGACAAAGCACGAAACCATTTTAATCACTAGCAAATAAATGTGGTAAGCACCTGGCTAGGGTCATTCACCCTAGACCCCCACGGCATTCTATCCCTTTTATCGTTCAACCGGACCAAACGAAAACATTTAACACCTCAGGGATATCTGCATCCTTCAGGCAATACTACTCACAACTGTATAACCTCCCTCGCACAGTCCCTAACGCTCGGTCCCCCCCTTCCAACGACCCTATACAAGAATACATCCTAGAGACAGCCCTGCCCACTGTTGACGAACCAGACGCGACAGCCCTTGACGAGCCCCTGGACACCTCTGAATTCCTGCAGGCCATCAAAGCTCTTAAAGTAGGCAAATGCCCGGGTCCCGACGGCTTTACACCCCGATTCTACAAAACCTTTGCCCCCCAACTTGCACCCCTACTAACAAAGGCCTTTAACTCAGTGGAAAGCTCCAACCTCCCCTCGAAAGAACCCCTATCCGCCAACATCTCCATTATCCCTAAACCAGGTAAAGACCCTTCCCAATGCAGCAGTTATCGGCCCATCTCCCTACTCAACATAGATATCAAACTATTCGCAAAAGTTCTAGCCACCCGTCTATCCCCTATACTACCCAAAGTTATCCATAACGACCAAGTGGGGTTTGTCCCCGGTAGAGAGGCAAG
The DNA here is from genome assembly GCA_028564925.1 of Lithobates sylvaticus. NCBI lineage: Eukaryota > Metazoa > Chordata > Amphibia > Anura > Ranidae > Lithobates > Lithobates sylvaticus. The sequence goes on along the minus strand of CM053029.1, from coordinate 461,461,995 downwards.
GGACAACACCACCAAAACGATACACCTTATCTCCCTGATACAACGTAAAGGTCTAAAAGCTTGCCTATTATCCTTCGATGCTGAAAAGGCCTTCGATAGGGTCAGCTGGAGGTTTCTACAGCTGTCCCTAGCTCAACTCGGCCTCGGGGTCCCCTTTATCTCTAAAGTCATGTCCCTATACTCCAGACCCTCAGCTACGGTCCTAGTCAACGGTACCACATCAGCTCCCTTTAACATTACAAATGGCACCAGGCAGGGCTGTCCCCTATCTCCCCTCCTTTTTGTCATAGTAATCGAACATCTGGCTTGCGCCATACGTCAAAACTCCTCCATTCTCGGCATTCAAACCCCATCTGCCCACCACAAACTCTCCTTATATGCAGACGATCTCCTAGTCTACATCCAAAACCCACACACCTCACTACCGTCCCTTCTCCGAGAATTCCAACGTTTTGGCACCCATAGCAACTTCAAGGTCAACATAACTAAGACAGAAGCACTCAACATATCCCTCACCCCATCCACCCTATCCCTTCTAAAATCCAATTTCTCTTTCCGCTGGCAGGACAAAGGGATCTCTTACCTGGGAATCATTATACCCTCAAACCTAACCAACTTGTTCTCCCTAAACTATATCCCCCTACTCTCCCGAATACGGAAAGACCTAGAGGAATGGGGGGGATCCCCTCTGCCATGGTTCGGCAGGATTAACACCCTAAAGATGGACACCCTACCCAAGCTCCTGTACTTATTCCAAAAGGTTCCCATCCACGTCCCCAAATCCTATTTTGCCTCCCTACGCTCGCTAGCCATTAGATTCATGTGGAGTCGGGGACTTCCCAGAGTTAAATTTAAACTACTCACGCTTCCGAAGACAATGGGAGGTACAGGCCTCCCTGACTTCGAGACCTACCATACGGCCGCTCTTATGGCCCGCACACTAGAATGGTTCCCCCACCCTTTCTGCAAGGCCTCGGTGACAGTTGAACTAGACCTCTCTCCTGTAGACCTCCGGGCCCTACTATGGGGCTACAAACACGAGTACACTCGTCTGACATCCCTATCACCACTGACCTTAGCCTCTTTGCAACTATGGTATAAGAAAGGACTCAACACTACCCTTTCCTCCGACCCAAGCCCCCTGACATCCCTTTTTGACCACCCCGCTCTCCCACAAGGAATAGGGGCAACCACCATAGGATCCTTTAAAGTGGCCACTAGCTCGCACATTTTTACACTCATCACAAGGGACCCCGGTAACCCCGGAATGCCCCGGAGACTGGCTCACAGCCTTACACATGTCTACATTTACCAAACATCTATATTCCTCCTCTCAAATACACCGCAAGCTTACCAGTTTTGAGGAGCTATGTTCGCTCCAAGAAACTCCCAAACACCTCCTTTCCTCCTTATATAACCTACTACTGACCCTAGCACATGACCAACTCCCGCACTATACCAGGATGTGGTCTGCGGACCTGGGTGAAGACATCTCTGCGCCGGAATGGCAAACATCTTTTTATTTTACGCACAAGTCTACCATCTCTTGCTACTCCCAGGAAAAAAATTACAAGCTCCTGTCTAGATGGTATAGGGACCCTGCAACCCTGCACAAAATCTTCCCATCAGCTCCGTCCACCTGTTGGCGCTGTGAAACCTCTGTTGGAACATATATGCATATCTGGTGGGACTGTGAAAGGTTCCGCCCCTTCTGGACGCAGGTATTTGAATGTTATAATCTCGTAGCTGATAGACCAGTTCCTATCTCCCCGAAAATTGCGCTACTCTCCATATTGCCTGGGTCTTTAAAGTCGCAGAAGCAAAGATTGCTCCGTTTCTTTATGTCCTCCGCTAGGCAACTGATACCCGCTTACTGGAAGACAAAGAACACTCCTCCACTGTCACGGTGGGTATCGATTATGAATGACACCATGAGAATGGAGGAGTTGCTGGCACTAGATAATGATACATACACCAAATTTATAGCTCAATGGTCGATATGGCTCCGCTTCTCTTCCTCTGATACCCTGCTGAACAAAACCTCGGACATCTAGGGACATACTAGACTCCCTCCAATCCTACCCCCCCTGGACATAACCCTGATCTCCCCCCTCCCCCTACCTCCCTCCCTCCCCACCTTCCTGCCCACCCCCCACCACCCCATTTCTTCTTTACTTTACTCTACTCTTTTCTCTCTGCTCCTCCTATCTTTCCTTCTCCACGTTACTTACTGTATATTGCTACATTAGGTGACTCATGAACTGCTCTCGCTAACACTACCTCCTGGACCAGAGAACAGGTTCTCTTCCCCACCCTCCGAGCTTGTTGGCGGAAGTCGGCTGTGGACGATAGTCATTGCCTGGCCTCCCGCAATTATACTTCTGTTACCGTTCTTTGTATACACTTACCTCATGTTGTTCACTGTTTTACTGTTTTTTTTTGTGAAATACCAATAAAATATTTTCAACACTAAAGCAATGTATAGCACTGTATGGCACAACTATTTCTCCCGGCAAGCACTGACAACTTTTCATATCTACTCCAACACATACTGACAAATAACTGCTGGGAACCCTGCCTTTTATAGTGAGGGGATGGCATGTTAGAAAATCCCCATTATTGGTCCTTCCAAGCCACCTGACCACAATTTAAGTTTTTAAGTTTAAATCCATTAATGGTAATTTGGTGCTATAGTGATCAACAAACACATTTATTTGCAGTTTTTGTGAATTGGGATGGGTCCAGATGTACAGCCTAAATCTGAGGCTTATCCCTGGTGGTGCCACTGCCAATCAGGTGAGTATCCAGGATTTCTCCAGAGCCTCTCCCATCCTCTGGAACTCGCTACCTCAACCTGTCCGGCTATCCCCTACTCTAGCTACCTTCAGGCGATCCCTGAAAACTCATCTCTACAGGGAAGCCTATCATGTCTCCAACTAATCTTTTCCCACTTCCATCAGCTCATTCCCCACAGTTACAACCTTTTGTATCACCTCCCCCACCCTATTAGATTGTAAGCTCTTCTGAGCAGGGCCCCCTTTAATCCTCTTGTATTTTATTGTATTATAACTGTATTGTCTCCCTTTTAATATTGTAAAGCGCTGCGTAAACTGTTGGCGCTATATAAATCCTGTAATAAATAAAATAAAAATAAATCATAACAGATTTGTGGTAGGGAGTGGCAAACATTACTTTTTTTCTCACAAATTTGGGCTTTAATGACTTACACCAGGCATGTACACTGGTTAAGTCTAAAATGTTTAAAACATGAGAATTATTTAAACCGGTAAAAGAAAAAGAAAAACTAGTTAGCTACACACACACACTGTGTACTGGTATACACAAGACAAAAATCAACAAAAGGTCTTGCACAGGTATTTTTAAAATGTCATGCTATAGGAATCTGAAGTCACTCAGGTATCTTATGAAATGTCATTTTTACAAAGAACATATTTTATATTTTATCTGAATGCCACCATACCAAGTATTCTTACTAAAAACTTTATGATAAATTAACTTTGGATTTGGTTTTGACTCATTTGATTAAATCTCAATCCTTTTTTGTACCTTCCTTTATCTTACATTATATGGTCCAGATATATGCCACATACATTTTAAAAAGCACATTTAAAATCAAAATTGTATCAAGAAATTTTTAATGTATGAGGGCTTCTGCTCCCCAAAATGTTATCATAAGCAAGATTACCTTTTTATATTCTGCTTGATGACATTCCTATGTACTTATAGCTAATCTATCAAATAATGAAAAGGTCATATGCAAAACACAGGGATACTTCTTGTCTTTATTGCTTAATTATAATGCACTGGGTACTCTAAATTGTATTCTTATTAAAGATTCCTCTTACAAAAAGAGCAACCTTGCAAATGCAGCACTGCCTATGAACAGACATGATAGACATACATATTTTTAATAGTTTCTACCATTCTCTAGAACAGGATTTTAGGGTTTTTAACAGTAATGACCACAAAATTTTTTCCAATGGATTTTGTCCGACACTGGTGTTGCATACACACGGTCGGACAAAGTTGTCGGAAAATCTGATCATTCTGAATGTGATGACGTTCGTTGCATACAACGGAACTACGTAGAGGCTATTAGCCAATAGGTTTGGTCTCCTAATTTGATCTGAGCATGCATGGCACTTTGTCCGTCGGAATTCTCTACACACGATCGAAAAAAGTCAGATCGGATTTTGTTGTCGAAAATTTGAGAGCAGGATCTCAAATTTTTTCCGACGGAAAAAGTCAGATGGAGCCCACACACGGTCGGATTTTCCGACAACATGGTCCGACCGGACATTTTCCGTTGGAGATTCCGACTGTGTGTACAGGGCATTAGAGTGATAATGCACTGTTACCAGAGCTATAGTTCTCAGCATGGGGTTTTGGCACCAACAGAAGTAAAATATTTTTTCCTTTGTTGCTAACCTGTGACCCAGCCCTTTCTGTTTAGATCTGAACTCCAGGCAAACAAGGTAAATACACAATTGAAAGACATATACAGTATGCAAACAGTTTTACCTGAAAGGATTTATAATTTTGTGCAGCCAGTCTTCTGATCCATGCAACAAGGCCAAAAAGAACAGCAAGGTCCTTGACCTCCAATGCAGTGGCAACTTGGTCAATGACATGCCCCAGCCTGCAGATTTGACAATAAAGGAGCAACAGCACACTTATAAGTCATTACTTTTTTCTCACGTTCTGTCAACATGTTCCCTGTCAGTAATGGATGAACCAAATCTGAGGTGCTGAAGCTGTGACTGTCACTGCCCGCATACGGGCTCCTGTCACTGTTACTGGCACCTGCTAACTGTCATTGCTCAGCTCACTGGCAACCCAGCGCCCGCCAAGTGTTTCGGGCTCCTGTCACAAAGGATCTGTGTGTGTCTTGACCATCACACGCAGATTCTGTTGTTGGAGCTGCCAGAGGCTGTAGAGGTGGGTTTGGCTTCTCAAGAGGGGGCGGGTCGGTGATGTCATCAACCACCAGAACACAGGAGAAAGGAAATCTCTAATGCTGGTCTGAATTCAGGCTGGGGGAGGATCACTAACCGGATCGATAGCGGGAGCTTTGGGAGAAGCTAACTCTCACATGCTAGACAAGGTCATATCCCCATGGGTACAAGGCTTTTGTTTTGTTTATCAAAAACAAATGGTGAAGCGCTTTCAACAACAGCTATAACCAAGACTTTGAAAAAGGCAATTCGGGTACTACACATCAGATGTGGAGTGATATCATCATGCTCGGCGGAGCTTAGACGCCATTTTGGAGGACTGTGTTTGCCAGTTGTGGAGATATGCCTGTAATACCTTGCTATATGTGAGTGCAACATTTCTGTTTTTTAATAACAATTTAATAGCAGTCTGCACTATCCGGTATCTATCTGTTCCTTTTTTGAGGCTCATCTACTCCTGAGGATCTGATCATCAGGAATCTGCAGTGCATGGAAGAAGTCTGATTCAACACATGTAAAGAAAGCACAATTGATCTCATATATGCTATTGGGGTCCACAGTATTAGGTGAGAGGACACCCATAGGATGTGGTAAAGGGCACTGTGGTATTTTTATTCAAGTTGAAGGATAACAAGAAATCGAAAATTGGCACTGATTGCACAGAGATTGGAAGGTGTATTGGACTAAATTTTTTATGGACTATATGAACTCTTTCACACGTGTATATATTTTAATGCACTATTGTTTGTAATATTTATGATATTTAACACAGGGAAGAGTGCTTTGAATAATTTTTTATTTTGAATTTGAATAATTATTTAATAGGATTGCACAGGTCACTTTAACATATTGGATGTAGCTGTTGTTGAAAGCGCTTCACCATTTGTTTCTGATTTATTTACTTACACAGTGTAGTTATGATACAGGTAGGTGGTAGGACCTTTCCTAATCTAGTGTATTTGATATAGATTTCACCTAGTAGCGCAGAGATATTGTTTCCTTTTTTTTGTTTCATTCCTGAACCTTTAATTCCTGTTAGGAGAATGCCGCATGTGCACCTCCAGGCATCAAAATAGGCTATTTAAACTGGGTCAGCACCCGGACTCAATGCTGTCTGCTCTACAGCGTTCTCTGTGTGTCCCTGCTAACCAGTATCTGATATCTGTTCCTGTTGTTTGACCTGACTTGTTCCTGATGTTCCTGCCTTCTGCCTGACCCTGGCTTGTCTTTGACTCTGCACCTGCCTGCTCCTTCTGCTACTTTGCTGCCAGCCCGTTACCGATCCAGCCTGTACCCTGACTCTGATCCAGCCTCTGCATCAGTTCCTGACTTGTCCGCCTGTGTATGACTTGGCTTGCCTGTACCTTCCTTCTCTCCAGCCCTTTGGGAGCATCCAATCCCACCTGCAGCTGCATCTACTCCTCATTCTGTTGTTTTCCAGTACCAGTCTGTTCCAGCTTCCTGCTTACCGCTGTTCCTGGTCTTCCGCTGTGTCCCTCCACAGTTCCAGTCCAGCTCTGCTGTCAGCGATCCTGCCAGGCACTTGTGCGAATCTGCAGTCCCACGCCTCCTGTCTGCTCTATCAGGGGCCTTGAGTCAGAGGTGTAAGAGAAGAGAGGCCATCCTCTGCATATCAGGCTCTACCACCAGGTATGTAACACACACCTCTTAAAGTCCCACCCGTTGTTGACACAATTTGGTCACACGCAATGTTTGCCATGGCACGCTATGCGCACCACATTATCATTATACTTGAGGTCCCCAAAGGTGTTTCAAGACTTTTACAAACCTAGCAACAACCCTTGCACTATAACAACCATGCCCTCTCTTTTCCACAGAGCACTAAGCACACCACATTTTTATTTATTTTTTTATCCTGTCTCCATGCTGCCAAACAAGCCTACTTTGTCTCTCATTAATACATTGTCATCCAGTCCCCATCGGCTCTTCTCAACCTTTAACTCTCTGCTTCGTCCCCCACCCCCTCTACCCACTAACTGCCCAAGAGATCGACAATCACTTCAAAGACAAGATTGATTTGTGAGGACACCTCAACTGTGCGTACATCTTCCCCACCCAACATACCTTCCCTAACCGCACATTCAACACTCTCCTCTTTTGAATTGGCTACTACTGAAGAGGTTACAAAACTTTTCTCAGATGCCCACCTAACCAATTGTCCCTTGGATCCTGTCCCCTCACAACTACTACAGTCACCCTCTTCTTCTATTCTATGCTCCCTCACTCACATCTTCAATTTCTCCCTCTCTAGTGGCACCTTCCCCTCCCCTGTAAAACATGCGCAGATCACTCCCATACTTAAAAAGCCCTCACTGAACCCCACCAACCTGAACAACTTAAGGCCCATCTCATTGCTCCCATTCACCTCTAAACTTCTAGAATGCTTAGTCTACAACTGTCTTAGCTTTTTCCTCAGTGAAAATAACCTTCTTGACCCCTTACAGTCTGGCTTTCGCTCGCAGGACTCCATGGAAACTGCCTTGCTAAAACTCGCTAACGATTTACTATCTGCTAAAACCAACAGCCAGTAATCCATACTACTACTACTTGACCTCTCTGCAGCCTTTGATACTGTTGACCACCCGCTCCTTCTCAATAAACTCCATTCCCTTGACCTCCAAGATTCTGCTCTATCCTGGTTCTCTGCCTATCTATCACAGCGCTCCTTCAGTGTTACCTACAACTCTGTCTCCTCCTCTCCATTGCCCCTTTCTGTGGGGATCCCCCAAGGCTCTGTTCTTGGACCCTTTCTCTTCTCTATTTACACCTCCTCCCTTGGTTACTTGATAACTACCCACGGCTTCCAATACCACCTATACACCTATGACACACAAATCTATTTGTCTACTCCCCATCTCACTCCTTCAGTCTCCTCTCACATTACTAACTTACCAGCTGACATATCAGCATAGATGTCACACCGCTTCCTTAAACTAAATCTCTCTAAAACTGGGCTAATAATATTGCCCCCCGCCTGTGCCCCCCTCCCTGACTTTTGTATCAAAATCAACAATGCAACCATCAGTCCTTACCCTCACGCCAGGGTACTGTAATTCTAGACACTGACTTGTATTTTCAGCTTCAAGTCCAATCGTTGTCAAAAGTTTGTATAAATCACCTCCGTAACATCTTTAAATCCGCCCCTTTTTAACAATTAAAACCACCAAGCTCCTCATTCACTCCCTCATTATCTCTCGCCTTGACTATTGCAACGCCCTTCTCATTGGCCTGCCTCTCCATAGGCTGCCCCCTCTTCAGTCTATCATGAATGCTGCTGCCATACTTATCCACCTTACCAACTGCTCAGTGTCTGCCAACCCTCTCCTCCAATCCCTACACTGGCTCCCAATCACCCAGCGAATTAAATTCAAAATACTAACTACAACATACCATTCACAACTCTGCCCCAAGCTACATCACCAATCTTGTCTCCAAATATCACCCAAACCATCCTCTCCGATCTTCTCAAGACCTCCTACTCTCAAGCTCTTTTGTCTCCTCCTCCCATGCGTGTCTCCAGGATTTCTCCAGAGCCTCTCCCATCCTCTGGAACTCACTACCTCAACCTGTCCAGCTATCCACTACTCCTGCTACCTTCAGGCGATCTCTGAAAACTCAACTCTTCAGGGAAGCTTATCACGTCTCCAACTAATCTTTTACCACTTCCATCAGCTCATTCCCCACAGCTACAACCTTTTGTACCACCAGCCCCACCCTATTAGATTGTAAGCTCTTCTGAGCAGGGCCCTCTTAATCCTCTTGTATTTTATTGTATTATAACTTTATTGTCTCCCTTTTATAAGGCAAAGTGCTGCGTAAACTGTTGGTGCTATATGAATCCTGTATAATAATAATGAAGCGATGGGGCCCAACTAATTTCATAACGCCCCTGCTGTCAGCACATAAACATTATAGCAGAGCCTAATTGGTTTTAAATAACATCCCTCCTTTCCTAGTCCGAGTGATGTAATATAGGGGATACAGAAGGCTGGCATCAAACTACTTTAAAGTCTGCAAATTCTTACTGTACCTATGCTCCAGTGATGCAACATCTGTGCGATTCGGTACCTGCACCAATATCTTCTTGGTTATCATGATTGGCTAGTGCAGGATTATGTAACACCCATGGATGTGTACAGGGGCTCACTCATTCTAGCACCAAGCATGCCAAGAATGTATACTGAGCTGTGCATAGCATATCTCTTCTACAATAAAGAGCCTTCCTGCTCGACATGTTTTACTTTTTACCTTACAAATTATGTTTAATCATTTTTGGGGTCAAAGTGATTGTAAACGGTCACCTTGTAAAACAACCCATTCAGTTTAACATAGAAATGAAAGGCAAAGCATATTTGTATAGATATTTATTAAAAAAAAAAAACATTATAAATAACTTTTTCCCTTTTTTATAAGTGATCACAGTCCCTCTGTTCTCAGCTGCATAAGAGCTAGAGGGAGGAGAAGAAGCAGCACACTGAGCTTCCCAGTGAATGGCTGTGCAGCGGGGGGCATATCAGGACAAGTCTGAAAAATTAGAGAAGAGCACACTGAGTTCTAAGCATAGCTAGAGAACTGACCACCGTATGCTCTTCTGCTTAGTGTGGTCAGTTTTTAACTGTAAAGCAGAAGGACTGGCAGGAACACCAGTGATTTCACATAACGGAAGCAATTCAAAACGAACACGATACTTCCTCATACAAGTACATGGTACAGCAGGCACATTAACACATAACTGCATTAATATGCATGTCTTTTTTCCTGCCTGGATATTAACATCAGCCCTCCCACAACCTGAACCTTATCAGTTATCCTAACCCCTAAGGCTGGGTTCACACTGGAACACGGAGCTGCTCACAGCAGGAGTCTGGTGCATCGCCATTCATCGTTTCAGGTCTGATTTCAGCCTGAATTTTGGGCTGAATTCTGACCTGGAATGGATCAAATGATGCACAGGGCTCCTGTGCAATTTGCACTGGAGCCAGTGCGGAGATGTGTGAACCCGAATCCAATTCGCACTGGTGTGAACTCAGCCTAAAAGTTATATAGGAGGCATATAACATAAGCATTCAAAACCAGTGCTGAGATCTAATGATCTGTATTAGAGATAATATACCCAATGTAAGGGAAATGTATGCTCTAAAAATAAAAACATAATACTAATAAAAAAATATATATATTTTTTTATTAATATTGTTTAAATAAATTCCCCTGATTCCCCAGGATTGCACCTACACTGGACATGTTTCCTGTAAAATGAAGTTTAGGAAGCTATGGTTGTACACTGGTTTTGTGTCCACATAGACTCTTTTGTGTTTTAAAGCGGAAGTAAACCCATCGATTTAACAGTCTAAAAAAAAAGGCATACCGTGAATGCTAACTGCACATTGGCTGTGCTCTCAACCAAACAGTCAAACCATCCAATGGCTGGTGTCATAACGGATCACATGTGCAGCACAGTTGAAGATTAAACAGAGGCAAAGATGGCAGCTTCCTTGGCTGAAAACGATAGGGGGGTTTACTTCCACTTTAACATGGCCCACTGAACACTGTTCTTATAAACAGCACTCCTACTCTCTGAGTAGCATTGTTCAGGGTAAGGGGTGTTGGAGAGTTGGGCTGCTGCTTGTGTATAGAAGCAACAATTCAACTCTATTAGTGCTGTCGGCACAATATTCTTTTATCACTATCTGGAGCACATGGTAGATATAAAAACATAAAAAAAGAGTCAAATCCATTACTGTATATGCAGCCTGACTACATTACAATAATAGATTATTTAATTATAAGGGTTTAATTGGGTTTTAAATGCTTGCACTCACTCATTAACCCTACTTATTAACCCTTTGTGGGCCAAAAGTTGCAATCAATACAGGCATTCTAAATGGTCGGTCCATCTAAATATTTGGTTGAATTAATAAATATTTAAGTGAATAAAGAATAACTGCATATGGCTATATCCATACAATATGCCTTCAGTGAAAATGCACCATATTGTATGCAGGTGAAGACATATACACTATTTCAATTAAAGTTGTACTTTTGTATTGGTTCCTGTATAGGTTCCTCCACTTCCTCCCATCTATTATGCCCTCTCACAGCAGTGCTAGCCAATTCCCCAGTGCTCAGCCCTCCACCTCCCAGGGAAATTACCAGGCAGGATACCTGCATGCGGCAAGCCATCACTGCGGAGCAGAGGTTAGTTGCCACGTTGAGGTACTTGGCGACAGGGAGAAGCCTGCAGGACCTCAAGTTCTCGACAGGCATCTCCCCCCAGGCTCTGGGGATCATTATCCCAGAGACCTGTTCTGCCATCATCCAGGTCCTGCAGAAGGACTATATGAGGGTAAGTTGTATTCTTTAACACCACATTCTATGTATTTACTGTTTGCTAATGTATTGTATTTCTTTCCTTGTTCCCTAATTACCAGGATTTCAACATGCTGTAATATGCTGTGCCCCTTTGTCCTCATGCATGTTGGATTTTTGTATGTTCCCTTTTTGTCCTTCATGCATATTTGCCTTCACTTACCCCCCCCCCCCCAGCATGCTATCTGGGTCCCATATATACCTATAGTCTAGTCACTTAACAATGTATTTTGTCAGCTCCATTGTAATGCTTTTCCCTAAACACCCCCTAAAATGTGTACAAATGTTTTATAGTTGTCCTTAAATTAATGCAGAGGGCCTGAGGCTTTGTTTTGTGGTGCCCCAAATCTTTTTTGAACCCCCCCTCCCCCAACTGCTCAGTCAGCTGATACCAATCCTCTATGTGCTGACTTTGCCAAACCCAATACACATTATACCTACCTCTTTAGTGGTCATATTTATGGATGAATTTTTCCAAGCATGTAGTGCAAGGGCCTGCCTCAATACTTTCAAATGCTACTGTTTTAATTCTTCTCCTTCTATTATTATTGTGATAGGTAATAGCAGAATCCAAAAATGTGCTTCCATTTTCCTTTTTTTTTACCTGTCCAGTGGGCTGCCAATAGTGTAATGAAGGAGGGGCTGGCCAAACTATCACACATTACTTTGTTACTCCATTACGTAGTGGAGAGGGTGGTTACCTGTCCAAAACATACCTCCCCCCCTAAAATATTTACAAGGGGCCATCACAGGGGGGAGGAATCTGATAAGTGGACCTTATATTTTAGCCTTTAAATACTACAAGAAATGTTATACTGATGTTTGCCAACAATGTTTGTGTATAATCTGCTTGTAATGTTTATTATCAAATGTACTAATTATATTTTTCTTGTTTGACTCCACAGTTTCCTTCTACGCCACAGGAATGGCAGACTGTGGCCTCCCAGTTTGCCCAGTGGTGGGATTTCCCGAACTGCGGAGGGGCAATCGATGGGAAGCATGTCCATATCGTCCCACCACCCCATTCGGGGTCATACTATTTCAACTATAAGGGGTTCAATAGTATCGTGTTGATGGCGGTGGTGTCGGCGAACTATGAGTTCCTATATGTGGAAGTGGGGCGGAATGGTCGGATGTCGGATGGAGGAGTCTTTTGCCGGACGGAGTTCTACCGACGTCTCGAGAGTGGTGGCTTGGGATTGCCACCCCCGGAGGAGAATGTCGAGGGACTCCCGTTTGTGTTCGTGGCAGACAAGGCGTTTGGTTTGGCTAACCATTTGATGCGACCGTTCCCCCAGAGGACCCTCACCCCGGAGAAGAGGGTATTTAATTACCGGCTGGCCAGAGCCAGAAGAGTCGTGGAGAATACGTTTAGTATTCTGGCCAGCCGGTTCCGCCTGTTCCAAACGGCCATATATATGGCGGAATATAAACTGAACACCATCGTGGTATCATGTTGCATCTTGCACAATTTTTTCAAACGGACAAACCCAAATTATGTGGTAACACTTGAGCCTGCCGCTGGGCTACAATCACTCATGTCCCTGGAAGCGGCCCGTCCTGGCTTGCCCCCCCAAAGCGCCCATGAAGTGCGGGAAAATTATTCAGACTATTTTTCGGGGAGGGGGGCCATTGCTTTGCCAGCAGTGATTGAATAAATTTTACCTTTAATTATCTTTAAAAATCTTGCTTTGAATTTCCTTCTTGTGTTTCTTTTTTTTTTTGTGTCTCCTAGTGCACTTGTAGTGCCAAGTGGTTTGCACATTATTATCTAAACACCCATTGTCACTGTAAACACCAATTTAAACACCAAGAAATGGTATTGAAAGAAGAAGGCACACATTGTTGAGCAAAAAATATTTTTTTTTACTCCGTACACATTCACATGTTTTTTTGTTTTTTTTACAAAAATAACAAGTTTTGTCTTTTCACCCAAAAAAAATTGGGGTTACGTTACATAAACAGCCATGTTTCCAAAAATAAAATACACAACTCTGGTGCATAACAAAGTTATTCGTAGAAAAACTTTTGAAGCCAAGATCACACATTACATTGTCCAAAATGTGTGGATCTTGCCTTCATCAGATGGGGTGAAGTCACCCCTGTAAAAGCCTAATTTTGAAGATGCACACCAATTTTCTGGCAAACTGGGGATTTACATCCTGATCCCATGCCTAATGTGCTATCTTCCATCATGGGGGATCAATGTATGTGTTTTGGGGGTGTAACCCCTTCCTCTCACCGACTTGAGTTTTGAGGAAGGGGTTGCAGGCACAAAACGCGTACATTGATATCCCCTGATGGCAGATAGCACATGTTGACATACTGTGTGCATCTTCAAAATTAGGCTTTTGAAAATGTTGTAAACTTTTAAACAGCAAAAATAAAAGGTTGGACATTTTGTGAAAAATTAGATTCTCCCAAGGACATCAATCATGTTTTTAAGTTTAACTTCAATATCCCTAGTTTTTTTCCGAATAATCTCTAAATCCTGACTACAAAACATTATGTCCTGGATTAGCCTTTGGGCACTGTCAGTGGTGAAATGATGTGACTATGACTGTTCTTCCACAACCTGTACTTCACAGATAAAAATAAAAAAACACACCATGTATTATAAATAGGCAGGCATACATGTCTGATTACCTGAATCTGGGGTGTCAGACACTCACCTGTTGTGGTCTCAATCTCAATCACCTCTCCTTTCTCCACATCCTCATATTCTGGTGGTGACCTTGGTTCCTTTTGTTCTGGAGATGGCCGGTCCCTGGGGACATGATATTTCCCGATTCTTTGCTCACCTATGAGAATAAAACAAAAGGTATACTTAGCACACAGATATTTGAGCCAACAAATATGAATGATAAACATTGCTTGGAAGTGGGGGACAATTGTCTGTTTGGGCAGAATTCCAAGCTGAACACATGATTTATTCCCTTAATTCCTCAGGCTGAAATACTTACCTTTTTTGGATAATTTTCCCACCTGGAGACACCCCAAAGTATCCACTGGAGTACCTGTGTTTGACACCCTAAAATGTGCACCTGAGTCCAGATGTGTAAACAGCTGCAGAGTGTCCTCTACATACATTACACTGAATGAAGATTGATATTCCTTCTAGGTTCAAACACATCTAGACAACAATGTCCTAAAAAAATCTTTTGGATAAATGTTAAAAATTGAAGGCCCTACAGTATTTAATCATTTATCTGTGAAAACATCGTATTTTGGATATGGAACGAGGTTTACAACGAACGATTACTGCGTATGACCATTAAAGTAGCCATTTTGGACTGTACAAGACCTTATTAGGGGAAAACACATGGTGCAGCATGCAATATTAATAATAATAGGTACACACGACATAATATACTTACTTTTTCGAAGAACTTTCTTGATCTTCCTATACTGATCGTGCTCCCTTAATTTGAGGTCCGACCATCATTTCCTCAGTTGATCCTTCATTCGGCGTACCCCAAAATTACTGTACAGACTCTTCACAACTTTAGTCATGATCTTGGCCTTTCTCATATTTGGGTAGGGGTACGGACCGTAATTCCCATCATAGTCGTTGCTCCTCAAGATGTCCACCATCTCCATCATCTCCACAAAGGACATATTTGAGGCCTTAAATCTCCTCCTCGATCGTGACGTTTCAGGCTCCGGGCTATCCTCCTCCTTGTTACTGCTCTTATTATGCACCTGCTGTGTGTCCGCCATGTTCTGCTCCCACCTCAACGAAAGAGACTGGGTGGCGAATATTCTAGAAAGAACGTCAGGGGCGGGCGGAGATTCATGCATGCGCAGTGTATATAAAGCTTCAAAGACGTGTGTGTCGTAACTATGTTCTGTGTGCACGGGAAGGAGGAACGGACGCCATGAAGAACGTCGAACAACGACGAACGTTACAACGAAGGTAAGATTTTAAACTTTTTGGAGTCATGTGCGGCCTATACTGAATCTAGATTGATGCCTATATTGTGTTGAAAGATTATCCTGAGATTTTTATTTTTGTATTTTGTTTGGTCTTGCAGAGAAAATGCTGCCATTTAAGGACCCCGAATTCCTTGGGGAATTCATAGATAAATACAGGGATATGAGAAATCTCTGGGAGGTGAAAAACCCCTTGTACCACAATAAGCCAGCTAGGAGGGCAACGATGGAGAAATTGCTTCAATTTGTGAAGACCCGGGTCCCCGATGCAGACATCAAATTTGTTGAGGCAAAAATTGGTAGCTTGAGAAGCACCTATAAGAAGGAGTACCAGAAGGTCCAGAAGTCCCTGAGGTCCAGAGTAGCAGCAGAGCAGATAAGGTGTATGTACCCAGTCTGTGGTACTACGGCAGGATGAGGTTCATAGATGACCAGATGGAGGTCAGGGAATCACTTTCTACTCTTTCGGCACCCCTTCCCTCCAGCCTTCCAACCAGCCTTCCCACCAGCCTTCCCTCTACCCAAGCTGAGGCATCTGTGGACCAACCTGGGCCTGCCATACAGGAGGAGATTGAGGAGCCCAGATGGAGCCAGGTATAGGTTTTTTATACATAATTTATATGTGCAAAAAAAAGATTGTTGGTAAGTAGATGTTATTATTGCTAATAAACGAATGAAGTAACAAAAAGTGTTTCACATATTTATAGACAGAAGTGGGCAAAAAAGATTAGGACAGGTGGGCTCAGAATGATAGTCTTTTCTATTTATTAACATTAAATTTGCAACAGTCATGAGCTTAAAATTGTGTGTGTTTGATGAACAAACAACTAAAACTATGTCCCTTTTTCATACACAGGATGACCTCAGCCAGGACGAGGCTCTGGCTAGTGGAACACAGGAGGAGGCAGGGGGAAGTGTCACCCAGGAGGTGGCAAGGCCCAGTAACACCCAATCGCAGATTCCTCCCCTCATACTTCCCTACAAACGCCAGAGGAAGGGCACAAAAGCAGAGGAGGCAGCACTGGCCCTGATCAGGGAGGCTAATGAGTCCCTCAGATCCCCCCTTGATGCTACAGAGGCCTATGGCATGTATATAGCCCTCCACCTCCCAGGGAAATTGGCTTTTAATTCTCAAGTATTATCCTTTCTTGTTAATTTTGTGGGCCAACAATTTCAGTCAATGAAGGCATTACATTTAGGGGTTGATTTTCTAAAACTGGAGAGTGTAAAATCTGGTGCAGCTTTGCAAAGAAACCAAATCAGCTGCACCAGATTTAGGATTATCCAGTTTTAGTAAATCTACCTCATGGTCTCTCCAAATATTTATATAATAATTTAAATAGCTAATGGATAAAGAATGCATTCACATGGTTATATCCCTACAGCCAAGATTCACCATCTTGTATGCAGCGGATGGTAATTGCACTGTTTTATTTATTATTGTTATTGTTTGTTATTTTTTTTATTTTATTTTTTTATATTTGTTAAAGTTAAAAAGACAAAATGAGTAAAACATATTATAAGAATGCTCAAAACAAAAAAGAAAGTAAAAAAAAAAAAAGAAAAAAAAAAAAACACCTATCAAAAATAACTGTCTATCTGAATGACAAATACACAGTATATCCTATATAGCTGTTATCAATTCACAGCACATAGTTACCTTTGTGATTGCATTTGACAAAGATCAAAGCTAACCATCAGAATGCCAGTTACATGTGAGGAACATCTAAAGAACAGTGAACAACATCAATACTAATAATAAGAACATAGCATAGTTGGACAAGTGAACAGATAACAAACAAAACAATTTAGACATATAGACAATTATTCAGATTGTAATGAATGCAGGGTGAGGGGACCATCAGAGGCAATATAGCACAAGTCAGCGGAGTCATAAGGCTAACAATCCCACATTTGCCATATTTGGTTAGTAATCTAATTTGTCCCTTATATTTGTCATAGGATATTCCATATCTGCTATGGTATTTAGAAGTTGGGAGTAAGATGGGGTCACAGTGGTTTTCCAATAAAGCAGAATAAGTCATCTGACAGCAGTCAAGATATGAGCAGCCAGTTTTTTTGAGTATTTGGGTATACCCATGAAAGGTAATTTAAAAAGGCAGTACATGGGATCTAATCGCAGAGATACATAACACTCATCTCATTATCTGCATCACATTTACCTAAAAAGGTTGTATAAGGAAACACTGGCAAAAAATTGATATAAAGTAACTGTAACCTGACCACACCTCCAGCATTCTTTTGGTAGCGTTGGTCATAAGCATTCAAAACCTCAGGAGTCCTGTACCAGAACATCAAAATCTTATCAATAGCTTATTTGTATACAACACATAATGGTAATTGCACTGTTTAAAGCACAGCAAAACTTCTATACAGCTGTAAAAACCCTGTATGGGTTCCTCCACCCCTCTCTCATCTAATATTCCCCACATAAAAACACTAGCCAAATCTTGAGTATTAAGCCCCTGGCCCCCCAGAGCAATGCTTGTGTCTGTAATACACAGTTGTGACTATAGGTTATGTAGAAACGAATGCGAAAGCCTTCACACCAAAGATAGGCAGTGGGGTGGGTCTGTGTTAGATGAGAAGTCTGTAGGGAAGCATGCTAGATAGAAGGGGATTTCGGCAGTATATACATGGTTACTATTTCAAAAGTTAAAGTAAACCCCCTATCGTTTTTAGGCAAGAAAGCTGCCATCTTTGCCTCTGTTTGGTCTACAACTGCCATGATGCTGCATATGTGATCAGTTATGACACCAGCCATTGGATGGTTTGACAGTTTGGTTGAGAGAAGGGATGAGCCCGATGTTCGAGTCGAACGTAAGTTCACCGAACAGCGAACATTATGCGGTGTTCGTGGCAAGTTCCAAAGCCGCGGAACACCGTTAAAGTTTATGGGACACTAACATTAACAATAAAAGTGCTAATTTTAAAGGCTTATATGCAAAAAATGGAGCAGTGATTTTAATAATGCCTAAAGACTAAACAATAAAAATTAAATATTCCTTTAAATATCGTGCCTGAGGGGTGTCCTTGGTATGCCTGTAAAGTAGATCTTTCCCTGTTTAGAACAATAACACAGCAAAATTACATTTCTAAAGGAAAAAAAATCTAATTTAAAACTGCTCGCAGCTGTAATGAATTGTCGGATCCCAGCAATATAGATAAAAATCAGTGAAAAAAACAGCAAGGACATGTATCAATGCAACAAAAAATGTTTTTCAGGAGCAGTGATTTTAATAATGCCTAAAGTGAAACAATAACAATTAAATATTCCTTTAAATATCGTGCCTGTGGGTGTCCTTAGTATGCCTGTAAAGTAGTGCATCTTTCCTGTTTTTAGAACAATACCACAGCAAAATGACATTTCTAAAGGAAAAAAAGGAATTTAAAATGGCTGTAATGAATTGTCGGATCCCGGCAATATAGATAAAACTCATTGAAAAAAACGGAATGGGTTCCCCCCAGTCCATAACCGGGCCCTTTGGGTCTGGAATGAATATTAAGGGGAAAAATAAAAAAAATGGCAAAATCCATACCAGACCCTTATCCGAGCACGCAACCTGGCAGGCCGCAGGAAAAGTGGGGATGAGAGAGTTTCCCCTCCTAAACCGTACCAGGCCACATGCCCTGAACATGGGGAGGGTGCTTTGGGGTCCCCCCAAAGCACCTTGTCCCCATGTTGATGTGGACAAGTGCCTCATCCCAACAACCCTTGGTTGAGGGGGTCTGCGGGTGGGGGCCTTATTGGAATCTGGAAGACACTTTTAACAAGGGGACACCCAGATCCCAGTCCTCCCATGTGAATGGGTATCGGGTACATTGTACCCCTATACATTCACCAAAAAAAGCCCCCTTTAACAAGGGGGCCCACAGATCCTGCCCCCCCCATGTGAATGGGTATCGGGTACATTGTACCCCTACACATTCTCCAAAAAATTGGTAAAAAATGGTAAAAATTATAGTAGACAATTTGGGACAAGTCCTTTATAAAAAAAAAACTGTCCCGTGATGTCCATTCATCTTCGATCACAGCGACCGATGACCCGAAGGAAAAAAAATAAAAGAACGGAAAAAACTCTGCCTCCATGGGAGGCTCCCGCTGACTGAAGCCTCTTCAGGGACAGTTTTTTTAAAATAAAGGACTTATTCCAAATTGTCTACTGTCATTTTGACCATTTTGACACATTTTTGGAGAATGTGTAAGGGGTACAATGTACCCAATACCCATTCACATAGGGGGGGGGATCTGGGGGTCCCCTTGTTAAAGGGGGCTTCCAGATTCTGATAAGCCCCCTGCCCACAGACCCCCACAACCACCAGGCAAGGGTTGTGGGGAGGGGTACAAATGTACCCCAAAGCACCCTCCCAATACCCATTCACATAGGGGGGGGGATTTTGGGGGGATCCCTACACCGTTTTTTTGTTTGGCACAGGGTTCCCCTTAAAATCCATACCAGACCTAAAGGGCCTGGTATGGATTTTGGGGGGACCCCTACACATTTTTTTGGTGCAGGGTTCCCCTTAATATTCATACCAGACCTAAAGGGCCTGGTAATGGACTGGGGGAACCCATGCCATTTTTTTTTCAATGATTTTTATCTATATTGCCAGGACCTGACAATTCATTACAGCCGCAAGCAGTTTTAAAAGCCTTTTTTTTTTCCTTTGGAAATGTAATTTTGCTGTGGTACTGTTCTAAACTTGGGAAAGATGCACTATTTTACAGGCATACTAAGGACACACTCCCCCAGGCACGATATTAAACCACTTGCGGACCAGTCGCCGCAGTTTCACTGTGGCTGGTTGGCTCCGCTGCACGAAATGACGTTAATGTACATGACCTTGCAAGGTCTGTATAGCAGGCACGCGCACGTACCCGCCGCAAGCTCCATGAGTCAGACCGCGGGGATGCCCGCGATCGTCTCACGGAGAGGAAGAATGGGAAAATGCTGATGTAAACAAGCATTTCCCCGTTCTGCCTAGTGACACTGTCACTGATCACAGCTCCCTGTAATCGGCGACGACGAAGAAGGAAGCCGGGCTCCTCCACTAGGTAAAAGAGCTAGGTAAAATAGCGGAGGGGTCCGGTGAGAAGACCCCCCCAAGACGGAAGAAGACCCCCGGAGCAGTGCAATAAAATATTTTTAAAAAATTGTGTGTTTTTTTTTTATTTACACTTTACACCTTAGGTGAATGGGTAGGGGTACATCGTACCCCATACTCATTCACATAGGGTGGGGGGCTGGGATCTGGGGGTCCCCTTATTAAAGGGGGCTCCCGGATTCCGATAAGCCCCCGGCCCGCAGACCCCGACAACCAACGGCCAGGGTTGTCGGGAAGAGGCCCTTGTCCTCATCAACATGGGGACAAGGTGCTTTGGGGTGGGGGGCCGCACGGCCTCCCTTTCCCCAGGGCACCCCCCATGTTGAGGGCACGTGGCCTGGTGCGGCTCAGGAGGGGGGGCGCTCGCTCGTCCCCACCCCTTTCCTGGCCGGCCAGGCTGCGTGCTCGGATAAGGGTCTGAGATGAATTTAGGGGGAAACCCACACGCCGTTTTTTCGGCGTGGGGATTCCCTTTAAATCCATGCCAGGTGACGGGGCTAGCGCGGCGGCAGTCACTGCCTTCACTAGTCCCGTCTACCTGCAGTTACGTTCTAAATGAACGGCCTTTCCTCTGTGTGTGGGCAAGTCCGTTCATTTTCAAAAGTCCCGTGGACTTTTTCCCGTGGATTGTCCACCGGAGAAGTCCGGGCGTGTGTGGGCAAGTCCACAGCTCGGAAAGTCCGGCGAAGCCCCGCTGGAAAGTCTGGCAGTTTGTCCACTGGACTAGGTCTGGCGGACAATCCCGCCGGAAAGTCCGAGCGTGTGTACGAGGCATTAGAAATGCAATTTTGCTGTGGTATTGTTCTAAATGGGAAAGATGTGCTACTTTACAGGTATACTAAAGACATCCCCCAGGCAAGATATTTAACCACTTCAGCCATGGAAGGTTTTACCAGCCTCCTGACCAGAGCGCTTTTTACAATTTGGCACTGCGTCGTTTTAACTGGTAATTGCGGTGTCCTGCAATGCTTTACCCAAACAAAATTTGCGTCCTTTTTTCCCCCAGAAATAGAGCTTTCTTTTGATGCTATTTGATCACCTTTGCGGTTTTTATTTTTTGTGCTATACACAAAAAAAGAGTGACAATTTTGAAAAAAGAAAATATTTTTTTTACTTTTTGCTATAATAAATATCCCCAAAAAATTTTTTAAAAAACAAAGTTCTTCATCAGTTTATGCCAATATATATTCTTCTACATATTTTTGGTAAAACAAAATCACAATAAGCGTATATTGATTGGTTGGTGCAAAAGTTAAAAAAAAGGAACAAACAACATGTCTCCTCTCCTCAGACAGCACAGGGATTTGTGTGTTTACACACACAAATCCCCATGCTGGTGCTCGTGCGCGCAATCGCACATGGCCAGCGGCCTCCAGCCACACGCATCGGGTCCCCTGCTATGCAGCGGGCACGCGCGCCGGCTCTTAACCACATCAATACTAGGCACTTTCTTCCCAGACCAATTTTCAGCTTTCAGCGCACTCGCACTTTCATTGCGCAGTCATGCTACGCTGTACCCAAATTACATTTTTATAATTTTGTTCGCACAAATAGAGCTTTCTTTTGGTGGTATTTATTCATGACTCCATTTTTTATTTTTTGCGATATAAGCGAAAAAAGAGCAGAAATTTGGAAAAAAAACTATATTTTCTTTATTCTATTTTAAAAGAAATCCAATAAAATCGAATTTTGTCATAAATTTAAGCCAAAATATATTATGCTACATGTTTTTGGTAAAAAAAAAACTGTTGGGGGACATTGTGTGTTTACTATGTGTCTTCATTGTGTGTTTACACTAGACTGGTGGTCAGTGAGTAAAAAGCTGTAAAAAACAGCTAATACTCACTGATCACCAGCCGGCTGCAGAGATGTGCTCTCCTCTCCTCAGCGACCACTTCCGTGTGAGGAGAGGAGAGCCGATCACCTAGCAACCGGCTGTTTGTTTACATCACATGACAGCCATGATTGGACACGGCCGTCATGTGATCAGGAGGGCCAATCACAGAGCCCTCCTGCCGATCTAAGATGCGCCATATCCGGGTGAGACGAGCGCATCGGGATCGCGCCGATGCGCGGGAACGAGCGCGCGCGATCCCGTTTCTTCTGAGGTAGTGGCCGGGTGGGAAGTGGTTAAAGGAACCCCATACCTGCACAGAGTTTCACGCAGCGGTGCCATTGTGCCACAGAATATGTACGCGAGGCAGTCAGGAACAGGTTAAAGGAATATTAAATTTTTATTGTTTCACTTTATCGCATTATTAAAATCACTGCTCCTGAAAAAACATACATTTTTAAAATGTTATTGCATTGATACATGTCCCCTGGGGCAGGACCCAGGTCCCCATACACTTTTTTAGCAATAACTTGCATATAAGTCTTTAAAATTAGGACTTTTGATTTTTCATGTT
The DNA here is from genome assembly GCA_028564925.1 of Lithobates sylvaticus. Lineage (NCBI taxonomy): Eukaryota > Metazoa > Chordata > Amphibia > Anura > Ranidae > Lithobates > Lithobates sylvaticus. The sequence goes on along the minus strand of CM053029.1, from coordinate 461,439,164 downwards.
CGTGTCCCATAGACTTTAACTGTGTTCTCTTGTTCGTACAACGTTTTTGCCTGTTCGCATGTTCTGGATGGGGGGTGTGTGGCTCATGTTTGGCTCAACGGGGGGTGTTTGGCTCATCCCTAGTTGAGAGCAAAACCAATGGGAGTGTTACATTTCCGGGAAATGCCGGAAATTAAACTGTTTTATGGATGGGTTTACTTTCGCTTTAATATGTAATTTTAAGAAAAAAGCTAAATTATATTTTTTCGTTTTGGATAGATTAGGGAAAGGTTACAACCTAATTTAGATTTTTATTGAAAAGTCATCTTTGCATATGACATAAGATCAAAGCTAACCATCAAGGTCTTACGGGTACAGTATTCTGGAGACAGCTGTCAGACTTATTTTCTCTTTAAATTGTAAAACAATCTTCCAAAAAGGGAACAGGCTAAAAAATGACAGTGGTATTAATCATTAATAAATAAAAAAAAAAAAAAAAAAAAAAAAATATATATATATATATATATATATATATATATATATATATATATATATATATATATATATATGTATGTATATAAAGTTTTGCCTTTAGATTTTCCTTTTATAAATATAACACTTGACATTCATAAATGAATGAATAACACTGAAAACTGTCTGACAAGGTTAAACAGAGCAAGACGCAATGTTTACTGCAAGATCAATGGTTTCATCAAAAGCAAAGAGGACCGTTAAGGGAAAATTGCAGAATGGTAATGATAAAGACAGATTCTAAGAAAGATCAGTGGGATTGGAGATTTAAAGAGGGAAACATTAATCGCATAGGATAAAACAACAATATAAAAGTGAAATTTAGACATGTCATCTTTCCTTGTAATAATAAACTCCTTATGATAGAGTTTCTTAAAAACACAGTTGAGTAAACCTAAAAGGGGAAAACCCAGACTCCCAATCTAACCAAAATTTACCATATCCGGAAATCAGTAAGTAGTTATGAACAAACCAACAGTCAGCTGCAAACAGAACCAGAAGGCTTTACCAAATTGCAAAGCAGCATCTGTTATTACACATGAGCATAGTTTATCATCAATATTAAAAGTGTTGACTCTTATGCCGCTTACACACGATCGGAATTTTGGGCCAGGAAAAGACCGATGAGAGCTTTTCGGCGGAAAATGCGACCGTGTGTATGCTCCCTCGGACTTTTGCTGGCTGAATTTCCGCCAGCAAAAGTTTGAGAGCATGTTCTCAATTTTTCCGACGGAAAAAGTTTGAAATTCCGATCGTCTGTTCCAATTCCGACGCGCAAAATTCCTACGCATGCACAGAAACAATTAGACGCATGCTCAGAAGCATTGAACTTCATTTTCTTGGCCCGTCGTAGTGTTTTACGTCACTGCGTTCTTGATGGTTGAAAGTTTAGCAAACTTTTGTGTGACTGTGTGTATGCAAGCCAAGCTTGAGCGGAATTCTGTCGGAAAAACCATCCAAGATTTTTCCGACAGAAAATCCGCTCGTGTGTATGGGGCATTAGAGCCTTTGGAATCCTCCTTTTTTGAGAATGTGGGGAAAGAGGGGAATATAGTATGAAATTGATAGCTGAGTGAATAACAGCAACTTATGCTATGGCTCATCTCCCCTGGGAGCTTGAGCTTACATGTGATGTGAAGGAGAAACTGTATGGCCATGTGTCTATTGTAAACAGGATCATCCAACTGGGAAGAAATTATGTACTAATTTCTAGAAAAGCCTAATGACCATTAATGCTTGATTTTCATATTTTGCCAGTGAACAGGTTAACCTAATGGTCTAAAAAAAAATTGTAATTAAACAAAAGGCCCATTTAAAACCGGGACGCGCAGAGACTGGAGAAACTCTGGGCAGACTTAAAACAGCTTCTCGATCGAAAAGTTAAGAATAAACATAGATACTTTGCCCACCGATTCTATGGACAGGGGAATAAGGGTGGGAGACTTTTGGCTAGACAACTAAAGAAACAACAGGATTCACGCCATGTTCACACTATAAAGACAGGCGATAAGCAGAGTTTCATCACTTTTATGCGTCTCTATATAACATAAACTCAGTTCCTGTGGGGCTGAGGAGGGTGGACGTTTGGATAGAATTTGGGAATACCTTGAGGCCTCAGGGCTACAGGCCATTCCATCTGCGGTCTTGGAGGAAATGGAAACAGCAATCTCCATTGAAGGACTGGGTGAATCGATTGCAGCTTTGCCATTAGGTAAAAGCCCGGGACCTGATGGTTTCACAAATATGTATTATAAAAAGTTTTCCACGATCCTGTTGGTTCCTCTTTGCAGATACCTTAACTCTATCTTGGTCTCTAACCCATTGCCTCCAGAGGCACTGTTGGCTTATGTGACGGTTCTCCCGAGGGTATGGAAAGACCCTCAGTGCTGTGCCAGCTACAGACCCATCTCTCTCCTTAACTCTGACACTAAGCTCCTGGCTAGAGATAATACCATTCTGGCCCTGCATGTATTGCATTGGATGCATAATGGACTGAACCAGACCTCGAGTGTAGTAATTTCAATGGATGCTGAAATAGCATTCAATAGGGTGGGGTGGGAGTTTATGGTCAGAGTTTTGAGGGACATGGTCTGAGAGAGCTGATGATGGGATGGGTGACAGCACTGTATGCAGATCTTAGAGGAAGGGTTAAAGTTAATGGTAGATTATTTTGAGATGAGAATGGGACTAGGCAAGGATGTCCCCTTTCTGCACACGATTAGGGGAAATAGGAAGATCAAGGGGATTTTTATTGGATCAACGGAACATAAGATCTCATTTTACGCAGATAATCTACTGTTGTACCTCTCCTCTCCTCAAAAGTCTTTGACGGAACTGATGTTGGAAATAGACAGGTTTGGCCTTATATCTCATTTTAAAATAAATATTGAGAAATAAGTGTTGATGTCAAGCCATGTGCTATTGAGGATTAATACCACCTTGCAATAATATTTTCCTTTTGTTTGGTGCCTTGATTCTATATTCTATTTAGGGATCTATATCTCTTCAGATATAAAGAACCTATATGATCTAAATCAGAGTCGGGTCATATGTTGTCTCGAATGACCCGAACTGGGCTATAATTTTAAATCAGTGCAAATTAAAAGGATGATGGGAGTGACACACCATACTTCAATAAGTCCCCATATACAGGAGATGTCTTATAAGCTCCTGACAAGATGGTATTGTACACCGGTTCAATTGGCTTAGATATATCCATCGGTGGATGGTAACTGCTGGAGGGGAAGTAACCAAAAGGGGTTAATTTCTGCATTTAAGGTGGTATTGCCCAAAGATTAAAGTTTTTTCTGGGAGGAGATAGCCCTTTGAATTAAGAAAATGACACTTAGCCCCCATACACATGGTTGAAAATCCTGACAGAAAATGTCCGATCGGACCATGTTGTCGGAAAATCCGCCCGTGTGTGGGCTCGATCAGACTTTTTCCGTCGGAGTTTTCGACGGAAAAAATTTGAGAGCAGGATCTCAAATTTTCCGACAGCAAAATCTGATTAGACTTTTTCCAATCGTATGTAGGGAATTCCGACGGACAAAGTGCCACGCATGCTCAGATCAAATTATGAGACCAAAGCTATTGGCTACTAGTCTCTACGTAGTTCCGTAGTACGTAACAAACGTCACCACATTTGGAACGATCAGATTTGCAACACCGGTTTCGGACAAAATCCGTCGGAAAAAACAGATGGATTTTGTGGTCGGATTTTCTGACCGTGTGTACGGGGCTTAGATCTATAGAATTCTCTCCATTACATTTTCTTTTTCATGGGATGCCATCATCTGCTAGGTTTTATATGAGGTGCATAGTCCCATCATAAGTACCATCACACAGGCCATCAGTAACCTGTCAGTTCTGTCACACAGGCCTGCCATCAGTGAGCTATCAGTAGCACCACCAGTTCCGTCACACAGGCCCATCAAAAGTACCGCCATCATGTCTCAAAGAGTTTATACAGCTGAGGAGACATATAACATCCTTACCATGTTGAATGATGGGAGAAGCGGGGAACTCTGATTATCCGATTCTGGTTTGAAATAAAAGAATAAGGAGATCAGGACCAAGATCAGAAGACCTGCCTACCACCAGCAGCACCAGACCCCAGGAAGAGAAGTCCAGTACCAGTACTGGATGTACACGCCCAACCCGAAGAATCCAGGCCCAGTCATTCCTTCCCAATGCCCTGGCAAACCCCTTATGGTTGCCTGCCAACTCAGGATCCACTATAATCCCCCCTTTCACCACCCAGCCAAGTGTGCAACCCAACACTTCAAATATTTCCCAATTGGACTATTTTTATTTGTTTTTCCCCGAAGATTTGTTGCAATACATGGTGGACCAAATAAATCTCTATGCAGAGCAATTTCTTGCTGCCAACCTCAATTCGCCCTACGCTCGTATCTTCCATTGGCGACGTCTCACACTAGACAAATTCAAATTGTTTTTGGGCCTTACGTTCATTATGGGGCTTACAAAGAAAAACGAACTGCATGCCTTTTGGTCCACAAACCCCACCCACCACATGCCGATATATATTCTGCTGTCATGTCCAGGACACAGTGCAACATGATTGTGCGTTTTCTACACTTTAACGATAATTTGCAGTGCCCTCCCCAAGATCATCCCAACCATGATCAATTGTATAAGATTCGTCCTCTAATAAATTATTTTACCAAACAATTTTCTGAAGTGTTTATCCCCGACCACAATATTTGTGTAGACGAATGCCTTATACATTTTACTGGCTGGTTGCAGTACAAGCAGTATATCCCAAGTAAGAGAGCCAGGTACAGTACCTGCCGCCGATATTGTGTTTCCAGCACGATCCCGTCGTGCTGGTTCTCGGCGACAGGGTACTGTATATCTTGCGCTGGCTGCAATAGGAAAATGTCACATTTTCCTATAGCAGCCAGCGTGAGAAATAAGAGACAATGTTGCTCTCTCCCCCTGAAATGCTCTGTGCGAGGTGCGCGACGACTTATATAGGCATGGGGCGTGGTCACCGGGTGATGTCACGCAGTGACCCCGCCCCTTATGATGGCACAGTCACGGGGCATGCTGGGGCTGTGACGTCTTAAGGGGAGGGGTCACCGCGTGACATCACCCGTGACCACGCCCCATGCCTATATAAGTTGCCGCGCACCTCGCTCGCGGCATTTCAGCAGGAGAGAGTGTCGTGTCAACATCGGAAGAAGAGAGAAGAGGGAAGAAGGACGGAGGAGACCGGGCCACCGCTAGGAAAAGATAGCGGAGGAGCCTGGAAGAAGAATCGGAGAGAGCGGAGAAGAACTGGAGAGAGTGGAGAAGAGGCCGGAGAGCGCGAAGGAGGCGGAAGAGACCCCCTGTCACGTACCTGGTGGTGCGAGCCCGATATTGCAGAGAGAGACCTCCCTTGCGTCTCCCACTCCTGGTTCCCTGGTAGGATGACAGGAGACCCAGGAGTGAGGAGGAGCACGGGTGCCTGGCAGGATCAACAGACCGGTGGAGTGACAAGGTAAACTCAGCGGACGAGGTGGGTAATCTGGATAGCAGAGTAGACCGGATCTGGGCAGGTGAGCTGGTTCGGTCTAGCAGGCAGGATAGCAGAGCAGGTAGGAACTGGATGGACAACTTAGCGGACTGGATAGCTGAGCAGACCGGAACTGGACAGGTAAGCTGGTTCAGCAAGCAAACAGGATAGCAGAGCAGGCTGGGTCTGGATGAACAGCTTAGCAGACTGGATAGCAGAGCAGGCTGGATCTGGATGGACATCTCAGCAGACTGGATGGCAGAGCAGGCCGGAACTGGACAGGTAAGCTGATTCAGCAAGCAGCAGGATAGCAGAGCAGGCTGGGTCTGGATGGACAGCTTAGCAGACTGGATAGCAGAGCAGGCCGGATCTGGATGGGCAGCTTAGCAGACTGGATAGCAGAGCAGGCCGGAACCGGACAGGTAAGCTGGTTCAGCAAGCAAACAGGATAGCAGAGCAGGCTGGGTCTGGATGGACAGCTTAGCAGACTGGATAGCAGAGCAGGCCGGATCTGGATGGACAGCTTAGCAGACTGGATAGCAGAGCAGGCCGGAACTGGATAGGTGAGCTGGTTCAGCAAGCAAACAGGATAGCAGAGCAGGCTGGGTCTGGATGGACAGCTTAGCAGACTGGATAGCAGAGCAAGCTGGATCTGGATGGACAGCTTAGCAGACTGGATAGCAGAGCAGGCTGGAACTGGACAGGTAAGCTGGTTCAGCAAGCAAACAGGATAGCAGAGCAGGATGGGTTTGGATGGACAGCTTAGCAGACTGGATAGCAGAGCAGGCCGGAACTGGACAGGTAAGCTGGTTCAGCAAGCAAACAGAATAGCAGAGCAGGATGGGTCTGGATGGACAGCTTAGCAGACTGGATAGCAGGGCAGACCGGATCTGGATGGACGGCTTAGCAGACTGGACAGCAGAGCAGGCCGGAACTGGACAGGTAAGCAAGCCAACAGGAAGCAGGCACTTGGAACAGACTGGATCAATACAGGTGATCGGGTTTGGCACAGGAAGCAGGACTTCAGAACGGACTGGAGCAATACAGGTGATCAGGTTCATCACAGGAAACAGAACTTCAGACCGGACTGGAGCAATACAGGTGATCAAGTTCATCAGACTAGGCCGGATCAGGAATCAGGCTGGCATCAAAGTACAAGGGGATAAGGCAGAAGAATGGTCACAACAAGCCAAGGTCGGGTACAGGCAGATAGCTGGATAGTCACAGGTAAGCCGGGTCAAACAGGACAGAGGTATCAGGATCAGGTTACATACACTACAACGCTGTAGAGCAGACAGCGGGGACCGTCTGCTCAGGCCAGGTTTAAATAGGTCACCTGGCGCCAACAAGAGCGCGCACCTGTCTCCCCGTGCACGCGCCCGTGCGCGGCCGCACACGTGCACGCGCCCCGGCGGGCATGCGCATGTGCAGTAGCGCCTGTGGGCCAGGACGGCCGGGGTTCAGGTTTCTGGCAGGATCTTCATGACATTGCCCCCCTCCTAGGGGCAACCTCCTGGTGCCCCTCTGGGCAAACCTCTCAGGATGGGCTCTCTTAAAGGCTTGAACAAGACTCTTAGCGTGGATATTGCACTCGGGCTCCCAGGAGTTCTCTTCAGGACCATAGCCCTTCCATTTTATCAGGAACTGATTCTGATTCCTCCTTCTCCTGAAATTTAGGATGGCTTCCACTTCGAACTCCTCTTCGCCATCTACTAGAACTGGGACCGGGGGTATCGTTCTCCTGTTGGGAAAGGGGTTGGGAGTGGAGGGCTTCAGCAGGGAAACATGGAAAACCGGTTGGACCTTGAGAGAATCTGGGAGTTCCAACTCATAGGCCACTTCATTTATTTTCCGTTTGACTGGAAAAGGTCCCAAGAACTTGGGGCCTAGTTTCTTCGAGGGACATGCCATTCTCAAATTTAAGGTGGAAAGCCACACTGCGTCACCTGGTGCCAGTACCAGCTCCCCTCGCCTCTTCCTGTCAAAAACTGTTTTATTATGTTCCTGGGTCCGGGCCATGGTGTCCTGCAGGAGTTGGTTATTGGAAGCAAAAAAGTCAATCTTTTTCTGAACCGTGGGCACGGTACATTCAGGGAGAGAATTGGGCAAAAATGAAGGGTGGAAGCCATAGTTGGCGAAGAAGGGCGTCTGTTGGGTGGCAGAGTGGATGGCATTGTTGTATGCGAATTCGGCAACTGGCAACAGGGAGATCCAATCATCTTAGGTGAAGGAGGAGAAGCACCGTAAATATTGCTCCAAGGTCTGGTTGGTCCTCTCGGTTTGCCTATTAGACTGAGGGTGATAGGCGGATGAGAATGACAGTTCAATATTAAGGGCCTTACAGAGTGACTTCCAGAACCTAGAGGTGAACTGCACCCCTCGGTCGTAAACTATGTTGGCTGGTACCCCATGGAGCCTGATGACTTCTCGGATGAACACCTGTGCGGTTTCTGAAGCAGAAGGAGTGCCCTTCATAGGAACAAAGTGTGCCATCTTTGACAGGCGGTCGACTAATACAAAAATCGTGGTGTGGTCCTCTGCTGGGGGCAGTTCCACGATGAAGTCGATGGACAACATCTTCCAGGGATGATCTGGGACTGGTAGGGGCTTGAGTAGACCCCAGGCCTTGGTTCTGTAACTCTTGCTCTGTATACATATAATGCATGTATCTACAAATTTCCTGCAGTCCTCCCTCAGCTGAGGCCACCAGAAGGTACGTTGTACCAGTTCAGTAGTCTTGGTGACACCGAAGTGTCCGGCAAGTTTATGATCATGACGCAATTCCAGGACGGTTACCCGCAGATCCTCGGGAATGAAAATTTTATCCTCATGCCATAGCAGGCCATCTTTGGCTAGCAACCCAGGTCCAGGAGTGGGTATGAGGCCACTGGAGGCCCGTCTGAGCTGGGAAAGCAAATCTTCCTGTAGCAGAAGAAAATTTCCAGGGGCAAGGATCGTGTCCGGAGGGGAATCATCCTAGGATTTGTGGTACATATACGTGACAGAGCGTCCGGCTTCGCATTTTTGGAACCCGGACGATAGGTCACGTGAAAAGTAAAACGAGAGAAAAATAAGGCCCATCGGGCCTGTCTAGGTTTCAACCTCTTGGCAGTCTTCAGATACTCTAGATTCTTGTGATCTGTAAAGATCAGGATTGGGTGAGTGGCCCCCTCCAGCAAGTAGGGCCACTCCTCGAGAGCGGTTTTTATCGCCAACAATTCCCGATCTCCCACATCGTAGTTCTTCTCGGCCGGAGACAACTTTCGCGAGAAGAAGGCTACGGGGTGAAGCAGAGCCTTGATGCCCTGTCTTTGGGATAAGATCGCTCCCACGGCTATCTCAGATGCATCCACCTCCAAGACGAAGGGTAAGGAAGAGTCCGGGTGCTTCAGGATAGGAGCGGAGGTAAAGAGCCCCTTGAGGGCCTCAAAGGCCCCTTGGGCTTCAGGGGACCAGTGGAAGCGGGTACCTTGTTTGGTGAGCCGGGTGATAGGCGCCACTATGGCCGAGAATCCTCAGATGAACTTGCGATAAAAATTGGCAAAGCCAATAAATCGCTGGATACCCTTCTTATCTGCAGGAGTGGGCCAGTCCAGGATGGCTGCTATCTTCTGGGGGTCCATCCGGATGCCCCTGCTGGAGATGATTAGACCCAAGAAGGGTATGCTCTCTACTTCGAAGAGGCATTTGTCGGCCTTGGCATAGAGGCCATGTTGCCGGAGGCGGCCCAGTACACTCATGACATGCCCACGGTGTGATTCTAGGGAGGAAGAGAAAATTAGTATGTCATCAAGGTAAACAACGGCAAAAACATCTAAAAAGTCCCGGAGCACATCATTAATGAAAAACTGAAAGGTAGCAGGGGTGTTACAGAGTCCGAAGGGCATCACCAGGTACTCGAAGTGCCCAAATCCAGACCGGAAAGCCGTCTTCCATTCGTCCCCATCCTTGATACGGACCAAGTTGTATGCCCCTCTAAGATCGAACTTGGAGAAAATGGAGGCCATGCCAAGCCTCTGGAACAGTTCTGGGACCAATGGAAGGGGGTAGCGGTTTTTCACCGTGACATTGTTTAAGGCCCGGTAGTCCACACAGGGTCTAAGGGAGTGGTCCTTCTTCTCCACGAAAAATATCCCTGCTCCAGCTGGGGATGTGGAAGGACGGATGAATCCTTTTCTCAGGTTTTCATCGATATAGTCCTTGAGCTTCCCCTGTTCCACCTCTGTTAATGGAAAAACCCTACCGAAGGGAATCTTGGCCCCGGGAAGAAGCTCAATGGGGCAGTCATAGGACCTGTGGGGTGGTAACACATCTGCCCCCTGTTTACTGAACACATCCAGGTAGGCATGGTAGGCTTCAGGGATGGATTGGCGTAAGTCGGTCTCGGCCTCCAGGCAGAGCAGGGCAGAGGGTTTCACAGGGACCGAGGAGCCACAGGACTCTTGGCAGTGAAGAGAGGGAAAGGACACTTCCCCTGTGGCCCAATTGATGGCCGGATTGTGTGCCTGCAGCCAGGGGATGCCCAAGATTACTGGGAACAGAGGAGATGAGATGATGTCTAACCGTAAAAGTTCCTGGTGTGATCCAGAGATGACCGTAAGTAGTGGGGTAGTCTCCTGGGTCACCGGGCCCGATTTGATGACGGAACCGTCAGCCAGGTGGACGGATAGTCCCTGTGCCCTTGGGAGAAGGGGAACCTGGTGCCGGGCAGCGAAATCAGAGTCCATAAAGCAACTACAGGCCCCAGAGTCAATGATGGCGGTTGGAGCTGAAAGGAAACAGAGACGGCAAGGTGAGACGAGACCCCGGTCACTAGGTCAACATAACTGGATAGCACGGTCGGGAACTTACGGAGTTTAGCCGGGCAATTCCTGACGTAATGACCCGGCTCCCCTCAGTAAAGACATACATTTTTTGCCGCGGCGTCGCTGGCGTTCTGCTGGGGTGAGAGAAGGCAGCAGGAGTCCCAACTGCATGGGCTCAGATGCAGTGGAGGTAGGGACCGGTCGGGCAGTGGAAGCAGGGCGGAAGTGACTCGGGGCCCTGGGGAGCATCCAGGTTGGTCTAGGGGACTCAATGGTTCGTTCGGCCCTACGCTCCCGTAGGCGCCGATCAACCTGGATAGCTAAGTCAATTAGAGAGTTCAAAGTCTGAGGGACCCCTACCCTGGCAAGCTCATCTTTGAGCGCATCCGAGAGGCCCATGCGGAACTGGTGACGAAGGGCAGCGTCGTTCCAGTGAGTGTCGGCGTCCCATCGCCGGAACTCGGCCACATAGTCCTCTGCCGGTCGCCGACCCTGCTGGAGGGAGCGTAAGGCGGCTTCTGCGGTAGTTGAGAGCTGGGGGTCCTCATATAACTGCGCCATGGCGTCAAAGAAGGTGGTAAGACTGGTCAGTGCAGCGTCTTTTTGTTCTAAGAGGTGGTGGGCCCAGATTTGGGGGTCCCCGGTCAGTAGGGCTACCACGAAGCCCACTTTAGTGGCCTCTAAGGAGAAGGTCCTTGGCTGTAGGGCAAAGTGAAGTTCACAAGAGTTGCGAAAGGTCCTAAAGCTGCTACGGGTACCCGAGAACTTCTCCGGAGTGGGGACTTTAGGTTCGGGTGGTAGCATCACTACAGTTGGGGCAGGTGCAGCCCCCATTGGGGGTGTTGCTGGGTATGAAGTCCCTTGGGTACCAGCGGGACTGGACAAGGCCAGTACCCGTTCTTCCAGCCGGGTGTACCCTTGTTGTAGGTTCTTCACCGCCTCGGTCAGACCCGCCAGGTGTTGGCATAGCCCCTCCATGGCGGAGGCTCCCTGCTCGGGCTCAGACATGGCTGTCTGCTACTGTCACGTACCTGGTGGTGCGAGCCCGATATTGCAGAGAGAGACCTCCCTTGCGTCTCCCACTCCTGGTTCCCTGGTAGGATGACAGGAGACCCAGGAGTGAGGAGGAGCACGGGTGCCTGGCAGGATCAACAGACCGGTGGAGTGACAAGATCAACTCAGCGGACGAGGTGGGTAATCTGGATAGCAGAGTAGACCGGATCTGGGCAGGTGAGCTGGTTCGGTCTAGCAGGCAGGATAGCAGAGCAGGTAGGAACTGGATGGACAACTTAGCAGACTGGATAGCAGAGCAGGCCGGAACTGGACAGGTAAGCTGGTTCAGCAAGCAAACAGGATAGCAGAGCAGGCTGGGTCTGGATGAACAGCTTAGCAGACTGGATAGCAGAGCAGGCTGGATCTGGATGGACAGCTCAGCAGACTGGATGGCAGAGCAGGCCGGAACTGGACAGGTAAGCTGGTTCAGCAAGCAGCAGGATAGCAGAGCAGGCTGGGTCTGGATGGACAGCTTAGCAGACTGGATAGCAGAGCAGGCCGGATCTGGATGGACAGCTTAGCAGACTGGATAGCAGAGCAGGCCGGATCTGGATGGACAGCTTAGCAGACTGGATAGTAGAGCAGGACTGAACTGGACAGGTAAGCTGGTTCAGCAAGCAAACAGGATAGCAGAGCAGGATGAGTCTGAATGGACAGCTTAGCAGACTGGATAGCAGAGCAGACCGGAACTGGACAGGAAAGCTGGTTCAGCAAGCAAACAGAATAGCAGAGCAGGATGGGTCTGGATGGACAGCTTAGCAGACTGGATAGCAGGGCAGACCGGATCTGGATGGACGGCTTAGCAGACTGGACAGCAGAGCAGGCCGGAACTGGACAGGTAAGCAAGCCAACAGGAAGCAGGCACTTGGAACAGACTGGATCAATACAGGTGATCAGGTTTGGCACAGGAAGCAGGACTTCAGAACGGACTGGAGCAATACAGGTGATCAGGTTCATCACAGGAAACCGAACTTCAGACCGGACTGGAGCAATACAGGTGATCAAGTTCATCAGACTAGGCCGGGTCAGGAATCAGGCTGGCATCAAAGTACAAGGGGATAAGGCAGAAGAATGGTCACAACAAGCCAAGGTCGGGTACAGGCAGATAGCTGGATAGTCACAGGTAAGCCGGGTCAAACAGGACAGAGGTATCAGGATCAGGTTACATACACCACAACGCTGTAGAGCAGACAGCGGGGACCGTCTGCTCAGGCCAGGTTTAAATAGGTCACCTGGCGCCAACAAGAGCGCGCACCTGTCTCCCCGTGCGCGCGCCCATGCGCGGCCGCACACGTGCACGCGCCCTGGCGCGCATGCGCATGCGCAGTGGCGCCTGTGGGCCAGGACGGCCAGGGTTCAGGTTTCTGGCAGGAAGAAGTTGGAAGAAGACCCCGAAGTTGGAAGAAGACCACCGGAACTGCCTAATAAATTACTTTAAAACCCTGTCTAGTGTTTTTTTGTATTTACTTTTTTCCCCAGGTGAATGGGCAGGGGTACGATGTACCCCATACTCATTCACATAGGGTGGGGGGCCGGAATCTGAGGGCTCCCTTATTAAAGTGGGCTCCCGGATTCCGATAAGCCCCCCCACCCACAGACCCCGACAACCAACGGCCAGGGTTGTCGGGAAGAGACCCTTGGGGCACCCCCTTTCCCCAAAGCACCCACCCCCCATGTTGAGGGCATTCGGTCTGGTACGGTTCAGGAGGGGGGGGCACTCGCTCTTCCCCACCCCCTTTCCTGACCGGCCTGGCTGTGTGCTCGGATAAGGGTCTGGTATGGATTTCGGCATAGGGGTTTCCCTTAAAATCCGTACCAGACCTAAGGACCTGGTATGCTCTTGGAGGGGGAACCCATGCTGTTTTTTATTAAAAAAATTGGCGTGGAGTTCCCCCTCAAGATTCATACCAAACACAGTGCCTGGTATTGGCAGGGATCCATGTCGGATCCCCGCACCAATGTGAACTCGGCCTCAATGTCAGCAATGATTGTCGCTCATTGGGAAAGCACGACGGTGCTCGCAGGGTGTCAATCTCGACGATAAAAGCAGCGAGATTGACACAATATCGTGGGCACCTACTGTATGGGTTGATATTGAACAAATTGTGTAATCGAGCCACTGGGTACGTTTACTCATTCCGGATTTATGAAGGCAAAGAATCCCAGCTCCAGCCCTGTGAGTGCCCCACATATATAGGAACATGTGGTAAAATTGTCTGGGACCTTGCAATACCCCCTGTTCAAAAGAGGATACCACTTATATGTATACAATTACTACAGCAGCTTCCCCCTTTTCCGTCACCTGTATTGTAAACAAACCCTGGCCTGTGGTACCTTCAGAAAAAATAGGAAGGGCTTCCCACAGAGTTTACTATCAAAACGGCTACAAAATGGGGAATCCGCATTCATGAGGAATGAGGAGGTGTTGGCCATGAAGTGGCGGGACAAGAAAGATGTTCACATTATGACTACCATCCACAATGACACCTTGGTGGAGATTCAGAGAAGACGTGGCCCTGTAGCAAAGCCTGAATGTGTCCATGACTACAATCTGTATATGGGAGGGTGGATTTAAATGATCAGATGCTACAACCATATTTGTCAACCCGCAAGTCCCGTTATTGATGTAAGAAAGTTGCATTTCATCTGTTTCATATGGCCCTGTTCAATTTGTTTGTCTGTTATCAAAAATTACTCGAAAACCAACCCACCACCTACCTCAATTATATTGAAGACATCGTCACTGCTCTGATTTACCAGCAAGGACCTGCCCCAGGAAGCATTCGCTTTGATAATGTGAGTCAACTTCATGAGCAACATTTTCCCTATAACATTCCCCCTGCAGAATCTGGAAGAAGACGCCAAAAGAGATGTCGTGTATGCACAAGTGGAGGAGTTAGAAGAGATACAAGCTATTATTGTCCCCAATGTCCCTCCTAATCTGGCCTGTGTATCGGTGATTGCTTCAAAAATTATCACACATCCATCAGATATTAGTTCCCCTTATTAGTAACAGACTGCCATTCCCCCATTTCAAATACCTGTGTGGATAATTTGCCTGCTACCATGTTTCTATCTTCCATGTTACTTGCCTGTCGTTTCAACCACGTTTCTGACTTCCATGTGCACCATCCTCAGCCTGTTTACCGATTATGCATTTGCTTGCCGTTTCAACTACGTTTATGACTTCCACGTGCACCGACATCAGCCTGTTAATTGACCATGTTTTTGCCTGCCATTTGGACTGTTCTTTTTCCCTTCTACTTTAGTACACAGGGGTCTCACATACAGTGGTGTGAAAAAGTGTTTGCCCCCTTCCTCATTTCCTGTTCCTTTGCATGTTTGTCACACTTAAGTGTTTCGGAACATCAAACCAATTTAAACAATAGTCAAGGACAACACAAGTAAACACAAAATGCAATTTGTAAATGAAGGTGTTTATTATTAAAGGTGAAAAAAAATCCAAACCATCATGGCCCTGTGTGAAAAAGTGATTGCCCCCTAAACCTAATAACTGGTTGGGCCACCCTTAGCAGCAGCAACTGCAACCAAGCGTTTGCGATAACGTGCAATGAGGCTTTTACAGCGTCCTGGAGGAATTGGCCCACTCATCTTTGCAGAATTGTCCTAATTCAGTTACATTAGAGGGTTTTCGAGCATGAACGGCCTTTTTAAGGTCATACCACAACATCTCAATAGGATTCAGGTCAGGACTTTGGCTAGGCCACTCCAAAGTCTTCATTTTGTTTTTCTTCAGCCATTCGGTGGTGGACTTGCTGGTGTGTTTAGGATCATTGTCCTGCTGCAGAACCCAAGTTCGTTTCAGCTTGTGTTGTCCTTGACTATTGTTTAAATTTGTTTGATGTTCCGAAACACTTAAGTGTGACAAACATGCAAAGGAACAGGAAATGAGGAAGGGGGCAAACACTTTTTCACACCACTGTATGTGAGGGGCTCCAGAATAGCGTTGTGGTTTTCTGTGCTCCCAGAACAGGGTCTGGTTACCTGAAGGCTTCAAAGAGATTTGGGTGGGAGAAGCCTTT
Source organism: Lithobates sylvaticus (assembly GCA_028564925.1). Lineage (NCBI taxonomy): Eukaryota > Metazoa > Chordata > Amphibia > Anura > Ranidae > Lithobates > Lithobates sylvaticus. Next base: position 461,423,730 of record CM053029.1, on the reverse strand, counting down.
ACCACTGTCCCCCTGGCCCTAAGCTTGATGGTCCTTCCTGTTGCCTGGACCAATACTTTGGCTGTGCTGACCATATCGCTGCCTGTAATGACCCAGTACTTTATGGACTGTTTCTTCCTGCTGCCTGGACCAATACTTTGGCTGTACTGACCATATTGCTGTCTGTAATGACCCAGGACATTATGGACTATATTTGTTCCTGCTGCCTTCACCAATACTTTGGCTGTGCTGACCATATCGCTGTCTGTAATGACCCAGGACATTATGGGCTATATTTCTTCCTGCTGCCTTCACCGATACTTTGGCTGTGCTGACCATATCACTGTCTGTAATGACCCAGGACTTTATGGACTATGTTTCTTCCTGCTGCCTGGACCAATACTTTGGCTGTGCTGACCATATTGCTGTCAGTAATGACCCAGGACTTTATGGACTATGTTTCTACCTGCTGCCTGGACCAATTCTTTGGCTGTGTTGATCATATCTCTGCCTGCTGCCTCTACTGACTATGGACAGTATTTCTGCCTGGACATCTCTGCCTGCTTCCTGGACCAATGCTTTGGCTGTGCTTTGGTTGTGCTGACAGTATCTCTGCCTGTACTAACTATGGACAGTATTCCTGCCTGCTGCCTGGACAAATGCTTTTGCTGTCACTGGCCACATCCTTGCCTTCTGCCTGGATTGATGCTCTCCTCTGTGGACCTCTACACTACTAAAACCACAGGTAATCTTTTTTTATTTGGTATGTACATGCTATGTGTTAGAAATATGCAGGGCCTTCAAAAATGTGATCGGTAGTCAGGAAATTATATGTGTAATTTATGCTCCTAGAACCCCTGGAGGTGTTACTTGGATATTGGGCTTCTTTATATGGCCAGGCTGTGTAAAAGTCTCACACATGTGGTATTGCTATACTCAGGAGGAGTAGCATAATGTATTTTAGGGTGTCATTTTTGCTATGTACATGCTATGTGTTGGAAATATCTTATAAATGGACAACTTTGTGTAAAAGAAATGTGTTTTAATTTTTTTCCCACTTTTTAAACTTCTGGAAAAAAATGAACCATTCAAAAGACTCATTATGCCTCATAGATTATATGTTGGGGTGTTTGCTTTCCAAAATGGAGTCATTTTGTGGGCGTTTCTATTGTCCTGGTGATCCAGGGCTTTCAAAGGTGTAATAGGTGGTTGAGAAATGAGATATGTAATTTATGCTTGTAAAACTCCTGAAGGTGCTAATTCAAATGTGGGCCTCTGTATGTGGCCAGGCTGTGTAAAAGTCTCACACATGTGGTATCGTCATACTCAGGAGGAGTAGCAGAATGTATTTTAAATAACCTGTCAATTAAATAAGTTTGTGTAAAAACAAAAAAAAAGTTCAATAAATATTTCTTAATTTTCCAAAGAATTGTGGGAAGAAATGACAACTTCAAAAAACTCACCATGCCTCTTACTAAAAACCTTGAACTGTCTACTTTCCAAAAAGGGGTCATTTGGGGGTATTTGTACTTTCCTAGATTGTTAGTGTCTCAAGAAAAGAGATAGGCCTTCAGTACATCAGGTGTGATCAGATGTGATCAATTTTCAGTGATTTTCACCATAAAATGTAGACTCTATATCTTTCACACAGACTAAATAATATCCACTAATTTGGGTTATTTTTACCAAATATATGTAGCTGTATACATTTTGGCCCAAATTTATGAAGAAAAATTACTTATTTGCAAAATATTGAAGTGGTTAAGCAATAAAGTAAATCCACCACAGACTGGCCTTGAAAAGAAAAATGCACCGTTTGAAGTGGCCCAGTCAGAGCCCAGTCTTTAACCCAATAGAGATGATGTGTAAAGACCTAATGGCCTCAAGAGAGCCATTCACAAAAAACATCCTACAAATTTGTCTGAGCTGAATCAGTTTTGTGTGGGAATGGTCAAAAATTCCACCTGAACGTTGTGCAGGTCTGATCCAGAGCTACTGAAAGTGCTTGCTTCAAGTCATTGCTACCAAAGAAGGTTTGACCAGCTATTAACTCCAAGGGTATAGTTACGTTTTCCTCCAGCACTGTGGAGGCGTAATAGGCGTGTTCAATAAAGACACAAGACATTCAAATTGTTTGTGTGTTGTAAGCTTAAACACATTGGGATTGATTTACTAAAACTGGAGTGCAAAATCTGGTGCACCTCTGCAAAGAAACCAATACGCTTCCAGTTTTTTTTCTTCAAAGCTTAATTGAAGTAGCTGAAGTTAGAAGCTGATTGGCTACAATGCACAGCTGCACCAGATTTTTCACTCTCCAGTTTTAGTAAATCAACCCAATTGTGTTTCTCTATTGTTGTGATTTTGATGGTAAATTACTGCAGAAAACCAGTTAATTCCAAGGGATTCACATCATTTTTCTTGCCACTCTTCATGGACACTATGCATAAGAGTGAAAACACTGTATCCACTGCTTAAAAACACTCTAATGCCGCGTACACACAATCGGAATTTCGACCAGCAAAAGACCGATGAGAGCTTTTTGTCAGAAAATATGCCTGTGTGTATGCTCCATCTGACTTTTGCTGGCCGAATTTCCGCCAGCAAAAGTTTGAGAGCATGTTCTCAATTTTTCCGACAGAAAAAGTTTTGATCGGAAATTCCAATCGTCTGTACAAATTCCAACGTGCAAAAATCCTACGCATGCTTGGAAACAATTGACGCATGCTCAGGAGCATTGAACTTAATTTTCTCGGCTCGTCGTAGTGTTGTACGTCACTGCGTTCTTGGCGGTCGAAAGTTCAGCGAACTTTTGTGTGACCGTGTGTATGCAAGCCAAGCTTGAGCGTAATCCGCTCTTGTGTACGGGGCATTAGAGGAAGATCACATGGTATAACGAAAAGAGGAAAATTCAGACCACAGAAACAATGGGGGTTATTTACGAAAGGCAAATCCACTTTGCACTCAAAGTGCACTTGGAAGTGCAGTCGCTCTGAATATGAGGGGTATATCTGAAATGAGTGGAAGCTCTGCTGATTTTATCATCCAATCATTTTCAGGCTAAAATTCTGTTTTTTTATTTACCTTGCATGTCTCCCTTGGATCTACAGCGACTGCACTTCCAAGTCCACTTTCAGTGCACTTTCAAGTGCACTTGTAGTGCAAAGTGGATTTTCCATTAGTAAATAACCCCCATTGTCTCTTTTTCCTTTTTTGTTTTGTTAACATCAATATATTGCAAATATTTCATAATTTCATCCCAGATATTATATAATGGGGTACATAGCTTGTCATGGAGTTTTACCTGAGATATTATTAATTTGTAGGATAGTTGCTGTCCCGTGCTTCAACTACTGGGATGTTTACTTTTCTTTTTGGTCATTTGTCCCTAAAGCATCAGTGAAAGCTGCATATTTTAATAAATTGTACATTCCATTCTATTATTTTAAAATAGATTTTCTTTTCTTGTTATTTTAATGTTTTGCACAGCTTCACATGATTTTTTTTGGAGTTTTACATGAGATATGATTATTTTGTAGGAGTCATGGTGTCCTATATTTCTTTTCAATCCTTTTTATTGTTGAACTGAGTACAAAGTACAAACACAATACAGTATCACAAAGCATACATAAAGAATAGGTTATCCAGAGGGTGTCAGTACAAAATCATAGTAGATAAACAACATATAAGGTAACATAAAGGCACAAAGCCTCCAAAACATAACATAATACGCATCAGTAGAACCAGTAAAATAACTATTACAAACATCTAATGCCGCGTACACACGATCGGACATTCCGACAACAAAACCGTGGATATATTTCCGACGGATGCTGGCTCAAACTTGTCTTGCATACACACGGTCACACAAATGTTGTCGGAAATTCCGAACGTCAAGAGCGCGATGATGTACAACACATACGACGCGCCGAGAAAAATGAAGTTCAATAGCCAGTGCGGCTCTTCTGCTTGATTCTGAGCATGTGTGGAATTTTGTGCGTTGGAATTGTGTACACACGCTCGGAATGTCCGACAACGGATTTTATTGTTGGAAAATTTGAGATCTAGAAATTCCGACAGCAAATGTCCAATGGAGCCTAGACACGGTTGGAATTTCTGCCAACAAACTCACATCGAACATTTTTTGTCGGAAATTCCGACCATGTGTACACGGCATAAAGCCCCATACACACGGTCGGAAAATCCGACCACCGAATCCATCGGATTTGGTCCGACGGATTTAGTCCGACACTGGTGTTGCATACACATGGTCAGACAAAGTTGTCGAAAAATCCGATCATTCTGAACGTGGTGACGTTTGTTGCCTACGACGGGACTACGTAGAGGCTAGTAGCCAATAGCTTTGGTCTTGTAATGTGATCTGAGCATGCGTGGCACTTTGTCCGTCGGAATTCACTACACACGATCGGAATTGGTGTGATCGGACTTTGTTGTCAGAAAATCTATCCAGCAGGAGATAGAACTTTGTCTGTCGGACAATCCGATGGAAACTGTCCGATGGTGCCTACACACGGTCGGAATTTCCGACAACATTGTCGGATAGGACAAAATCCATCGGAAAATCCGACCGTGTGTATGGGGCATAAGAGTTAAGGACATGAGATATTCATGCACACAGCTAAAAAAAAATCATATTTGAATGATTAAGGATGAAAAAAAAGAAATAAAAGTAAGAATGAAGGAAAGAAAAGAAGTAGAAAGAAAGAAAAAGAGGCCGGCCACTCCAAGCAGACCCAATGCTCAGTCTATACTTTTATAGGAAAAGGATCAGCGTTCAAAAAGATAATCATCAAAACTGGGTTGAAGAAAATGATCCATCAAAGGTTGCCAGATTTGAAGATGTTTGGGGATTGTATCCTTTATGGTTGCTTCAGTGGCCTATATATCATCTATTGGGATATACACTTTACACACTGATATTTATATTGTTGCAAGTGTCAAGTCTAACAATCAACAGATAACATTAATTTATCACATATATTATAATACATTATTTCACCTTAGATTCTTTATAAGGGTGTTTCACAGCTGCATATGTATTATTCTGTTTAGGATTACCTTTTTTTGTAGTCAGGACTTTTGCTCACTCCCACTCCTCACGTATCCAGTGTGCACCTTTTCTCTCTGATAATGTTGGTCTTGTTTTATACAGGATGATGTCACAGCTGCGACTGTGAAGAAAGATGATGAGGAGAGAAGGCTGTCTTTAAATGTGACAATGATAGAGGTATGTTGTATACAGTGTCGGGACAAGGTCATCTACCGCCCAGGGAGAAGATGTCAAACTGAGCCCCCTGCCAAGATGTTTCAGTATTATGTGTCTGCAAAATCTCCTCTTCTATTACAGCCCTCCAAATCCCCCATTCTAGCACAAATCCTCTTCCCACATCCCCTCCAATACAATCTGCCCCCAAATCACCAATTCTAGCACACAACCCCCCCCACATTTGGAGCATAAATCCCCCCACCCCCTCTTCAGCACCAATTCCCTCCAATATCTGCTCCTAGCACACATTTGTTCCCCCATCCCCCCTCCCAGCACAATCAAGCCCCCCAAATCACCCCCAATAGCACATCCCTCCCAAATTCCCTCTTCCAGCACAAATCCCCCAATCCCCCCACCTAGTATTAACTCTCTACTATTACCCCTTTCTAGCACAAATACTCTCAACCCCAGCACAAATGTTTGCTACTCTACCTCCCACCACTACTCCATTGTGTCCCCAGTACAAGTTTTACTCTCCTTCCAACACACAGATCCCAGATTCAGCGCAGCAGATTGCTGTGTGATGCTCTTCCTTCCAGGCTCCTCCTAATCTTGACACCTCAAAGTTGAGGAGGAGTAATGGAGAAGCTGACTTTTAACACTTTTGACTGGCAGACCCTCCTTTGTTGTGACCCTGGTTGTACATGTTTTTAAGGTTAATATCTTAATAAATCAGAATTTTAATTTGTAGCTGAGGCCTGACAAACCTCTGGTGGAGTGGATTAATAAAAATGTAGTCATCCTTTCCAATACCTTGATGCAGAAAGTTTCCAACATATTTGAAGATCCTTGGGAGTGATTATAAGCATACATGTTTTTTTCTCAATGATACCGTTCACTGCCCAGTTATTATAAAGTTTTGATCACATTTATTTTGGAAGTCTGTTTTTCGTTTGGATATCCTAACAGTTGTGCAGTACCTATTGCTTTCTACATGGAAAACACAAATTCATTCATTTAATTACATATCAGGCAACATAGCACACAGATCAAAAATAGAACAGCAGCATTTAAAAATGCCACAAATCAATCCATCCTAATAAAATTAAAAATCATGCCAACGTTGAGAAAGCTAGGACCTCCTTTCACATTCCAAAGAAGGTCAACATTCCTTCCTAGGCCATTTAAAGCGGTTCTGCACTGACTTAACTCCTTTTTTTTTTGGTGTATGATTCTAAATGATGTCTATGTTAAAATCTACTTACTTGTTTTGAAGCTGCCCGTTCTCTCCGTCCATTTTTAGAAGCAATGTTGTCTTTAAAAAAAATTTCTTGCCAGATGTCATCTTGCTTGTGGGCATTTGAAGCCCACAAGCAATCACTTCCTCTTTCCCTTTCTTTATGGGAACCAGCATGCCTCGCTGGTTCCCGCGTATGCACACGGGTAACAGCGCCGAGCTGTGTAAACACTGCACGCCCTTAAAATCTCGATATTGGGTCGCATGTCCGCAAATCTTGCGAGAGTTCGGATGTCCGCACTGACTCCTGGGGTGAATGACACCAGATCCCAAGAGACGAAATGAAGAGGAAATTACGCTGATCCCCGCTCAGAGCCCGCCCACCCCCACAGGGAGAAGAAGACAGATGAAGCCAGCATGAAAGGTAGGCTTAAAAGATGCAGAATTGAACCATCAATTCTGTCATCTAACATGCTAGAGAAGCCATAGAAAATTAGTTTATGGGATGGGTGCAGAACTGCTTTAAGATCACAATATTTGATTACCTCTGGTATCCAAAGAGTTAAAAGAAGTCTCTAGTTAAGTGAATTATAGTGGTGGTATGCTTGCGTGCTACTGTCTAGCTTTTGATAATTTCTTCAGAAGAATGAAAATGTTTTGCTGGGAAGCAGAACACCTTGGGGAATACTGTGACCTTATAAGCCACAGCAGGCTGTCCTTATGTATTCTGTGCAGTCTGAGGAAGAAAAAAAGTTGTCATTCTTTTACCTTTGTTGATACTTTACTTTGGCATAACACAATGTCACATTTGCAGATACTGCTCAGAGAATAAAAAGTGCTGTGAGTTTTCTCTATACCAAAAAGATTTTCCTATTCCAAAAGGAAGGACTATTTTATTTAGCTCTCATTGCCATAATGGTGCAAAGAGAACATTTATGAATCTGTCAAACTACAAATGTGCAGTCAGAATTACAGGAAAGATAAGGCATTGCTGTTTGACACTTGTATGAATATTCCCTCTTCGGTAGAAGCCTCAAAACAGCAGTGAGATTAGGCAGGGCATAGGACTGCATCTGTGGGAAATTACAACCAACTATCAGAGCAGAGGTGTTATCCTCAGAAGACAAGGACACAGATAGATTAACAATGGCACAAATAGCTACAGTCAGGTCCATAAATATTGGGACATCGACACAATTCTAATCTTTTTGGCTGTATACACCACCACAATGGATTTGAAATGAAACGAATAAGATGTGCTTTAACCGCAGACGTTCAGCTTTAATTTGAGGGTATTTACATCCAAATCAGGTGAACGCTGTAAGAATTACAACAGTTTGTATATGTGCCTCACACTTTTTAAGGGACCAAAAGTAATTGTGCTGGAAATATAATGATTCAGCACAATGATTCGCAGCTATTATTTGTTTTTTTACCAAAAGTAATGGGACAGATTAACAATCATCCATCAAACTTTCACTATTTAATACTTGGTTGCAAATCCTTTGAAGTCAATTACAGCCTGAAGTCTGGAACGCATTGACATCACCAGACGCTGGATTTCATCCATGGTGATGTTCTGCCAGGCCTCTACTGCAACTGTCTTCAGTTCCTGCTTGTTCTTGGGGCATTTTCCCTTCAGTTTTGTCTTCAGCAAGTGAATTGCATGCTCAATCGGATTCAGGTCAGGTGATTGACTTAGCCATTGCATAACATTCCACTTCTTTCCCTTAAAAAACTCTTTGGTTGCTTTCGCAGTATGCTTCGGGTCATTATCCATCTGCACTGTGAAGCACGGTTCAATGAGTACTGAAGCATTTTGCTGAATATGAGCAGATCATTTTACCCAAAATACTTCAGAATTCATCCTGCTGCTTTTGTCAGCAGTCACATCACCAATAAATACAAGAGAACCAGTTCCATTGGCAGCCATACATGCCCACGCCATGACACTACCACCACCATGCTTCACTGATGATGAGGTGGTATGCTTTTGATCATGAGCAATTCCTTTCCTTCCCCATACTCTTCTCTTCCCATCACTCTGGTACAAGTTGTTCTTGGTCTCATCTGTCCATAGGATGTTGTTCCAGAACTGTGAAGGCTTTTTTAGATGTTGTTTGGCAAACTCTAATCTGGCTTTCCTGTTTTTGAGGCTCACCAATGGTTTACATCTTGTGGTGAACCCTCTGTATTCATTTTGGTGAAGTCTTCTCTTGATTGTTGACTTTAACACACATACCCCTACCTCCTGGAGAGTGTTCTTGATCTGGCCAACTGTTGTGAAGGGTGTTTTCTTTATCAGGGAAAGAATTCTTCGGTCATCCACCACAGTTGTTTTCCATGGTCTTCCGGGTCTTTTGGTGTTGCTGAGCTCACCGGTGCATTCTTTCTTTTTAAAGATGTTCCAAACAGTTGATTTGGCCACACCTAATGTTTTTTCTATATCTCTGATGGGTTTGTTTTGTTTTTTTCAGCCTAATGATGGCTTGCTTCACTGATAGTGACAGCTCTTTGGATTTCATATTAAGAGTTGACAGCAACAGATTCCAAATGTAAATAGAACACTTGAAATGAACTCTGGACCTTTTATCTGCTCCTTGTAAATGTGATAATGAGGTAATAACACACACCTGGCCATGGAACAGCTGAGTAGCCAATTGTCCCATTACTTTTGGTCCCTTAAAAAGTGGGAGGCACATATACAAACTGTTGTAATTCCTACACCGTTCACCTGATTTGGATGTAAATACCCTCAAATTAAAGCTGAAAGTCTGCAGTTAAAGCACATCTTGTTCGTTTCAAATCCATTGTGGTGGTGTATAGAGCCAAAAAGATTAGAATTGTGTTGATGTTCCAATATTTATGGACCTGACTGTATCTCTGTCCTGCATAGGTGCCCACTGACTTCCCACCTGGCCTCAGATGTAGGGATGAATTTGGGGTTAAGGTCAATGGAGAGTTCAACACAAACCTAGCTGTTCAAGGGTTAGGAAACAGGTTAACTAAGATGCTTAATTTGGCATGTTTTCTCACTGAAATATCCGGCTGTTGCTACTACTGTCACTACATGAATGACTTCCCAGCCAGTCTAAGGGCTTGTTTCACATAGTAAACAAGGCAGCTGGTATAGCGGGTGACATCATTGACCACGTGTCATGACCACATTTGGTCAATAACATCACCCAGCATCCCCGGCAGGTTTTTTGACATTCCGCTGTTGGCTGGGGAGATGCCATTTGCAATGAGTTTCCACTGGGGGCAGGATCGTCATGTGTGCATCAGCATTACTGTGTCAGTGGGTCTTAAGCCTCATACACACGATCGGACCGTGGACCAACTTTCCTGTGGATTTTTGTCCAAAGGGCGTTGGCCCCAAGTTGGTATTGCATACACACGGCAGGACCTTTTTCAGCCAACTTTCACCAAATCACTTGGTTTTTCTGCTCTTTACCGCCACCTTTGGTCAACTTCTGTATTGTTGTCTGATCTTTTGCATTGGTTTGTACAAAAGCCCGTTGGTTTTGTGTACACATGGTCGGACTTTGGTCCATCGGACTTTTGTTGGCAGAAAGTTGGTCCAGTCGCACAGCCAACAAAAGTCCGATGAAACCTGGAAAAAGTTGGTCCACACGGTCGGATGTTGGTCCAAAACAGCTAATTTGCATGTTGGTTGTCAAAAAGTCTGATCATGTGTATGGGCCTTTAGGCACATTACTCATTGTGATTGATTATGGATCTACATTGCGGGACAATGTGATTATTGATGGATTTATGCTGTGGGAGGTTTTTCTTTTTTAATAAAGGCCTTTTTCACAGTGTGGGATTTTTTTTTTTTTGTTATTTAGTAAGAAGGGGTATTGGGGGAACCATCATGTGTTAAAAGAAAATGTCAGATTCTGATATGTCCCTACCTTGCAGACCCTCATATCCACAAGGCCAGGGATGTGGGCATGAGGCTCCCCACTCCATAATTTTTTTTTCTAAATGTCACTTTTGCAGAATTACATCCTACCCGTGTACCACTTGATGTGCAGGTTTAAAGTGTATTTACACTTCTGCATTCAAATTTGAAAAAAAAAAAACACTATATGTTTTGTTATGTGTTCACATTTACACAGCATACATAAAGCTAAAAAAAAAAAAACCTCTCTAGGTGTTTCTATGTGTTTGACAAAGATGAACCCAGCGTCTAGATCTTTAAACCTTTGTAAGGACCATATTCAAATCTAATTTACAATGGATGATGATATCTGCCAGCACATTACAGCCAAATAATTATGGTAACATTAACTTTCCATCTCCCTTTGCATAGCAGAGGTCGAGGAATTTTTACAGGAGCAAGTAAAGCAACAGTTAAAATGTAAGCAGTCATTTTTTTATTTTTTATTTAACCGCTTGAATGTACTGTACGTCATGATTTTGACGTTAAATATCATTGTTAGGTTCGAGGTGATACCTCATATGCATGCACCAATTTCTGCTTACATATGACACAAGACTGACGCTTACATTCGCCACAAGGGGACAGTACTGCTTTCATTTATTTTATTTTTTTACTTATTTCCCTGTATTTTTTTAACATTTTTATTGTTATCACAGGTAATGTAACCTATGATAGCAATAGGTAGCGACAGATACTCTTTTTTGAAAAAAATTGACTCTAGATCTCTCCTCTGCCCTTAAAGCATCTGACCACACCAAGATCGGTGTGATAAGATGCTTTCCCAATTTCCCAATGGTACGGTTTATATTCGGCGAAACTGGAGTCATGAAATGCTCATAGCTTCTGGTTTCTTAGGCCATAGAGATGATAGGAGACATTCTGGTCTCCAATCAGCTCTATGGCCAGCTGGCACAACCACCGGCTGCATTCTCGGGTTCCCTGGTGGGACAGGAGAGCCAGAGAAAACCATGGAAGGTGGCAGGAGGGGGGCATCCCCTCCCACTGCTTGTAAAACCAGTCTGGTGGCTATTTAGCCACTAGGATTGCTTTTACATGAAACCCGACCGCCAGGCTGAAAAAAATTATACCAAGATGATGCCTAAACCTGCAGGCATCATTCCGGTGTAACCACTCAAAGTCCAGCAACATACCAGTATGTTGCTGGTGCTTGTTGGGCATATATTGTAATGTTCAACAGATTCCTCCATTCACATCGATCAATCGTTGGTATGCCGACCATTAGAATACCACCATGCATCCAACCACTTCTAATGATGGACATGAAAAGTGAATAAAAATATATGCTGACGGATAGGGCAATCCACCCCTGTGTCCACCCCAGCCCCTATGTTTTGTCATTTATGCTCTTCTTTTTCTTACTGTAGTGGTGAAATCACCTCCTACAGCGCTGGAGTCACAGATTTACGCATCGTGAGAGTGAACCCTTTTGCTGTCAAAATAAACAAATCAGTGCTGCATACCATGAATCTATCCCATAGTTTGTAGATTCTATAACTTTTGCACAAACCAATCAATATATACAATTTTTTGGGGAATATTTATTATAGCAAAAAGTTAAAAATATAGTTTTTTTTCAAAATGTATTTTTTTGTTTATAGCGCAAAAAATAAATACCGCAGAGGTGATCAAATACCACCAAAATAAATCTCTATTTGTGGGAAAAAAAGGACATCGATTTTGTTTGGGTACAGCATTGCTCGACCGCGTAATTGTCAGTTAAAGCGACGTAGTGCCGTATCGCAAAAAATGGCCTGGTCATTAAGGGGGCAAATACGTCCGGTCCTTAAAGGAGTTGTAAAGGCAGAAGTTTTTTTTTAATCGTAATACATTCTATACATTAAGATAAAAAGCCTTCTGTGTGCAGCAGCCCCCCCTCCCAGACTCCCTAATACTTACCTGAGGTCCCTCTCTTTCCAGCAATGTCCATGAGTGTTTCAGCCATCTGAGATACTCCTTCCTGATTGGCTGAGACACAGCAGTGGTGCCATTGGCTCCCACTGCTATCAATCAAATTCAGCTAGCCAATCAGGGGAGAAAGGGGGTGGGGCGGGTCGGGGCTCCGTGCCTGAATGAACACATGGAGCTGTGACTCAGCTCAGGTGCCCCCATAGCAAGCTGCTTGCTGTGGGGGTGCTGAACAGGAGGGAGGGACCAGGAGCAGAGAAGAGGGACCTGAGAAGAGGAGGATCTGGGCTGCTCTGTGCATATCCATTGCAACAGAGCAGGTAAGCATAACATGTTTATTATTTTTATAGGAAAAAAACAAGCCTTTACAATCACTTTAAGTGGTTAAACAAACAACCCTAATTGTTCATTGCATAGACATTTTACCATTAGTGCATTGCAACAATCATTTTTTTACTATTCTTCTTATCTCAGCCTTTTCAGGAAAGCATTATATATTATATAAGTGCCTTTTTCTGCTATATATTTTCTGATGTCATGTGGAGTCTTGGATGCACTTTATGAAGTACCATTGGTAGGTACTATATCTACAAATTCATGTAAACCTTATAAACAATAATTCATAAAGAGAAATGTCCCAAAAATAAACTTGAGTTTCTATTTAAGGTTTATCAATTCTATATTATACTCAGACATTGTACATTAAGTACTGGTATAGAAGATTATCAATCAGAATATACAATGTGTGATATAGTGATAATATCACAATGCAATGACCTTTTACTTCTGCAGTTAATAAAAAAATGTGTTAAAATGTTGTGATGTATTGCTGATGGATTTTTAAGCTGTAAGAAAACAGCAAATGTTGAAAATATTCCCAAATCCAACTTAACAAATGGTTATTAGCAAGTTTTTCTTTATACTTTAGCTTAATCTTAAGTCTTTTGTCTGTTCAGCTAAACAATATGTGTTCTTTATAATCAACCTATTAACTGAATGAACCTTCACAATAGACAGCTTTATTAATGCACTTTCCCCGGAGTCGATTATTCAGGACCAGTTTCCATTCATGTCAATGATTTACCCTTATCATGAGAAGATTGTAACATAATGGCTTTTTCTCTCTTAAATAACCAATATTTCTTTGGAATTTGCTTTCCATGTATGCTGTTAGTTACCAGTCTGTCAGTATGTCCCTTAGACAGGCATCTGGATTGATAGCAGAAAGAATTATAACCTGGAACAAAAGCAAAGCACATCAATACAGTCCTGTATCTAGTAATGAACATGCATCTGAAAACAGATAATTTGTATAAAAGGCTAATCTTACCAAACCTGCTGACTATGCATGTTTTTTCGTCTTTCTAATGTTTCTCTTTTTTACAAGATAAACTTTTTCACAGGGGTAAAAACATCTGGAAAGTACAGTTTTACATAAATGTTCCACTACTAAAGAAACAAACAAAATATTTTTGGCATATTTTTGGCATATTTTTGGCATATTTTTGGCATATTGTACCACTACTCTTATGCCCCGTACACACAATCGGATTTTCCGACAACAAAACCGTGGATTTTTTTCCAAAGGATGTTGGCTCAAACTTGTCTTGCATACACACAGTCACACAAATGTTGGCCCAAAATTCCGAATGTGGGAACGCGGTGATGTACAAGATGTACGATGAGCCGAGAAAAAGGAAGTTCAATAGCCAGTGCGGCTCCTTCTGCTAGATTTAGAAGCATGCGTGAACTTTTGTGCAACAGACTTGTGTACACACAATCGGAATTTACGACAACAAGTTTTGTTGTCAGAAAATTTAAGAACCTGCTCTCAAACATTTGTGTGTGGAAATTCCGACAGCTAATGTTCGATGTAGCATACACACAGTCATACTTTCTGACAACAAGCTCACATTGAACATTTCCAGTGGGAAAGTCCGATCGGGTGTATGCGGCATTACTGTTACAGAAGTAATAGATATAGTTTTTCCCACCTACTGAAATTGTGGGTGTGATTTGAGGTTGTCCTTTTTATTTAAAATGGAATACCCTTTTAATTACAATTACAACTAACTTCTCGGTTCCTTTCAACCTCCACATTAAAATAAAATCACATGTAACCAGTTCAAAAACAGGCCAGTTCTGACATTTATCACATGCCTGTAATAATCAGCATTTTGTTTTGTTCAAAAATTACTTATAACTAGAGTTGAGCGGACACCTGGATGTTCGGGTTCGGCGGGTTCGGCCGAACTTCGGAAAAAAGTCCGGGTTCGGGACCGAACTTGACCCGAACTTGAACCCGAACTCCGAACCCCATTGAAGTCAATGGGGACCCGGACTTTTGAACACTAAAATGGCTGTAAAAAGGTCATGGAAAGGGCTAGAGGGCTGCAAATGGCAACAAAATGTTGCTAAGAGCATGGCAAGTGATCTGCAAACAAATGTGGATAGGGAAATAACTTAAAATAACATAAAAAAAAATAAAACATAAAAAAAAAATGCTGGAGGCCCCCTTCTCAGCAGAAGAGGTACAGGAAGTCATTAAGAACCTCAGAAACTCAACGTCACGATGCCGCACATATGGTGGGAATACCTCAGAAAAAAAAACACTGCAAAATTTTATTTTTTTGCAATGTTTTTGCAATATCAGACTACACGGATAGTATGTAAAGCGTTTATGAAAACGCAGAAAATGCTATTGGGAAGAAAAAAAAACACTGCAAAATTTTATTTTTTTGCAATGTTTTTGCAATATCAGACTACACGGATAGTATGTAAAGCGTTTATGAAAACGCAGAAAATGCTATTGGGAAGAAAAAAAAACACTGCAAAATTTTATTTTTTTGCAATGTTTTTGCAATATCAGACTACACGGATAGTATGTAAAGCGTTTATGAAAACGCAGAAAATGCTATTGGGAAGAAAAAAAAAACACTGCAAAATTTAATTTTTTTGCAATGTTTTTGCAATATCAGACTACACGGATAGTATGTAAAGCGTTTATGAAAACGCAGAAAATGCTATTGGGAAGAAAAAAAAACACTGCAAAATTTTATTTTTTTGCAATGTTTTTGCAATATCAGACTACACGGATAGTATGTAAAGCGTTTATGAAAACGCAGAAAATGCTATTGGGAAGAAAAAAAAACACTGCAAAATTTAATTTTTTTGGAATGTTTTTGCAATATCAGACTACACGGGCAGTATCTACAGCGTTTATGAAAACGCAGTAAATGCTATTGGGAAGAAAAAAAACACTGCAAAATTTTATGTTTTTGCAATTTTTTTGAAATATCAGACTACACGCGCAGTATCTACAGCATTTATGAAAACGCAGAAAATGCTATTGGGAAGAAAAAAAAAACACTGCAAAATTTTATGTTTTTGCAATTTTTTTGAAATATCAGACTACACGCGCAGTATCTACAGCATTTATGAAAACGCAGAAAATGCTATTGGGAAGAAAAAAAAACACTGCAAAATTTTATTTTTTTGCAATGTTTTTGCAATTTCAGACTACACGGGCAGTATCTACAGCATTTATGAAAACGCAGAAAATGCTATTGGGAAGAAAAAAAAACACTGCAAAATTTTATTTTTTTGCAATGTTTTTGCAATATCAGACTACACGGGCAGTATCTACAGCGTGTATGTAGGAACACGCAGAAAATGCTATTGGGAAAAATAAATAAAAAGCAAAATTAAATTTTTATGCAATGTTTTTCCAATAGCAGAATACACACAGACTGTGGTGTATGTCTTAAGCCCCATACACACGGTAGGATTTTCCGATGGATTCTGTCCTATCGGACAATGTTGTCAGAAAATCAGACCGTGTGTAGGCACCATCGGACAGTTTCCATCAGATTGTCTGACGGACAAAGTCCTATCTCCTGCTGGATAGATTTTTTGACAACAAAGTCCGATCACACCAAATCCGATCGTGTGTAGCGAATTCCGACCGGACAAAGTGCTACGCATGCTCAGATCACATTACAAGACCAAAGCTATTGGCTACTAGCCTCTACGTAGTCCCGTCGTAGGCAACAAACGTCACCACGTTCAGAATGATCGGATTTTCCGACAACTTTGTCCGACCGTGTGTACGCAAAACCAACATCAGACAAAGTATGACGGACATGGTCTGACGGACCTGGTCCTCGGATAATCCGCGCGTGTGTATGGGGCTTTAGTATATGCAGTGCAGTAATGTTGCACTGAGCTTGAAGGTAAAACGTTTAGATTTTATCTGGCACTGGCCTCATGGCACTGTTACTGTGACGGCACTGCACCCCAGCCAGGATACAATTGATTTAGGAATCTCTTCAATAATTATGTCTGCCTCTTTCTTTTGCAAAATAAAGAAACTCCCTCCCTATTCTAGCTATCTAGATCGCTCACTGAGCTAACTAATTAGAATAAAATTCCAGGAATGTGGACTGACTTTAGCACACCAACTCCTAAAATCTTCTATCTATCTGCAGCACAGGACCCTGCCTAACAGTGTGTGTCTAACAGAATGACGCTGTGTGCTGTGTGCTGTGTGCTGTGTGTGGGCTATATATAGAGGCTGGGTCACATGCTGCACTGGCCAATCACAGCCATGCCATTAGTAGGCATGGCTGTGATGGCTTCTAGGGCACACAAGTAAAACGATCATCCATTGGCTGGCCTAAAGCTGTGAAAAAGGCGCCAATACAGTGCCGAACACCAGACCCGAACCCGAACTTACAGCCAATAGTTCGGGTTCGGGTCCGGGTCCCGGACACCCAAAAGTCCGGTACGGACCCGAACTTTACAGTTCGGGTTCGCTCAACCCTACTTATAACTCCCAAACAATGCATATTTTCTTAAAACAAAGTCCCTGAAGAATAAAATGGTGGGTGTTGCAATTTTTTATGTCACACACTATTTGCACAGTATCAAATGCACATTTTTAGGAAACTTTTTGTTTTTTTATGAATTTTGGTGCACACAAACACAATATAACCACTTGACCTCCAGAAGGTTTTACCCCCTTCAAGAGCAGGACATTTTTTGCTATTTGGCACTTTTTTTTATTTGGTGGTATTTGATCACCACTGTGTTTTTAATTTTTTTAAATATAAACAAAAAAAGGCTGAACATTTTGAAAAACAAAACAATATTTTTTACTTTCTGCTTTAAAACATATTGATTAAAACATTTAAAAATAGAATTTCTTCATAAATTTAGGCCAAATTTACCAATGCTACGTGTCATTGGTAAAAAAAAAAAAATCCCAATAAGTCAACAAACAAAACTATGGTATATGCTGGATTTTTTTATAGTAGTAATAGCAATGATCAGCGCTCCAAAAGTGGGACTGTGATAGGGTGTCAGGCAATCTGACACTAGCTGGTGCTGGCTGGGGGGTGCACTAATTGGCGATGACATCAATATTGACACTAATTCAGTGATCAGTGCTAATACTCTACACTGTCACTGTACTAATGACACTGGCTGGGAAGGCGTTAACATCTAGGGGTGATCAAGGGGTTAACTGTGTGCCTAACAATGTGTAATGTGTGTAATGTGTGCTGCTTTTACTAAGCAATCTCGTTTTTTTTCCCCCTGCAAATAAGAAAAGAATAAGAATAAGAAAAAACAGCAAGATTGGTTGTCAGTGTACAGAGCTTTGTGTTGTTTACCATGAATCATGGAGCTAATCCGTGGATCCCGACGATCAATTATTGCCCGAGATCGCTGATCGGCTTGTGCTGTAACAAATCACAGTACAGCTGGGGTGGTGGGCATGCACACATGTGCATTCTACCCAGGAGTGCTGATTACATATCATATACGTCATCCAGCGCACACCCATATAGCAAGAAATTGTGCTACAAGTTTGAAAATTACTTGCTATGCTATTGCTAGACTTGCTAGGCTTTACAAGTTGGTTGCACAATTGCAGAAATTCCACATTGCATGACCTCAGATCAATTTTCTTTGCAAACATTCTGCAAGTTTGCTGCAAGTTCTGGTTCAGTTATGTTGTGCAATAGTCATCCCACCACAGCAGTCACTGTGGCTGAATTTTCATGCTGAAGTTTTGCAGAGCTCTTGCTGTAGACTTACCACTGTAACTTTGCTCTTGCTAGAGACTTGCCACTCAAATTTGCTACAAATTGGAAAAGTGTAAACTACAACTTGTTCTTCGAATGCTCGGCAAGTGTACAACTTGCCAATAAAAATGTGCAGAAAGTTAACATACGTACAATTCAGCACTGCCACAAATTTGTGGCAAGTTATCCTTGCTATCTGGGCAGTGACCACCCTGCCACAGTAAATGTACATGGGGTGGTGGCTGAGTGGTTAAGTTCTCAATTTCTTAAAATATTAAATATGATTTTACAGCAAATAAATAGATACCTAACATGTCATTTAAAATTGTGTGCTCCCATAGAATGGTGACAAACTGTGGTACATTAAAATCACCATAGGTGAAGCTTTATAAGCCTTTACAGGTTACCAGTTTAGAGTTACACAGGAGGTCTGGCCCTAGAATTATTGCTCTTACTCTGACATAAATCTCTGTGTGGTGCGATGATTATTTACATAATTGTGTAGAACCTAAGAGTGTGTTTGCATTTGTGTGTGAGCACAGGGGGGCAGGGTGCTTTACAATTTTTTTATTTAATTTATTTAAATGTATTTATTGACACTGTGCTTTTTTAAAAGAAACTTTATTGCTATCACAAAAGATGAACAATATCCTCTTTGATAGCATGGGCGGTGACAGGTCACCTTTTTGTGCAACACATAACATTGACAAATTTGAAGTAATTAAAGACCTTCAACTATTTGGGTGTAGGTTACTTTTGAAAACCATATATGGTCCTAAAACTACCCCATTAGATCAGCCTTCTGCCTTGGAGCAGTGAGCAATGGACAATCGTGTAAGTCTCCTTGATGACAGGGAACCTCTTGACCTCATTGAAAGGATTGACCTGGACCCCCTCCTTTCGGAAAATCATGTAACTCCAGTAACAAAATCATCCCTGAAGAAAAAATTGGATATTTACCCTGCCCCTAGTTCAAACTCTAATTTATGTGCAATTCTCAAACTAGAGACATTCAAGCTTTAAAAATAAATTCTCATCATGACAATTTATCATCAGAAGAAAGACAGGATTTAATTGACCTTACAAATGTAGCGGGGTTCTACCCCTTTTACTGGAAGAGACTACATCTCCCATGATTCCCCAGGCCCCCGGGCTGCTGACTTCCGCCCGGGAGGCTGCTGGGGGAGATTATAAAAAGGAAGAGCGGAGACCGCCTCTTCCTCTTGGGACACTTCCTCTTCAGAGGCCTGACAGGACTGGCCTGCCTCTGCTGACAGAGCGTGTGACGCGGAGACTGCAGCCAGCAGAGACACCTGTGCGGACCGGAGCTGAAGGCCTGAAGCCTGGGCCTTGCAGCCGATGGAGTGAGACTCTCACCCCTCAGAGTCCACAGCAGCGGACCGGAGACTTCCCCTTACCGTCGGTCGGACGGAGCTGATGACCGGAGTTCAGGGCTGTGACTGAGGAGACTGGACGCCGCCATTGAAGAGACCAGAGCCACCATTGGAGGGACCGGAGCTGAGGACGGTACCCAAGGATTGGTGAGAGAGCCGAGAGGCTCATCCTGCATTGACACACACGTTTTATGCCTATTGAACTGCCTAGGCGCAATTTACCTCAGAGCAGCAATGTTACTTTTTGTGGATTACAAAGACACCATTTAAAGCTACATGTGCACCACCTCTACAGATTCATTGCCGGTGAAGAACACTGTACTAGTACAAGGACTGATCTCTATTACTAGGGATCAGGCCTGGTCCGTTAGGTAGGCGCAGATAGATTTATTGCACCTCAGGGGTGCATAGCATGCGGTCGCCACACTGGGCACTCCGTTTCCCCACTGCCAGTTGTTACATATGTGGGTACATGTTAAAGTGCATATTGCAGGGACCTGCTAAAGTATTGTAAGTCATGTTCAAACGCATGTTGCTATTTCTTTTCCTTACTGACAAAAGTAAAGCCAGTTATTCTTATTTCAGCAGTCTGCTTGTGAGTTCATACCAATTACACTTAGAGTATAAGCTAAGTTTTATGTGCATAGGGACGTACCCCTTTACTAACTGTGCCAGAGCGGGTAGAGCCAAATTGCCGGGGGTTGGTGGAGCTGTACTCAGGGACCCAAAACAAACCAGCGGCTCTCTTAACTGGGGGTAGCGCTACACGTGGGGGCTCGTAATCCGGGATCCTGAGTCAGCGGGAAAAGCCGCCAGAAGGTGCCGGCATGGACCCAATAGAAGTGGGACGGTGGTCCGCAACATGGGCCGCTGACCCAGCCGCAGCAGCAGTTATTGAACTGCCAGGGATGTGGCAGAGAGAGGCAGTCAAGCAGCTCATAATGTCATTATCCCCATGCCAGAAGTCATGGATAATGGACATGAGAAATGATGCTGGGTACACATACGCCTTAATAGAATGGAAGGAAGAGATTCCAGAGCAGTTCAGGAGCCAAAGCATACAGGCACCAAATGGTCAGGCCTACCAATTGCTGCATGCGCTGCCGCGCAAGGGAGAAGGTTCTCCTATGAAAGCCATTCTATCCCCAAAGAAGGTGGAGCAGAAGGGCGCGGAAAGTCCCGCACCCGCACACACTACTCTTAGTGCAGAACTGTGTGCTGTCCTAGGGGAGATTGTGACCCAGTGCAGAAGAGACCCCGGGGACTACCCAATGTCGGGATACAGGAAACTCCGGATGTTTTCAGGGAGGACACCTGTACCCTCGGGAGAAGAGGGATTTGAAGAGTGGTTAGATGGTGCCACGCAGGCCCTAGAAGAATGGGAGGTCTCAGAGGGCCGAAAGAAACAAAGGATTGTTGAGAGCCTAAAAGGACCTGCCCTAGAGGCCATACGCAATCTGAAGACGAGTAAAAAGGATTGCACTGCCCAGGACTACATAGACATCCTGGAGGGTGTGTTTGGTGGGACAGAAAAAGTCACAGAACTTACCTATCAACTGGAACACTGTTACCAGAAGACAGGGGAGAAGCTGTCAGAGTACATGGGACGCATAGACAAGATCCTGCATAGGATTATCCTGAAGAAGGGGATAGATCCAGGGAAGGTAGATGAAGCCCGTGCCCAGCAGGTGATGAGGGGAGCCCAACCCCTGGACCCTGTCGCACTAGTACTACGTACCCGGCAGGATGGGAAGAGCCTGGACTACCCTGACCTCATCCGAATGGTCAGAGAAGAAGAGGCCATGCTGGAAGAGAAAAGGGAGAAGCAGGTGATGGGGTCTACAAAGCTTCCAGTGGCCACGGTCAGGTCGGCCTTAACCCCTGAAAGAGACACAGAGGTAGATGCCCTGAAGTTGCAGATGTCCCAGATGATGGAGATACTGACGTCTCTAGTGGCGAAAGAGACGCCCAGTCCCAAGAAAGAAACAAGCAGGAAGGAATTGTTTCCAGCTGTCCCAGCACCAGCATCCCCACCTGACTACGGTGAGATGATCTGCTTTAATTGTGGAGGAATTGGCCATATTGCAGCTGTATGTGCCAGTCCCAAGAAGAAGAAGGCAGAAAGCCGCCAGCCGGCGGGAAACGCCAAAGGGCCCCGGTGAAGGAGTCAACCGGGTGCCCATCACCTTCAGTGAGCTCCAAGAAGCACAACAGGAAGAGAAAGCGAGGAGACCAAACCCCTCAGAAGGGGTCCAGGGATCCTCAACCAAGGTGCACTCCAGAGAAAGGGGGCAAGACCCCTCCGGAGAGACACAGCACCCCAAAGCGAGAACTCTTCAAAGTGAGAGATAACAATATCCCTCAACGGGTTCACACTCCCACGAAGAGGGAGAAAATCAATGCATACCAGGCTCAAGAAAGGAGCAAGTGCAAATCGAGTGCTGGTAAAGCAAAGAGTCCAAAGAAGAGGACAGCATCAACTAGGCCCTACCCAGAGGAGCTAGTTGGTCCATCTCCTACTGTACCCATCCAAGTGGAAGGAGTGTACACGAAGGCCCTTCTAGACACTGGAGCACAAGTGACCCTGTTGTACAGGGACTTCTATGACAGATACCTGAGTCATCTGCCAATACAGAAGATAGAAGAGTTGGAGATAAGGGGATTGGGAACCCAGAGTTTCCCCTATGATGGATACTTACCCATCAGATTGACGTTTGACCCATCCGTAGCTGGGAAGTCTGAAGTGTTCGACACCTTAGCAGTGGTGTGTCCCCGCCCACCAGGAACCAGCAAGACTTCCCTGATCATAGGGACGAACACGGACCTAGTCAGAAGGCTTCTGACCCCCCTGGTGAAGAAAGAGAATCTTTCAACTCCCAAGATCCATCCCATGCTGAAGGCAGCCTACCAGCGGTTGGTCCTAGAGCAGAAGACCCCAAGTGAGGGGATAGGAAGGGTATGGAGGCTTGGAAAGGAAGGAGCAGTGTTACAGCCTGGAGAGGTGACCTGCATGAGAGCCACGGTGAAACTTACTTGGGAGCAGCCTGGCCCCTTTGTAATGTTGGAACCCGACCCAATGGAGGGTCACTCAGGTCTGGAAGTGATACCAGAAGTAATCTCATTGAAGGACCTGAAGAAGGCAAGAGGAAGAGTCCCTGTCAGTGTGAGGAACCCCACGGAGAGGCCCGTGGAGATCCCTGCCAGGATGCTTCTGGGACAAGTGAGTCCTGCTGTCCCAGTTGGCTGGTCAGAAGTGAAGGGGACGGGTAAAGGAGAAGATGTTTGGAAGAAACTCTCCATGGAAAACCCAAACCTACCTGGAGCTTGGAAAGAGAGAGCCAAGGCCCAGCTGACCAGATGGGAGAAGATTTTCTCCAAAGATGAGTTTGATGTGGGGTGTGCGAGGAGTGCCACCCATCGAATCCGCATGCAAGAGGACAAGCCATTCAGAGAGAGAGTGAGGCGAGTCCCGCTAGCAGATCTGGAGGATCTGAGGGAGCAGCTTGCGGAATTGAAGAAGACGGGAGTGATTAGGGAGTCCAGAAGCCCCTACGCCTCCCCAATTGTGGTAGTCAGAAAGAAGAATGGGTCATTGAGGCTCTGCATTGACTACAGAACTCTCAACAGGAGGACCATTCCTGACCAGTACACCACGCCAAGGATAGAAGATGCCTTGCAGAGTTTATCTGGAGCTAAGTGGTTCAGTGTGATGGACCTCAAGAGTGGGTATTATCAAATCCCCATGCATCCAGAAGACAGAGAAAAGACTGCCTTCATAACCCCAGTGGGATTCTTTGAGTTCAACAGGATGCCCCAGGGCCTATCTGGAGCTCCTGCTACGTTTCAACGCCTAATGGAAAGGACTGTTGGAGACATGAACCTCAAAGAAGTCCTTGTGTATCTGGACGATGTCATTGTCTTTGGAAAGACTTTGGAAGAACATGAAGCCAGGCTGGAGAAAGTACTGAAGAGGCTCAGTGAAGAGGGACTTAAACTTTCTCCAGAGAAGTGTCGGTTCTATCAGTCCTCTGTGAACT
Organism: Lithobates sylvaticus; assembly: GCA_028564925.1. Lineage (NCBI taxonomy): Eukaryota > Metazoa > Chordata > Amphibia > Anura > Ranidae > Lithobates > Lithobates sylvaticus. Next base: position 461,399,901 of record CM053029.1, on the reverse strand, counting down.
ATCTGGGACACATAGTGTCTGAAAAAGGAGTGTCTACAGACCCTGAGAAGCTGGAGGCAGTTACTTCGTGGCCAAGGCCCACAACAGTTACAGAACTTCGGTCTTTCTTGGGGTTCTGCTCCTACTACCGCAGGTTTGTGGATGGATTTGCCCGCATTGCCAAACCCCTCAACGAGCTGCTGAAGACAGAAGGAGAGGAGGATGGAATGGGGCCTAGGAGGTCCAGTGAGTCGGTCCAAGACCAGTGGAACTCAAGGTGTGAAGAGGCTTTCAGGACCTTGAAGAGAAGTCTCACCACAGCCCCAGTTTTGGCCTACGCTGATCCCACTAGACCCTATGAGCTACATGTTGATGCCAGCCATGAGGGCCTAGGTGGAGTACTCTACCAGGAGTATGAAGACCAGCTACGACCAGTGGCTTATGTGAGCCGGAGCCTGACCCCCTCCGAGAAGAACTATCCCACCCACAAGTTGGAGTTCTTAGCCCTCAAGTGGGCAGTTGTTGACAAATTGAGAGACTATCTGTATGGGGCCGAGTTTACTGTAAAGACAGATAACAACCCCTTGACCTATCTATTCACCACCGCCAAGCTGGATGCAACTGGACACAGATGGTTGGCGGCGTTGTCTGGATTCAATTTCAGCCTCAAGTACAGACCAGGGGCTGGAAATAGGGATGCAGATGCCCTGTCCCGAAGATCCCACGTCATGGTCGATGACTGGGAAGACTGGACCCAAGTGGCACCAGATGGAGTGCGAGCCCTTTGTCAGGGGGCTGAACTCCAAGCCAGAGGAGGATCCAGAGCTGAAGAGATAGGAGTTACCACAGTGGGAGTCCCAAGGTGTTACTGTGGGGTAACTCAACTAGCAGAAGAGTGCCTACCGAAGCTGTCCAAGAAAGAGTTAAGGTGTGACCAATTGGAAGATCCCATGGGGAGATTGGTCCTGGAAGCCCTGGAAGACAAGAGTCCAGAGGGACTTCGCCTTCACCCTTCTAAAGAAGCTCGCCTACTGAGGAGAGAGTTGGACAAACTACAGGTGCATCAGGGGGTAGTCTACCGAAGGGGCCCCTCTGATGGCCCAGAAGACAAGTGGCAGTTGTTTCTCCCAGAGAAGCATCGAGAGACTGTGCTGATTGCCTTACATGACCAGCATGGTCACTTGGGAGCAGAGAGAACCTTCCAACTTGTCAGAGACCGGTTTTATTGGCCCTGCATGAGGGCCGAAGTGGAGGAGTATTGCCATTCCTGTGCAAGATGCATTCAGAGAAAGACTTTACCCCATCAAGCTGCCCCAATGGGCCACCTACAGAGTGAAGGCCCAATGGATCTGGTATGCATTGATTTTCTCTGCCTTGAACCCGATTTGAGCGGATTGGGAAATGTTCTGGTGGTAACCGACCATTTCACTCGTTATGCTCAGGCTTTCCCAACCAAGGACCAGAAGGCCTCTACAGTAGCCAAGGTACTTCTGGAGAAGTACTTTGTTCACTATGGACTGCCACAGAGAATCCATTCAGACCAAGGAAGGGACTTTGAGAGTCGCCTGATCAGGAAGCTACTAGATTCTCTGGGAGTAGAGAAGACTAGAACCACACCGTATCACCCTCAAGGTGATGCCCAGCCTGAAAGGTTCAACAGGACCCTATTGAACATGTTGGGAACTTTGGAAACAGAGAAGAAACAACACTGGAGTCAACACATATCAGCTCTGGTGCATGCCTACAATTGCACCACAAGTGATGTGACAGGTTTCTCCCCTTACCGACTTATGTTTGGGAGAGAAGCAAGATTGCCAGTGGATTTGGCCTTCGGCATTTCTTTGGACCATGCCTCTGCTGCCTCCCACAAAGGATATGTGGACAGACTGAGGCACAGTCTGAAGATAGCTTATGAGAAAGCTCAAACGGCCTCCGACCAGAGGGGGGCCCGAAACAAGAGGAACTTTGATTTGAAAGTTAGAGTACAGGACCTACAGCCTGGGGACCGTGTACTGTTACGCAATCTAGGGATCCCTGGAAAACACAAGATTGCTGATAGATGGAGATCAGAGCCATATATCATCTGTAGGAAACTTCCAGGATTGCCTGTCTACAAGTTGAAGCCAGAAGGAAGAGTGGGGCCTTTGAAGACCTGGCATAGGAATCATTTGCTCCCACTTACTGAAGCAGTCAGAATACCTCCAGCAAGAGACGTACCTGAATCTGTTTCCATTCTGGATACCCCCAGGCCTAACACTAGGTCCCAGACCTCCCAAGTTGGGGGTGGACAGGACCCCCAACCTGAGGAAGAAAGAGGAGAACTTGAATGGCTATGGCCTTCCTCAACCCCAGGAAATTCTGCCATAGATCTTCCACCTACTGAAGATATGGAAGATAACACATTGAACCCAGAAGCTACAGAGTTTGTTCCATTCAGTGTTGTGCCTGAGTGCTGGGAAGATATCCCTGGTCTCTACCCAGAAGAAGAAGTAGATGTTCCAGAACCAGAGATGTTGCCAGAATGTGTTCCTGAAGAAGTTCCAAGAGAACAGAGAGCTCGCAGGAGTGTGAAGCCTCCCAAGAAGTTAACTTACCCCAAGATGGGAGAAAGTTCAGAGGACTCTGTTACTACAGCAAGGAGAAGTGCTGAAAGCCCTGACCCTTCCGCTGTTCATTTAGTGGAGGGCAACCCCAGCTCACTCTCTGGCACAGTTAAACAGGTCGCCCACACTGAAGTGACCTGTAGACAGGACAGCTCCCCATCTTATGCCAATTGGTGGGAGGCTCCTCTGTCCAAATTATGTGAAAATGTTGTTCCCGAGAAAGTTTGTAGTTTGAGCACTGTCTTTGGGGACCAAAGATTCAAAGTGGGGGGAGTGTGTAGCGGGGTTCTACCCCTTTTACTGGAAGAGACTACATCTCCCATGATTCCCCAGGCCCCCGGGCTGCTGACTTCCGCCCGGGAGGCTGCTGGGGGAGATTATAAAAAGGAAGAGCGGAGACCGCCTCTTCCTCTTGGGACACTTCCTCTTCAGAGGCCTGACAGGACTGGCCTGCCTCTGCTGACAGAGCGTGTGACGCGGAGACTGCAGCCAGCAGAGACACCTGTGCGGACCGGAGCTGAAGGCCTGAAGCCTGGGCCTTGCAGCCGATGGAGTGAGACTCTCACCCCTCAGAGTCCACAGCAGCGGAGCGGAGACTTCCCCTTACCGTCGGTCGGACGGAGCTGATGACCGGAGTTCAGGGCTGTGACTGAGGAGACCGGACGCCGCCATTGAAGAGACCAGAGCCACCATTGGAGGGACCGGAGCTGAGGACGGTACCCAAGGATTGGTGAGAGAGCCGAGAGGCTCATCCTGCATTGACACACACGTTTTATGCCTATTGAACTGCCTAGGCGCAATTTACCTCAGAGCAGCAATGTTACTTTTTGTGGATTACAAAGACACCATTTAAAGCTACATGTGCACCACCTCTACAGATTCATTGCCGGTGAAGAACACTGTACTAGTACAAGGACTGAGCTCTATTACTAGGGATCAGGCCTGGTCCGTTAGGTAGGCGCAGATAGATTTATTGCACCTCAGGGGTGCATAGCATGCGGTCGCCACACTGGGCGCTCCGTTTCCCCACTGCCAGTTGTTACATATGTGGGTACATGTTAAAGTGCATATTGCAGGGACCTGCTAAAGTATTGTAAGTCATATGTTCAAACGCATGTTGCTATTTCTTTTCCTTACTGACAAAAGTAAAGCCAGTTATTCTTATTTCAGCAGTCTGCTTGTGAGTTCATACCAATTACACTTAGAGTATAAGCTAAGTTTTATGTGCATAGGGACGTACCCCTTTACTAACTGTGCCAGAGCGGGTAGAGCCAAATTGCCGGGGGTTGGTGGAGCTGTACTCAGGGACCCAAAACAAACCAGCGGCTCTCTTAACTGGGGGTAGCGCTACACAAATAAAATGGTAATTACAGTAAAATCATCCGATAAAGGAGGAAATACCGTAATCATGAATAATGACCATTATATGCAAATGTGTATGAATATTTTTTGCAATTGCGATTGGTAGGTTATGCTATCCCTACCTCCTATATCAAAAAATTTAATGACAGTTTCAAAGAGATGGTTGATCTAGCCTATCTAAACATTATTCCCAAACACATTTGGGAATTTCTACGCACTACATATCTGGATACTCCTACCTTCTACGCCCTCCCAAAAGTACACAAGAGCAAAAATAATCCACCAGGTAGACCCATAATATCAGGGAATGGCTCATTGACTGAGAATGGGAGTCGTTACGTTGATGAGCACCTCAGACCCTATTTTTTAAAGCTCCCGAGCTATATTAGAGACATCCCACATCTACTTCAAATCATTGATGGGCTCCACATCCACGAAAATGCTTTGCTAGTTTCCGTGGATGTAGAAGCCCTTTATTGTTCAATTCCACATGATAAGGGAATCTCAGTAATCAAACATCTGTTTCAACAAACAAACAAATCAAACTGAGTGGAGACGTCATAGTTACGGCCTTAGAGTTCATACTTACTCATAATGCCTTTCTGTTTCAAAGCTCCCACTGCCTCTAGGTGCAGGGGTGGCTATGGGGACGTGCTGTGCACCTTCTAAAGCTAACCTGTACCTGGGGGAGTGGGAGTGAAACTTTCTATCATCTGATGATCTTTTTTTTTTTTTTTTAACTTTTTATTTTAACATTTTACACAACACATTTCATCTTTTACATTTAACTTATTTTGTAGCATCACATCACGTCAAGTACATATTCTATGGCTTATATTTTACTTCCACTATTCCTTTGGGATTCCCTCTAATCCCCCTATTGCCCTTATGAAACAAGAAAAGAAGAAAAAAAAAAAAAAATCCTTTTATATAAAAATAAAATCTCCCCCCTCGTCCCTCCCCCCCAGGCATCACCCAACCCCACCCTCACCCGCCTCCCCCCAATATAAGAAATAGGGTGCCCATGTGGCCCCATACTTCTCCTCCTGGTCTCTAATTGTCATTGTCAGATTTTCCATTTGTTGGATTTCTCCCACTTTGGCCCACCATTGGGCCCTCATGGGAGGTACATCTTTTTTCCAGAGAGCAGGAATGCAGGCTCTCGCCGCCGTGAGAAGATGTTTTAGTAATGATTTTTTATATTTTTCAACCGACATTGGAACATCGTTTAGTAAAAATGCAGCCGGGTTTTCTCCAAGAGACACCCCTGTAATTTGCTTTACTGTTTCCTCCACCATCTTCCAGTATTCTCTAATTTTTATCGCATTCCCAAAAAATATGCAGCATTGTACCCTCTAATTTCCCGAATCGACAGCATGTATTTGGCGTCTGTGGGAATATATCATGTAGCATGCTTGGGGTCCTATACCACCGGGTAAGGATCTTGTATCCCCCCTCCTGGTATCTACTTGCTATTGATGTTTTGTGCACGGATCTCAGTATTTTTTCTTTTTGTTTTTGGGAGAACGTGACCTTCAGATCTTTTTCCCAGGCGCATATGTAACTTAACTTTTCGGGGGCTTCATGTCTTGTAATCATTTCATAAAAGTATGACAAGGGGTGTCTCAGAGTCTCGCCGTCCAGACACATCTGCTCAAACTCCGACAACCCCCGGATTTCGGGGTATTTTTTACTTTTTGAGAGAATATAAGCACCCAACTGCATTGCTCTAAAGTAGTCTAGTTCTGGGGTAAATTGGTTTTCTTTTTTTTTTTTTTTTTTTTTTTTTATTTTTTAAAAGTTTTATTGAAAATATAAACATTACAAAGGTATAAAAACATGAAACAGAACATGAGAACATGGCGCCCTCTAGAGGGTCCGTACAGAGAACTGGTTACAGGCATATTCACTGGGCAATGTTTTAGCCGGTATGCGTACACAAGTCAGCCCGCCTGAGGAGAATTTTAGGGGAGTGAACCTTGTACTAATGGTCCCGGCACTGTTGCCCTCGGGCGGAGATCAATATTTTCTAAGAATGTTTTCGTAAGAGACTTAATCAGCGTCTGGTCTCTGGTCTCCCACACACCCCCTACGGGGATCTTGCTGTGCGTGGGAGGGACAGGGGCCAGAGCTTCAGGTGATCCTAACGTGAGAGGGTACGACGACCCTGCTCACCATAGCGGAGTACTAACCCCTGACAGGGGTAAGGGTGCTACCGTGGGCAAAAAATTTGGAACCTCACGTAGTGAGGAAAGGGGTGAAAGTAGGCCTGACGAGGCTAGGGCTACGGTTTTTGATCAAGCGGGCTGCTCTTGTGTACCTTCAGGTGTCAAAGTATGACGAGCCCTTTTACCGGATCTGGGGTCCTGAGTGTGCCAGGACCCTTCAAGTAGAAGTTGAATGAGTAGAGGAAGAGCCGACGAGAGAAAAGGAAGGGGAGGGAGGAGAGAGGAGACAGAGAGTGAGGGAGGGAGGGGGGGGGGAAGGTTGGATGGGGGTTCCTCGCGGAGAGAAGCTGCGGAGTATATGTAGGTCTGTCAGGGGGATTGACAGCCTTTCTCAGAGGAGAATCAATGACGTGCCCGTGTATTGGGCCCACGGTTCCCATGTGAGATGGAATTTGTCTAATGTGTCTAGAAGAGTGTGGGCGATTTTTTCCTGAGCCATTAACCATGAGATCTTTTGTTTAGCTCGTCGGAGTGAGACTGAGGGCGATTTCCAAGCTTGAGCAATAGTGATCTTGGCCCCTAGTAGGATAAAATGAATGAGCGAACGGGTCAATTTAGGAGTTTGCGGGATAGTCTTGTTGAGGAGAGCTGTAAATTGGTTTTCTATCTCCCCTCTTGTCATTGTTTTTCCCTCTTTTGAAAAATGTATAATCCTGTTTATCCCCCTACTTCTCAAGTCAGAGAATTTCTGATCCGATAGGCCTGGCTCAAAGTCGAATGTACCTAGTATAGGTAACATAGGGCTTGGTTCACTTGATATCTTGTTTTTATTAAAAATCTTTTTACTTATATTTAGGGTTGCCCCGATCAATGGGTGTTTTTTGACTACCATTGGGATATCCTTTCCAGCCATCCATGCCAACCCCTCCAAGGGGGCTTTACTCGACGTTTGTTCCATAATTACCCATGGCTTCTTTTTTTTAGCGCACCACTCCTTTATTCTAACTAAATGTGTGGCTTCCTGATACTTACATGGGTCTGGGAATCCAATGCCACCTTTTTCTTTAGAGAGGGCCAGGATAGATCTTCGTAGTCTTGCAGGCTTTCCAGCCCATATAAAACTCAAAAATCCTGACCGAAGTTCTTTCATAAAACTTTGGGGGATCTTTACTGGCATGGTTTGAAATAAGTATAGAAGCCTTGGCATTACATTCATTTTTATTATATTCATCCTTCCAAACCACGTAAAGATTTCTTTGTCCCATCTTTTCAGGTCTGTTCTTATTTGTTTTAACATTGGGGCATAATTTAGTTCAAACACCCTACTTAAGATTTTAGGTATCTTGGTCCCTAAATAATCAATATGTGAGTCTGTCCATCTAAATTTGAATTGGGAGGTTATCTGGTAGGTCAAGGACTCGCTCATTTCTAATCCCATGGCTTCTGACTTATTGTAATTCACTTTAAAGTTTGCTATGTCCCCAAATTTCTGTAGCTCCCCCAGGAGGGGAGGCAAGGATATGGCTGGAGAGGATATAAAAAAAATCAGGTCATCAGCAAAAGCAGCTAGTTTGTGTTCCTCAGTATCTGTTTTTATGCCTCTAATGTCTCGATTTGAACGTATTTTCCTTAGAAATGGTTCCATTGTGAGGACAAAAATGAGGGGTGATAGTGGGCATCCCTGACGTGTTCCGTTTCGAATTCTAAAAGGATCCGAAAGTCTGTCGTTTACCTTCACTCTAGCAGTCGGTACCGAATAAAGGTTTTGGAACCATCTCAGCATTCCCTCCCCTAGGCCAATATGTTGGAGTGTAGCCCTCAGATACAGCCAGTCCACCCTATCAAAAGCTTTTTCTGCATCTGCTGAGATTATTGTTAAGGGTTTATGTTGACTTTGGGACCAATATATTGCATTTATTACTCTTTGTGTATTCTCCCTGCCTTCCCTCCCTGGGGTGAACCCAACTTGGTCGGGATGAATAAGTACCGGGATGTATTCAACCAGTCTGTTAGCTAATATTTTGGAGAAGATTTTTAGGTCCACATTTAATAGTGATATTGGCCGGTAGCTGGAACACTGAGATGGATCCTTCCCCTCCTTCGGAATAACTGCAATGTGTGCTAACAGTGTCTCCTCCGGTAGTTTGTGTCCTTCCTGTAATGAGTTGAATGCTGCTAAAAACCTTGTGACCAACTTCTCTTTGAACGCTTTATAGTAAGACAGGGAGTACCCATCAGGGCCTGGCGCTTTACCTAGGGGTAAAGAGTTCAAGACTTTCTTGAACTCCTCTGCCATTATTGGCTTATCTAAGTTCTTCAGAGCCTCTTCTGTTAGTTTGGGCATTTCTGATGAACGGAGATATTCTCTGGCTGCCTCCTCCTTTTCTTTGCTTTTTCCTCCATTGCCCACTCCCTCCAGCTGATATAGACACTCATAGTAGTTTTTAAAGGCTTGAGCCATTTTCACTGAGGAATTCAATATCTCTCCGCTTTGAGATTTAATGCCCATTATTTGTCTCCATACATTAGTTTGTTTTAGTGCTTTCGCTAGCATTCTACTCGGCTTATTCCCATACTCATATATTGTTTGTCTGTTTCGCTTTATTTTTGCTTTAGCTTGCTCAATCAGCAGGGAGTTTAAGTCGCCCCTTAAAATATTTAATTTCTCTTCTATATTTTGTGCCTGAGATCTTTTATGTACCATTTCTGCTTCTCTAATGCCTTTGAGTAGGGCTTCTATTTGTTCATTCAACTTCTTTTTCCTGTGGGCTCCTAAGGAGATAAAAACTCCTCTCATCACGCATTTATGCGTCTCCCAGATACCAAATGGCATTATTTCTTCCGACTCGTTGGTTTGAAAGAAAGAGTCCATTTCGCAATCTAGTATTTTTTTATATTCTTTATCCTTCAAAAGTGATTCGTTCATCTTCCACTGCCATTCACGGTACTCTACTTGCCCCAAGTCCATTTCGCAACTGGTCGGTGCATGGTCGGACAGAGAAAAAGAGCCTATATCAGCCTTAGTCAAGGATATCAATCCTGTCTGCGAGACAAACACGAACACGTAGTCAATGCGGGTATATGTCTTATACTTCGCGGAGAAAAACAGGGAGGAGAGAGACGGAGAACGAAAGGAGAGAAAAAAGGAAAAAAAAAAAAAAAAGAGACAATACCCACTACTCTCGGGGGTAAACAACCCTGATGCGGCCTTCCTATACCAGCGTGCACCCCTTCATAGAGGAAAAGAAAGAAAAAAAAAAAAAACACAAAAAGAAAAACAGGATTCCCCTGTTTCTCGATCGTCCCCGACTTGTCCTCTACTCAGAGGAGGAACGACCAATGTGGGGGTTTGTCCCCGAGCACGTCAGGAGCTCGTAGCAGGCCCCAGCGGCTGCACGTTTCTTAGGTTTAAGTACGTTATGGATCCCTCTAGTTATTTACATTAATATTTTCACCTCTTGAGCCACCCTCAAATATTTAGCATATATAGGCCCCACATTTGGTAATCAGTCCGATATTACTTATTCATATCATACATTCCTATATTCCTTGTTATTTTCCTTATCAGGCAATCTTAATCGTTATATGCAATTAACGTCATCTTTACATCACCACAGCAAAGAAGAAAAAAAAAAAAAAGTTTGCATCGTCCCCTCTCTCCCCCCCCCCTCATTATCCTCTCCCATGTTACCCCTGTATTTCTCTCCCCGCCCCATCCCCCCGCCCCCTCCCCCCCCACCCGCTCCACCTAATGCGGTCTAGCGTATCTGTTTCCTACCCTTGCCTTTACCTCCCTCTTCTTCATCAAAGTCCCTCCTCCCCTTCCTCCCCCCCTCTTCCCTCCCCCCACTATTGCCCTTCCCTTCTTGTAAAAGCATGCCTTGTGTCCCTGTGTCACGTGTCCTTGGTGCCTATTTATTTCATTCCATCAACCCCAAAAAAAAAAAAGAAAATCGGTGTGTATTTTTATCTATGTTGCATTCAATGTGATATAGAATGTCAAGTGTGTACTGTGTATGTCGTATAAATATGTGTCCCTACTTTTAGGACATTCCCTTGGTGCCCCTAGATCCCTCTCATTCCCATCCTTTATCCCCCTAAAACCAAAAATACAAAAAAAAAAAAAAAACACCAAAAAAGGAAAAAGAGAGAAAAGCCACTCCAAATTCACACTAATCGTATCCAGAGGAAAGGGGAGGGTCTGCATCAGTATTTACACTAGTCCTCTACCCTCAAGGAGTCAGTCGACAATTTCTTTTCCCCGGGTAGTCAGATATCTTTCTTCATTTCTTTGTTTATCCTATATAGTTTGTTCTGCAACTCTAAAATGAGCAGGCTGGGAGGGCAGCGGGGGGGGGGGGGGGGGGGCGGGGGGGACAAAAAAAAAAAAAAAAAGAAAAAAAGAGAGAGAAAAAAAAAAAAAGGGAGAGCTAGTAGTGGTGGGGAAGTCTGTTACTGTAATTGCCCTCAATAGATGTAGTCCAAGCTTGTGGCACCATGGCGGTCTCAAAATTGTTTAACCAGGTTAACTCTTCTTTATAGTCCCTGTTCTGTTCCCCAAATTTGCCCCACCCCCAGGCTCCATCGGAACGTTTATCCAATCTGGTATTTCCACTTCTTCCGTGCCCAAGAATTCAAAAAGGTCTGGCAGTTGGTCCGGATTGCGTAAAGTGAAACCTCGTTCTCCTTTTTTAATGATCAGAGATAGTGGGTACCCCCACCTATATGTTGCTTCTGTGGATCGCAGTAATTCTAGCAGGGGCCTCAGTATTCGCCTCCTGCGCTTTGTCTGCCAACAGATATCCGGGAACACTTGTACTTCGTGGTCTACATGTAGCAGTACCCCCTTCGCCCATGCTGCCCTCATTATGTCCTCTTTTATTTTAAAGAAATGAACACGGCATAGCACGTCCCTGGGGCTTCCCCGCTCCATATTCTGTACTGTTGGGCTCCTGTGGACTCGGTCCAGTTCTATGTAAGACTCTGGGGGTTTTTCTAAATATAAATTAAGAATTGAGGTTACCACCTTCCTCAAATCGGGTGTTTTAATCACCTCTGGGATCCCTTTGATGCGTAAATTGTTTCTTCTATTTCTATTCTCAAAATCTTCGGCCTGTAATTGCAAGTCTATCAACTTTTGGTGCTGTGCGTTAAACTTGGTTTCAAGTATGTCAAGACGCTTGTCGGCTGTAACCTGTGTGGCCTCACATCTGGAGAGTCTACTGTCTACAGCTTCAAATTTGGCACATACCTCACTCAGTTCTTCCTTTACTGTGGCTTTTAAATCGCTCATCCATACTAGAATGTCTTCTTTGGAGGGAAGTGCCTGTATGAGCTGCCTAATGTCAGGCTCCCTCTCACGCTCTTGTCCCCTCCTAGTTAGGAGACCCATCTCTCCTTCCAACGAAATTGCGGTCTGGGGAGTAATTGGTAAACTTATTTCCACCTCTTCCGAAAGCTCAACCCGTATACTCCCATCCAAGCTAGTGGCCATGCTGCTAGCCAATTCCTCCTCAACTGGCGGTTGTTTTAAATTAGCTCGGGTAGGTCGTTGTGGGTCTGCTATAGCGCCGGCATCCACTGATAATCCAGCGTCTTTCCTCGTGAGGAATCTAGTGATGTATGAGTGGGTCGGTGAGCTATTCACTCTGCCGGGTCCCCTTCTTCTCGGCATGAAGACCACCCACACCACCCTTAGCCCCTTATTCCACACTGAGACCGTATCCTTATTTTTACCACTTTCGCTGGCTAATGGTGTATGATAGAGCCCTCTTAAGTTTAACGTTAATGTATCAGCTTAGTGTTCATAGTCCGGCACTATTAATTATTTGGGAGCCTCGGCTTCCTGATCTTCACAACAGGCTCTCCACATCTATGAGGCAATCTGTGAGGGCTATATGGTCCGCTTGGCTAAATACCTCTTTATTTTTATACCACAATTTATAATGTTCCCAGCAGCCATATTACATTATAGGGCTCACATAGTGCTCACATCCAACACCTCCACTATGTAGTAGTATATAGTGTAGAGACCATACACCTTACTACTGTAGTCCAATTAATTCACCGGGAGAAGAGTCCACTAGCACAGCCCACACAGTAGCAGCACAGCACAGATAGCCGGAGAGTTTTTTTTTTTTGGCGTCTTACCGTCCTCCGCCGCCGCTCAGGGCATATGATGCTTTGTAAAGGCACCGCTCGTTCCGCTCCTTCCCTTCCCTTAGCGGTCCTGGCTCCAGTACAGCTGTTACGATACAGGACGCTGCCTGGTTCTTGCGTAGCCGTCACTCCTAGGACAGACGGGATGGCGGACGGGACGGCGGGCGTCCTCCCAGTCTAGATCTCGGCTTTCCTTGCTCTGCGTCCGACATCCACGCCATCAGCCGCCCATAGCACCTCTCGCATACCTCAGCAGGCTATAATCACGGAGCTCCTGTCATTACGTGCAGCCGCTGCTAGACCTCGCTCCTCACTCCAACATATTCGGAGCACACGCCCCCGGAAACGGAAAGTCCATGCGGATCACCCAAGCCCAAGCCCATCTGATGATCTTTTGATACTATGACATAATATATATTTTTTCACATATAATTACACTATTATATGGTGTCTACTAGGCGCAAAGTTTACTATATTCTAATTCTAGCAGTAGACCTGCTCTGTAAATCTAAAGTGGTAACCTGTAAAGGCTTTTAAAGTCTTTTAAAAATGTATATCGTCTGTTGCCACTGCACGGGTGTGTGTAATTTTAAAGCATATCATGTTTGGTATCTATGTACTCAGCATAAGATTATCTTTTATATTTCACCAAACATTTGGATAATATAGTGTGTTTTTGTGCATTAAAATTCAAAAAAAAATTTTTTTCCAAAAAAATTACGTTTGAAAAATCGCTGCACAAATACTCTGTGAAAAAGCTTCTAATGTTGGACATAAAAAGCCAGGACAGTTCAAACCCCCCCCCACCCAAATGACCCCTTTTTGGAAAGTAGACACCCCAAGCTATTTGCTGAGAGGCATGTTGAGTCAATGGAATATTTTATATTTTGCCACAAGTTTTGGGAAAATTACTTTTTTCTTTTTTTTTTACACAAAGTTGTCACTAAATAATATATTGGTCAGGTATGCCATGGGTATATGTGAAATTACACCCCAAAATACATTTGGATGCTTCTCCTGAATACGGAGATACCACATGTGTGAGAATTTTTTTTGGTCATTTTTCAATCACAAAAAAATATTCAATGGGCTCAACATGTCTCTCAGCAAATTCCTTGGGGTGTCTACTTTCCAAAATGGGGTCATTTGGGGGGTTTGTACTGCTCTTCCATTTTAGCACCTCAAGAAATGAGATAGGCAGTCATAAACTAAAAGCTCTGTAAATTCCAGAAAATGTAACAGTTTGTAGACGCTATAACTTTTGTGCAAACCAATAAATATACGCTTATTGATTTATTTTTTTACCCAAGACATGTGACTGAATACATTTTGGCCTAAAAGTATGACTAAAATTTAGTTTATTGGATTTTTTTATAACAAAAATTAGAAAATATTATTTTTTTCAAAATTTTCGGTCTTTTTCCATTTATATTGCAAAAAATAAAAATCCCAGAGGTGATTAACCACTTGCTTACTGTGCACTTAAACACCCTTCCTGCCCAGACCAATTTTCAGCTTTCAGCGCTCTCGCACTTTCAGTGACAATTGCGCGGTCATGCAATGCTGTAACCAAATGAATTTTTTATCATTTTGTTCGCACAAATAGAGCTTTAGTTTGGTGGTATTTATTCGCGACTCCGTTTTTTATTTTTTGCGATATAAGCGAAAACATAGCGGAAATTTTGAAAAAAAACAATATTTTCTCCTTTCTTTTTTAAAAGAAATCCAATAAAATCGAATTTTGTCATAAATTTAAGCCAAAATGTATTCTGCTACATGTTTTTTGTAAAAAAAATTACGTTAAGTGTATAATAATTGGTTTGCGTGATCACGGACATATGTACGCAAATGATCATGTAAAAGGGGTGTGCAGGTGATCACGGACATATGTGTGCAGATAATCATTGGCACATGTTATTTTAGTGGGACATATGTGAGGGACATGTGTTTTTATTATTTGGGGACATGTGTGTTTTGGGGACATGTGTGTTTTACTGTGGGGACATGTGTGTTTTACTGTGGGGACATGTGTGTTTTGCTGTGGGGACACTAGACAGGTGATCAGTGAGTAAAAGCTGTAAAAAAAACAGCTAATACTCACTGATCACCAGCCAGCTGCAGCGATCCGCTCTCCTCTCCTCACCGATGACTTCCGTGTGAGGAGAGGAGGGGCGATTGCCTAGCAACCGGCTGTTTGTTTACATCACATGACGGCTGTGATTCGACACGGCCGTCATGTGATCAGGAGGGCCAATCACCGAGCCCTCCTGCCGATCCGAGATGCGCCGTGTCCGGGTGACACGGCCGCATTGGGATCGCGCTGCTGCGCGGGCACGCGCGCGCGATCCCTCTACTTCTGAAGGACGTTCCGGAACGTCCATTCAGAAGTAGACGGCTCCCACCCGGCCGTATATGTACATTGGCCGGGTGGGAAGTGGTTAAATACACCCTTAAGTGCACCTCCGCCTTCGGGGGCATTTATATTTGCCTGGTCTCGCTGATCTTCACTGGGACATTACCATCATTGTGAGCATCAGTTCTTTTTGGATCCTTGGATGGACATTGCTGCTTGGTTTTAACTATTCTGTGGCTGTTGCATGTGTTGTATGTATTTTGTGATTTATTAATTCTTTGTTCATTTTATTATAGAAGTAATACATTTTTGTAATACATACACCCCTAAGGAAAGAAGATATTTCTGAAACGCGTCGGGTGTTGTCCGTGGGCATCTGCCACGGTGATCTCATCGCGGTAGTCCAGGGACTTCTCCGCTATTGTTGCTCCTTTTTACCCTATTGTTAATTAAATAAATCTATATAATTTTATATTCTTGTCTCGTTGGATTGTGTATATTATATATTAACCATTTGGCTCACTAAAGTCCCGTTAAGGTAGAGTCTTCTCCATTGTCTCTTATGGAATGATATAGAACCTATTAGAACCCAGATTTCTCCCCTGCCTTTCAAAGCAGCAGATCAAACTGATATTGGTTTGATTGGCTGCTTTACAAGCTGGTAACAGCTTGTAAACAAACAAACCGAAACTTCAAGTGACTAAATCTTGGTTGTTTCCGATTTCTGACATCACAACTAAGAGAACTTCCATGTGTAAAAAAAAAACCTGTCATTGGCTACTGCTCTTATTTATCGTAGCTAGTGCTCTCACAACACTAATGGCAGGAATACATGATAAGAAAATTGTACGAAAATTTTCTTTCTGCGAATCGATCGGCCAATTTTCTAGTCATTGATGCCCAGCAAGTAATTCCCGATATCGGTATTGTGAACGAAAAAGACAGATTGAAAAAATTCAAAAACGGTGTCGTATTGTTTGTGAACGAATGATTTTCTGTTCGTTTGTGTGAAGGTCGTCAGTAAAAAATCTCTTGAACATTATCACGCATGAGCGAAACTAGTGACCCGTGAGATGTCAACACTATGTATGAAATCGATTGCTCTTTTAAAGATTTTTTTCGATTACCTAATGTTCGCAACGATTTTGACCAATGAATGCTTTTTCGTTAGTCGTCGGTCAATTTTCTAACTGTGTATTCCTGCTATAAGTCCTTGTTTCCACTGTTCATACACTGAAAGTACACCAAATGTTCCTTTTTAGCATAGAGGCAGCTGTCAGTTTTGCCCTGCAGTGAGTTGCACATCACATTGTTTCTTTTTTTAAAGTGACACTTAATTCATGTCTCCGCATAGAACAGTGAAGTGCTATGCCATTTAGTGTGCAGCAAAAAAATGCAGCGCATCTGCATTTTTCCACACGGCATCACACATCATACCAGCATTGTAGGGGGATGGGATACATAGAAAAGAGTTGTTTTCTATGTGCCCTTGTGGTGACTGGAATTTATCAAGTAGGAAATAAAGCCAGTCAACCCACATAGGGGTTGATTTGCTAAAACTGTGCAAAATCTGGTGCAGCTCTGCATAGAAACCAATCGGCTTTCAATTATTTTGTCGAAGCTAAAGGCTGAGTTCACACATATGCAATGCCAGAGATGTGTGCACAACAATGCAGCACGAATCACATGCGATGTCTGTGCGATGCAAATTCAGCCATACAGTTTGTACGGCTGAAATTGCATCACATTCGCACATTCGCATCGTGCGGAACCCTTTTTTTGGTTCATGCTGCAATCAGATTGCAGGGGTGTGAACAACCCCCTTAATCTGATTCCACAGTTTGCACTGTGTTCTGCTGAGTTCTGCAAAGTGATTTAGGTGTGTCATTAACTTTCCATTGACACCTGCTGTTGTTAGCAAAGAGCAGTGTGAGCTGCCTGCCAGTTAGATGCAATGCAGGAACCCATACAGGAATCACGCTGGTTCCCGCATTGCATTAAATTCACTTTTTTGATGCATTTTGCATTTTGCAGAAATGCAGGGAAATTTTTTAACATGCGTTCCTATGGAACATGTTCACATCAATGCATTTTTGTGCTTCTGCATTTTTGGAAAGGGTTGGGGACTTTTTTTCATGCAAAATGCAGAGTTTTGCATGTAATAGAAGTCAATGGACCCGCATCCAAAATGCAAGTGCCGCGTTTTTACCGCGATTTTGCCGCAATTTGCGTTTTGCGTTTTTTTTTTCCATTGTATATAGCTGGTTGCTAAGCAACCACAGTGTAAAATAAATAAATAAATAAAAAAACGCAAAACGCAAAACTAGGCAAAATCGCTGTAAAAACGCGTGTCCAAAAACGCGGCATGCACCGCAAAAAGCACTGCAAAAATGCTCAAAAGCAAAATGCATAGATGTGAATTGAGCCTAAATGAACAAGCTGAAATTAGAAGTGGATTGGCTACCATGAACAGCTGCACCAGATTTTGCACTCTCCAGTTTTGGTAAATCAACCCCATAGTGTGAACTAGCCCTTTTCTTATTGTGTCTTTTATAGTATTTTGCATTTATTTTTTCTGGAGTTAGAAATGTGCATTTATTATTTCATACACAGAAAAGTGTAATCTGTTGACAATTTATAAATAAATAGTAATAACACCTAGTACTTAAATAAATACATAAAATAAAGCAAAAAAAGTTTGACCTCAATGGCTAAGAACACAGTTTTCTGTCTAAACTGTCTATATTCCTCAAAACGTCATAGTATGCTAGAGTGATATGAGTCCTAGGAATAATCAAGCAAAGCCCAAAGGCCAGCCCAAGACAGCTGTCAGAATTTGTATACTTGTTCATAGACATTAGTCCTCTGTAGTAAACAGAAGAGTATAACGGCAGTTAGGTCAACAGCCCTGCAAATAAAATGATATCTTACAGATAGTAACGTTTTTTTCCTAGGGCTGGAGCATGTGCTACAGTAGTAAGTGGGCATTAAGACTTCAAAGGTATTTGCACCTCTGTGACCAGAGTAGAAGTCAGAAGGGGACAGCGTTTTATGACAAGTCACAATATAAGCAGAACATATCTGCCAATCGATTCCTGACATTGATGTGTTCCGAACTTGAAAGTGGCAAGATGGGTATGAAGACACAGCAGGGAGGTAAAAAAACGCACCTACTTGCATACAGTGGTGTGAAAAAGTGTTTGCCCCCTTCTTCATTTCCTGTTCCTTTGCATGTTTCTCACACTTAAGTGTTTCGGAACATCAAACCAATTTAAACAATAGTCAAGGACAACACAAGTAAACACAAAATGCAATTTGTAAATGAAGGTGTTTATTATTAAAGGTGAAAAAAAATCCAAACCATCATGGCCCTGTGTGAAAAAGTGATTGCCCCCCTTGTTAAAACATACTATAACTGTGGTTGTCCACACCTGAGTTCAATTTCTCTAGCCACACCCAGGCCTGATTATTGCCACACCTGTTCACAATCAAGGCATCACTTAAATAGGAGCTGCTTGACACAGTAAGGTCCACCAGAAGATCCTTAAAAGCTACACATCATGCCGAGACCCAAAGAAATTCAGGAACAATTGAGAAAGAAAGTAATTGAGATCTATCAGTCTGGAAAGGGTTATAAAGCCATTTCCAAAGCTTTGGAAATCCAGCGAACCACAGTGAGAGCCATTATCCACAAATGGCGAAGACATGGAACAGTGGTGAACCTTCCCAGGAGTGGCCGGCCGCCCAAAATTACCCCAAGAGCGCAGCGACGACTCATCCAAGAGGTCACAAAAGATCCTACAACAACGTCCAAGGAACTGCAGGCCTCACTTGCCTCAGTTAAGGTCAGCGTTCATGCCTCCACCATCAGGAAAAGACTGGGCAAAAATGGCCTGCATGGCAGAGTTCCAAGGAGAAAACCACTGCTGAGCAAAAATAACATCAAAGCTCGTCTCAATTTCTCCACAACACATCTTGATGATCCCCAAGACTTTTGGGACAACATTCTGTGGACTGATGAGACAAAAGTGGAACTCTTTGGAAGGTGTGTGTCCAAGTATATCTGGCGTAGAAGGAACACTGCATTTCAGAAAAAGAACATTATACCAACAGTAAAATATGGTGGTGGTAGTGTGATGGTCTGGGGCTGTTTTGCTGCTTCAGGACCTGGAAGACTTGCCGTGATAAAAAGGAACTATGAATTCTGCTGTCTACCAAGAGATTCTGAAGGAGAATGTCCGACCATCTGTTCATGTACTCAAGCTGAAACGAACTTGGGTTCTGCAGCAGGACAATGATCCTAAACACACCAGCAAGTCCACCACCGAATGGCTGAAGAAAAACAAAATGAAGACTTTGGAGTGGCCTAGCCAAAGTCCTGACCTGAATCCTATTGAGATGTTGTGGTATGACCTTAAAAAGGCCGTTCATGCTCCAAAACCCTCTAATGTAACTGAATTAGGACAATTCTGCAAAGATGAGTGGGCCAAAATTCCTCCAGGACGCTGTAAAAGCCTCATTGCACGTTATCGCAAATGCTTGGTTGCAGTTGTTGCTGCTAAGGGTGGCCCAACCAGTTATTAGGTTTAGGGGGCAATCACTTTTTCACACAGGGCCATGATGGTTTGGATTTTTTTTCACCTTTAATAATAAACACCTTCATTTACAAATTGCATTTTGTGTTTACTTGTGTTGTCCTTGACTATTGTTTAAATTGGTTTGATGTTCCGAAACACTTAAGTGTGACAAACATGCAAAGGAACAGGAAATGAGGAAGGGGGCTACTTTCCTGGCTGGGTTATCTTCCATGCTGCCTGGCTTGTGACCACAGTTCAGTTCTCAGTCCAGGAATGTTCTCTGAAATGCGCTGAGGACATTTTTAAGAGTGCCAAACTTGCTAGCCACCTCTAAGGCCCCTTTCACACTGGGGCGGGGAGCCGCGGTGACGGTAAAGCAGCGCTATATTTAGCGCTGCTTTACCGTCGTTTTAACCGCGGTATTCGGCCGCTCGCGGTGCGGTTTTACCCCCCGCGAGCGGCTGAAAAAGGGTTAAAGACCCCCGCAGAGCGCCGCCGTAGCGGCGCTTTGCGGCGGTATTGCCGCGGTTTTACCACGGTTTCCCATTCAAATCAATGGGAAGGAGCGGTATAGGAGCGGTGAACACACCGCTCCTATACCGCTCCAAAGATGCTGCTAGCAGGACTTTTTTTGCCATCCTGCTAGGGCGTGAATGGGGCCGGATTTTTTCAGGCGGTATAAAGGCGCTGAAAAACGCCCCAGTGTGAAAGGGGCCTAAGTCTCTACTGGACATTAATAGAAAACTTGAGTATTTTCAAAAAAGCTAAATTTTTTAGGTTTGCATGTATTTTTATAATTCTCTTCATTACAATAAAGTGTTTTTAAATGCTTTTCAGCCCGCCGGCCATCATATGACGGCCAGGTGGCGCCGCTCTCATTCTGGGTGGGCGTCATATGATGTCCATCCATTTAAACAGGGAATGCGGGCGATCGTGTGCACGCATCCCTGTTCCTTCGGTGGCGGCATGACAAGGAGACACCACTTGCCACAGTGGGGTGAACAGCCATTGGGCATTGGGATGAAGTCACGGCCGATCACAGGTGGTACCGCCCCACTTTGCACGGCGCATGCGCGTGATCTTGAACACGTTGTGCCTGCACATCAGTGGTGGCGTGTTTCTTGGGAACACTGCTCGCCACCGATGTTGGTAAACAGCCATTGGCTGGCGGCTGTTTACCATGTGATCGGCTGTGATCCTTTCACTAAATGTCAACAAACCGCGGTAATGAGATGTTACCGGGTTCTCCTCCTCACACACCGATTGTGTGTGAGAAGGAGATTGCGGTAACATCTCATTACCGCTTACAGTGTACACCAATCACACTGATTGCCCCAATAAAGAGGACCTGTCACCACCCATAAAAGTACCTGTCACAGTTTAACTGAGTACCTGTCAGACAGAGTACCAGAGTATCTTTCACAGTCTGAGTACCCAAGTACCTGTCACAGTTCATCTGAGTACCCGAGTACCTGAGTACCTGTCACAGTCCATATGAGTACCTGAGTACCTGTCACAGTTCATTTGAGTACCCAAGTACCTGAGTAGCTGTCGCAGTCCATATGAGTACCGTCGCTGAGGACGTCACATGACGAAACGCGTCCGACATAACCACGCAACTACGCCACCACGTCCCATCTCAGGAAGCACGAGCTGTTGATACGCAGGTGGAGCGCAAGCCGCTCCGATCACAGCTGAACGCTTCCTCTCGCAGGACATTAGTGGTACTGCCATTAAGCCTTCCAAACAGGGGTTTCTGTATTTTTATTTCACTCAAGATCCTCTGGCGTTTGGCAATTAGTAAGGCTGATCGGCAATACTTTTTATTTTTATTTTTATTTTTATTTTTATACATTTTTGTATGTTACTTTTACTTTCTTTTGCTGTACAAAACTTTTTTGTTATTGCGCAATATATATATTTTTTAATAAACCAACATTTTTTTACTTGAGAAAATACTGCACAATGGGGTCTTTTTTGCTCTTCCCCCTATGAGGACATCTATTCTATGTTGCATCTGAGTGCCTCCACACAAGCCCAGCAGAAGAGGAATAGGACCTGGATCTAAGACCTGATCGATGATCGATTGCGGTACGGTGTATACTACAGGCTTGTTGCCCCTGCAGGGGTGCAGGCATCTGGTGAGTGGAAAACCCGGAGGGGGGGCACTGAAGTCACGTGAAGAACTGCCCTATGAGCACCATCCAGCCACTATACAAACCTTCTGTTTGGGGACCTGTCATGAAGATCCTGCCAGAAATCTAAACCCGGGCCGTCCTGGCCCTCAGATTCCATTGCGCATGCGCATGCGCGCCCGGGCGCGGGCACGTGTACAACCGCGCACAGGGAGACGGGCGCGCGCCCTAGTTAGCACCAGCCGGCCTATTTAAGCCTGACTTGAGCAGACGGTCTTTGCTGTCTGCTCTACAGCGTTGTGGTGTAGTAAAGAAACCTGATCCTGTTATACCTGTTCCTTTGACCCGGCTTGCCATAAAGACTATCCTGCTTTCTGCCTGTACCCGACCCCGGCTTCCAGTGACCATCCTCCTGCCTGATCCCTTGTACCTTGCTCTAGTTCAGATTCATTACCTGACTTCTTGATGAACTTTGGTTCCTTGTTTAGCCTTTGTCCAGTCTGCAGTCTGACCCTCTGTAACAAGCCTGTTCACCTGTTGGTTCCAGTCCATTCTGTGGTTCCGTTTCCTGTGTTCAGTTCCTGTCAGCTCTGCTATCCAAGCCTACCTGTGAACCTGCTTGCCAAGCCGTTGTCCAGTTCCTGTCAGCTCTGCTATCCAAGCTTACCTGTGAACCTGCTTGCCAAGCCGTTGTCCAGTTCCTGTCAGCTCTGCTATCCAAGCTTACCTGTGAACTTACCTGCCAAGCCGTTGTCAAATTCCTGTCAGCTCTGCTATCCAAGCTTACCTGTGAACTTACCTGCCAAGCCGTTGTCCAGTTCCTGTCAGCTCTGCTATCCAGTTTACCTGTGAGCCTGCTTCCTGTGATCCTGCCAGCTCTGCTATCCAGTTTACCTGTGAGCCTGCTTCCTGTGATCCTGCCAGCTCTGCTATCCAGTTTACCTGTGAGCCTGCTTTCCTGTGATCCTGCCAGCTCCGCTATCCAGTTTACCTGTGAGCCTGCTTCCTGTGATCCTGCCAGCTCTGCTATCCAGTTTACCTGTGAGCCTGCTTTCCTGTGATCCTGCCAGCTCCGCTATCCAGTTTACCTGTGAGCCTGCTTCCTGTGATCCTGCCAGCTCTGCTATCCGGTTTACCTGTGAGCCTGCTTTCCTGTGATCCTGCCAGCTCTGCTATCCAGTTTACCTGTGAGCCTGCTTCCTGTGATCCTGCCAGCTCTGCTATCCAGTTTACCTGTGAGCCTGCTTTCCTGTGATCCTGCCAGCTCCGCTATCCAGTTTACCTGTGAGCCTGCTTCCTGTGATCCTGCCAGCTCTGCTATCCGGTTTACCTGTGAGCCTGCTTTCCTGTGATCCTGCCAGCTCTGCTATCCAGTTTACCTGTGAGCCTGCTTCCTGTGATCCTGCCAGCTCTGCTATCCGGTTTACCTGTGAGCCTGCTTTCCTGTGATCCTGCCAGCTCTGCTATCCGGTTTACCTGTGAGCCTGCTTTCCTGTGATCCTGCCAGCTCTGCTATCCAGTTTACCTGTGAGCCTGCTTCCTGAGATCCTGACAGCTCTGCTATCCGGTTTACCTGTGAGCCTGCTTTCCAGAGATCCAGCCTGCTCAGCTAACCTGTTTTCTTCCCACCGGTCTGTTGATCCTGCCAGGCACCCGTGCTCCTCCTCACTCCTGGCTCTCCTGTTCCCACACCAGGGGACCAGGAGTGGGAGACGCAAGGGAGGCCTCTCCCTGCAATCTCGGGCTCGCACCACCAGGTACGTGACAGTAGCAGACAGCCATGTCTGAGCCCGAGCAGGGAGCCCCCGCCATGGAGGGGCTATGCCAACACCTGGCAGGTCTGACCGAAGCGGTGAAGAACCTCCAGCAGGGTTATACCCGGCTGGAGGAACGGGTACTGGCCCTGTCTGGTCCATCCAGTACCCAAGGAACTCCTCACCCAGCAATACCCCCAACGGGGCCTGCACCTACCCAGACTATAGTGATGCTACCACCTGAGCCCAAGGTACCTACTCCAGAGAAATTTACGGGTGCCCGTGGTAGCTTCAGAACTTTCCGTAACTCCTGTGAACTCCATTTTGCCCTGCAACCTAGGACCTTCTCTTTAGAGACCACCAAGGTGGGTTTTGTGGTAGCCCTACTGACTGGGGATCCCCAAATCTGGGCCCACCGTCTCGTGGAACAAAAGGATGCAGCATTGACCAGTCTCTCCACCTTTTTTGATGCCATGGCGCAGCTTTATGAGGACCCCCAACTCTCAACCACTGCGGAGGCCGCCTTACGTTCTCTCCAACAGGGTCGAAGACCAGCAGAGGACTATGTGGCTGAGTTCAGGCGTTGGGGTGCCGACACCGACTGGAACGATGCTGCCCTCCGTCACCAATTCCGCATGGGCCTCTCAGACGCACTCAAGGACGAGCTCGCCAGAGTGGGGGTACCCCAGACCCTGAATTCCCTCATAGACCTAAGCATCCAAATTGACCGGCGCCTACGGGAGCGTAGGGCCGAACGAACCTTGGGGTCCCCAAGACCTACCTGGATGCTCCCCAGGGGTCCTAGTCACTTCCGCACTGCTCCCCCCGTTAAACCTACTCATGCCTCTTCAGCATCCGAACCCATGCAACTTGGACTCCTGCGGCCTTCTCTCACCCCAGCAGAACGTCAGAGACGCCGCAGCAACAATCTGTGCCTGTATTGTGGTGAGCCTGGTCATTATGTTCGGAACTGCCCGGCTAAACTCCGTAAGTTCCCCACTATTCTCTCCAGTTATGTGGATCCTGTGACCGGGGTTTCATCTCATCTTGCCCTTTCTGTTTCCTTCCAGTTCTCAGGCAGGACCCTACAAACCACAGCTATCATTGACTCTGGTGCCTGCAGTTGCTTTATGGACTCTGCTTTTGCTGCCCGGCATCGAATTCCTCTCCGTCTGAGAAAACAAGGCCTGTCTGTCCACCTGGCGGATGGGTCCACCATCAAATCTGGCCCAGTGACTCAGGAGACTGCCCCATTGCACACAGTGATCTCAGAGTCACATCAAGAACTGTTATGTTTGGACATAATTTCTTCTCCCTTGTTTCCAGTCATTCTAGGGATCCCCTGGCTGCAAGCACACAACCCGGTCATCAACTGGTCCACAGGAGAGGTGGCCTTTTCTTCTCCCTACTGCCAAAGGTCCTGCGGCTCCTTGGCCCCCGCAGAACCCTCTGCTCTGCTCTGCCTCGAAAACGAGGCAGGTCTACGTCAGTCCATCCCTGAAGTCTACCATGCATACCTGGATGTGTTTAGTAAACAAAGGGCAGATGTGCTGCCACCCCATAGGCCCTATGACTGTCCCATTGAACTCCTTCCCGGGGCCAAGATTCCCTTCGGTAGGGTTTTTCCGTTAACAGAGGTGGAGCAGGGAAAATTAAAGGACTATATTGATGATAATCTGAAAAAAGGGTTTATCCGCCCATCTACGTCTCCTGCAGGTGCAGGAATATTTTTTGTAGAGAAGAAGGACCATTCTCTCAGACCCTGTGTGGACTACCGTGCCCTAAACGAGGTCACAGTCAAAAATCGCTACCCGCTTCCCCTGGTACCTGAACTGTTTCAGAGGCTTGGCACGGCCTCCATCTTTTCTAAACTGGACCTCAGAGGGGCATACAATTTGATACGTATTAAGGATGGGGACGAATGGAAGACGGCATTTCGGTCTCGATTTGGGCACTTCGAGTACCTGGTGATGCCGTTTGGACTCTGTAACGCCCCCGCTACCTTCCAGGCCTTCATAAATGATGTACTTCGGGACTTCCTTGATGTTTTTGCTGTTGTTTATCTTGATGACATACTAATTTTCTCTTCCTCCCTAGAGCTGCATCGTGGACATGTTAAAAGTGTGTTGGGCCGTCTCCGGCAACATGGCCTCTATGCCAAGGCAGAAAAATGTCTCTTTGAGGTAGAAAGCATACCCTTCCTAGGTCTGATCATCTCCAGTAGAGGCATCCGGATGGACCCCCAGAAAATCTCAGCCATCCTGGACTGGCCAGTTCCCGCAGATAAAAAGGGGATCCAGCGATTCATTGGCTTTGCCAATTTTTATCGCAAATTCATCAAGGGATTCTCGGCCATAGTGGCACCCATTACTCAACTCACCAAACAAGGTACCCGTTTTCATTGGTCCCCTGAAGCCCAAGGGGCCTTTGAGGCCCTCAAGGGGCTCTTTACCTCAGCCCCTATCCTGAAGCATCCAGATCCTTCTCTGCCCTTTGTCCTCGAAGTGGATGCCTCAGAGATAGCGGTAGGGGCCATCCTGTCCCAGAGACAGGGCATCAAAGCCCTGCTACACCCCGTGGCATTCTTCTCACGGAAACTGTCCCCAGCCGAGAAGAACTACGATGTGGGGGATCGGGAATTACTGGCCATAAAGACCGCCCTCGAGGAATGGCGTTACCTGCTAGAAGGGGCTACTCACCCAATCCTGATCTTCACAGATCACAAGAATCTAGAGTACCTGAAGACTGCCAAGAGGTTAAAACCTAGACAGGCCCGTTGGGCCTTATTTTTCTCTCGTTTTACTTTTCACGTGACATATCGTCCGGGTTCCAAAAACGCGAAGCCGGACGCTCTGTCTCGTATGTATCACAAATCCCAGGATGGTTCCCCTCCAGACACTATCCTTGCCCCTGGAAACTTTCTCCTGCTACAGGAAGACCTACTGTCCCAGCTCAGGCGGGCTTCCAGTGGCCTCATACCCACTCCCGGTCCTGGGTTGCAGGCCAAGGATGGGATATTGTGGCATGGGGATAAGATTTTCATTCCCGAGGGTCTGCGGGTAACCGTCCTGGAATTGTGCCATGATCACAAGTTTGCCGGACACTTTGGTGTCACCAAAACCACTGAATTGGTACAACGTACCTTCTGGTGGCCTCAGCTAAGGGAAGACTGCAGGAAATTTGTGGAAACATGCACTGTGTGTATTCGGAGCAAGAGTCACAGAACCAAAGCCTGGGGCTTACTCAAGCCATTACCAGTCCCAGATCGCCCTTGGAAAATGCTGTCTATAGATTTCATTGTGGAACTGCCCCCAGCAGAGGACCACACTACGATCTTCGTGATAGTTGATCGTCTGTCAAAAATGGCACACTTTGTTCCCATGAAGGGTACCCCTTCTGCCTCAGAAACCGCACAAGTGTTCATCCGAGAGGTCATCAGACTCCATGGGGTACCAGCCAACATAGTGTCCGACCGAGGGGTACAATTCACCTCTCGGTTTTGGAAATCACTCTGCAAGGCCCTCAATATTGAGCTGTCGTTTTCTTAAGCTTATCACCCTCAAACCAATGGGCAGACCGAAAGAACCAATCAGACCCTGGAACAATATCTTCGATGCTTTTCTTCTTTCTCCCAAGACGATTGGATCTCCCTGTTACCAGTTGCCGAGTTTGCATATAACAATGCTATCCACTCGGCCACCCAACAGACACCTTTTTTCGCCAACTATGGCTTTCATCCTTCATTTTTGCCCAATTCTCTTCCTAAATGTACTGTGCCCGCAGTCCAGGAGAAGATTGACTTCTTTGCTTCCAATAACCAACTCCTGCAGGACACCATGGCCCGGACCCAGGAACATAACAAAACAGTCTTTGACCGAAAGAGGCGTGGAGAATTGGTACTGGCCCCCGGGTGACACAGTGTGGCTCTCCACCTTGAATCTGAAATTGGCTTGTCCCTCAAAGAAACTGGGCCCTAAGTTCTTAGGTCCCTTTCCAGTCAAACGAAAGATTAATGAAGTAGCCTATGAGTTGGAACTTCCTGATTCCCTCAAGGTCCATCCAGTCTTTCATGTTTTCCTGTTAAAGCCCTCCACTTCCAACCCCTTTTCCAACAGAAGGACGGTACCCCCGGACCCAGTCTTGGTAGATGGCGAGGAAGAATATGAGGTAGAGGCCATACTAAATGTTAGAAAAAGGAGAAATCAGAACCAGTTTTTGATCAAATGGAAGGGATATGGTCCTGAAGAAAATTCCTGGGAGCCCGAGTGTAATATCCATGCTAAGAGTCTAGTTCAAGCCTTCAAAAGAGCTCACCCTGAGAGATTTGCCCAGAGGGGCACCCGGAGGTTGCCCCTAGGAGGGGGGCAATGTCATGAAGATCCTGCCAGAAATCTAAACCCGGGCCGTCCTGGCCCTCAGATTCCATTGCGCATGCGCATGCGCGCCCGGGCGCGGGCACGTGTACAACCGCGCACAGGGAGACGGGCGCGCGCCCTAGTTAGCACCAGCCGGCCTATTTAAGCCTGACTTGAGCAGACGGTCTTTGCTGTCTGCTCTACAGCGTTGTGGTGTAGTAAAGAAACCTGATCCTGTTATACCTGTTCCTTTGACCCGGCTTGCCATAAAGACTATCCTGCTTTCTGCCTGTACCCGACCCTGGCTTCCAGTGACCATCCTCCTGCCTGATCCCTTGTACCTTGCTCTAGTTCAGATTCATTACCTGACTTCTTGATGAACTTTGGTTCCTTGTTTAGCCTTTGTCCAGTCTGCAGTCTGACCCTCTGTAACGAGCCTGTTCACCTGTTGGTTCCAGTCCATTCTGTGGTTCCGTTTCCTGTGTTCAGTTCCTGTCAGCTCTGCTATCCAAGCCTACCTGTGAACCTGCTTGCCAAGCCGTTGTCCAGTTCCTGTCAGCTCTGCTATCCAAGCTTACCTGTGAACCTGCTTGCCAAGCCGTTGTCCAGTTCCTGTCAGCTCTGCTATCCAAGCTTACCTGTGAACTTACCTGCCAAGCCGTTGTCCAGTTCCTGTCAGCTCTGCTATCCAAGCTTACCTGTGAACTTACCTGCCAAGCCGTTGTCCAGTTCCTGTCAGCTCTGCTATCCAGTTTACCTGTGAGCCTGCTTCCTGTGATCCTGCCAGCTCTGCTATCCAGTTTACCTGTGAGCCTGCTTCCTGTGATCCTGCCAGCTCTGCTATCCAGTTTACCTGTGAGCCTGCTTTCCTGTGATCCTGCCAGCTCCGCTATCCAGTTTACCTGTGAGCCTGCTTCCTGTGATCCTGCCAGCTCTGCTATCCAGTTTACCTGTGAGCCTGCTTTCCTGTGATCCTGCCAGCTCCGCTATCCAGTTTACCTGTGAGCCTGCTTCCTGTGATCCTGCCAGCTCTGCTATCCGGTTTACCTGTGAGCCTGCTTTCCTGTGATCCTGCCAGCTCTGCTATCCAGTTTACCTGTGAGCCTGCTTCCTGTGATCCTGCCAGCTCTGCTATCCAGTTTACCTGTGAGCCTGCTTTCCTGTGATCCTGCCAGCTCCGCTATCCAGTTTACCTGTGAGCCTGCTTCCTGTGATCCTGCCAGCTCTGCTATCCGGTTTACCTGTGAGCCTGCTTTCCTGTGATCCTGCCAGCTCTGCTATCCAGTTTACCTGTGAGCCTGCTTCCTGTGATCCTGCCAGCTCTGCTATCCGGTTTACCTGTGAGCCTGCTTTCCTGTGATCCTGCCAGCTCTGCTATCCGGTTTACCTGTGAGCCTGCTTTCCTGTGATCCTGCCAGCTCTGCTATCCAGTTTACCTGTGAGCCTGCTTCCTGAGATCCTGCCAGCTCTGCTATCCGGTTTACCTGTGAGCCTGCTTTCCAGAGATCCAGCCTGCTCAGCTAACCTGTTTCCTTCCCACCGGTCTGTTGATCCTGCCAGGCACCCGTGCTCCTCCTCACTCCTGGCTCTCCTGTTCCCACACCAGGGGACCAGGAGTGGGAGACGCAAGGGAGGCCTCTCCCTGCAATCTCGGGCTCGCACCACCAGGTACGTGACAGGACCCCTAACCTTGAACTTTTTAAATCATAGTAGTGCATGCGCTATACCCCCTAGCTTGTATACTGTGTACCTGTGATTCGGTTTATATGTTATCTCTTATGTGGTTAAAATTATCTATCACATGTGTAGTGTAGAGATATATAATATTTCTACACCCCTAGCATCCACACTTCAGGTTTTACATTTTATATAATATCTCCATGCTGGCTTTATGACATATTTGTTTACGCAATTTTTGGTTTTGATTTTTATAGACACTGATTAGTGTATATACAAGGATTTGGCACTCTGGTCACAAAGGAATATAGTTCCACTTTAGTCACACAACATATAAAAAAGTGTCTATTGCCTGCCATGGTCAATTGAGTGGGTCACCCTCCTTGCCTATGGTGTTTCACTCATATAATATCATTGTTAAATATGATATACAGTTTTCATTAATTGTGCACGTCACTTAGCACTGTGTCACTATATTGCCATACGCTGTGCATTTGGACGCAGGCACTAACAATTATATATTTTATTTATATTTTCACACTGTCACCCTCCGTTACTTTTATTTATCTCATATTTTGGGTGAGGGAATTGACACATATTTGTCGTTTTATACGTTTAACCCAAGAGATCAGCTACTGACCTCAACCACATTTGGCATTTCTGACAGGCACTTCAATATATACTTAGAGAGAGTTTTTGTGTTTACTGTACCGGCACATACAATACCGACTAGGATCCTCACTACCACTATGCTCTACTAGGTGCTATTTTCATTTTTCCTACTCACAATACAGGTAGCGCCTGACCTCAGTACCATCTATCACTAACTCTTAAGTACTAGGGGTTCACTCCAAGGATAGCCCTTACTCTTTCCCCTGAGGTGGCTGCAACCCAGATATATTGTACCTAAGCGCAGCGTACCTCACATATACTTCCATATGAGTACCTGTCACAGTCCATATGAGTACCCGAGTACCTGAGTACCTGTCACAGTCCATATGAGTACCTGAGTACCTGTCACAGTCCATATGAGTACCGAGTACCTGAGTACCTGTCACCGCCCTTCAGAGTACCCGAATACCAGTCACCAGCCCATCAGAGTACCTATCTGTAGCCCATCAGAGTACCCAAGTACCTGTCACCAGGCCATCAGAGTACCCGAGTACCTATCACCAGGCCATAAGAGTACCTGAGTACCTGTCACCAGCCCATCAGAGTACCCGAGTACCTGTCACCAGGCCATCAAAGTACTCGAGTACCTGTCACCAGCCCATCTGAGTAACAAATTACCTATCACCAGCGCATCAGAGTACCCGAGTACCTGTCTGCAGCTCATCAAGTTACCCGAGTACCTGTCTCCAGCCCATCAGAGTACCCGAGTACCTATCTGCAGCCCATCAGAGTACCTGA
Source organism: Lithobates sylvaticus (assembly GCA_028564925.1). Lineage (NCBI taxonomy): Eukaryota > Metazoa > Chordata > Amphibia > Anura > Ranidae > Lithobates > Lithobates sylvaticus. The sequence goes on along the minus strand of CM053029.1, from coordinate 461,369,369 downwards.
GTACCCATGCCTCATAGAATATACGTTGGGATGTTTGCTTTCCAAAATGGGGTCATTTTGTAGGTAATTCCATTTTCCTGGTGCTCAAGGACCTTCAAAAGTGTGATAGGTAGGAATGAAATGAGATGTGTAATTTATGCTCCTAGAACACCTGAAGGTACTACGTTAATGTTGGTCCTCTGTATGGGGCCAGGCTATGTAAAAGTCTCACACATGTGGTACCGCCATACTCAGGAAGAGTAGCAAAATGTATTTTGGGGTGTATTTTTGCTATATGCATGCTATGTGTTAGAAATATCTTATAAATTGCCAACTTTGTGTAAAAAAGAAAATGCGTTTTCATTTTTTTTCCACATTTTCCAAAAACTTCTCAAAAAAATTAACCATTCAAAAGACTCATTATGCCTCATAGATTATACGTTGGGGTGTTTGCTTTCCAAAATGGGGTCATTTTGTGAGCAATTCCATTGTCCTGGTGCTCCAGGGCCTTCAAAAGTGTAATAGGTGGTTGAGAAATGAGATGTGTCATTTATGCTCGTAGAACGCCTGAAGGTGCTATTTCAATGTTGGTCCTTTGTATGTGGCCAGGCTGTGTAAAAGTCTCACACATGTGGTATCGCCATACTCGGAAAGAGTAGCAGAATGTATTTTGGGGTGTAATTTGTTGTATGCATATGCTGTGTGTGAGAAATAACCTGATAATATGACAATTTTGTTAAAACTTAATTTAATACATTGGAATGTCTACTTTCTAAAAAGGGGTCATTTGGGGGGTATTTGTACTTTCCTGACTTGTTAGTGTCTCAAGAAATTAGATTCATGATGTACTGAAGGCCTGATCAGATTTGATCAATTTTCAGTGATTGGCACCATAGTTTGTAGAATCTATAACTTTTACAAAGACTAAATAATAGACATAAATTTGGGTTATTTTACCAAAGATATGTAGCAGTATAAATTTTGGCCAAAATTTATGAAGAAAAATTACTAATTAGCAACATTTTATGACAAAAACTAAGAAAAGGGCATTTTTTTCACAAAATGTATAGTCTCTTTTTATTTATAGCACAAAAAATAAAAAAAACCCACAAGTGATTAAATACCACCAAAAGAAAGCTCTATTTGTGTGAAAAAAGGGATGCAAGTTTCATATGGGTACAGTGTTGCATGACTGGGTAATTGTCATTCAAAGTGTGAGAGTGCTGAAATCTGAAAATTGGTCTGGGCAGGAAGTAAGCAGTAAGTGCACTGTATTGAGGTGGTCTTTATGTGCTATGAACAACGTTGCAATGATTACAGCAAATCATACAGGCGATATTGATTTTTCACTATTGGACCTGATTGTAGTGATTACAAGGAGAACATTAGTAACTGAAAAGAAACTGTTCTCAAAATGCATTTAGGCAGTTGTGAAATCTGAGTGTGCTTTCAAGGAAAGCAAATATAGGAAAAGGAAAAAGAGACCATTGTATATTCTGTATTAGTCTTCAAATGTGATTGAGCCACAAGGAGAGAAGCCTTGTTTCTGTATCTAACAGAGTCCCCGATGTTTAGAATATTGGCCTGTCAAGAGTTCTGTGTCTCACTGACAATGTCCTCTGGGCTTGCCTCAATGATTTAGTATCATGTTCACAACAAGCCCTTTTCCATTAAGTTGATGAACAAAATGTCATTTTTTTAAATTAATACATTGGTCACCATCTTCCAGAACACAACCTATACTGACATATTTTAGTGCAACCTGAACTGAGAAGCTAAATATAATGTATCAAATGGATACCTAAATACATGTTAAAGTTCTCTTCATTATGCAACAAAGTTATGGCTTATTTGGATTTTCTAAAAAATATAGATATTTTATGTCTTATTAGATGTCTTCATATTCTAAATGCTCAATAATGAACTCAGATTCCAAGTGAACCTTAAAAGCTTCCAATTAATATAGAATGTGTGTCACATTACATTACATTGGGACCTAGGGCAAATTGCCTTGCCAGACTGTATCACTGAGGAGCTTAGGAAGCGTGCGTGTGGTCAGTTCAAGATTTGCTTAAAGCAATCGTATAATGATACAAAATGGGATACATTTTCAGCACTAGTACATTGTGAAAATCCACCAAGCATAATAATTGTGTTTTTGTGATTAAAGGTCGGTTGGCAGCAGTAAATTTCCATGTGGTCATTTAAAGAAGTGTTTGGTAATATCATGTACCTAATACATCAGTGAACAGGAAAAAAGTAAACACAAACTATGTATAAAATATATGCAAAAACTTTACTATAGATTGACACATAACCATAAGAGACAATACAACACAGACAACTGGCACTCTTGTACGAGTAGCCCAGAATTATCTGTCTTATTCAGTATTTGCAGTTTTATATAATTTATAAAGACGAGTTTACGTAATTTCTAGTAACATTTTAAGACTCCATACTCAAAAGTCAGTGAGCTGTATATGTTAGACACAGTTCATTTTTCTGCCCCCCTACAGCAGATACATAGAAGCTGATTTACTAGAAGCAAATAGTCTGTTCAGTTTGCAAGGGAATGTGCACTTTGCAAGATAATTTTTCCTAAGCTTAATAAATGAGGTGAAACTCTGCTGACTTCCATCTTTCAATAATGAGAAAGCAAAAATAAAATGTCGTTATATTCCTTGTACATACTTGGGTATTCTTTGCAAAGTCAGTTTCCATCACATTACAAAACTAAGGGGATATTTCCTTGCAAAATGCAAATTTTATTACACAGTGAACAGCCTTTTTGCCTTTAGTAAATCAACCCCATGATCTTTAAAGCAGATATGATTAAATCGATAGCAATAACACAGCGTGGGATCATGCAGGTATAGATACCAGTGATTAGAAACTGTAGGAGTTCACTCTTGTGCACCATAATGTATGTGTCTGTGTTAACAAATGTGGTAAAACAGAAAGAGAAATTCAAAGAATCACCTTTGGGAAGCATTTTTTTTAATACAAGCACAAAGTGTGAACTTGGTAGGTTTTACCCCTTTTCTGCCAAAGCAATTTTTTGCTTTTTTACACACATGATGAAAAAAATGTTTATGCCTGAAGATTAATTAAAACCCAAGAGCAAAATATATTTTCTGAAAGCAGAGATCCTGGAGAATAAAATCACACAGCATTAACATAAGGATTTATCAAATCCAAAGTTTCAGCAAACAATACACTGAAACATACACTAATGTTACTTTTAGTGCACTCAAATGGAATATATTAATACATTTAGGGTAAAATATAAAAGAATAGGTTACACCACGTAAATAGATGCACAAAAAATCTCAAGCCTTAAAATTGCGTTCACCCAAAAAACGGCAATGAACTTTGATACCCAATATTTTCACTCCAGCATGCATGGTAATTTGTAACATGAGTAGCAAAATCAATGCTTTTGTACATACCCACTCCTGACATGTGCGTTTACATATGTATGTGTGTCTGCATGGGGTGGGGGAGGGGGGTTAAAATTCTTGTGGGAAAATGTAAATACAATTTTTTAAACTTAACTTTATTGCTATCAAATAGGGGACCAATAGCCCCCCATATGATAGTATTTTTAATGTGACATATTCTCTTTAACCACTTGCCAACCAGCCGCCGCAGTTGTACTGAGGCAGAATGGCACGGCTGGGCAAAAAGATGTTATGTAACGTCGGCCAAAATGGTCACAAGGCGAAGCCCCCATGAGCCCCCTGCTCTCCAACGGAGCTGATGCTATCGCTCGTGGTAAACACAGAGAGCTGGGATCTGTGTGTGTAAACACACAGTTTCTGGTTCTCTGAGGGGAGAAGAGACAGATTGTGTGTTGATACACAGTATGAACAGTGATCTGTTATCTCCCCTACACAGTCTCCTCCCCCCTTCAGTTAGAACACACACTAGGGAACACAATTAACCCCTTGATCACCCCTAGTGTTAACCCCATTCCCTGACAGTGACATTTTTACAGTAATCAATGCATTTTTATAGCACTGATCGCTGTATAAATGTCAATGGTTCCAAAAATGTGTCAAAATTGTCCGACGTGTCCGCCATAATATTGCAGTCCCGAAAAAAATCGCAGATTGCTGCCATTATTAGTAAAAAGGAATCTGATTTGCAGTATCACTTATCTGTATATAGTTCCTCGGATTGCATATTGAATAAAGACAAATAGTCCATAGATATCCATAAAGAATATCCACCCCATAACCGCCACCAGCAGGCTGAGCTATGCATTTCAACCTGACTGGGGGTTTTAAGAGCTGCCTGCTGCACCATAAAGATTTATTATATTGTAATGGAGAAACTAATTTCTGTACAAGGTAAAGAAGATTTTAACTATTAATCATCTCCATTAAAATTTAAATTAATTATATATAAGCCATTAGCAAAATAGTTTGTAACTGATGCCAGAGATACACAAAATTAGAATGAAACAATACTCCTCATTGTATAAACCTACATCCCATCTACGGTTTAAGAGCTGCGGGGATACAGGTCTGTAATTCATATATCCCAAATGTCTCTGTAGATAGTAACCTAGAGAAGAAACCTTCTCCCCTTTCATTAACAAGAACTCTGTCTACTAACTGAAATATCAATCTGGTAGTACTTCCCTGGTGATATTGTATCAAACACTTGAAGACATTTGAAGGATTTTTTAATTTAGGAGACTGTGGGATTGATTTACTAAAGTCAAATGCATTGTTTGCTTTGCAATTGAAGTTGCAATGGAGTTTTCCCCGGAGCTTTGTAAATTTTGGCGAAATTTCACTTTGCAAAGACTACCCAATAATGTGCAAAGAAAATAAAAAAAAATGTATTTTTTCTTGAACATGATTGGGTGCTGGGTGTCAGCAGAGCTTTACCTCCTTCACTAATTTCTGGAGAAAATGATCTTGTACTGCACCACTTCCTCTGCAAAATGAATAACCTATTTGCTTTTAGTAAATCAACTGCCATGTTTCTAAGAGATTATCTGTTTCGTTTTGTATTTGTTTATGCTTTACTTGTAATACTTGTTCTCTGTATGAACAATATATGCTATTGTTTAATAACTTGTTAATCCTGGAGCAATTTTAATATGGAGAAATGTATTATACAGTGGAAAACTGCTCTATTATAGGTTGTTTTTGAGATGTGGTATCTGTCTGCAGAAAACAAAAAAGAAAGAAACAAAAGTTTTTTTTATTATTATTACAAGACCTATTAGTAGGTTGTGAGGAGATGGTGGAACATGACAGATTTGCAAAATTATTCAGCCAATAAAATGATCCCAGGGGGTCTGTATATTATAACGATTCTCACAACTGTGTTTTCTGCAAAATTTCTAACAAAGTGGAATGAGATTCTTTCTAACTGATCAATGAAATTACTGGCATTTATTGTATCCTGGGAACAGTTGAAATAAGATAAACTGAGGAAAAAAAGGCAACATAGCTTTAATCTAAGGAACGTTTTCCACAATATGTTACTTAAATGAATTTATAACTATTGGCGATGTTAAGAAGTTTGTCTGAAATAAAACTATACAAAAACACTTTGAAATGGAACAGACTTATTATCTTCTAAGTATAGGTGATAATGGTTTCACTGAGGTTTCCTGTAGTGAATTTTTATTTCCAGATCAATAAGCATTATTTACCCTACTGTCTTTACTGGATGAATCTGGTTATATTACATGTTAAGTGTCTGATCCTGATAGGTTTGATATTAATAATAAAGAGTTCTATCCCATTAATGTCAGAGCAGACCAGCTGATAGCTTTAAGGATAAATCACTAAACCTGACATAATTTATTGTTTTCAATTAACCACTTGTCGACCACACTATAGCCGACTGATGGCTACAGCATGACTGACCAGTTCAGGAAGGGCATCATATGACATCTTCCCATGATTGCGCCTGCCCGCACTTGCTGTGGGGTGCTTTATGATCATTGTGTCTTAAGGACACAGCTGATCACAGACCGAGGTAAAGAGCCAATCAGCAGCTCTTTACCACGTAATCAGCTGTATCCAATCACAGCTGATCGAGATGTAAACACAGGCTGGTTAGCTGCCAGCGTAAGGAGAGGAGAGCCAATAACCAGCTTGTGTGAAAGGGGCATCTACACATAATCAGGGCACTGATCTTCTGTGTTCTGATGCTCAGTTCACTCCCAACAGTGCCCAACAGTGCTGCCTATCAGTGCCCACCAGTGCTGCCAATCAGTTCTCATCAGTGCTGCCAATGAATGCATATCAGTGCTGCCAATCAGTGCCTCCTCATCAGTGTCAACTATCACTGCCCATCAGTGCCGCTTACCAGTGCCCATCAGTGCCACCTATCAGTGCCCATCAGTTGCGTCTATCAGTGCTGCCTATCAGTGCCACCTATCAGAGCCCATCAATGCCACCTATCCGTGACCATCAGTGCCACCTATCAGTGCCCATCAGTACCACCTATCATTGCAGCTTCATCAGTGCCTCCTTATCAGTACCCACCAGTGCTGCCTCATCAGTGTCCATCAGTGCCACCTCATCAATGCCCATCAATGCAGCCTATCATTGTCCATCCGTGCAGCCCCATCAGTGCACATCAGTGATGAAGAAAAATTACCTGTTTATAAGGCCCCTTTCACACTGGGGCGTTTTTCATGCGGTACAGCGCTAAAAATAGCGCCTGTTCACCGCATGAAAAAAATCCGGCCCCTTTAACTCCAGTGTGAAAGCCGGCGGGCTTTCACACTGGAGCGGTGCGCTAGCAGGACGGCAAAAAAAGTCCTGCTAGCAGCATCTTTGGAGCGGTATAGGAGCGGTGTGTTCACCGCTCCTATACCGCTCCTTCCCATTGATTAGAATGGGACACCGCGGTGAAACCGCGGCAATACCGCCGCAAAGCGCCGCTACGGCTGCGCTCTGCGGGGGTCTTTAACCCTTTTTCGGCAGCTCGCGGGGGTAAAACCGCACCCCGAGCGGCCGAAAACCGCGGTTAAAATGACGGTAAAGCAGCGCTAAATTTAGCGCTGCTTTACCGTCACCGCGGCTCCCCGCCCCAGTGTGAAAGGGGCCTAACAAATTATGAAAACGTATTTATATAATTTTTTTTAATTTTGCATTTTCAATTATCAAATATTTGTTTATTTAGCAAAAAGTTAGAAATAAAACAGTTGGTGATTAAATACCACCAAAAGAAAGCTCTATTTGTGTGGAAAAAAATTATAAAAATTATAAACAGTGTTGCATGACCGCGTAATTGTCATTCAAAATGTGACAGTGCTGAAAGCTGAAAATTGGCCTGGGCAGGAAGGGGGTAAAAGTGCCCAGTAGGCAAGTGGTTAAGGAAAGCTAGAGAAGGAACTCCTCAATGCAGCACACCTTTTACTAAATTCCTTTTTCCTCTATTTCGAAATATTTACCTTTGGGTTGAGCATGGGTTTAAGGGAAACGTAACTCTTTTCCAGTTATGGAAAATGGCAAACCAATGTGCAGTTTACCACTATAGCAACTAATTACCAATAATACACTCCCTAGCCTTTAAACTGTGTTCAAGTAGCTTAAAAGGCCAAAAAATTTTGTTTTCTTATGTGCCAGCCCCCTCATTATAAAATGCATGGTTCCCATCAGCCTTTTATCATTGTATTTTGGAGCAGATAGGGAGAGTGTTTACAGGGAGAGATAGTTGTGCTTTACAGTGCTCTATAGTGCTGGACACAGTGTCTTATTTTGCAACATTACTGTGGATTGCAGGGAGGTGGGCTATATATTAGTATTTACTCCCCTCTCCCCGTGTTCACAGTGCAAAGACTTAACTTAAGTCTTTTTTAGGACAAATTGTGTGTGTGTGTCAGCAATACTTTCAGTAGCTGTTTAGCTGCTGGGCCCACCATTTTATTGTATATGTTAAGAAAAAAAAATCCAGCATTGGTTTTAGTGTTTTGGGGCTGGAATTCAGTGTTTTAGGTTTTATTTTTTGTGGAGGGATATTTTATTACAAGGTAATACAATTTACTGAAAGGTAATTCCTGCTCTTTATAAATCAAATCTACAGCGTAGCGCATTTTACATAAACACTGTGTCTATTTACATATGCCACCTTGCATATTTTTCAATAAAAAAGTCCTTCTTATAAAAACTTGATGTGCTTCTCTTTCATTCTTTCCACCAAATCAATGCATAACACCACTCTTCCACACCACTGTGCTTCCCCTTTAACCGTATGTGTTCTAATCTGGGGTTTGTGACCTACATAAAATGTCAGGTCATATAAGGCTTATGTTCCCTTTAAATTGGCTCTTTACATACTCTCCTCTAGCAATCCTTTCCAGGTTGGACACCTCGTTGTATACAAAAATGTGACCCAAAACCATCCACATATTTCTGGGGTGCTTCCCCTTTAAGATGCTTTCTTCCAGTCCTGGCTCTCTCCCCATTTTTCATCTTATCAAAAAGGTGCCCTCATGCACCAAGAATCTCATCTGTGTAAACATAATCTCCTTAGCATTTAACGTAGTCTGTATATTTAGATAACAATCCCTCTCCATTTCCTGTTCAGGAAGAGGTCATCCAGCGTGGCGGCCCCACTCCCTGGTGTCATATAGTAAGAGCATTTGGGGGCCTCCTCATGTTCCCTTCTTCAAGGCTTTGAAGCTTGAAACTGAAATACTGGTTATGTAGAGCTACTTTCATTTACAAGAGTCCTGTTCATCCTCCTCTTTAAATCATCAAAACCCTGCTAAAGTGGGAATGTTCAGACCACTAAGATGCATTGGTTTCTATTATATGTGCTGCCAGGAATAATTGAAATGAATACAATTTCAAACAGGAATTGGGATCTATCGATCAAGAGGTGCAGTCTATAAGGCATGCGTTTGTGTTGAAAGTAAGAAAACATAGAAGAGAAAGATAGCTATAATGTCACCATTTGCAGACCCTGCAGATCATATTAATTTTAACATTGTTCTTCTGAGTATTAAGGTGAATTCTACACCCAAGCAATTTGACTCAATATACTCTTCTGGCACCAGACACCCAGGAGGGTCTTCAGGCATTAACAGTTTTAGGGCACCAGCGCTGATATCAATTTTATGGGTCAGATAACAGTGAGTAACATCAAATATAGACAGTAAAACATGAGATGTAGGGCAGAGGTCTCAGAAATGCAAGTTTTCAACAAATCTGTCATTTTGGCAGGTTTGCTGCGCTTATGACTATTTGAATTTAACCTTGAAATCAATGCACAAATAAGTAAGAATAACCACCACAAAATGCCATATTTCACTAGGAGCTTGAATTCAAGTTTGCTAATGTCACATGCACTTGTTATTCTGTATATCGCAACTGATCACAGTGCTTCAAAACTGTAGCATTAATTCACAGCAGGCTTTATTCATCCAACATAGCATAAAACCAGCATGAGTATTCATTTGTTAAAAGATAACAGAGTGGTCTAAATAGAGTATCACTTTCTATCTGATATGTGGTGCATGAGTTAAGGCTTAAGCATGTTTTGAACTCGTCATCAGCAATGCCTACCAGTTTACTTTTACTAATGTGAAGTGTGAAAAAGATGTTAAAAGATAACAGAGTGGTCTAAATAGAGTATCACTTTCTATCTGATATGTGGTGCATGAGTTAAGGCTTAAGCATGTTTTGAACTCGTCATCAGCAATGCCTACCAGTTTACTTTTACTAATGTGATGTGTGAAAAAGATGTTAAAAGATAACAGAGTGGTCTAAATAGAGTATCACTTTCTATCTGATGTGTGGTGCATGAGTTAAGGCTTAAGCATGTCTTGAACTCATCAGCAATGCCTACCAGTTTACTTTTACTAATGTGATGTGTGAAATTGTTGCAGTAATTACAGATGTCCTTTCCCTATAGGTACTAAAATAATTAAAGACAAGCAACCAACCTTTTGGTTATTCTGTATACTTTCCACTCACCTTTATTAGAACAAGGCCAAGGCTGTTGTATTTTTACAAAATTATTTTGGTGGATTTTAGTCCGTGCTTCTTTTATGCTGAATAAATAAAGCTTTCTGTTTTTGTTAATGAAATTGATTACAAAATGTAATAACTTCTTTGTTCTTGACTTATACTCAAATGGAAATGTGATATATTTGAAGCTACATATATATATATATGGCTTACACTTGGTTTTAGGAATGTTCCAATGTTCCTGTATACTCCTACCTTAGATTAAAAAAATATTTAATAAAGCAGTCCCCTGATTACAAGTAATTTAACCCGAATTTGATTCATAAAGCAATATGATCAACAACCCTGAAAAGTGTGCATATTAGAAATGGTAGAGTAAATTCAGGTGTCCTCATCTGCCTGATTTTTCTGCATCAGGTACTAAAAATGTTAAAGCTAGACGATCAGTATGACCACCAATTATCAAGAATTTGTAGAAACAAAAAGCAGCAACAGCAGCTTCCCTGTTCCGATCAAGAACATTTTCTTTCAAAATCAGGTCTTTGAAGGCAGTACAGGTTCCCTGGTATGGTTAAGCAAAAAAAAAAAAAAAAAAAAAAAAAAAGCAAAAAATAATATATATATATATATATATATATATATATATATATATATATATATATATATATATAGATATAGATATATATATATATATATATATATATATATATATTAATAACCGAGGGGATAGTTAAAATGAATGATCTCAACACACTACAGCTGCCTGGTCTCAATGTGGATCTACATTTATTTTTATAAATGTTTTTCTAACATATTTATAATGTATTTATTGTTCCATTTCCCAAAAATTCAAAAAGGACCACAAAAGAATGCAAAATAACACAATTCCACCACCTCAAGTATACACTAACCAAATATGACACAAAAATATAATCATAAACCCTACTTTTTCTTTTTTAGATTCTTACTGCCTAACCCTAGGTTCATACCTGTGCAGCCGTGCGAGCTGCAGTTTGCGTGGGCATGAGAGCCCATAGGTGGGAACCTAGCCTAAGTGTTGTAAAAAAAGAAAAATAGCACAAGGGCATTGCTTACAGTCATTAGAATGTGTCCCTTGCGGTTTCCTCTGTTAGCTAAGATCCTCATGCATTGACCCCCCCCCCCCACCGCTATAATCTTCTGGTGTGACAGGAGTTAATAGAACTGAGGGAGCTGTGATAGGCACTCATCAAGAGTGCCGCCTGACTATGCCCGCATTTTCGGCCCAGCTCCTTCATTCAGAGAAGCCATACTAAAGCTTCCATGAATGAAATATGATTTATAAACGGAGGATGGGTAATGATTGACAGATCCACACTTCCAATTTATAGATCATTTTCATTCACACAAGATATAGTATGGTTTCTATGTATGAAGCAGCTGGTAAAAAGGGTGGGCATAGCTAGGCACTCTTGTTATTGAATAAACTTAGGCTTTAAGTGTCTTGAAATAGGATCAGCAGGATGTTTCATATAATAGTATATTAGCACAATGCAGTAATTTAAAAGGGGATGGACAAATTACAGTCATTTATTGAGATGGGATTATGCCCCATGACTAATTCTGTTACCCCATTTTTTAGGTCTTAAACGTACAGGATCTTTTCTATGCTTATTGTATACACAGTGTTCCATCATGTTAAGGGAGAGTCTTTTAATCATCTACAAAAGGGATATTAAATATTAAATTGCCATCAAACATTACCATAAATGTCAAAGTTCTTATTTTATTTATTGGATTACCTTTCCATGATGTCTCTGTTATGTTGGGAAGAGTACACAGAAACATAAGATCAGAAGTATAGCGACAGAGTTAAGGAGAGGATAGAGAATTCATATTAAGCCTAGTGCACACAATGAGATTATCGGATGGATTATCGTCCATTTATTTTTGCATGCTAGTTTCCATATTGAAAATGAAGAGGTTACTAAAGTACAAAAAATCCCATACGACAGAATACAAATTCAGAAGTGATGTAATGTAGTGTAATGTATTTGTATTGTATTTTCAGACGAAAACTGTACTGATTAAATAAAAATCTTACGATCTGGTATCGTACGAGAAAAATGTTCGTGTTGGTCTCTTCGGATAATTTTGGACCAAAGATGTGTACTAACGTTCAGATTATCGTACAATCTTTTTAGTATGATTTTCTGATCATGTGTGCCTTTAAAAAGAGAGAGGATAGTTGAATTAATGATCTCAACACACTATAGCTATCTGGACTCAATGTAGATCTACAGTTACTATGAATGTTTACCTAAGATATTTTTAATGTATTTATTGACTATGTATTTTTTTACAAGTATGCCTTAATTGTGCTAATATGTGAAACATCCTGACGCTTCGGGACACTTAAAAAGTTGAAAATGAAAACATATTTATGCAGGGACAATGATTTAAATAATTGTGTAATTTTCAGTTGGTCAAGGTGGAGATTTGTTATTTTGTATTGATCCATGGCCTAAGGAAGGGTTGAAAATACCAACTTAAAACTATTGCCCTTTTTTGAACCCTTTGTAAAAGTTGCAACACCATTTTCAACCATATTCCTGTGGTCATTCCTGAGAAATATGAGCTGTGGTAGTTGTTTTGGTTCAGAGTGCCACTCACTCTGCAAGTCAGCAACTCTAGATTCAGCAAACGAGCACAAGAACATCACGATTCCTCCTCCATGTTTCGCAGTTGGTGTCACACATTAAGGAATTATCTTTTCACCTACTCGGCGATGCACAAAGACCCTGCATGATGAACTGAGATCTTAAATTTTGATTCAGCTGCCCAGAAGACCTTCTTCCAGTCTTCAGTAGTCCACTTACGGTGCTTCATTATTTTGCCATCTTAGCAATGGCTTTCTTGCAGCCACTCGACCTGTCAAACCTGCAGCTCAAAGTCCTCTCTTCACAGTTGAAACTGAGACTTGCTTACTTTGAACAGTGGTAGGCTGTGCTTAAAGCTGTTGTTCTCTGAGCCACCTGTCATGCAAGCTGTTGACTCTCAGAGACTTCTGTTGTGGCTTTCAGTCTGCCAGACCTCCTTTGTTTACAAAAGCATCTCCCCTTTCTCCCTCTCCGTGACACGATCGTGGGCACCTGGCGGACATCGAGTCGGCAGGACCCACGGTCAAGGAGAACGCATCGGGCGCGGGCCACTTCTTAAAGGGGACGTACCTGTATGCCCTTTTGCCCACCAGCGCCATTCTGCCGATGTATATTAGTGTGCTCTGGTCGGGAAGCGGTTAAGAGGGTGTATTAACACAGTCTGTTTACCTTATTCACTTAACTTGAACTGTTTAACTTTAAATAACCTGGGAAAATGGGGATACATATATATTGTATGTATGTACGTGTATATATAAATACATATAGATATATATAGCTATATATCTATATATACAGTATCTATATATATATATATATATATATATATATAAAAAAAAAGAGATATATATATATATATATATATATATATATATACACATGTAATCTGGGGTTCCTCAGAATGTGAGAATAAATCCAGTCAAGAAAAAATATTAATGAATAATTATAATCAAAGATTGAAAATGTATTTATAGCTTTAGAAGAAAGCACATGAATAAAAACTGACTATAAATTATTCCAAACATTAATTTTGCTTGTGGGTGTCAAACTCATTTAGTTTGTAGGCACACATTAATAATTTAATCATTTTTTTGAACCTATTTGAATATGTTATTTTAGTATTTGTTTAAGTTGATGAAGTCCATATGCTTGCAGTGTTTGAAGGAAGAGTGTTAGGTAAGTCATTTTTATGTTAAATGTTTCAAAAAAATGCCCTTTAATAATAATCTGATGCAATGATCTGTTTTATTTTGATGCTATATAAATGCTACAAGTATACTTTAGTGTGGTCAGACACAGCCTTATAATTTTAAGAAAAACTGTTAAATCTAATATTGCTTGCAGTAATTCAAATATTGGCAAATAGATGTGTACATGGATACCAATTATTCTCTTTTGTAAAGACAAAATAAGAAAGGGTTCTTGACTAAGTTAAGGGACAAAAAACAGGATTTGCCGCCAGTGAATGAATGATTTGTATAGCGCTGCAAATGCGAACTGAATCACCTCAAGGCGCTTGGTCTGTCCTTGTTGTCCTGCTATTTAGAAGAGGTGGGTCTTGAGTTTTTTCCTGAAGGCCCGATGGTTTTCTTCCAAGCGGATGTTGTTTGGTAGAGCGTTCCATAGCCGAGGTCCCTGTACTGCGAATCTTTGTTCTCCCTTAGATTTGTAGCGGGCTTTGGGGATGAGAAGGCAGTTTTGGTTTGTTGATCAAAGGCTGCGATTTGGTATGTATTTTTTTATTTTCTCACATAATTATTGAGGAGCGTTTCCTTGTGTACATTTGTGGGTGAGGCAGAGGGTCTTGAATGTGATCCTATCTTTTACCGTGAGCCAATGGAGGGTCCTCAGGGATGGGGAGATGAATTCCCAGGGTTTCTTTCCGGTGACTAGTCTTGCTGCTGTGTTTTGGACGACTTTTAGGCATGCAATCTGGTAATCCGGTAGTCCTATGTAGAGGGAATTTGCGTAGTCGAGTCACGAATTGATGATAGTTCCCACTACTACTGCTTTCTCCTTTTCCGGGATGAATGGGATAAGTCTGCGAAGCAGGCGGAGAAGATGATGGGATCCATTGTTTACTGATCCTATTTGTGCCTCCATGGTCATCCCTGAATCAAAGATGACTCAGAGGCTTTTAGCTTTGGTGCTTGGAAGGATGGTCTGTCCAAGGATGGTTGGTGGTGTCCATGGGGTCTTCGTTTTTTTACTTCGGTTTGCGTTGAGGAGCAGCAGTTCTGTTTTTGATCCATTGAGTTTGAGGGAGCTAGTGGTCATCCAGTCATCTATCAATGTGAGAAATTTTTCTAGTTCCTGGTATTGGTCTTTTTCTCCGGTGATACGGAAGTACAGTTGAGTGTCGTCAGCGTATGAGTGGAAGGATAAATCCGATTTGCTAATAATTTTGAAGAGTGGCCGGATGTAAATGTTGAAGAGTACTGGTGACAAAGGTGATCCTTGAGGGACTCCATAAGAAATTGCCCGGGTTTCCAAAGTGAAGACTCCTAGTTTCACTGTCTGTGACCGGTTTCCTAAGAAGGAAGCGAATCATGGAAGATCTACATCTGTAACTCCTGCCACTTTCTTGAGGTGGCTGAGAAGAGTATTGTGGTCCACTGTGTCGAACGCCGCGCTAAGGTCCAGCAGTACCAGAAGACACGGTTCTCCGTCATCAGCTGCTTCCAGGGCATCGTCCCATATTTTCAGAAGTGCCATTTCTGTGCCATGGCCTGGGCGGAAGCCTGATTTTAGTGAGTCCAAGAGTTTGTGTGTGTCCAGGTGGAGTTGAAGATGTTGTACTACTGCTTTCTCCATAATCTTGGAGATGGTGTTCAGGCTTGTTACCGGTCTGCGATTGTTAGGATCTTTGGGGTCGAGGTTGGGTTTCTTTAGGAGTGGTTTGATGATGCCTTGCTTGAGGGAAATAGGAACCAACCCTTCTTTGAACGACTGATTTACTAGGTGTGTAATAGAGGGGGCCAGAATGTCGGAACATTCTTTCAAGAGTTTTGTAGCAATAATGTAATTTGGCGATGTACTGTCTCGGAGGCTCTTGATGATATTTTTGGTTTCATCCATGGTGATTGGGGTGAGCGAGAAATGTGGTGATTGTGTGTTGTGCGAGTAAAATTCCTTACCTGGGTTTGGTTGAGTAAGATTGGTTGTTGTTTTTTTTTTTTTATTATTTTCTGAATGTTGTCGATTTTGTTGAAAAAATCCGATAAATCGTTGCAGTATTCTTGAGTTTCGTTTTCTAGGGGCTCAAGGCAGGTGGGGTTCATAGTCTGGGCGACTAGTTTGACAAGTTCACGTGGCCGGTTTAAGGCTTTTGAGAGGGTGTTTGAGACATGTTCTTGTTTTGCTTTGAAAATTGCTTTATGGCATTTCTTGGTGAGTATTTTGTAGTTTGTGTGATTTTCCTTTGTAGTATTTCTTCTCCAGGCTCTTTCAGCTCTTCTGTGTTCCCGTTTCAGTAGAGTAAGAGGGCCATTAAACCATCCAGAATTTTTCTTGCGGATGGGTGCTCGATGTTTCGGGGCGACTGCGTCTGCTGTTTGTAGTAGTGCCTTGTTTAAGGAGCTGAGTGATCGTTCTGTTGAGTGGTTTTGATTTAGTGTTGCCATTTTGTTTACTAGTGTGGTTTTGAAGATTTCTGAGTGTAGTTTCTTATGTGATCTGGTCCAATGTGTTGTTGCTGCCGGATTTGGTTTTTGGAGGGTGATGTTAGTGGTGATTTCAAATTTGATAGCGTGGTGGTCTGTCCATGGTAGCGATATGTTGTCTAGTATGTTGATGTCGATATTTTGTTTGAAGATGAGGTCCAGAATGTGACCCGACCCATGTGTGGGAGCATTTATTAGTTGTTGAAACCCTAGGTCTTCCAGTTGGTTGATGCAGGTGGTGGCGATGGGGTCTTTGGTGGAGTTTGCCCAAAGGTTGAAATCTCCCAGAGTACCAGAACCTTGTTGTTTTTCAGGGTGTGTGACAAAATTAATTCAGGGGTATCGGTAGATTTGTCTTTGGTCCTGGTGGTCTGTAGCATAGCAGCATGTGGATGGTTTCTTGTGGTGTTGTTTGCATCTGTAGAGTAAGTGTCTCCATAAAGGTTGCTGAATTCTATACCGTAGGTTTGGCGAGCGGCAGGTGAGCTTTGAAGATCACTGCTAGGCCTCCTCCTTTTTTTCCTTTCCTATGCTCGGTTAGGATCCTGTAGTTTTCCGGCACTAATTCTGATAGGATGGTGTTGCAGTCCGGTGTTAGCCAGCTTTCCGTGATGAAGAGGCAATCTATGTTGTTTTGTGTGATGAAGTCATGGATTTCCTGTCTGTGCTTGACTGCCGATCTGGTGTTAATTAAGGCGCATGCTAACTGTTGCGGTTGAATTGTAGTCTTCTTATGTTTGATGGTTGATTGTGGATTTATCCTTAGTAGTCGTTCTTTTTGTAATATTTTTTGAATGTAGGTCGGTAGAGTTGCGGTCAAACTTCTTAGTCTGCGGAGGGACTCTGCTGAGTATTTGAAGTTGCACATGCCAAGGTGAACAGAAAATTTGATGTTGACGGAATGATACATTGAAAAAACTGATGCCGTGTCGATGAGGTTGCTGAGGCGATGACGGTCCTGCGAGAGCCGGCTGATGATGCTGATGGTCCTGCCGATTGTCTGATGAGTTCAGATGACGGAACTGTAGGAAAAACCCTGTTGACCTACACCCGCCCTCCCGTTGATCCAGAGGAAGGCGAAAAACCCCTACTTGAGCGGCCAATTGCTACAGCAGAGGAAAAAATTCCTTCCTGACACCCCAAGAGGCCTTCGGATGTTAGTCCCTGGATCAACTGCTAAGTGGTGGTCCCTGTGTTACTTACCAGAATTTACCTTACCGGGGATGGTCCAGAGATGGAGATAGGGTGGATCCGGATGTTGATCTCCTGGGGAAGAAGAGGCGGCTTTATAGCAATGCTAATGTTACTGGTAAGTGCTGTTGTTAAAAACTTTTAGTTAAAATTGGCTGGTCTGGGTGTACCAAGATGGCCTAAGGGGGAAGAGGAAGCTTTGTTGTAATGCTAAAGTAACTGGTGTATGCTGTAATTAAAAGCTTTGTTAAAAACTTTGTAAAAAACTTGTAGTTAAAAAAATTGTTTAAAAACTTGTAGTTAAAAAAATTGTTTAAAAACTTGTAGTTAAAACTTGTAGTTAAAAAATTTGGCCAGTCTGGGTGTACCAAGATGGCCGCCGGACTCGGTCCAAGCAGGTGGAGTGCTGTGGTCTGGTTGTATCCGGCCGGTGTACCAAGATGGCCACCGCACTAGGCCCGAGCTGCGGCCTGTCCTAGAACTGGCGGCTCCCGGACCTGTATGCTGATGCCTGCGTGTGTTCGGGTGAGAGGGCAGTGGAGTGGTTGGAGGGGGAGCGCTCACCACTGCCGAGCTATGAATGGAGAGGAGTGGAGAGGCGGTTGGCCAGCTTAGGCCGGGACTAGGCCGGAGCCGCAGTCTGTCCAGGCGGCTGACGCCCGAAAGGCAGCTGCAGACAGCGCGGTGGAGAGCTGGGGCTGATTGCGGTGAGTGGGGTCCGCGGGGTCCGCAGTGGGGACTGGAGGGTCCCGTTTCCAATCCCAGTCCCCGTTACATCTGCTAGGGGGTCCGGGGATGAGTCCTGGCTGGCTGGGGGGCTGTAAAACATGGCCTATTGGGAGTACTTGAGGACTGAGATTGAGAACCACTGCTGTAGGGAACATCCCAGCATAACACATCATTTGTGTTGATGCAGGAATCTGACATTTTTACAAAAAAATGTAACTGTATAATCTGCTTAAGGTCAGATTTTTTTATTCAATACAATAAAATTTCTTTATGGCAGCTCTGTGACAATTGCATTAAGTACATGCATGCGTATTTATGCACCAAAATACATGAATATATACTGTATATACTTACCATTACATACCAATAAAAAATAAACAATAACCCATACAAATAATGTGAATGTATATAAAAGTAATACAAATATTACAAAAATAAGAAATAAGATGAAAAAATAATAAGGTGTATTACCATTTTTGGGAGTTTATATATCATGGAATAATTGATAGTACAGCTCTGAGAAAGAAACTATACTTTGATCTATATGTGTGAGTCTTGATTGCTCTGATTGACGTGGTACACACTTTATCTTGAGTGAACTGGATCTTCAGGTGCCTTCAGGTTTGCTATTTCAGTACCTATAAGCTGGTGAGATGTTGTTAAAACTTGGGACAGGTTTTTATTTTCCTGTCCTCTACTATTGAGCTAGCATACCTCATTGTAGCACAGTGTAGGAGAACAATAGAGATTCACCAGATGATTTAAAGGCAGTTGGCCTGTTTAAAGCTAGCTTTACATGGGCCAAAAATTGTCTGAAAACAATCGATTTGGCAGTTATCGGCTGACTTTCGGCCCATGTGTACAGCTCCTTATCTGACCGACGACCGGCTTCTGTCAAACAAGCATGCTGGAAAACCAGCATCCCATCAGTGCTCAGGGGGAAGATTGGCACACTAACATCGAATGTGTTTGTAAGGCAATCTGTACATTTTTTTTTTTTTTCGTTCAACTAGCTGGGTTAAACAAAAAAGTTCCTAAGAACGAGCAGTCTCTGTTGTGCCTTTTTTAGCAAATAGGAGGTGTTAAGGGACCATGACAATTCCTCTATTATATAAACTTGCTTGTCGCAATGACAGGAAATGTTGGTAACAACCTCTGCTAAATTTTCACCACATACCTTTAATGTACCGCCTGACAATCCATTTGGTCCTACTGCCTTCCTGATGTTGATCTTCCTCAAGATAGATTTCTCCTTGGATGGCTGTAATATGATTCTCTGCTCCTCTACAGGTTTTTAACCACTTCAATACCAGGCACTTATACACCTTCCTGCCCAAGCCAATTTTCATCTTTCAGCGAGGTCCCATTTTGAATGACAATTGCGTGGTCATGCTACACTGTACCCAAACACATTTTTTATCATTTTGTTCCCACAAATAGAGCTTTCTTTTGGTGGTATTTGATCACCTCTGCGATTTTTAATTTTTTGAGCATCAAATAAAAAAAGACCGAAAATTTTGAAAAAAAATATGTTTTTCTTTGTTTCTCTTAATTTTTTTGTGTATGTTTTCTTCTTCAATGGTGGGCACTGATATGGCTGCACTGACGGGCACTGATAAGGCAGCACCGATGGGCACCAATGAGGTGGCATTAATGAGGTGGCACTGATGGGCACTGATGATGGGCTCTGATAGGCGGGACTGATGGGCACTGATATGTGGCACTGGTATGCGGCACTGATAGGCGGCACTGATGGGTACTTATGGGTGGCACTGATGGGTACTTATGGGTTTCACTGATAGGTGGCACAGATGGGCACTGGTGGTCACTGATAGGTGGGCACTGATGGGAATGGATGGGCACTGATAGGTGGCACTGAGGGACAGTGATGGGTGGCACTGATTACACTGGTGGGTGGCATTGCTGGGCATTACTTATTTTTTTTATTTCTGTAATGGTGCCAGTCAGTGCCCATTTGTGGGCACTGATTGGCATGTATTGGGCATTTTTTTATATTTGGATGGCCATGGGGTACATAACAGGCTATCCACATGCTGGGGGCTTCCCTGGTGGTCCTGGCGGCTTCCCTGGTGGTCCAGTGTGGGCATCCAAGGGGGGGCTGCGCTGATAAACAATCAGCGCAGACCCCCCTGTCAGGAGAGCCGCCGATCGTCTCCCCTCTACTCGCGTCTGTCAGAATGGACATGGCTGATCATGTGGTAAAGAGTCTCAGTCGGACTGACACACCACACCACCGATCGCCACGATGCACGCCCCCTCGGGCATGCCGCGGCTGTTCACATGAAGGACTTCAGGATAACTGAACCACCGCCTGGCCGTCATTCTGCTATAGGCCGGGCGAGAAGTGGTGAACTTTTTAAATCAAAATGGGAAAAAATTGTTTAGAAGTATCAGGGTGTATTTACACTTAGCCTCTCTTATACTCCTGTTTAGGTGTCTTTGAGCCTTCTTGTGGGCCAACAAGTCACCTAATTTAAAGACAGTATCTAGTTTCCTAAGCAGAGCTCATACTTTTCCATCCAGACACTTTACAAACACCTTGAAGTTTTTAGAGGTTAGTACAGTGCAGAAATGTATATAGGCCAAAACAGATGACATATTCTTCTATTTCTGCATCTTTTACAAACACTACCCAGTTTGTGATTTAAAAACAGTCCTGCAAGAGTGAGGTGGCTTCCTTTTAATAACTAATCTTGTTCTGCAGACTAGATGTATGTAAGATAGAATCATCATCAGTGAGATGTGATCTGACAAACCAAGGTGTGTTAACATGGTAGTTTTGTATGCTCTAGGGATATTTGTATATACTTGGTCCAAGATTTTGTTTTCCCTCACTGCCAAGGTCACATTGTTATCTTAATTAGAATGTACTGTCGTCAGCTCTGTGTGATTGTCTCCAGCCACAATCACAACTCCCTCTGTATACGTATTCTGCTGGATGTTCATAGCATCATATAATTTCTCCAGTGCTAGCTTAGCATGGGCATCTGAGGGTATATATACACAGCAATGATTATGATCATCGCAAACTCCCCCAGAATAAAAAATTGTCTACGTTTGTTTATTAGGTATTCCAAGTTCATAGTGCAATGTGTCTTAACAATATGAGTAGCTGTGCACCAATCAGTGTTTACATGTATACAAACCTCTCCACCTTAGAACTTACCGAACTCTGCAGGTCAGCCTGCTGACCTAATAGCCACATAAGGAATAAAGATGGCCAGCCAAGTCTCTGTAATAACCATCACACTGGTGTTAATTGTATGTGAAGTATGCTACAAACTGAGTTAATTAATCCTGTTAATGTGTGATAGGGAGTTGCTGACAAAGAGACTCGACAAAGCTTGTTAATGCAGATACGTTTTTTGTCTAGGTTGTGAGCTCTCTTACTTCCTGTTATATTCCTATACCTAGGCAACTTCTTTGGTGAGATGGTAATAATTCCAGTGGGTGCCACTGAGTGTAGGATTTCTAAAGGAATAAAGTTTAGGCTTTTTTATGTTCAATTCTTATGTATATCTCTGATACTTAGCAATTATTTATATCTGTAACATATACAGTACGTGTTTTAGCTGTTTTCGAGAGCATCAAGCCGCTGCATCTGCATGCACCATCATAACAACTGGATTATAAGTGTGCTATACTTCAACAAATAGATATTAAGAATCAATTGCTTAAAGCATGTTTCCAATTTTGTAGCCAAATTTGAGAAAACACAACTATATGTTCTTTAAGTATTCAAATTCACACCTTTTAAATGCTTATCAGGAGGTGATGTCATAGCTGACTGCAAGGTATACCCCCTGTATTGTTAAATATGTTCAGGTGTTTTTAACTAGCCTTGCAGAATAAATGTAATTTTTGTATGGGCTCTTTCACACGGACGGACCGTATGTCCGTTTTTCATCCATCCGTTTTCGGATGAAAAACGGACATACAGGTATCCCTATGGGATAGCGGGTGTCAGCGGATGAGCATCCGCTGACACCCGCTCTCGTCCGTGCCCGCCATGCTCCGTTTCTGCAGACGGAGGAAAACCCCATTTTTTCATCCGTCTGCAGAGCGGATCGGGTGACGACGGACGCTACGGTCCGTCGTCACCCAATCTCCCATAGGGGAGAGCGGCGCTCTGACAGGTCCGTCCCTGCACGGAGTGCAGAGACGGACCTGTCATCCTACTGCTCAGCGGAGATCACTGCGGCGATCCCCGCTGAGCAAGCGGCTATCCACGGGGCGGATCTGCACTGATCCGCCCCGTGTGAAAGAGCCCTATGTGTGCGCTGTAATCTGTTTTGTACTGTTTTTGGTCTTATAGCAGCACCATCTTGAATGTAAAGCATTTTAGGGTGTGCCCAAAGTATATTTTTGTATATTGTATGGACCCTGACCAGGTCTCTTGGAACACCCTTCCTCCTCTTCATTGCCTCTTATTAGTGGCCACCAGTGCATAGGAGGAATCCCTTCAGTTCTCCCACACAGAGGAGTTTATCTCTCATGGTTGAGACACAGGTTCTTTCATTCTATTACTAGGGAAGGACCCCCTAATTTGGGGTACTTTGTCGCAGTAAGTGGGCTTAGCATTATATGACCATATAGTGTGACCAAACCCCCATATTTTTGTATATGTTCAGGTGTTTTTAACTAGCCTTGCAGAATAAATGTCATTTTTGTATGTGTGCGCTGTAATCTGTTTTGTACTTTAAGTATTCAAATTCACACCTTTTAGATGTTTCTAAGGAGGTGATGAAAGGTTTTTTTGGACAATGTTAGAGGGAGCCTGTCCCTAGTCTGTCCTCATTAACATACAATGTAAGACGCCCCACCATTCTGACCTGTTTTTAACACTTTTAAAATTCTTTCTTAGGACAGAAAGTGATGGAATTGAGTAAAGCCAGCCATACACGGTTCGAATCTTTCAAAATTCGAACCGTTAATTAGCAGGCTGAATGTACAAATCTGATCTATCTTGATCTAAGTGTTAAGTATGATCTCTGAGTTAAGTATGGGAAACACAGCTACTCAGCCTACTCATAGAGAATTAAATTCAAAATACTAACAATAAGTTACAAAGCCATCCACAACTCTGAACCCAGCTACATCACTAGCCTAGTCTCAAAATACTAACCTAATTACCCTCTTCATTCCTCCCAAGACCTCCTGCTCTCTAGCTCCCTCATCACCTCCTCCCATATCCACCTCCAGGACTTGTCCCGAGCCTCGCCCATCCTCTGGAATTCGCTACCCCAATCTGTCAGACTGTCTCCACATTTATCCACTTTTAGGCGATCCCTGAAAACCTTCCTCTTCAGAGAAGCCTATCCTGCCTCCATCTAACAACTGCACTATTTTCTCCATTAGCTCATCCCCCACAGCTATTACCCTTTTGTATAACTTGACCCCCCTCCTAGATTGTAAGCTCTAACGAGCAGGGCTCTCTGATTCCCCCCTGTATTTAATTGTATTATAATTGTACTGTCTGCCCTAATGTAAAGCGCTGCGTAAACTGTCGGCGCTATATAAATCCTGTATAATAATAATAATAGAGAACTACCTATGTTTTTTGTTGGCTGGGGGGTTCATAATAGACCATCTAAAAAAGGTAACCTGCATTTTTTTAAAACATTTTTTAAGATATGCTACATAAATGGGGACATGTAACAAATATAAAGTAGGTGTTAAACCAATTTGGCTGGAAAAGTGGAAATACACTTTAAATAAAGACTTCACTAAGCACTTATTTTATCTAAATATGCTCTATAACCCATATAATCAGACTTTGTCCTTTGGAAAAAAAACATTTACAAGGTCCATTTTACCTTCCTTTGTCAGCACGTCTTAAGTAAGTTAGTCAGAACCAGGAGATCAAAAGAGCAGCAATAGCTCTCAATAACATTCTCTGCTATGGTCTGCTATGATCTGTTAACATTAAATAGTGTGGGGGGGGGGGGTGTAACATTATTAGCCATTTTGGACAGGAGGGACACTTGGCGCAGTGCAAAACATCAATTTAGAAAAGTTAACAATATTTGAACTGTATGGCATGCTAGATATGGACAAAACCATGGCTGCAATGGGTGCTTGGCTGATGCTTAGAGAACAAAGAGGACTCATACAGACACAGGCAAAAAATGTTGGCTGTAGTTTTTTTTTGTTAAGAAATACACTTGTGTTGAACTGATTGATTTTCTGGACACACTGCTTAAAGTGATTGTATCTATATTAGTACAACTACAACAAAAACAACTCATACTAGTGAAGAATAAGGGAACACCCCAAAAGCTTGTCTTAAAAATGTGTTAGTGCAAATAAAAAAGTATCATGGACAGTACTTAGTTTTTTTTTCTTGACACGCTTAAAACAATTACCTACTTTTTATTCATCATAAGTACATGTTTGAAATACTTTTCAATTTACACTTCAGTAAGAGGTATTTGTCAGCACTAATTTCCAGAGATGAATTCAGTATGTACTACATATAACAGTTATTTTATGCTATTAATTTTAACTGGCTTTCCCCAGTGATGATGTGCCTGGGGATTTTCTACTTGTGACTTGTAGGCAACTCATTCTTCCTTGACAATGTAGAAAGAGCTTACAAAATGCCTGAAGATCAGAAAAGCACTAGTGATAATAAGATAGATGAAAATAGCAGCAATGATTAATTAGGGAAAAGCACATTGGTACAGCAATTTTGCCAACCGCATAATCTAATAATAATTTAGCACAAAACATTTGCATTTAGTCTTAGGGCTTCTACTTAAAAGTATTATAATGACAACGATGAAAAAATGCTCTGCTGTGCATGACAGAAGTAAACTTCTCTCTTGTATTTTATCTTCTTGCATATAAACTGTATATTTTGGTAGAGCATCTATTACTAAAAAAGATCAACATTTTATCTGTGTAGTTTCCCTTATTTAATTATAATGGGAAGGGGAGGTTATTATTACATTTTTATGTGGGATCATATTACTTTTTTGCTAAGAAAATATTAAATATTCCATAATAATAATCATATATACATTTCCAGCCAGCATGTGGTGTTCACATGTCTTCTTGGCCAGGTTTAGCTATTTACTAGGAAATAAAAAAAACATGTTGTGTACTCTCTCTGTTCAGATTGTTTCATACAGGAATTTATGAATTGCAGGAATTGTAGAGATACAGTCTGAGACAACACAACTTCTGCTGTGCTCTTATCAAAGTCATGGGTACATCCTTTATTAGCCTATTTACCCCAGCCAGAGCCAGTGCTTTCAATTGGACCATGATGACGTTGGGCTCCGGATTTCACCTATTATTTGCCGCAGTGTAGATGCCACCTGGAGCCCTACCTACTGACTCCTGATTGTCAACAGTTGACTGTGAGCTGTCTGTGACAACTTGGTCACAATTCCATCGGTGTCCTAGGACATGATAGCAATATATTTAAGCAGTGGCTGGAATTACCCCGACTCACCCTGGTGCTGCATGTATACTGTATGTATAAGGGTGTTGCAAGGGGTTAGATGTTTACTTATGTATGTATATAAGCAAAAAAAAGCTTCTGTGTGTTCTGACCTGTTACCTGTGCTGACCTCTGATCTTGATCCGGCTTGTTCTCACTAACGCTGTCTGCTTGATACCCCAACCCTGGCTTGTTTAGGACTTTATTTCTGCCTGCTGCTCTGCTGATCTGCCTGAATGTTAGCCTTGCGGCTTGCCTGACCCTGCACCTGCTCATCCAGCCCGTCACAGCTCTGCTCTGCAAATAGCATCCGGTTCCTGCTTCTTCCTGCTTCTTCTGCGATTCCAGCCTGCCACAGCTCTGGTCTTCCTAACCATTACCGACCTGTCATCGTGCTTCTGTGGCTGCTGTCTCAACCTCAGTGGCCCACAAGCCGGTGTGGTACGAGAGGCTCTCCTCTACATGTCAGGCTCCCAAACCATGTACATGACACTACCAAACAGCTGTGACTGAGCCTGCAGGAGGATCCTCTCCTATGGATGAAATCTTCCGGCACCTTGCCTCACTCACAGGTGGTTACATCCCTGCAAGAGGGCTATGCTCATCTGGAGGGTCGCATTCAGGCACTGGCCACACCTTCTGTGACTTCTGCTGCATCTTCTACCACATCTGCACCTACTTCATCCACTGGAGCCTCTGCCAGTTCTCCAGTAATGATGCTACCTCCCGAACCTCGAGTACCAGCCCCCGAGAGGTCTTCCGGTGATCGGAGCAAATTTGGAGCCTTCCGCAATGCTTGTCAGCTCTATTTTTCTCTTCAGCCAATTACTTTTTCTCTAGAAGCTACAAAGGTGGGATTTACCATTTCGCTGCTCCAAGGAGAACCACAGTCCTGGGCCCATCGCCTACTTGAAGAAAACAACACACAGCTATATACCCTGCAATTATTCTTCACGGCCATGTCACAACCGTACGATGACCCGCAATGAACCACTACTGCAGAGACAGCCTTGCATGCCCTTCACCAAGGCCTTCATGGATTACGTCATGGATTTCAAACGTTGGAGTGCAGATACCTACTGGAACAATGCAGCCCTGCGTCACCAGTTCCATTTGGGCCTCTCAGAAGGACTTAAAGATAAACTTGCTCAGGTAGGCGTACCAAACACATTAGAGACTTTGATCACACTGTCTATATAGATTGATCGCCGGTTATGCGAATGAGAGATCCTCACAGCAGTACAGACCAACATGGATGTTACCCAAGGCACACATGCCTGCTGACCCTGTGTTTGGAAATCTTGCCCCACCTGTTCCAGAGGCACCTGAACCGATGCAGTTGGGCCTGATCTGACCGTCGCTAACCCCGGAAGAACGCCAATGACGACAGTTGAACAACCTATGTCTCTACTGTGGGGAGTCCCGTCACTACGTACGCACCTGCCCAGCTAAGCTACGCAAGTGCCTCTCACTTTCTTCAGTTAAACATATCTGCTAATTCAGCTTACATAGTCCTGCCTATCTCACTCAAGCTTCCAGGAAGAACTGTGCCAGTGACCGCAATCATTGATTCGGGAGCTTGCAGCTGCTTCATTGATCTGTCCTTCGCGACCCAGCAGCACATTCCACTACAACCTAAGAACCACAGGCTCACTGTGTTCCTGGCCAACAGATCTTGCATTAAATCAGGACTTGTGACCAAGGAGACCTCTCCACTTCTAACCATCACTGCTACTAACCACCAGGAACTATTATGCTTGGATGCAATTTCTTCACAACTTTTCCCTGTCATCTTGGGCCTCTCTTGGTTGCAGGCTCACAACCCACATATTTACTGGGAGTTTGGAAGAATAGAGTTCATATCACTGTACTGTCAGAAACAGTGTTGTCCAGCACTGCCTCAACCTGCTGCTTCTTTACTATGCTTGGAATCACATGCCAAACTGTGTCAGGTAGTCCCCAAATGCTACCATGAATACCTGTATGTATTCAGTAAACGGGGTGCAGATATCCTTCCTCTGCACAGGCCCTATGACTGTCCCATTGAACTTCTACCGGGGGGCAGAAATTCAGTTCGGACGTATATTTCCCCTGTCTGAGTGTGAGCTAGAGGTTCTGAAGGACTATATTGAAGAGAACCTACAGAATGGGTTCATTTTCCCCTCAACTTCACCAGCCAGAGCAGGTATATTTTTTGTAGAGAAAAAGGACCAGTCACTAAATCCATGTGTGGACTACCGCAACATAAATAAGATCATAGTAAAGAACCGCTACCCCCTGCCCTTAGTTCCTGAACTCTTTCAGTGACTCAAGTCTGCAAGTGTGTTTACCCAGCTTGATTTAAGAGGAGCCTATAACTTAGTCCGGATCAGAGAAGGTGATGAGTGGAAGACCGCCTTTCGCACTTGCTTTGGTCACTATGAGTATCTGGTCATGCCATTCGGCCTATGCAACACACCAGCCACTTTTCAAAACTTTGTCAAAGATATCTTTAGAGACTTCCTAGATTTGTATACTTGGATGACATCTCAATATTTTCCATTTCATTAGAGATACACCGAGGACACGTCAAGAGTGTACTTCTCCGACTCCAGCACAGACTTTACGCCAAAGCTGAAAAGTGTGACTTTGAACAGCAGAGCATCCAATTCCTTAGATTAATTATTTCCACTGATGGAATCAGGATGGACCCCCAAAAAGTATCTGCAATCCTGGACTGGCCAGCACCCACCAATAAAAAAGGAATCCAATGCTTTGTAGGCTTCTCTAACTTTTATCGTAAATTTATCAGGAACTTCTCAGCTATTATTTCCCCTATCACTCAACTTACCAAACAAGGCATCCACTTCAACTGGTCTACAGAGGCACAGACCACATTCGAAACCTTGAAGGAACAATTTACCACTGCCCCTGTTCTAAGTCTTCCAGATTCCGCTCTGTCCTACAAATTATAAGTGGATGCATCAGAAAGTGCAGTTGGAGCAGTATTGTTGCAGCGACAAGGCCCCAAAGATGTGATCCATCCGGTTGCATTCTTTTCCCGGAAGCTTATCCAACCAGGAAGGAATTGTGGGAGATCGGGAGCTTCTGGCGACCAAAGCCGCATTAGAAGAATGGAGGTATTTGCTGGAAGGAGCCACTCACCCGATATTAATCTTCACAGACCATAAGAACCTTGAGTATTTGTGAACTGCAAAGCGTCTCAGACCACGCCAGGCCCGCTGGGCACTCTTTTTCTTAAGTTTCTCTTTTCACATTACTTACAGACCCAGATCAAAGAATACCAAGCCTGACACATTATTACGTATGTTTGAGGATCCAAAGGATATACATTCACCAGATACCATATTACCAGCCATGAGTTTACTTCTGTTACAGTCGGGCCTACGACCACAATTGCAGCAAGCCTCAGCAGGTACATCCAGTCCTCTAGGGGTCACATTGCAGGCAAAGAACGGCCTACTATGGAAAGGGGAGAACATTTTTGTGCCAGAAACAGCCCGAGTGGCTGTCCTAGGATCCTGCCATAACCACAGGTCATTTTGGAATCTACAAGACCATAGAGTTGGTACAACGTACATTCTAGTGGCCTGGGTTGGAGAAGGATTGCAAGGTCTTATGTAAGTGCATGTACTATCTGCAGTAAGAGCAAGAACACCCAAAATAAAGCTTGGTGCTTACTCAGACCCTTACCTTTACCTGATAGTTAGGCATCCGGAGGTTGCCCGTAGGGGGTGCAATGTCAGGAAAGGCATGGCCGTGCAGCAGGAATTGCACGGCAGGGACGGACAGTTAGTTTAAACTAAGAGCACCAAGGACTCTTTGCTGTTTGGTCTGCAGTGTCTGTGTGTTCTGACCTGTTACCTGTGCTGACCTCTAATCTTGATCTGGCTTGTTCTCACTAACGCTGTCTTCTTAATACCCCGACCCCGGCTTGTTTTGGACTTCTCTTCTGCCTGATGCTCTGCTGATCTGCCTGAACATTACCGACCTGGCTTGCCTGCACCTGCTCATCCAGCCCGCCATGGCTCTGGTCTGCCTAACCAGTACCGACCTGCCTGCTGCACATCCAGCCAAGGACAACCAGCCACACTGAATATTGGACTGACCCTAGGCACTCCTAGGTCACTGTGCTTCTGTGGCTGCTGTCTCAGCCTCAGTGACCCACAAGCTGGTGTGGTATGAGATGCTCTCCTCTACAGGCTCACGAACCAGGTACGTGAAACCAACATAGTTTCCCGTTAAAGAATTTAAAAAAAATAGTATCATAATAGATAAAATTATGTGGTAAAAGCAAGTACTGTTGTATTCAGTGCACTTATCTGGTAAATAAAAAAAAATCTGCAAGTTGTGTATGGGCTCTAAAGAGCAACAGCACCATGTGCACCTCAGTTGTCATGCCATATTTAAGGGTCCTTACCTTCCTCAAATTACCTAATCTATTTTATGCATTACTACACTGAATTATTTAATCACATTTTTATTACATTTAAATGTTAGCAGAATATAAATTGTAAACCTTAAGAGGAAACCCCGGCCAAAAATAACAAGATAGAAATGAATGACCCATTACAAGTTAAAAGAACAAAACCACCTTTTGCTACAATGTTCACCTTTCATATTCACCTTTCTTTCACAATACTTTTTTCTGCTGCTATATGTTCTTGATCTGATGATCAGCATTATTTAACCCCTTTTCTCTGAGCCCTGGTCATTCTGGACCCACCCCAGCCTGTGATTGGACAGTGAAAATTTAAAAAGCTCAGTGATGAGCTCATCTCTCTGTCACTCTGCTTTCTATTCCTATCAGCATGCTTCCTGTCAGCACATGAACTGATTTACTCCTTTTGTTGCTTCTTCTTTCCACTGGAATTGGGCCAAACACCCCACGGTTCAGTTAACACCAGAACTCCCAAACATGGAAAAAGTTCAGACCCGAACCACAAACCCATTAAAGTCTATGGGATCCCGAACTTTAAAAATCAAAAGTCCCCTTTTGAAGGCTTATAAGAAAGTTATTGGACTTAAAAAGGATATGGGTGCCCGGGTACTGCCCTGGGGGACATGTATCAATGCAAAAAACATTTTCAAAACTATTGTTTTTAAAGGAGCAGTGACTTTAATGATGCTTAAAGTGAAATAATAAACATTTAAAATTCCTTTAAATATAGTGCCTTAGTCTCACTCTAAAGTGACATATCTGTACTGTGTATAGAACCTGGTGCAGCAAAACTGACATATAAAAATGACATTTAAATTGATTTTACCTGCTGCAAGCCATTGCCAGGCTGGCTTCTCTTCTGATAGAAGATGACTCATCCATTATTAAGGAGACAGCAGCCAGCTTCCCGGGCCGCTCCTTAACCTCCTTGGCGGTAACCCCGAGCCTGGCTCGGGTCCAGCTTTTTGTGCTGGGAGCGGTAACCCCGAGCCAGGCTCGGGCTTGCGTGCAGGATGCAGGGGGGAAGTTACTTACCTTTTCCCCTGGATCCTGCGATGTCTCCCCGCTGTGTGAGCGAGCCGTCCGCTCGCTCGATTCACACAGTGCCGGGTGCCGCTAATCTCCGTTCCCTGCGACGTTACGACGCACGGGAGTGGAGATCGGCGCCAAATTTAAAAAAGTTTAAAAACACACAACACATACAGTACTGTAATCTTACAGATTACAGTACTGTATACAAAAAATACACATCCCCTTTGTCCCTAGTGGTCTGCCCAGTGCCCTGCATGTCATTTTATATAATAAAAATATTTTTTTTCTGCCTGGAAACTGGAGATTGTCCATAGCAACCAAAAAGTGTCCCTTTATGTCAAAAGTGGTTTTAGACCAGCTAGAAAACACAGATAAAAAATTAAAATCACAATTTATCATCAAACAATAAATTTAATGACAGCGACTATTCTGCAACTGAGCAAATTTCAGTGTTTTTGATTTGATTACATTATTGAATCATTTTTATATATATTTTTATTATATTATAATTTATTATTTTGTGTTTCAAACTTTATCATACCCGGGATGTCTACTAGACTCTGGTTCGGACAGATTTAAGTGAGTTATTCATAAGAATTGCATGCCTACAATATAAAAACGCCAAATTTCCATGCAAAATAATTGTACCGCTTTCAGCACTAAATTCCAGCCAGAATCATACCGCCAGGGAGGTTAACAACCGGAAGCTATTCATTGTGCGCACAATGGGCGAACATCCTGCCAAGCACCCTGAAAGTTTGAGTGTTCACCGAACACGCAAAAACGTGCTGTTCGGGCCAAACTTATGCTCGAACCAAACTCTACTCGCCCAACACTACTTTTCACACTTTAACCCTGGTATAGAGGAAATGCAATAGTTGATAGTGTAGTAAGTTAAACCATTTATTGGGTAAAATATAATAAAAAACACTCAGGTGAAAATACACTTACAAAGCAAGAGTACAATCATAGTAACTTCACAGTGCAGTCCAATGAATCACTACCCCTAAGCAGGGAGTAAGACAGCCTCTCCCCATCCTCCTCTCTGACAGGTGCCGCTTGTCAGGAGCTGTCATCCATGCTGCTCAGAGTCATTGCTTCCTTCTAGACAGGGTGAACATTGGACATGGAACTGAGTGAGCTCCTCCTCACCAACAGAGCAAATGGGATGTGTTTTAGAGAGCACTTCCCCTTCCTCAGCTTAACTAGCAGTGCAACACCCGAGAATAATAAACATACATAGCTGACAAGCTGACTAGTGTACTAGCTAACTCGGGAAGCCATGCTAGCCTTCTAATAAATAAAAAAACATATGTGAGTAAACAAGGGATAACGTTGCTATATGTACAGAAATCAAACTAAAATATAAATCCCAATTAGATGCGAGAACCCCAGTGGGTGTTCTGCTGCGATTAGTTGCGAGGGGCAGTCCCATTGAAATTATTTGGGGGCTGCCAGTCTTCACAGATAATCGAGCCCACTCGCATGTGATCTCTCATGCAGTGATCACATGCAAGTTATCCTACTTGCACCCTCAGACTGCTTTGATTAGCTTTGGGAGCCAGCAGCCTCCCTGCGCTTTAAAGGGGCTGCCTCCCACTGGGGTTCTAACATCTAATCACTAGACATGTGCATTCGTTTTCGTCCGAATGCATTTTCGTCCGAATTTCGGGTATTTTCGTTACTGTTTTAATAAATGATAAAGAACATGCAGAATCCGAAAAACCAAAAGATCCGACATAAACAAATGCTTTATTTTCGTTTTCGTTGTGACAACAGTTCGATATAGATAGGAGATTCAACATGACGCTGACAATAGTGATCTGTGTCCATCGAACCTGTGGTCGAATGTGCCTAACCTTAGCTCTATTAGTCCAAGATTATTCTACATAGAGAGAAAAGATTCGCCATAGAGAGAAAAGATTCAACATTATAGAGACAATAGCAAAAAAGGTTGAATGTGCCTAACCTAATTCTATTAGTCCAAGATTAATCGACATAGATAGATAGAAAAGAGACAGAGAGAAAAGATTAGACATAAAGATTCGACGAAGCAGTCGCGCGAGCGGACATTTACGGTCAAATGCTCTGCCTATAGGCTATAGGAGAATTCTAATGTTGGTTGACTAGTAATAATAATTAATAAATATAATTATTATTAGTGTCATACAACATTAGAATTCTACTATAGCTTGTAGGCAGAACATTCGACCAAATCTTCTTAGAACATTCGACAGACACCATAAGCCTTCAATGACAGATTCAACATTAATTATTTCGGATTTTCGGACAAATGCATTTTTTAACGAAACAAAATAAATAAAAAGAATTTCGGGAGTAACTAAATAAATTAATTTTTCGGACGAAAACGTAATTCCGAAACAAAATATTTCAGTGTGCACATGTCTACTAATCACTGGATGAGTACATTTACAAGTGTGGATGCAATCTTAAAGCACTTTTCTGCTACTCTTTTTCGGATCCAACATAGGATTTCCCCTACTACGGTTTTCCAGTTCGCTGCAATTGATCTTTTAGATCTTATATGTCAAACACGAGGCCTGGTTGCCAAATCCGGCCCACCAGGCCTTATCATGTGGCCTCTCACCAGTTTTGCAGCCAGAACATTGCGCAGCTCCATTCCTCCACCTCTTGCTCTCACCTTCTGCTCCCCACTTTCACTTGTAAAACAGAAACCTTCAGTGTTTACAAGGGACAGTTTTGTTCTCAGCAGCTTCTGGATCTAACAGATCCCTGCACACACCCATGGTGGGGTATGTTGGGGACAGAGCTCCAGAATCTAAAGAAAAGAATGATCT
Source organism: Lithobates sylvaticus (assembly GCA_028564925.1). Taxonomy (NCBI): domain Eukaryota; kingdom Metazoa; phylum Chordata; class Amphibia; order Anura; family Ranidae; genus Lithobates; species Lithobates sylvaticus. The sequence goes on along the minus strand of CM053029.1, from coordinate 461,335,459 downwards.
CCCTGCAAGGCAAAGCAGAGCCACCTACACATGGAGGTACAGGTGGGGAAGAGTAGAGATGAGAGGAAGCTTTGTGGTTGGAGTTTCACACTGTGCATAGGGCACCCATGAACTTTGCACTTTGTACATAGCATACTTCTGAATTCTATACTCTGTACATAATGAACCTCTGAACCCTGCACTCTGTAGATAATGAACTCCTTTACCCTGCACTCCGTATGTAATGAACCCCTGAACCCTGCATCCTGTATGTAATGCACTCCTGAACTCTGTATGTAGCGCACTCATAAACCCCTCACTCTGTAAGTAACACACTCCTATACTCTGCACTCTGTACGTAGTGCAATCCTGAACTCTACATTGTATGTACCGCACTCCTGAACTCTCCACTTTGTACGTCCGTACGCCTGAACCCTGCACTCTGTACGTAGTGCACCTCACACAACCAACTCTTAAAGGGCAGCTGAGGTTCTGATGCAGCCCACAATGAAATAGAGTTTGACACCCCTGTTTTAGATGTTAGTGGTATGTTACTTATCACCAGGTGATATCACCAAGATTAAGCTATTACTATGTGACAATATTTGTGTACATAATAATATACTTAAAAGTGTTTAATAATTATAGAACATCTAGTATTCTGACAGTTTACACAGCATTTTGAAGCATTGGAATCATGTAATGTGGTTTCGAGCAATGTAGGCATTTGACTGTGAGTTCTTTATGTGTGCATTTTTTCAGTACCTACACTGCTTGCATTAAAAAATGAATTCAAAGATGTATTATTAATTACAGAAATGCATTATCTGATTTTTTTATATGAGTTTAGCTTTCAAAGGCTATTTAGTAAAGCAAAACTGGAATGGTTTCAAAATGTTTAAGACAATACTTTAAACTGATAATTTATATTTTTATTTGTAATAAATGCAGGCAGCCAGAGGGTAAGTTTGTAAATTTGTAGTATTCACTGTTGGTGGTAATGATAATACTAGTGGAGAAGCTTTTTATTAACTAATATAATTTGGGCTGCTCCCTGGTTCCAGCAAACCTTAAAGTGATTGTAAAGTCTCATTTATTTCTATTAAAATATAACAAGGTATACTTACCTGCCCTGTGCTGTGGTTTTGCACAGAGCAGCCCAGATCCTCCTCTTCTCGGGTCCCTGGCTGGAGCTCCTGGCCACTCCCTCCTGATGAGTGCCCCCACAGCAAACAGTTTGCAATGGGGGGCACCCAAGCAGCTTCTGTGTCTCAGCCAATCAGGAGGGAGAGTCCTGGAAGGGCGAGGGACTCGTGGACATCGCTGGATAGAGATAGGTCTCAGGTAAGTATTAGGGGGGCTGAGGGGAGCTGCCTTTACAACCTCTTTAACCATAGAAAAATACATAACTGACTCTTTAAACTGGACCAATAGTCTGAAAAGGATGAATTTTCTTTTCAAGTGATTGCTTGCTCCCTCCCCCCTCCACAAGAAAATTGTTTAGTATACTAAGTGCTTTCATCACCAAAATATAACAAAAAGTCCCCCTGATAAAATTGTTTTAATATCTATACCCTCAACTGAGCCTATTGCTTTTTCTTTCTTTCTTTCTTTTTTTTTTTTCTTATATTTTCTTATACCGTCCTCTCCGTTTCTCCCAAGACCTCCTGCTCTCTATCTCTCTTGTTTATTCCTCCCATGCTCATCTCCAGGACTTATCCATCCTCTGAAACTCTCTTCCTCAATCTGTCCAGCTCTCTCTTAAGCCGCGTACACACGAAGGGACTATCCCGCGGGATTATCCGATGGACCGAAGTCGAGCGGATAATCCCCTCGTGTGTGGGCGCCGGCGGACTTTTTTTGGCCAAAGTACGGCGGACTAAAGTTTTAAGTTTTGTTTTAAAATTATCCGCTGGACTTGGCAGTCCAGCGGACAATCCGGCCGTGTGTAGTATGGTCCGGCGGACCAAAAAGGACGCATGCTCAGTAGCAAGTATTTTTCTAGTATTTTTCATTTTCTAGTCCCGTCGTACGTGCTGTACGTCATCGCGTGAACCGTCAGACTTTTTGCGTGATCGTGTGTGGTCAAGTCCGTTCGCTTTTTAGTCCAGCGGACCCAGCTGGAAAGTCCAGCGGATTGTCCGCTGGACTTAGGTCCGCCGGGAAAAGTCCCTTCGTGTGTACGCGGCATTACTCTGACTACCTTTAAGTGATCCATGAAACTCATCTCTTCAGGGAAGACTATCCCACCTCCACCTAAAAACTGAATTTGTAATTCTTCTATCAGCTCATCCCTCACAGTTATTACCTTTTGTACTACTTGCCCACCGTATTAGATTGCAAGCTCCTATGAGCAGGGCCCTCTTAACCCTTCTATTTTATTGTATCACAACTGTACTGACTCCCTTTATATCGTATAGTGTTGCACAAACTGTTATATATGTAACGCTATATAAATCTAATAATTATAAATAAAAACAGCTTGGGTATACAGATACCCAAAACCACTCCTTTAAAACTGTTTCTATTTTATATGGCTATAAACAAAGACAACCAATTTTACTAAAGTAGCTAAAATTTTTTATCAGATATACAATTAGACATGTATTATTATTTCCTAATAGGTGATTTAAATAGGTATTTGTTTCATGGCAGGGAATCTTGACAGGAAGAATGGGATGACAATGACAGATGAGATGCCAAGACACCAGGCGAGAATAACTGTATCTATACAGGCGAGATCAAAATGTGGAAGAGAGCTTGGCATTTAAATACAGCTTGCATCTCTGTGTGTGCAGGATAAACAGTGATTCTGAAAATTCACTGAAGCAAATACAATCAGTGCTGTTGGAATATAATAAATTTACTTGAAATTGTTTTGATTGCTTATATATATATATATATATACATATATATATATATATATATATATATATAGAGAGAGAGAGAGAGAGAGAGAGAGAGAGGTATATTATTAGTAGTAGTAGTAGTGGTAGTAGTTATGTTGCTCTCATATAATCAAAGCTAAAAAAAAAACAGCATTTAAATCTTTCTCTTTTATTACACTTTTATCTTCATATACAGGAATTCCCTGTACAACAGCGCTAAAACTGGGAGAGGGAGGGTCAGCACTTTTAGATAACCAGGACTCTACTGCATTGAGCAGTAGACAGACATTAGATGGCAGCACGCCTTGCCATAGACAACCCATCTGCCTTTCATTCTAAAAGCAGATCTTTCTACAAACTTGCAAGTTCACATTGTGTGTTTGAATAAAGTGAAAACAGTGCAGTGCTAAGAATCAAAAGTTGAGTATTGACATATCAACATACTGTGATATACAAAATTAATTGTGATTTGCATATACAAAAAACTCCAACACCATTATCTGATTTATAGTGTCTCTAAATAACTGTGCAAATTGTAAATCATCATTGGTAGTATAGTCCCATTGGTGATTAAAACATTAATCCATTAGTATATAATGATGGGAAGGAATCCAGGCGTGTAGGACTAAAGGAGTCACCGCCGTGTGCATCCACCACCCAGGGGAGAAAATTAAATACACTGACCAGAAGGTAGCATCAATCAGGAATAGTGGTGCCTGCTGGTGAAGTTTTAGGATGGGGGGTGCCAGGGGTCTTCTTCCGTCTTGGGGGGTCTTCTCGCCGGACTCCTCCGCTATCTTCTGCTCTTTTACCTAGCTCTTTCACTAGCGGAGGAGCCCGGCTTTCTTCTTCGTCGCCGCCGTTGTCTGGGGGTCTTGTTCCGACTTCGGGGGTCTTCGGGGGTCTCTTCTGTTCTTGCCGGTGGCCGGGACTTCTGTTGCCGTCGTCGATGATGCCGCCGCTGCCTTCTGCTTGTTGTTCTTCTTTCTTCATCCGATGTTGACACAACGCTCTCTTTGGCCAGAATGGCAGAGACAGGCTGTGATGTGACTTATATAGGGAAAAGGGGCGGGTCACATGCTCATGTCACATGGTGACCCCGCCCCCATATGATGTCACAGTCCCAGAGGATGCTGGGACTGTGACATCATATGGGGGCGGGGTCACCATGTGACATGAGCATGTGACCCACCCCTTGTCCTTGTCGTTGTGTCAACATCGGATGAAGAAAGAAGAACAACAAGCAGAAGGCAGCAGCGGCATCATCGACGACGGCAACAGAAGTCCCGGCCACCGGCAAGAACAGAAGAGACCCCCGAAGACCCCCGAAGTCGGAACAAGACCCCCAGATGACGGCGGCGACGAAGAAATAATGTGTCTGGTATAGCCTGGTTGGGACAACATTACAAGAAACATAAATTCAAGGAATTTAAGCTGGTGTCCTATTTTGTACTTTGCACCTGGGTCACCCTACTTGGCTGTATTAATTTATTACATTTCCAGTCCTGCCCTACTACCTTTGACCTTTTTTAACTTGCTAATTTTAACTTTGATATTATTTCTCCATAAATAGATTCTGAAATGTACTGAAAATGTATTATGAATGTTAAAGATGTGGATCCCTAACCTCAGAATAATCACCTGGATAAATAAGGAGACATATTAAAAAAGCAGTAAGTTTGACAATGACCAAATGCAGGTGAAGTTTCCTTATACATGTGTTATAAATTCCAGGGAATGATTAACAACCTGTGAATGCCTGGCAGATGTCATTTTCAATGCTTTATAAATATGTCCTGTGACAGACCCATTCAGGACAGGGGCTTTTGGAGGGAACTGCAAGGTAGCCTCTTGCCTACTGACTATGGGCCCTGGCTTTTGAGGGGGGGGGTGTATTCTTTGGAGGTGTGTGCCTGGGGGACCCTTAGAGTGGTTTTGCTTTGGATTCAAGTCCATGTCTCCCTGAAACACACAGGCTCTGGGTATCTAGGACCTGGATATTCAGTAGATTTGGAGCCTTTGGGCCCAAACCAGCAATGACTGCTTTAGACTGTGAGACTCAAAACAGATGTTAATATAATTAGATCAAAACAGCCTGATGCTGGGGTCTCCTGCTATAATCTGTTTACTAAGGTGTCTTTCTCCCATGGTATCATTTCCCCATTGTGTGCTTCCTAGGTGTGAATTCCTATTGTTAACTGAGTCACCTATTGTTTCTGTCTGTCAGCTAATCCTTCAGAGATTTGGACAGCCCTAGGTCTTCTTACTGGGGAACTTGTGCCGAACGGTTTGGATGGACACTGAGTCATCCAGGCTTGTCTAGGTGACTAGTTAGCTTACTGTTTAATTAGATTATTGTTTATGTTGACTGTTCCTTAGCTATGTCAATTATCTTACTGTTTGCATAATGTGATCAAGCTGTTATCTGATTTTGTGTGGTATATATATTCTGTGTGAATTTACAATAAAGTGAGTTCCAGTTTTCACCTAAGCTAGTGTCGTCCAGTTCTTGGGTGCGCAGCTATAATACCTGGTTCCTGGCTCCAGACTGGAGGAAGCTGTATCTTGACGGAGGCACCCAAGATGGGTGGTGGACAGTCCTTTACATGCCCTAATATGTTAAAATCTAAATAATCACAGCATAAAATAAATATATTACCTATGCCATATTTAACAAGACCTACTGACCTGATGTTTCATATGCCATGTTGAGATTTATATCGATTTTTGTTGACTGTTTCTCAGTGTGCTGCAATTCTGTCTAATGCTTTGTACCTTGTAAAACATTAAATATCTAGTTACAGCAATATTTTGCCCACTGTTTTGTAATACTCTCTTCTGTTTGCTACATTGTTACACTAAAGGTTGTCGCTATAATGTGGATGCAGCAGGATTTTTGCTATGTTTCCATTTCAGAGATCTGATCTTTGCACAGTATTATGTAAGCACTAAATTCAGTCAACGTAGCATATGTATTGTTATAATGAAATCACTTCTGGGTTTACAGGCCATATCTAAAATTAGTAGGAAGTCTACTAGCAGCACACAACAATAATTCCATCCTTAAACATTCTAATGATTTTTCCATATCTGGGCTGTCAGGAGAACAGATGGTTGAGTAATCATCCTTGTGTGTGAACATGCAGCAATGTTATTTCATAAATCTACTATAAATATGGTGCTCTGAGGAATAATGTTTCTCTTGCAGGAGAGAAATCTTAGGAAAAAAAAAAACAGAATGAGCTGTAAACTGAAATTGGTATCATATCGCAAGTTTTATAAAGGAATGATATCATTCAATTGTGTGCACTATGATATAGACTGGTGTACAACATGCATTAACCCATAGCAGCCTTATTAGAAATAATTTATCTTTAATTGTTCTTACTGCTCAGAGCTAATAAACAAAAAATCTTATATTGGACATTGCAGTTGCACATTCTATTATATTGTGACATACCAATTAATGGCTCTGGAATGTTAATAGTTAAACAAGCTTGCAAATTGTAATTTGCTTTCTACCATAAATACTGTGCACAATAAGAAAGCATATCCCAACAGGTTATTGTGAGGTTGGCAAAAATGAACCCAAAAAAATCTCTGCTAAGCCACCACAGAAGAGCATCATTAGAACAAAAGGTTTGTTGCATTCCATCACAAATCCCCAAAATAAGGGGATCGTTGCTTATTTTAGGATAGTGGGTGGAACTATTCAAGTCAATGGTTTAAGCTAGCTATGCTATATATGGCTAGCTGTATACCTCTGGTGTATAGCACAAATACAGCCTAATAATATACACAACCATTTATTTCACACTGTATACAAGTAAATGTCAAAAGGATTTTGCTTGCTTCGGAACTGCTTCTCTGCCCTTACAATGAGCTATGGGACGGCTAAATGTATCTTGAAGCAGGTCCAATGCAGGTCAGCTGTACTTTCATTGAATTCAGAATGGTGTCAAAAGCATGCTGCATTTTCCTGTTGAAGATTTGCAGCTATCATCACTGTGTTACATGGAAACAAAAAAATGTATGTAGTAGGACTTGGTAATATCTAACAAGTTATGTTGAGATAAAGCAACAAAGAAACCCTTAAATGAACCAGAGAGAGGCACAGCAATAGCCTTCAGTTCTGCAGTTCCTCACACAGTAGGAAATTGGTTAGCCCCAGCTTTCCTGATTATAATTAGGTCTACGTGATTTGGGTATTAACCAGGGGTGTTTCTAGAATTGTGGAAGACCTTGGGGCACTGTGGGGAAGGAATGCTGTGGTGTGCACAGCACACCATGGTTTATAGTGGTTGTGCCCATATTGTGTTAGTAGTGAGAGAGGCTTAGAGGACAAAAGTTAGAAAATATGATGCATACATAGGGGCACATATGCCACAGTCCAAAATGTTTGGATAGCGTAGGCTAGTTTTTTTTTTTTTTGCCATCTGTGTTCTAACATGGTAGATTTGCCTTTCTATATGTCCTGGTGGTCATTGTCATAAAGGCAGATATAATGGGAAATCCAAAATATTACAGATCTCACCAGAACTGGAGGTGACAGTAAATATTCCAGTGGTGAATTCCCCATTCTAGATATTTCATTTTAGTGTTTACATATCCAAGACAGTGAATAAAGGAAAATATTTTCAACACAACACAAGAATCAAAATATAATCTGACTGGGGTTCAAACACATCCTACTCTATCCAAAGTGAAAAAAGTTTTGGCTTTACATATACTTGAATACTTGTGCCACAAACTAGAGTCTCACAGGCACCTATAAACCTCAGCACTGTCATTAAAATAATACAACTCTTACATTACATATGCTTTTCTCACACAGAATATATACAGTGAACTAACACTTTGCCTGGGCCTACCTTTAGCACTTTATTAAAATAAAATGGGGGGCAACTTTATTCAAATAGTTAAAGAATTAATAGCAACCAACAACTGTTGAGACAATGAATGCTTTGGTCAGGAGTGTATAGTTATAATATAACAGAGTGCAGGGGTCAGGAAAATTGAAAAGAGAAGTATTAACTTTTATTTTTTTTTCACATTTATACTTACCTAGGTAGATGTGGCATTGATTTGATTCTGCATCTGTCCCCCCGCCTGCTCTAACACTGAGAGCCGAGTGATCTAACACCGCCGGTCGCTCCCGAGCAGAGAGTGGTGACTGTCAGCAGCTCTATGCTCTAGTCCAGGCATGTGGGCAGATCCCGACTTCATTGTGGCGATCTTGCCCAAGCCTGGACTGGCTCTGTGATGTCAGCTGACAGTGGGCAATAATCCCAGCAAAGAGTCTCTCCTCACAAGATCCTCCCTCCCACAGCAGAACTTCCCCCAGAAAAGCGTCCACCCCCTCCCCCCCTACACGCACACACCAGACACCAGAACCCCACAGCAAAAATCACATCTCCCCTATTAGTATTTTTTCTAACCTTAAAACTATTGCTTAGAATCTATACTGTATATACTGTATATATATATATATATATATATATATATATATATATATATATATATATGTAGCACTGACCCCCAAAGGAGCTGCTTTTTGTTGGGCTTACCATTACCTCACCGGTTCACTGTGTCTGTCTTAGGGGTTCTGTAAAAAGGGTTAGTCAAAGAATAGTGCTCCGACACTTAGTCCTTTTTCTGGATATTTATTTAACAAAAACACACACTTTTGCAATAGAGGGGTAGAGGATAAGGGGAATTCAGGTACCTTTGTAGGTTTGCGGGTTAGAGGTATTTCCGGATAGGCCCCTCTCCTGGCCTAGCAGCCGATGAGATGTTCAGTCAAAGTCTCTGCCACAGACTTGACAAGTTTAGCGATCTTGTTGTGCATCCTCTGCCACAGGAAGTCACAGTAAGCTTCTTGTTGCAAAGTTAAAGAATTGCCCCACAGTACCAGATTCTTTCAGCCGACCCGGCGATACTGTGTGGTAGATAACCCAGGAAGCATCCTCCAACTGAGTCTCCAGGCTTTTCCATGAGGCACCAGCCTTGTTGCTCGGTCCTCTTCCGAAAATGTCCTCCCCTGGATCCTCCAGTTGCACGGCTTCTCCCCTCAGGCAAGACAGCACAGGACCATCCCTGGATCAGCAGGCCCCAGAGCCTCTGGGCCTACTTTTTAGTTGCGGAGCCTCAGGCCAGCCGGCCCGAGACATTGAATAAGGCAGCACACACCTCAAGCCAGGAGGGCCATGAGGTCGGTATAACAAACCCCAAAAAATGGCGTCGGTACCTTAAGTACCCTTACCCAGAATTCTCAGCGGGTGGACCATTCCCTCCGGAATGTTTCTGAGTAAAAGGGGTACCCAATACATTTAGCCTGTTGCATTTCCAACACAGTTACCGGTGGTGACAGCGACACCCATTAAATTAAGCACAACCCAGCCAAACTGGTACAGAAGCCAGAACTTTAGTATAATTATTCTGAGCCAAACTGCAGCTTCAGACAACTTAAATTTACAAAAAATAATAGCGTTTGCTCATTAGGAGCAGGGCGCTACATATATATATATATATAATATCTATCTATCTATCTATCTATATATATATATATATATATGCTGTATATATCTATATATATAAATATATATATATATATATATATAGATATATCTTTATATATATATATATATATATATATATATATATATATATATATATATATATAGATATATACAGCATATAATATATATATATATATATAGATAGATATATTATATATATATATATATATATATATATATATATATATAATCTCTATATCTATTTATATATATAGATATAGATATACACAGCATATATATTGTGTGTATATATATATATATATATATATATATATATATATATATATATATATATAGAAAAAGAGGGATCGTTGATCACTTAAATACACGCAACTTGCTGCAACCAAAGCAGCATGGCTTCACTGAGGGCAGATCATGTCACACTAATTTTATAGATTTTTTTGACTATATCAATACTTTTTTGACCAGAGTGGTGCTGTAGCCTTAAAATTATACTAAAGTTATATATTTTTTTAAATAACAAACATATTATACTTACCTGCTCTGTGCAATGGTTTTGCATAGAGAAGCCCTGATCCTCATCTTCTGGTGGTCCCCCACCAGCGCGCTGGGCTCCTCCCCACTGATTGCTATAGGGGCACTCATACCTGCAAAGCCCCACCCCCTGTTCCCTCCTCAATGGCTGTGGATGACAGCAGTGGGAGCCAATGGGTCCTGCTGCTCTGTCTGAGCAAATGAGGAGGGATTGCCCAGCAGCTAAAAAAACTCAAAATATGTATAAATAAAAATAAAAAAAATTGTACTTGATACAATGTACCACTTGGTCTTTTTTTGCTGCTACTCTACTATGTTTCTATGTTTCTTTTGGTTGAAAAATCTGTATGACTTCTATTGTATTATTGTAAAATTTTAAAAATAAAGAATGTTATAAAAATTGTCTTAAAACAGAAACACTTCAGCTCTACAAGAATTTCAAATTCCCAGGTCATATTATGCAGACTTTCATGTTTCTCTGAAATTTCAGCAAAGCACTGTGTCAATAGGCTGACTCTGAATATCTATATGGTACAGCTAAACTGTCACTATTTGAATTTGATCAGTTTTGCGTGTTCATGCAAAACACAAATGAGAGATGCCAATGAGATTTATTTACCACTTTAAGATTTTCTTTAATTTCAAAAGTTTTACATCACTGAAATGTTTTATTGTCAGAAACACAGACCTTTTAGCAAAAATGGACTTATCCAATCAGAAAGGTATGTTTTAAATATTAAGTACAGTACATATTTATGTAGTGGTACATACCCTCATGAAATTCAAGTGCCAATTTATCTTGTTGCCATAATGACTTGGAAAAGTCAAGTCTGTGACCTACAAGCATTTTATCATCAGTTCCCATGAGAAAAAAAAACACGTCAAACAGATTGGCAGACAGGAACTAATTTTTTATACAAATTGGTTGATTTATTAGTCTTCATTTATGTCAGAAAGAATGCAGCAAGGAAAAAAAATTATAATCCTGAATTATTATTTTTTTACATGTTATTCCATCATTTGAAATATTGAATGTATTGTGCAGGTAGGCACTAAACCAGGGGTCTCAAACTGGCGGCCCTCCAGCTGTTGCGAAACTACAAGTCCCATGAGGCACTGCAAGGCTGACAGTTACGAGCATGACTCCCACAGGCAGAGGCATAATGGGACTTGTAGTTTCGAAACAGCTGGAGGGCCGCAAGTTTGAGACCCCTGCACTAAACCATGTAATAAACCTACTGTATACTTAGTTTTAAAACATTGCTTCTTAACACAATAGATATAGTTATAATTCTTCATCTCCACAGGATAGTGCTAATAGAAGAAAATGTCTTTCTCTTAATTCATTTCAATGGGAAGCACAGGTAGCAATTACTAAATGTGAACAATGCACAGTAACTCATAAGCCATCCAGTCAGTATTGTTTGCAGCTGTTCTCATTTCATTGTCAGTGACAGTTTCAATTTTCATGAGATTTGAATAGTATAATGCAACATTTTTTGTTAAGCCCAGTGTGATATTGTTTTTGTGTGTGTGTAGAAAAAAAAATTACAGTAAAAAAAACTGCCATTTCCTTAAGTTAAAATTTAGAAGCCAGAGTTAGCATAACAAAGTTCTGCTTTCATTTTTTTTTTTTTTTTTTTGCACTGTCAAAATGTATTTTCAGTTGTTGACAGCTAAGAAAATGGCTGCTCCTACAGCAACAGTTGACAGTCCAACTTACAAAATGTTCACAAAAGCATTTATATATATATATATATATATATATATATATATATATATATATATATATATACAAAATATATATATACATAAATAGTACAGGGGACACGCTCAAACATTGGCAGTAGTTAACTATGAATGAGACAGGTACACCTGTGAACAGTACAAGCAGGTTTGTCTTGCATGTTAATTCAGCATGGCATAAAACAAACACATTTTTAATGTAGGAGGGCTTTGTACAGCAAGTTCATAGCATAAAAACAATTAAAAACACTTGCTAGTCTCAGGTACTATCTAGATTCAGGTCAGCTCCTAACTAACAAGGTATCTCCTAATGGACTCTCCAAAACAAACAGGCAGCACATGTACCTATTTTGTTTTCTGTCTGTAGTCAGCTTTTTCACATAGCAGAAGGGCTCCCACAGCTGAGAGAGCAAATGAGAAAGAGCCCTGGGCATCAGTCAGCTGTGGACAGCTAAGATTATTAATAAAGTATGTCTACCCAGTAAGATGTGAACCTGGGAATAGAGGCTATATCCCACCCAAAGCTCCACTAGGACCCAAAACAGAACTTACTGAATTAATACTCTGGGGAAAAGTTTTGTTTTCGCCACACCAGCCATAAACTTGTGAGCCCCTCACTATATGTTTGTGAGAAACCCAGATGACATGTACACACCGTTCACAAGCCAGCCAGCCAGCCAGTGCCTTATTATGTATATATATATTACCAAAAGTATTGGGACACCTGCCTTTACACACACATGAACTTTAATGGCATCCCAGTCTTAGTCCGTAGGGTTCAATATTAAGTTGGCCCACCCTTTGCAGCTATAACAGCTTCAACTCATCTGGGAAGGCTGTCCACAAGGTTTAGGAGTGTGTCTATGGAAACGTTTGACCATTCTTCCAGAAGCGCATTTGTGAGGTCAGGCACTGATTTTGGACGAGAAGGCCTGGCTCGCAGTCTCTGCTTTATTTCATCCCAAAGGTGTTCTATCGGGTTGAGGTCAAGACTCTGTGAATGCCAGTCAAGTTCCTCCACCTCAAACTCACTCATGTCTTGGACCCTGCCTTGTGCACTGGTGTGCAGTCATGTTGAAACAGGAAGGGGCTATCCCCAAACTGTTCCCACAAAGTTGCAAGCATGAAATTATCCAAAATATCTTGGTATGCCGACGCTATAAGATAAGATGCCTGCAAATATGAAAGCCATTCATGGCATGATCATGGAGGACTGCCGAATATCAGCCAAAAGTATTGCTACATATTTGGAAATATCATGTGAGAGAGTTGGAAATGAGAACGACTTGAAATGAGCAAAGTGGATCCCAAAACTTTTGACTTTGACTTTTGACTTTGACAGGCACAGAGACAGAAACAGACACTTTCAACACCAAAATATAAAATCAATTATCCCTATTTCTAAACCAGTTGTCCCTATACCAAACCATCAGCAGTAAGGCTACATGTACACTGCTGCTGGTAAACGGACGTTTAGGAGCAGTTGGGCGTTTTTTTTCAGCTGCCCCTGAACTCTCCTCTATGTTATTTTCTCAGTACATGTACACAGGGTCATTTATAGTCATTTCTAGGCAGTTGCATTTAGAAGCATTTTTTGGAAAGCAAAAAAATGCATTCAGGGCATATGTTCAGAAGCATTTGAAACATCAAATGCCTGTAATAGCTTATAAATGCATGTAAACGCGATAACTCGCGATTAGGCATTTTACATTTTTGACAAAATGTAAAAAACGCTTCTAAACACAAATGAGGCTAAACGCGACTAAACGCGGCAAAACTGACATTTTTAAACATCGGTTACTCTCTGTCAAGTTTAATCATTCAGGAGAGGTTTTAAAGTATCCTGTGTAGGGGGCGTGGCCGAGACATGGAGGAGAGCGGACGTGTGTGAGCTGAGCTCCGTCTGACCCACTCTCTCACTTACCGCACACAGCAGCACCAGAGCCAGGGAAGAGACCCCCACGACATGCCTGGACAGCGGAAGCCCTCCCCACAACCCCGGAGGACCCCAAGACTCCGCTCCAGCTTGCTGGAAGCCTATTTTACCGGTGAAAGCAGACTTTCAAGATGGCGCAGTGTGAGTGCTCACAGGCCGCGCACGAGGCCTCCCTGCCCCTCTCACAGTGCCATCCACCTCCATCACCGCCACCACCCTCCTCACCGGAGTCACAAGGGAGCCCCTTTAGCAGCCCGAGCCACCCGGAAGATTGTGAGACCCTGAATCGCTCCTCAGATAGGCCGTAACAGGCCCAAGCCACACAGGCCGCCATCCACCCCACCTGCAGCCCCCGAAGCCCCCCATCCAAACTCCCCAAGCACAAAGGGACACCACCGGCTCTCTGGGATAGAGATCTGAGGTCCCACATCCTGGCCCTCCCCACATGGGCTGATTTAGAAGGCTTTATGGCCCGGATGGAGAAGGCCTTCAGAAAAGATATAGAGGACTTGCAAGCTGACACTGCCCACATTGGGGGAAGGGTGGAAACATTAGAGGCTACAGTGGAGGACATACAGCCTGCCTTACAGGCTTTACAGACACGCTGTGAAGCACAAGATCACTGCATTGATTCCCTGCTTGACCAGCTGGATGATACAGAAAATAGAAGCCACAGGGCCGAGAGACATTATACCCACAGATCCTGGGCAAAGAGGCACCAGACCACATAGAAATAGACCGTGCTCATTGAGCCCTCAGACCCCCCTCTGATGACCCTGATAAGCCTCGGGACATTATTTGTAAGTTACACAAATATACCCTAAAAGAACCCATCATGTACCATGTCAGAGGAGTGCGATTTGTGGACTTTGATGGAGCCAAGCTGTCCCTGTTCTCTGACCTGTTGGGACGCACATTGATGCAAAGAAGAGCCCTCAAACCACTACTGGAGGTCTTGCAAGATGCCCACCTGGTCTACCGCTGGGGGTTCCCCTTTAGTCTCACCGTCACCAAAGGAGGACGCCAAGTAACGCTGAGAAACAAAGATGACCTCCCTCACTTTCTCTCCCGCCTAGACTTACCTATGGTGGATATCCCGGACTTGCACACTTCCACATCTGTCCCGGCACCCGCTGGGGCGGAGCCTTGGAAACAGGCTCGCCGCAGACGCTGCAGAAGGCAACATGAAGATCCCGCAGACACAGATGGAAGAGGGCCGCGTGCTTCTCCACCTATACGCTGAGTGCCGTCTGCACACAAGCTTTCCAGAAAAAGGTTTTTTTTTCACCCCTCAGGTGGTTTCTACTTTTCTTATTTTTCTTCCCTGGACTCCTTTTTGTTCTAGTTGTCCCAACTAGTAAAAAAGTCTTAATTTGATGGGCACAGTGAGGCTGCATTAATGAGCACTGGCGAGTCTGTATTTGATGGGCACAGTGAGCCTGCATTTGATGGGCACAGTGAGGCTGCATTGATGGGCACACCAAGTCTGCATTTGATGGGCACAGTAAGGCTGCATTTATGGACACACCGAGTCTGCATTTGATGGACACAGTAAGGCTGCATTTATGGGCACAGTGAAGCTGCATTTGATGGGCACTGGTAGGCTGCATTTGATGGGCACTGAGAAGGCTGCCTTGATCTCTTGTATCATGTCTGCAGTCTGTGACCATCTCTGATATCGTGTCCTCAGTCTCTAACCATCTCCTGTACTACGCCTGCAGCCTCTGACATCTCCTGTTAACATGTCTTCAGCCTCTGACATCTCCTGTATCATATCCTCAGTCTCTAATCATCCCCTGTACCATGTACAGCCTCTGACATTTCCTGTACCATGTCTGCAGCCTCTGACATCACATGTATCATGTCTGCAGTCTCTAACCATCTATTGTATCATGTCTGCAGTCTCTGACCATCTCTTGTATCATTTCTGTCTTATCTAAATATAATACACTCTTCAAATGTGCTTTAAAATGCATGTTTTTTCCTTTTATGAACAAGAAAATAATGACGTTATGCTGATGGGCTGGTATAATAATGCTATGGGGCTTGGGGCTTTTATGAAATTTTTTCCAGGGCTTGTTTTTATTCCCAGTCCAGCCCTGTCCTTGCAGGGTCCACCGTGGCCACCATGGACTTTTTTCTGCTGCTCATTGACTCACTGAGACCTTCCCTCTCTGACGCCTGATGCGATGGCTCAGCCGCTTGCCTCCAGTCCCTCCTGTGTACTGTGAACAGAGAGTTGTAAATCCAGCCAGTGACCGCCCACTCAAGTGGAGTGGTGCTGGAGTCCTGCCTGCATGCAGATTAATCTATGGGACTGTCTGGGGAAGGGACTGTGCAGTGCAGCGGCCACCCAGCGCAGGAGAGAGAACCTGAGAACAGGCAGGCAGCCTGAGCCGAGGAGGAAGCAAGAAGGAATCGTGGAGTGGAAAATATATATATTCTTTGCAAGGGGAGAGGCCAGAGAGACTGTAGTGTGGTGCTGCAGGTAAACCTGGGGATTCTATTCTATGTGAAGGTGAAAAAAAGATAAGAAGAGTAAGAAAACTAATTTAAGGGGATCTATTCTTTGGGGGACCTGCCCTGGTCTTTGCTTTATGTGATAATGACTAAGCCCCTCCCCTTTATGACATTGTCAAAAAGGGGCAGAGCATGGGTGACCTAAAATGATGCCACCCCTAAAAAAAGTTCTGCGGACGCCCATGTTCCTCCTTACTGTGCTGTAGTGTGGTTTGCCAGCTGCAAGGCAAAGGATAGGAAGTAAACAAACACTAAAACAACACAGTGGATCATGAGTACTGGTCTACCAAATTTGGATACAGCATATGCCAGCTGGCTGCATTGTCTATTAACCCACCAGTGGCAGAGTTTTGGGAATTTTGTGAAATTTTTCCTTTTTTATTTATTTTTTATATTTTTGCTATATTTAACCACTTCCCTACCGCCCACTGTCATATGACACCCACAAGGTGGATCTCCCATCCTGGGTGGGCGTCATATGACGTCCTACCATTCCCGGCCGCCTAGGGGGCGCGCGCGTGCGCGGTTCGCTCGGGACCCAGTGCGCGATTGCCCGTCAAAACAGCGGGACCATGCGGGACCATGGAGCTGTGTGTGTAAACACACAGCTCCACGTCCTTTCAGTGGCGAGGAGACCGATCATGTGTTCCCAGTACGGAGGAACACTGATCGGTCTCCTCCCCTTTTGAGTCCACTCCTCCCACAGTTAGAATCACTACCTTAGGGAACACATTAACCCCTGCAGTGCCCCCTAGTCTTAACCCCTTCCCTGCCAGTCACATTTACACAGTAATCACTGCAAT
Organism: Lithobates sylvaticus; assembly: GCA_028564925.1. NCBI lineage: Eukaryota > Metazoa > Chordata > Amphibia > Anura > Ranidae > Lithobates > Lithobates sylvaticus. The sequence continues at coordinate 461,318,514 of CM053029.1, read as the reverse complement.
TTTATAGCAACGAAATGTGAATGGTCCCAGAAATGTGTCAAAAGTGTCCGAAGTGTCCGCCGCAATGTCGCAGTTACGAAAAAAAATCGCAGATCGCTGCCATTACTAGTAAAAAAAAAATGCAATAAATCTATCCCCTATTTTGTAGACGCTATAACTTTTGCACAAACCGATCTATATACGCTTATTGCGATTTTTTTTACCAAAAATATGTAGAAGAATACGTATCGGGCCTAAACTGAGTAAAAAAAATAGATTTTTTTTTTAAAAAATGGGATATTTATTATAGCAAAAAGGTGATCAAATACCACCAAAAGAAAGCTCTATTTGTGGGGAAAAAAGGACGTGAATTTTGTTTGGGTGTAACGTCGCACGACCACGCAATTGTTAGTTAAAGCGACGCAGTGCCGTATTCGAAAAAGTGCTCTGGTAAGGAAGGGGGTAAAATCGCCCGGTGCTGAAGTGGTTAAGGATGAATATGTGTGTTAGGAAGTATGTATGTGTGGTTGTGTTGAGAATACATTCTCAATGTATTTATATGACAATAAAGTATTATCTCATCTTAAAAACTGTTAGTATGCACAATTGGGTAATAGTTACATCAGATTTACAACTCTGTACAATCAACTGCAAAGTTATGGAACTGAACAAACACTCCATTTCAAGACAGTTTTTCAGATCAAAAAAGGCACTTTGAGCATAAAATTGTAATACAATTATATATTTATGTGAACCTGTGTTTAACTTAAAGTGGTTGTGAAGGCAGAAGGTATTTTTTTATCCTAATACATTTTGTGCACTAAGATAAAAAACCTTCAGTGTGCAGCGGGACCCCTAATACTTACCTGAGACCAATCTCGATCCAGCGATGTGCGCAAGTGCCTTGGCCATCCGGGACTTTCCCCCCTGATTGGCTGAGACACAGCAGAGGTGTAATTGGCTCCCACTGCTGTCAATCAAAGTCAGTTAGCCAATGTGGAAAGAGAGGGGGCGGGCCGAAACCGCGGCTCTGTGTCTGAATGGACACACAGATCTGTGTCTCGGCTCGGGTGCCCCCATAGCAAGCTGCTTGCTGTGGGGGCACTTGACAGGAGGGAGGGGCCAGGAGCGCCGGCGGGGGACCAGAGCAGAGAAGGATCTGGGCTGCTCTGTGCAAAACCACTACACAAAGGAGGTAAGTATAACATGCTTGCTATTTTTAAAGAAAAAAGACAAGACTTTAGTATCACTTTAAAGTTGCTGAACACTTGCAATTATGTATATGTTCACATAAATTTTAGAGCACTCTAGAAGCCAGTGACTCTCATAACTGAATATGTATTTGGGATAATGGTTGGCTTCTGCTGTACACACAGGCCGAATGTCACCTGCTCTGTATTGAGCTGGCCAATGCTGCCTGATATTCAGCCTGTTTGTATGGCCCTTATGTCTGATATAGCAATTTTTTCCATAAAAAATAATGTTCTGTTTAAAGGAAGCACTAGACATTTTCCTCTTTTTTAACGTGCACAGTTCCCATTTTTTGCATCCTGTGGTACCCTATGCAATGAAATTAAGCTCATTAAACATCCCAAAACTTAGAGAGATGACTTCTTTCATAAAGATGCAGGTCTAGTATCTCCAGGACATCAGAAACATGGTCCAGCACATTTTCCTAATTTGTATTTATTTCTAATAAAATAGAAGTCTAGCATAACAAATACAGATTATGTTACTACTGACCTGCACAAATAATAGAAAGTCTAAAGCTGCATTCCTACATGCTTTGAGCTAAGAAATATTCCATGTGGATCAAATACAAAAAATAAAATATAACTTCCCAAAGGAAATTGTGACTGAACCATCTCATTCAAATGCAAGGCAGATGATAAAGAAAGACAAAATAAAATGCTCATTCAAAACAGTCATCTTCATTCAAGCAGATCATGTGGCTGTCTCTAGACAGCAGATTGTCAGAAGCTCTCATTCTCTGTGCTTGCTATATGTGATCTCCAGTGAATTAGCTGCATAAAAAAAGAAATCTAAGGCATTACATATTCTGTGTCTGGAAACAGAGAACATAACATTGTTGATTTATTTAAATCATTTTGTTTTTCATTTACTGTGATAATAATGATAATCTCAGGAAAAATCAAAACGAATGCTGTGTAAAATAGATTGCATAAAAAAATATACAGTACATAGTAATTTACAGAATGCCATAGATATACACTGCACTTTTATTTCCTGGATTATTAATAATAATCATAATAATAATAATAATAATAATCATCATCATCATAATAATAATAATAATTAAAACTTATTGCCAGAAAGTAAAAAAAAAAAAATATTTTAATACAGGTTCAACTTTGCTTAAACCTCTCACATATTTGGACAATTTAAACTGAGCTTTTAAAGAACAATATATATAAGCAGAGATATAAATCCAGTAAAATAAGTAAGAGTGCAGTTATAAATGACAAACAATTTGGAGACGTAGGCAGCTTTAGTTATATGTAAATCTTGCCTCATTTGTAGAAGTCTACTTTGGCCCCACCTACTTTACAAACCTCCTTTTGGTCATTTAAAGTAACCCTGTAAACACAGGGTCAACACAAATGAGTTGGATGGAGGGACTTGCCTCCCACAACCAGGCCAATTAAATAGTCAAAGGGTATCCTCTGTGTAATCCTCTGTTAGTGCTAAACATCCAGTGATATTGTGAAAATATCAAATAAACCAATATTGATTTCAACACATAACGTTTCCAGGAGCGGAAGCTGCAGCCACCACCACTTCCTCTTTCTGCTTTGTTCCCCTGTCACCGAATGGTCAGTCCCTGGTGTCACCCCTCTGGTGTGTGTCACCCAGGTATGTGTCACCACTGCATTTAGTGTCCCTTCTGCCTGGGGGCAGCGCCACATCACCCCCCCCCCCCCCCTGAAAAATGCCACCCAAAGCAAAAGCCTTGTTTGCCTCATGGTGGATACATCCCTGCCAACTAGGACATTGTATTCTGACAACAGGACTTGCTGCTGATTGAGACAAGTTTTCCTACCTTCTCCTTCAACAGATTCCGATTACATGTTCAACTTTTGTTGAGCAGGGATGGCCACACACTGATTGAAGGTCAGCAGGGCCCTGCTGAACAGATACATTTCAATCCATCTATGGCAAGCTTCAGGAGTAATGTGAAAGTGTAGCACTTACGGGTAGGGATGAGCCGAACACCCCCGGGTTCGGTTCGCACCAGAACCTTCGAACCGACCGAAAGTTCGCGCGAATTTTCGAACCCTATACGTTATAATGGGCGCGAACGTTCGAAATCAAAAGTGCTAATTACAACGGCCAATATGCATGTTAATGTCATAAAACAGGTTTGGGGACCCGGGTCCTGCCCCAGGGGACATATATCAATGCAAAAAGAACTTTTAAAAACTAACGTTTTTTCGGGAGCAGTCATTTTAACCACTTGCCGACCGCCCCCTGTATATATACGTCGGCAGAATGGCACGTACAGGCAGAACCACGTACCTGTACGTGCCATTCTTCCGGCGGGTGGGGGGTCCGATCGGACCCCCCCCGGCCGGCGGGGACGGTCGGGATCGCTTCAGGAGCGATCCGGGATGAGGGGACGGCCAGTGGTTTCTGGCCACCCCCTCGCGATCGCTCCTGGCGAATCAGATGCTTCCTCTGTCTGTGTCAATCAAAACACAGGCAGAGGAAGTGATGTCACGCTCGGTGCGCCGGTCTATGTGACCGGAACGCCGAGCTGTGAACGTCTAAAGGTTAGTGCACCAACAGTACACTGACACCAGTACACATAGGCACACAAAACACCCCCCTGTCACCCCCAGATCACCCCCCAGATCACCCCCTCCCCCCCCAGTCACAGTGTCACTAATTGCAGTGATCATTTTTTTACTGATCACTGCATTTAGTGTCAGTGTGACTGTAATAACTGTCAGTGCAGTTAGTTTTAGGTCCAAGGTAGCCCCCCACCCCCCCCCTAATAAAGGTTTAACCCCTTGATTGCCCCCCAGGTAACCCTTTCACCCCCTTTTGCCAGTGTCACTAAGCGATCGTTTTTCTGATCGCTGTATTAGTGTCACTGCTGTCGCTAGGTAACCATTTTTTTTTTTTAGGTAACCGCCATGTTTATATAGGTTCATAAATAGGTTTATAGGTCAGGTACCCCCATATTACAACCTAAATAAAGGTTTTAACCCCTTGATTGCCCCTAGAGTTAACCCTTTCACCAGTGATCACTGTATAACTGTCACTGGTGACGCTGGTTAGCCAGTTAGTTATTTCGTTATTTAGGTTCCCCGTCAGGTTTTTATATAGCGTCAGGTACCCCCATATATTACCTAATAAAGGTTTTAACCCCCTGATTGCCCCTAGTTAACCCTTTCACCCCCTTTTGCCAGTGTCACTAAGCGATCGTTTTTCTGATCGCTGCATTAGTGTCGCTAGGTAACCATTTTTTTTTTTTTAGGTAACCGCCATGTTTATATAGGTTCATAAATAGGTTTATAGGTCAGGTACCCCCATATTACAACCTAAATAAAGGTTTTAACCCCCTGATTGCCCCTAGAGTTAACCCTTTCACCAGTGATCACTGTATAACTGTCACTGGTGACGCTGGTTAGCCAGTTAGTTATTTCGTTATTTAGGTTCCCCGTCAGGTTTTTATATAGCGTCAGGTACCCCCATATATTACCTAATAAAGGTTTTAACCCCCTGATTGCCCCTAGTTAACCCTTTCACCCCCTTTTGCCAGTGTCACTAAGCGATCGTTTTTCTGATCGCTGCATTAGTGTCGCTAGGTAACCAGTTTTTTTTTGTATTACTGTTACGGGTGACGCTGGTTAGTTAGCTTGTTTTTTTATACTGTCAGGGCACCCGCCATTTATTACCCAATAACGGTTTAACCCCCTGATCGCCCGGCGGGTGATATCAATTAGGTTTTAGGGTCAAATAAGGTCTGCGTCGCCCCAGGTTAGTGCCAGTACCGCAAACACCCACGCGCAAAGCATACACCTCCCTTAGTGGCACAGTATCTGAACAGATCAATATCTGATCTGATCAGATCTATACTAGCGTCCCAGCAGTTTAGGGTTCCAAAAAAAAACGCATTGTTAGCGGGATCAGCCCAGATACCTGCTAGCACCTGCGTTTTCCCCCTCCGCCCAGCCCAGCCCACCCAAGTGCAGTATCGATCGATCACTGTCACTTACAAAACACTAAGCACACATAACTGCAGCGTTCGCAGAGTCAGGCCTGATCCCTGCGATCGCTAACATTTTTTTTTGTGGTAGCGTTTTGATTCAGTCGCTTCAGTCAGGAGCTTTTTTACCTGTGAATCTCAAAAAAATAAAAAAAAAATAAAATAGTTGTCGTTTTATTGTTCTCTCTCTCACTCTATTCTCTCTCTATTGTTGCTCTTTTTTTACTCCATTCTATTCTGCAATGTTTTATTATGTTTTATTATGTTTTATTATGTTTTATCATGCTTGCTTTTCAGGTATGTAATTTTGTTTACTGTGTGTTTTAGTGTTGAGCATTTTTTTGTTTTCAGGTGCGCCATTCAGTTGCAACGCGGATTTATTTATCTTGACAGCAACAGCGTTTGCTCCCACGATACATAAAGCCGCGACTCCAACACTGTAGGAGGTGATTTCACCACCACAGTTAAAAAAAAGAGCATATATGCCGAAGCATGGGGGCAGCAGGGGGGGGGGAGGAGCGATTGGCTCCTAATGCCACGTACATACGGTCGAAATTCCGACCGTGTGTACACGGCATAACTTTTGCGGGAGGATGCCCCCATGCATCGGCATATATAAATGGTGCATGTATGCCCATCATTAGAAGTGGGTGGATGAAGGGAGGTATTCTAATGGTGGGCATACCCACCAATCAATCTCTTTTTTTCGTTCAGCCAAGAGGCTGCATGAAAAAAAAAAAGATTACAATATATGTCCAGTATGTTGCTGGACTTTGAATGGTTATACCAGAATGATGCCTGCAGGTTTAGGTATCATCTTGGTATCATTCTTTTCAGCCAGTGATCGGCTTTCATGTAAAAGCAATTCTAGCGGGTAATTAGCCTCTAGACTGCTTTTACAAGCAGTGGGAGGGAATGTCCCCCCTCCCGGATATAAACCGCGCCATTGGGAAATTGGGAAAGCATTTTATCACACCAATCTTGGTGTGGTCAGATGCTTTGAGGGCAGAGGAAAGATCTAGGGTCTAATAGACCCCAATTTTTTCAAAAAAAGAGTACCTGTCACTGCCTATTGCTATCATAGGGGATATTTACATTCCCTGAGATAACAATAAAAATCATAACAAAGAAAAAAAATGGAAGGAACAGTTTAAAAATAAAATAAAAAAGCTAAATAAATTAAAAAAAAAACAAAACAAAAAAAAAAAAGCACCCCTGCCCCCCCTTCTCTTGCGCAAAGGCGTACACAAGCGTTGGTCTGGCGTCATATGTAAACAGCAATTGCACCATGCATGTGAGGTATCACCGCGAAGGTCAGATCGAGGGCAGTAATTTTAGCAGTAGACCTCCTCCGTGAATCTAATGTGGTATCATGTAAAGGCTTTTAAAGGCTTTTAAAAATGTATGTAGTTTGTCGCCACTGCGTGTTTGTGCGCAATTTTAAAGCATGTCGTGTTTGGTATCCATGTACTCGGCCTAAGATCATATTTTTTATTTCATCAAAAATTTGAGCAATATAGTGTGTTTTAGTGCATTAAAATAAAAAAAAGTGTATTTTTTTTTTTTTTCCACAAAAAATGCGTTTGAAAAATCGCTGCGCAAATACTGTGTGGAAAAAAAAAATGCAACACCCACCATTTTAATCTGTAGGGCCTTTGCTTTAACAATATATATAGTGTTTGGGGGTTCAACGTAATTTTCTTGCAAAAAAAAAAAATATGTTTTCATGTAAACAAAAAGTGTCAGAAAGGGCTTTGTCTACAAGTGGTTAGAAGAGTGGGTGACGTGTGACATAGGCTTCTAAATGTTGTGCATAAAATGCCAGGACAGTTCAAACCCCCCCCAAATGACCCCATTTTGGAAAGTAGACACCCCAAGCTATTTGATGAGAGCAATGTTGAGCCCATTAAATATTTTTTTTTTTTGTCCTTTTTTTTTTTGTCCCAAGAGATTGAATAATGAAAAAAAAAAATATATATATATTTTTTTTACAAAAAGTTGTCACTAAATGATATATTGCTCAAACATGTCATGGGCACATGTGGAAATACACCCCAAAATACATTCTGTTGCTTCTCCTGAGTACGGGGATACCACATGTGTGGGACTTTTTGGGAGCCTAGCTGCGTACGGAACCCCAAAAACCAATCACCGCCTTCAGGCTTTCTAAGGGTGTAATTTTTTTATTTCACTTCTCACTGCCAATCACAGTTTCGGAGGCCATGGAATGCCCAGATGGCATAAAACCCCCCAAAATGACCCCATTTTGGAAAGTAGACACCCCAAGCTATTTGCTGAGAGGTATGGTGAGTATTTTGCAGATCTCGCTTTTTGTCACAAAGTTTTGAAAATTGAAAAAAGAAAAAAAATTTTTTTTTTTTCTTTACTTTCTTCATTTTCAAAAACAAATGAGAGCTGTAAAATACTCACCATGCCTCTCAACAAATAGCTTGGGGTGTCTACTTTCCAAAATGGGGTCATTTGGGGGGTTTTGTGCTATTTTGGCATTTTATGGCCTTCGAAACGGTGATAGGTAGTGAGGAGTGAAATCAAAAATTTGCACCCTTAGAAATCCTGAAGGCGGTGCTTGGGTTTCGGGGCCCCGTACGCGGCTAGGCTCCCAAAAAGTCCCACACATGTGGTATCCCCATACTCAGGAGAAGCAGCAAAATGTATTTTGGGGTGCAATTCCACATATAACTATGGCATGTGTGAGCAATATATCATTTAGTGACAACTTTTTGAAAAAAAAAAAAATCTTTTTTATTTTTGTCTTTATTCAATCACTTGGGACTAAAAAAAAAAAATATTCAATGGGCTCAACATGCCTCTCAGCAAATAGCTTGGGGTGTCTACTTTCCAAAATGGGGTCATTTGGGGGGGTTTTGTACTTCTCTGCCATTTTAGCACCTCAAGAAATGAAATAGGCAGTCATAAATTAAAAGCGGTGTAAATTCCAGAAAATGTACTCTAGTTTGTAGACGCTATAACTTTTGCGCAAACCAATAAATATACGCTTATTGGCATTTTTTTTACTAAAGACATGTGGCTGAATACATTTTGGCCCAAATGTTTGACTAAAATTGAGTTTATTAGATTTTTTTTATAACAAAAAGTAGAAAATCTCTTTTTTTTTCAAAATTTTCGCTCTTTTTCCGTTTATATCGCAAAAAATAAAAATCACAGAGGCAATCAAATACCATCAAAAGAAAGCTCTATTTGTGGGAAGAAAAGGACGCAAATTTTGTTTGGTTACAAAATTGCATGACCGCGCAATTACCAGTTAAAGTAGTGCAGTGCGAAATTGAAAAAAGACCTCTGGTCCTTTGGCTGCCAAATGGTCCGGGGCTGAAGTGGTTAATGATGCATAAAGTGAAAAAAAAAAAGTGAAATTTTCCTTTAAATATGGTACCTGGGGGGTGTCTAAAGTATGCCTGTGAAGTGGCATGTGTTTCCCGTGTTTAGAACTGTCCTTGCACAAAATGACATTTGTAAAGGAAAAAAAGAAGCCATTTAAAACCACTTGCGGCTTTAGGTTTGTTCTTAAGTAGAATCTGAACAGGTACATTATGAAGTGTAGCTCCATCCCAAAAAAATCTATTTTTAAGCTTTTTGGAGAACATAGGGAGGGGTTATCACCCCTGTAACATTTGCTGTCTTTGCACATCTGTTCAGAACATGTCACCTCACTTTCCGTCCCAATAACAAATGTTTTTGGAAAAGTGGGGTTTTAATTGAAACAAGGATTGGTGATAAAGTATCAGTAGAGAGGAGATACCTTTTTCCCAAATTAAATCTAACAGGATAGAATTTCCCTTCCTAGGGGTAGATTTCCTCTCACTTCCTGTTTTCTCTTTCCATTTGCAAGTAGGAGTCGTTTGTAAGTTGGATGTTTGAAAGTAGGGCCCTGGCGTATATACTCTGCAGAAATTTGCCCTATTAGATGTTGGTGTAGCCACAAGACTGGTGGGCACAGGAATGGGCCCTGCTATGAGTTAATAGATCAAGATTTGTAATTGCATGCACCTGTTGAACAGGGCAGAAAAATTGGGGGTGGTGGTGGTGGTGGACGGTGTTGCCACAAAACTGTAAGCTCTCACAGTTACTCTTGGTGGGCGCAGGAATGGGCCCTGCTGTGAATTATTAGATCAAGATTTGTAATTGCAAGCACCTGATGAACAGGGCAGAAAAATTGGGCCTTTGGCGGTGGTGGTGGACGGTGTTGCCACAAGACTGTAGGCCCTCATAGTTACTCTTGGTGGGCACAGGAATGGGCCCTGCTGTGAGTTATTAGATCAAGATTTGTAATTGCAAGCACCTGATGAACAGGGCAGAAAAAATTGGGCCTTTGGCGGTGGTGGTGGACGGTGTTGCCACAAGACTGCAGGCCCTCATAGTTACTCTTGGTGGGCGCAGGAATGGGCCCTGCTGTGAACTATTAGATCAAGATTTGTAATTACCCGCCCCTGTTAAACAGGGGCTGAAAAATTGTGCCTTAGGCACTGGTGCTGGTGCCACAACACTGCAACCCCTCACAGAGACTGTACTTGGAGCACAGCAGTCACACGTGTTGCAAAGCATTTTTTTAAAAAATTGTAAGTACACGCCCCTGTTAAACAGGGCTGAAAAATTGTGCCTTAGGCACTGGTGCTGGTGCCACAACACTGCAACCCGGCCCTCACAGATACTGTACTTGGAGCACAGCAGTCACACGTGTTGCGAAGCATTTTTTTAAAAAATTGTAAGTACCCGCCCCTGTTAAACAGGGGCTGAAAAATTGTGCCTTAGGCACTGGTGCTGGTGCCACAACACTGCAACCCCTCACAGATACTGTACTTGGAGCACAGCAGTCACACGTGTTGCGAAGCATTTTTTTAAAAAATTGTAAGTACACGCCCCTGTTAAACAGGGGCTGAAAAATTGTGCCTTAGGCACTGGTGCTGGTGCCACAACACTGCAACCCCTCACAGATACTGTACTTGGAGCACAGCAGTCACATGTGTTGCGAAGCATTTTTTAAAAAAATTGTAAATACCCGCCCCTGTTAAACAGGGGCTGAAAAATTGTGCCTTAGGCACTGGTGCTGGTGCCACAACACTGCAACCCCTCACAGATACTGTACTTGGAGCACAGCAGTCACATGTGTTGCGAAGCATTTTTTTAAAAAATTGTAAGTACCCGCCCCTGTTAAACAGGGGCTGAAAAATTGTGCCTTAGGCACTGGTGCTGGTGCCACAACACTGCAACCCCTCACAGATACTGTACTTGGAGCACAGCAGTCACACGTGTTGCGAAGCATTTTTTTATAAAAATTGTATGTACACGCCCCTGTTAAACAGGGGCTGAAAAATTGTGCCTTAGGCACTGGTGTGGTGGCATGGATCATTGAGGAGGAGGAAGAGGATAGTCAGTGAACATAAGAGGACAGTCACTCAGCATCAGCATAGGCAGTCTTGAAGGGATGTGACATTAAAAATTATTCGGTTATATCCGCCTCAGGTGCCTGGTAGCTGGTGGTGATCCAAGACTGATTCATTTTGATGAAGGTCAGTCGATCAACCGAGGCGGTGGACAGGCGCACCCTATGATCAGTCACAAATCCTCCAGCAGCACTGAATGTGCGTTCGGAAAGAACGCTGGAGGCAGGACAGGCCAGTAGCTCAATTGCATACTGTGCAAGCTCTGGCCAGTGATCCATCCTCAGGACCCAGTAAGCCAGAGGATTTTCGGTGGGAAAGGTGTCCAAGTCTGACCTTGCCCCAAGGTATTCCTGCACCATGTATATCAGACGCTGGCGATGGTTGCTGGAACCGATCATACCTTGGGGCTGCGGACTAAAAAATTGTCTGAACGCATCGGTCAGACGTCCACCTTCCCCACCGCTCCTTCTGCCACTGACCGAAGCCTCAGCAACTCGTCGCCCAGGACCAGGAGTTTGTAGCCTCCCAGTTTCTGGGAACGCGTTGCACAGACCTTTCTGCAAGGCCTCCCTGAGATGTCTCATCCTCTGCTCCCTCTGCGACGGCAAGATAAGGTCCGCAACCTTACCCTTGTACCGCGGATCAAGGAGAGTGGCCAGCCAGTAATGGTCCCTCTCCTTGATCCGAAGAACACGAGGATCCTTCCGCAGGCTTTGCAGGATCAGGGAGGCCATGCAGCGTAGGTTAGCTGAGGCATTCGGTCCGGAGTCTTCTGGGTCACTGAGGATGACATGATCGCCAGCCACCTCCTCCCAGCCACGTACAAGTCCACTGGTTTGTTGGGACTGTACATCATCCCTAAAAGACTGCTGCTGCTGATGCTGAGTGCCAGGCTCCACCTCCATGCTCACACAATCCTCCTCCTCCTCCTCCTCCTCCTCCTCCTCCTCATCCTCTTCCTGTGTGATGGGTGGGACAGAAGGAACACTGTCCGGATAAAGGGGGCCTTGAGAGGCAAGGAAGTCCTCCTCTTCCTGCCTCTGTTCTGCCTCAAGTGCCCTGTCCATTATCCCACGCAGCGTATGCTCCAACAGGTGGACAAGAGGGACAGTGTCACTGATGCATGCACTGTCACTGCTCACCATCCTCGTGGCCTCCTCAAATGGTGAGAGGACAGTGCATGCATCCCTGATCATGCTCCACTGACGTGGGGAAAAAAAACCAAGCTCCCCTGACCCTGTCCTGGTGCCGTAGTCGCAAAGGTACTCATTGATGGCCCTCTGCTGCGTGTGCAGTCGCTGCAGCATGGCCAACGTTGAGTTCCACCTGGTGGGCATGTCACATATTAGGCGGTTCTTGGGCAGGTTCAGCTCCTTTTGCAGCTCAGTCAGCCGAGCACTGGCATTATAAGATCGGCGGAAATGCACACAGACTTTCCTGGCCTGCCTCAGGACATCCTGTAAGCCTGGGAACCTGCCCAAGAACCGCTGCACCACCAGGTTGAGGACGTGAGCCATGCAGGGCACATGGGTGAGCTGCCCCTGTCGCAGGGCGGAGAGGAGGTTGGTGCCATTGTCAGAAACGACCATTCCTGGCTTAAGCTGACGTGGCGTCAACCACCTCTCGGCCTGCCCCTGCAGAGCTGCCAGAACCTCTGGCCCAGTGTGGCTCCTGTCCCCCAAACACACCAGCGCAAGCACGGCATGGCATCTTTTTGCCTGCGTACTTGCGTAGCCCCTTGTACGCCTACGGAGCACCGCTGGTTCCAAGGACAGAGCACTGGAGGAAGAAGAAGAGGAGGGGGTGGAGGATAGAGGTGTGTCACAACCAGTAGCAGTAGTAGCGTTTTGGAGGCGTGGTGGCGGAACAACCTCCAACACTACTGCACCTTGTCCTGCATCCCTCCCAGCTGCCAATAGAGTGACCCAATGGGCCGTGAAAGAAAGGTACCGTTCCTGTCCATGCCTGCTGGACCATGAGTCAGCGGTAATATGCACCTTACCGCTGACCGCCCTGTCCAGCGAGGCATGGACATTGCCCTCCACATGCCGGTAGAGAGACGGAATCGCCTTCCGTGAGAAAAAGTGGCGTTTGGGAACCTGCCACTGAGGAACCGCACATTGAACAAACTCACGGAAGGGGGCCGAGTCTACCAACTGAAAAGGCAGCAGTTGAAGTGCTAGCAATTTAGCCAGGCTAGCATTCAACCGCTGGGCATGTGGATGGCTGGGAGTGTACTTCTTTCTACGGTCCAGCAGCTGGGGCAGGGAAATTTGCCTGCTGCAATCGGACGTCGGTGTACTGCAAGTACTTGGTTGTGACACACCTAATTCTACACCTTCAGTCCTCTCAGAGCAGCTTTCAGAGAGGACTGAAGGTGTAGTGGGGATGGAGATCCCAGCTGAGGAGGAGCAAGGAGAGGTCCGCTTAGTTCTTTGGTGTGGGTCTTTTATGTGTGCCTGCCAACGAGCTGCATGGCAGGTCGCCATATGTCTGGTCATGCTTGTGGTGCCCAAGCGGCTGATGTTTTGGCCACGCGAGATACGCTTGAGACAAATATTGCAAATAGCAGTGGTGCGATCTGCTGCACTCGTCTCAAAAAAGGCGGTGTTGTACAGTTGCTGTGCTGGCCTCTACCTGGCCTCCAGGGGGCATCCTGCCTCGTTGGACATGTGACGCCGCATCCTCCTCCTCCTCGTCCTCCTCCTCATCCTCTCTCCCTTCAGGCACCCACGTGGAGTCAGTGACCTCATCATCCCCTCCCTCTTCACCACTAGAGCAAACCTGGCAGTAAGCTGCAGCTGGTGGAACAGTACTGCCAGATTCCTCAAGCTGGGTATCATCATCCGAGCCTTCGAATCGTTGGGCATCCTCCTGGAGCATGTACCCAACACTGTGCTCAAAGAGTTCGGGGGACTCCTCAGGAGGACATGGTGGGTCTAGGGAAGGGGTGGCTGATGATGCTCTGTCAGTACCCTGAGCCTGGGTGAGAGAGGATGAGGAGGATGAGGAGGGCTTGGTCATCCATTCTACCAAGCCTTCAGCATGATGCGGCTCCACATGTCCAGCTGCCGAAAACAAAGACGCGCGTGTCCCATGGCCACGTGCTGATGACGATGCACGACCACGTCCACGGCCACGGCCACGTCCACTAGAAACAGAGCCTGCCTGCCCTGTGTTCTTGGCTCTGCACGCTCTGCCTCCCCTTGGCGGTCTTCCAGCCATTGTAGTCGGTAGTCCTGTGGGTGCTGCTGAGAAGAATATATAGGAGCTCTGTGTGATGCCACTAACACACTAGAAGTCCTATGGGTGCTTCTGCAAAGAAAATAGAGGAGCTCTGTGTGATGCCACTAACACACTAGAAGTCCTGTGGGTGCTGCTGAGAAGAAAATATAGGAGCTCTGTGTGATGCCACTAACACACTAGAAGTCCTATGGGTGCTTCTGCAAAGAAAATAGAGGAGCTCTGTGTGATGCCACTAACACACTAGAAGTCCTGTGGGTGCTGCTGAGAAGAAAATATAGGAGCTCTGTGTGATGCCACTAACACACTAGAAGTCCTATGGGTGCTTCTGCAAAGAAAATAGAGGAGCTCTGTGTGATGCCACTAACACACTAGAAGTCCTGTGGGTGCTGCTGAGAAGAAAATATAGGAGCTCTGTGTGATGCCACTAACACACTAGAAGTCCTATGGGTGCTTCTGCAAAGAAAATAGAGGAGCTCTGTGTGATGCCACTAACACACTAGAAGTCCTGTGGGTGCTGCTGAGAAGAAAATATAGGAGCTCTGTGTGATGCCACTAACACACTAGAAGTCCTATGGGTGCTTCTGCAAAGAAAATAGAGGAGCTCTGTGTGATGACACTAACACACTAGAAGTCCTGTGGGTGCTGCTGAGAAGAAAATATAGGAGCTCTGTGTGATGCCACTAACACACTAGAAGTCCTATGGGTGCTTCTGCAAAGAAAATAGAGGAGCTCTGTGTGATGCCACTAACACACTAGAAGTCCTATGGGTGCTTCTGCAAAGAAAATAGAGGAGCTCTGTGTGATGCCACTAACACACTAGAAGTCCTATGGGTGCTTCTGCAAAGAAAATAGAGGAGCTCTGTGTGATGCCACTAACACACTAGAAGTCCTGTGGGTGCTTCTGCAAAGAAAATAGAGGAGCTCTGTGTGATGGGACTAACACACTTCAAGTCCTATGGGTGCTTCTGGGAAGAAAATATAGGTCTGTGTGATGGGACTAACACACTTCAAGTCCTATGGGTGCTTCTGGGAAGAAAATGTAGGTCTGTGTGATGGGACTAACACACTTCAAGTCCTATAGGTGCTTCTGGGAAGAAAATGTAGGTCTGTGTGATGGGACTAACACACTTCAAGTCCTATAGGTGCTTCTGGGAAGAAAATGTAGGTCTGTGTGATGGGACTAACACACTTCAAGTCCTATAGGTGCTTCTGGGAACAAAATATATGATCTCTGTGTGATGGGACTAACACACTTCAAGTCCTATAGGTGCTTCTGGGAAGGAAATATAGGTCTGTGTGATGGGACTAACACACTTCAAGTCCTATAGGTGCTTCTGGGAACAAAATATATGATCTCTGTGTGATGGGACTAACACACTTCAAGTCCTATAGGTGCTTCTGGGAACAAAATATATGATCTCTGTGTGATGGGACTAACACACTTCAAGTCCTATAGGTGCTTCTGGGAACAAAATATATGATCTCTGTGTGATGGGACTAACACACTTCAAGTCCTATAGGTGCTTCTGGGAAGAAAATGTAGGTCTGTGTGATGGGACTAACACACTTCAAGTCCTATAGGTGCTTCTGGGAACAAAATATATGATCTCTGTGTGATGGGACTAACACACTTCAAGTCCTATAGGTGCTTCTTGGAAGGAAATATATGATCTCTGTGTGATGGGACTAACACACTTCAAGTCCTATAGGTGCTTCTGGGAACAAAATATATGATCTCTGTGTGATGGGACTAACACACTTCAAGTCCTATAGGTGCTTCTGGGAAGAAAATGTAGGTCTGTGTGATGGGACTAACACACTTCAAGTCCTATAGGTGCTTCTGGGAACAAAATATATGATCTCTGTGTGATGGGACTAACACACTTCAAGTCCTATAGGTGCTTCTTGGGAAGGAAATATAGGTCTGTGTGATGGGACTAACACACTTCAAGTCCTATAGGTGCTTCTGGGAACAAAATATATGATCTCTGTGTGATGGGACTAACACACTTCAAGTCCTATAGGTGCTTCTGGGAAGGAAATATAGGTCTGTGTGATGGGACTAACACACTTCAAGTCCTATAGGTGCTTCTGGGAACAAAATATATGATCTCTGTGTGATGGGACTAACACACTTCAAGTCCTATAGGTGCTTCTGGGAACAAAATATATGATCTCTGTGTGATGGGACTAACACACTTCAAGTCCTATAGGTGCTTCTGGGAACAAAATATATGATCTCTGTGTGATGGGACTAACACACTTCAAGTCCTATAGGTGCTTCTGGGAAGAAAATGTAGGTCTGTGTGATGGGACTAACACACTTCAAGTCCTATAGGTGCTTCTGGGAACAAAATATATGATCTCTGTGTGATGGGACTAACACACTTCAAGTCATATAGGTGCTTCTGGGAAGGAAATATAGGTCTGTGTGATGGGACTAACACACTTCAAGTCCTATAGGTGCTTCTGGGAACAAAATATATGATCTCTGTGTGATGGGACTAACACACTTCAAGTCCTATAGGTGCTTCTGGGAACAAAATATATGATCTCTGTGTGATGGGACTAACACACTTCAAGTCCTATAGGTGCTTCTGGGAAGAAAATATAGGTCTGTGTGATGGGACTAACACACTTCAAGTCCTATAGGTGCTTCTGGGAACAAAATATATGATCTCTGTGTGATGGGACTAACACACTTCAAGTCCTATAGGTGCTTCTTGGGAAGGAAATATATGATCTCTGTGTGATGGGACTAACACACTTCAAGTCCTATAGGTGCTTCTGGGAACAAAATATATGATCTCTGTGTGATGGGACTAACACACTTCAAGTCCTATAGGTGCTTCTGGGAAGAAAATGTAGGTCTGTGTGATGGGACTAACACACTTCAAGTCCTATAGGTGCTTCTGGGAACAAAATATATGATCTCTGTGTGATGGGACTAACACACTTCAAGTCCTATAGGTGCTTCTTGGGAAGGAAATATAGGTCTGTGTGATGGGACTAACACACTTCAAGTCCTATAGGTGCTTCTGGGAACAAAATATATGATCTCTGTGTGATGGGACTAACACACTTCAAGTCCTATAGGTGCTTCTGGGAAGGAAATATAGGTCTGTGTGATGGGACTAACACACTTCAAGTCCTATAGGTGCTTCTGGGAACAAAATATATGATCTCTGTGTGATGGGACTAACACACTTCAAGTCCTATAGGTGCTTCTGGGAACAAAATATATGATCTCTGTGTGATGGGACTAACACACTTCAAGTCCTATAGGTGCTTCTGGGAACAAAATATATGATCTCTGTGTGATGGGACTAACACACTTCAAGTCCTATAGGTGCTTCTGGGAAGAAAATGTAGGTCTGTGTGATGGGACTAACACACTTCAAGTCCTATAGGTGCTTCTGGGAACAAAATATATGATCTCTGTGTGATGGGACTAACACACTTCAAGTCCTATAGGTGCTTCTGGGAAGGAAATATAGGTCTGTGTGATGGGACTAACACACTTCAAGTCCTATAGGTGCTTCTGGGAACAAAATATATGATCTCTGTGTGATGGGACTAACACACTTCAAGTCCTATAGGTGCTTCTGGGAACAAAATATATGATCTCTGTGTGATGGGACTAACACACTTCAAGTCCTATAGGTGCTTCTGGGAAGAAAATGTAGGTCTGTGTGATGGGACTAACACACTTCAAGTCCTATAGGTGCTTCTGGGAACAAAATATATGATCTCTGTGTGATGGGACTAACACACTTCAAGTCCTATAGGTGCTTCTGGGAAGGAAATATAGGTCTGTGTGATGGGACTAACACACTTCAAGTCCTATAGGTGCTTCTGGGAACAAAATATATGATCTCTGTGTGATGGGACTAACACACTTCAAGTCCTATAGGTGCTTCTGTGAAGAAAATGTAGGTCTGTGTGATGGGACTAACACACTTCAAGTCCTATAGGTGCTTCTGGGAACAAAATATAGGAGCTCTGCCTGCCTGCCACGAACACACTACAAGTCCTATAGGTGCTTCTGGGAACAAAATATAGGAGCTCTGCCTGCCTGCCACGAACACACTACAAGTCCTATAGGTGCTTCTGGGAACAAAATATAGGAGCTCTGCCTGCCTGCCACGAACACACTACAAGTCCTATAGGTGCTTCTGGGAACAAAATATAGGAGCTCTGCCTGCCTGCCACGAACACACTACAAGTCCTATAGGTGCTTCTGGGAACAAAATATAGGAGCTCTGCCTGCCTGCCTGCCTGCCACGAACACACTACAAGTCCTATAGGTGCTTCTGGGAACAAAATATAGGAGCTCTGCCTGCCTGCCACGAACACACTACAAGTCCTATAGGTGCTTCTGGGAACAAAATATAGGAGCTCTGCCTGCCTGCCACGAACACACTACAAGTCCTATAGGTGCTTCTGGGAACAAAATATAGGAGCTCTGCCTGCCTGCCACGAGCACACTACAAGCCCCTCTTTCTAAATCAATCTAAATGAATGAATCTATCTAACTCGATCTCTCTAAGTAAATCTCTCTAACTAACTAAATCCAGCAGAGTGTCACAGATCTAGCCTGCTCTATCTGCGCCGGAACAGCATGTGACTGGCGCAGACGGCGTGGCGGCCTTTTATAGGGGGGGGCGTGTACTACAGCCCCTGAGCTGTAATTGGCTACAGGCGTCCTGCCTGTAGCCAATTATGGCTCTTCGAGTTTCAGGGGCTGTGATTGGCCAAGCATGTGGGGTCACAGTGCATGCTTGGCCAATCATCAGCCAGCAATGCACTGCGCCGGCCGCGCCGGCCGCAATGCATTGCGGGGCCGCTCGCATCACACGAACGTGATGCGAGCGGCCAAAATAGTTCTGGGCTCGCCGAGCGAGCGAACGCCCGGTGCTCGATGCGAACGTGGGTTCGCATCGAGCACCGGGCCCATCCCTACTTACGGGTATTCATTACCCCTTGGAGAGATCATAGTTCTGTCTCTGACAATGATTTATCTTGCTTTCTCCCTGCAGGTTCAGCACTATTTTTGTTCAAACAGCATTCTGTATCTATTTTCAGGTTTAAGGTAATTAGACATATAATTTCTCTGATTCTACTGATATATTTTGATGTGTGCAATCTACAGTTGTGCTCATAAGTTTACATACCCCGACAGAATTTATGATTTCTTGGCCATTTTTCAGAGAATATGAATGATAACACAAAAACATTTCTTTCACTCATGGTTAGTGTTTGGCTGAAGACATGTATTATCAATCAACTGTGTTTACTCTTTTTAAATCATAATGGCAACAGAAACTACCCAAAATACCCTTTTAAAAAGTTTACATACCCCAGTTCTTAATACCGTGTATTGCCCCTTTAACATCAATGACAGCTTGAAGTCTTTTGGGGTATTTGTGGATGAGGCTCTTTATCTTCTCAAATGGTCATTCCTGTTGAAAAAAAGCCTCCAGTTCCTGTAAATTTTTGGGCTGTCTTGCATGAACTGCATTTTTGAAATCTTCCCAGTGTGGCTCAATGATATTGAGGTCAGGAAACTGAGATTGCCACTCCAGAACCTTCACTTTATTCTGCTGTAGCCAATGAGCCAATGACAGGTTGACTTGGCCTTGTGTTTTTTTTATCATTGTCATGTTGGAATGGCCAAGTATGTTCCATGCACAGCTTCCTTGCTGATGAATGCAAATATTCCTCCAGTATTTGTTGATAATATACTACATTCATCTTGCCATCATTTTTGACCAAATTTCCTGTGCCTTTGTAGCTCACACATCCCCAAAACATCAGCGATCCACCTCTGTGTTTTACAGTAGGAATGGTGTACCTTTCATCATAGGCCGTGTTGACTCCTCTTCACTTGTAACGTTTATGGTTGTGGCCAAAAAGCTCAATTTTGGTCTCATCACTTCAAATGACTTTGTGACAGAAGGTTTGAGGCTTGTTTGGTGTATTGTAAGTGGGATACTTTGTGGCATTTGCATAGTAATGGCTTTCTTCTGGCCACTCGACCATGCACCCCATCTTTCTTCAAAAGCCTCCTTATTGTGTATCTTGAAACAGCCACACCACTTATTTTCAGAGAGTGGCTGAAATTTTAGTTGGTCTAGCTGACCGTGGCTTGGTTTCAACTGAACCCCTCATTTTTAACTTCTTGATTAGAGTTTGAACACTGCTGATTGGCATTCTCAATTCCTTGGATATCTTTTTATATCCCTTTCCTGTTTTATACAGTTCAACTACCTTTTACCGCAGATCCTTTGACAATTCTTTTGGTTTTCCCATGACTCAGAAACTAGAAACGTCAGTGCAGCACTGAATGAAAGATGCAAGGGTCTTTCAGGAGTCCAGAAACTCATTGACCTTTTATACACACACACTAATTACAAGCAAACAGATCACAGGTGAGGATGGTTACCTTTAATAGCCATTCATACCCCTTTGTGTCAACTTGTGTGCATGTTATCAGGCCAAAATCACCAGGGTATGTAAACTTTTGATTAGGGTCATTTGGGTAGTTTCTGTTGCCATTATGATTTAAAAAGAGTAAACACAGTGTATTGATAATACATGGCTTCAGCCAAACACTAGCCATGATTGAAAGAAATGTCTTTGTTTTATCATTCATATTCTCTGAAAAATGGCCAAGAAATCATAAATTTTGCCAGGGTATGTAATTTATGAGCACAATTGTATATGTAGGGTGTGGTTTTGGGGGTCTTTTCTCTCCTGTTACCTCTTGTAAGGAGCATTCTCCTACACCTTAAAGGGCTTATGGTGGTGTGATTGGGGAACATCTGTGTTCTTGGGATAGATGAGTCTATTATGGCTATAAATCTGGGATTTGTTTGAGAGCTGTGTTTCATCTTCTATCCCCTTCCACAGACTGATGATGTTTCCATGCTCAGATAAGAATGGGGCTGGTTTGGGGTGGATAAAGTATTTTATTTTTTTCCCTCCATGGTCTCTGGTATTGGGGGCAGTATTTGTTATGTTATATTTATTCATATTTGTGTTAATGTATATTTGTTTTGATGTATTTGGAATTGATACAATTTATTTTTCCTAGTCATCTATACACAGATTATGACAGGATACTGACGAAGCGAATTGAATGTAAAACGCATTGATCAAAGGCACCATATATGAACCAATGTATTCTGTGGAATGATATAATCGATGAGTTAATTGATAACTATACTATATATGTGCTAAGTGATTTTTATTCTTTGTAATAAAATTCTTATTGTACTCTAAACCTGCAGGGGAACCAATGTGCGTGGCTGGCGGTCGCGATGACCACGTGCGATCATGGGCACGAGAGCCAGAACAGGGACGTGTGTGTGTAAAAACACAAATTTCTGTTCTGTGAGGAGAGGAAAGACAGATTTTGTGTTCTTACTAGCTAGGAACAGCGATCTGTCATCTCCTCTAGTCAGTTCCCTCCCCCTACAGTTTGAACAGACACTGAGGGAACACAGTTAACCCCATTGATTGCCCCGTAGTGTTAACTCTTCCCTGCCAGTGACATTTACACAGTAATCAGTGCATTTTTTATAGCACTGATCGCTGTATAAATGTCAATGGTCCCCAAAATGTGTCAAAAGTGTCCGATCTGTCTGCCATAATGTTGCAGTCCCAATAAAAATCGCAGATCACTGCCATTACTAGTAAAAAAAAAAAATGCCATAAATCTTTCCCATACTTTGTAGACGCTATAACTTTTGCGAAAACCAATCAATATACGATTATTGCGATTTTTATTACCAAACATATGTAGAAGAATACATATTGGCCTAAACTGAGGAAAAAAAATTTTTTTTTTTTTAAAAAAAATTGGGGATATTTATTATAGCAAAAAGCACAAAATATTGTGTTTTTTTAAAAATTGACGTTATTTTTTTGTTTATAGCGCAAACAATGAAAACCGCAGAGGTGATAAAACACCACCAAAAGAAAGCTCTATTTGTGGGAAAAAAAGGACGTCAATTTTGTTTGGGTACAGCATTGCATGACCGCGCAATTGTCAGTTAAAACAACGCAGTGCCGTATCGCAAAAAAATGGCCTGGCCATTAAGCAGCCAAATCTTCCGGGGCTGACATGGTTAATATGATTTCTATCTATAAAGGGTACATTTGAAGTCCAATATTTCTGGAAACTCTCCATGTCTTTTAAATGTGGTGGATGGGGAGAATATTGGATACAGTCTTCTGATTTATTTTAGCTTGTCACTTCCCAGAACAATACACTGGTCACTAAGAATGGAATACTAAGGGCTTTCTCTGCCTGAAGCAGAATGAAATGACTGTATTTGAACAGTATGCAAACTGTAACAAACCTTAAGAAAGACTGTGGCTATTGATCCTGTATATAGAAGTGTAATTACACTGAATAATGTTAAGGTAAACTGAGTTAATTTTGTGAACAGTATTAGTAGAGCAGTGTGCTCTAATTTTTTCCCAATAGAAAAGGGAACAATGAAACTGTATGTGCCGCATATTGTGAATTGTTATGTGGCACCACTTCTAATTGTTTTTCCTAATAAAAAGTAAATGAATAATAAGTGGGTGTACTGTAAATGTGTACGTACAATTGTCCTGTCCTCATGCTATGTTTTGAAATTATAGTGATGTTTGCATGCCTTGGTGTCACAGGCAAGTAGACATTTTTGTTACATTGTAGCAACATATCTAATCAAACATTAACAGTGTGTTATAACACGTGAGAGTTTTTTAATTAGCAACTGAGCTGTCAGCACATGATCTCCTGGGATCATCTTGTTACCTATGTGGTTAGGCTTTGAAGTATTATCACTGTATAGCACACTATAAACCCTAGGTTTGTCTCTGATGGTGTTGGTTCTAAGACTTGTTTATTCTGCCTACCAACTTGGTGCTTTGTCAAGCTGATTTCCTTGTCTTTATATTGCCTGATTTCTTCTGATCACCCTATAAATATTTTTTTAACTCATTTACACTTTGTAATGAATGACCAATGCCTGGACATCTGACATTCACATTTGCCTTAAAAGCAACAACAAAAAAAAAGGGCTCACCGACCTAGTACCTTTTTTATTGAATAGTAAAAAAATAATCTACTTACAGGTTACAAACTCTTAGCAAGCATAGGCTTGTAAAATGGTGTAGACAAGACCACATCAAAGTCCACAGTGCTCAGCCAGCGGTATGGCCAGTTTGGCTCTGAGGAAGACGGCTTGACCCCCGAAACACGTTAGCCTTTGAATACTACGAGAGCTCCCTATACCACTGGCTGAGCACTGTGGACTATAAGGTGGTCTTGTCAGCAGCATTTTCCATGCCTATACTCGCTAACGGTTTGTAAGTAGATTACTTTTTTTTACTATTCAATAAAATTGGTTATGTTGGTAATGTACTAGGTCGGTGTACCCTTTTTTTTTGTTGTTACTCTCAGTGCTTGCAAGGGCGCCCACAAGTCCTATGAGGGCAGCAAGACTTTTGGCATCACACACTACAGTCTGGAAAGCAGAAAATATATATATACCCGCCCAGGGGCATATCATGAATTGAGTGGGCCTGTGTGCAAGCTAAAAAGTGGGCCCTAGGCACAGAACAAAAAATGTTGGTTAAATTGCGCTAAAATATTGGGCGTGGCTAAATGGGGTGTGGTTTAATCGAGTCTGAGATGACTTACATGCAGAATGAAGTAATGTTAAATAGGGAATGTACAGTGCAGAGTGTATGGCGGTGGGTAATATGAGAAGGAGAAGAGTGGGGTGTGTTTGGTGGTGGGTAGTATGTGCAGGAGAGGAGTGTGGAGTGTATGGTGGTGGGTATTATGTGCAGGAGATGCCTACAGCGTGTATGGTGGTGGGCATTATGTGCAGGAGAGGAGTATGGCATGTATGGTGGTGAAAATTATGTGCAGGAGAGTAGTGCAGCGTGTATGGAGGTGGGTAGTATGTGCAGGGAGAGGGGTATGGAGTGTATGGAGATACGTACTATGTGCAGAAGAGGAGTGCGGAGTGTACAGCAGTGGGTAGTATGTGCAGGGAGAGGAGTGTATGGTGGTGGGTATTATGTTCAGGTGAGGAGTGCTCAGTGTATAGAGGTGGGTTTTATGTGCAGAAGAGGAGTGCAACGTGTTTGGAGGTGGGTATTATGTGCAGAAGAGGAGTGCAGACTGTATGGAGGTGGGTAGTATGTGCAGGTGAGGAGT
The DNA here is from genome assembly GCA_028564925.1 of Lithobates sylvaticus. Lineage (NCBI taxonomy): Eukaryota > Metazoa > Chordata > Amphibia > Anura > Ranidae > Lithobates > Lithobates sylvaticus. The sequence continues at coordinate 461,294,411 of CM053029.1, read as the reverse complement.
GCAGAGTGTACAGTAGTGGGTATTATGCTCAGGATTGTGTCAGTAGGGCAATGGACATTGTCAGTAGTTCTTTATTTTTATATAATTTTTTTACAATTACATTTTTTGTATTTGTATCTTTTCATTTTTTCAGTGGATGGTGTCACTAGGGCAGTGGACTGTGTCAGTAGAGCAATGGACAGTGTCAGAATTTTTTTAATTTTTTACAATTTAATTTTTTAAATCATTTTTTACATTTTATTTTTTATTTTCACAATGATTTGGGGGACAGTAGGGCAGTGGATGGTGTCAGTCGTTTTTTTGTTTTTATTATCTTATTATCTATTATTTTTTTAAATTTTGTTGTTTATTTGTATTTTTTTGATATTTCTTTTAATTTTTTTCTGTTCAGGATTGTGTCAGTAGGGCAGTAGTTCTTTATTTTAATTTTTTTATTATTTTTTTACAATTTTATTTTTTAGTATTAAATTTTTTTCATTTTTTCAAAATGCCTTTTGGCAGCCAGTCGGTGGTGTCACTAGGGCAGTGGACAATGTAAGTAGAGCAATGGACAGTGTAAGAATTTCTTCTATTTTTTTATTTTTTACAATTTATTTTTGTATTATTCTTTTTTTCACAATGAATTGGGGGGAAAGGGGGGTTTGGACAGTGTCAGTAGGGCAGTGGATTGTGTCAGTAATTTTTTTGTTTTTATTATCTTATTATCTATTTTTTTTTGCAGTGGACAGTGTCAGTAGAGCAGTGGCTAGTGTCAGTTTTTTTATAATTATTATTTTTATTTATTTAAAAAAAATGGGGGGGGGGGGAGGAGGCAGTGGGCAATATAGGCAGATGGGGGTGGGTGTCAGTGTTTTTTTATTTTAGTTTTTTACAAATATATTTTTTTTACAATTACATTTTTTAATACTTTTTGCAATATACAGGCATACCCCACTTTGTATATATATTTTAATCAGCCTTGTTAGTGGTCTTTGGTGGGGTCTGACAGGTGGTGGGTAGGGACAAAAGTCAGCATCCTCATTAAACATAGTGACATATTGAAGAGAAAATAAAACTGTAAGGGGAATACAGTGCTCAGGACATTGCTGGGGACAATTGTTTGTCAGGGACAGACCCTTCAAAATGGTGGCTGTCTTCCTCAGGCCTACCTTTAATTACTCCAAACATCACTCCAGTTTCATCTGGGCAGGTAAAAAAACGCAAGTGTCTAAACCTAGACTCATCAAACATAGATTAGTAGAGGGTCCGGCTTAGTAGCCCTCGCAGAATGCTACAACGCCAACATCTTAGCACAACTGAGAGAATGGTTTCTCCCGAAGGCTTCTATTCGATGGAGGAACTAGAACGACATGCCATTTCTGGTAATAACAAAATGATGGCTGTCTGCCAAATGGGAACAGATGATAACCTTAGCCCAGGGGACCATAATCCAGCCCTGATATTGTTCACTCTAGAGGCACTCATTTAATGCATGTTAATCCATACATTTTTAAACATATTAAACAAATATAGACTTGATTCATGCATTTTGGGTACTTTGTGACAAAACCCGTTCAAATGATTCAAAAAGAAACATGCAGATTGGACTAGAAAAGCAATTATTTCTAAATTGTCTATGCATTAAAGGCACTTTATTGTAAGGGAGGCCTTAAAGAACTGATACATTTTCAAAATACCATGTATGTTGCCTAGAATTAAACTTTTGTCAGACATGCCGCCTGGTGAATCTGGCTTTGGTTTAAACAGATTTAAACAGATATGTAACAAATAATTAGTAGGAAGATAGACACTATTACCATAATGTCATTAAATTAGCAGCTTCTGCATGTAGTGGCAGCTGCCATTCACATTATGTGGAAAATTACATTGATTTTGACTTTTAGATGTTGACTGCACTCTGTAGACGGTCAATTGAAACATAGTACTTTGCCACAGAATGAAGTATAACTCAATGGCATTGAAACACAGGGAAGTATAGAAAATTCACAGTATCTAAAATATCTTATGTCCTAAACTTGAAACATAAGTATTATTCATAACCTTTTTAAACAAACCAATATAAATTGTGTAAATTATTTGTTAAAAGTAGCCTGTTAAAGAATTATGGTCCTTTAAGGTGAACCCATCTTATTAAAAAAAAGATTAAAAAAATATACAAAATGTGTTTTCATTTATTTTATTTAGTAACACCACCAACTTAATATTAGTTATTTATATCTTGCAGCCAGAAGACAATACGATACAAGAAGAGCAGCATCTTGCTGCAGGATCTTTTTACAGCTGCTACAGTGAATAAAACCTAAAGGCAGAAAAAATAATTTACATACATTGCAGATGGGCACACTTTGGATTGACCTCCTCCTCTCAGTGCACTGCTTCCTCTATCTTCCTGTTCAATATAATAGATGCAACGAGTGCTTTGTGAGTGCTGTCTGTGTGTTTTTTTTTTTTTTTTGCACTAACAGTTACGTTTTTAAAACAGGTTGTCCTGAAAATTAAACTGTTAGTGCAAAAAAAAAAAAAAGTGTACAGACAGTACTCAATTGTATCACATAAACTTCATCATTTTAGTGCTTAGTAACTCAGAGCTCTGAGGAAGAGGGCACAGCCCTTGAAACGTGTAAGTTGCGCCTTTTTGGTGGACATGTGTTTGGTGGTGGATTGACATTGTCATGCTTTTACACAATTTTGCTTTGTGATTATATTGAAATAAGTATTTCAATTATTAATGAGTCTGATGCCGCGTACACATGATCTGAATTTTGATCGGAAAAAGCTTGGATGATTTTCCTGACCTAATTCCGCTCAAGTTGTCTTGATTACACATGGTCACACCAAATTCCGACCGCCAAGAAAGCGGTTATTACACCACGTACGACGGGACTATAAAAGGTAAGTTTAATAGCGCCACCCTTTGGGCTCCTTCTGCTAATCTTGTGTTTATCTTGTGTTAGTAGAAGTTTGGTGAGAGACGATTCGGCTTTTCAGCCTTGTGCTTTTCAGATCGTTGCTGCTCTTCAGTTTGTGCTTGTGGGTTCATATCTGTTCTTCAGTGCGTGTAGTCAGTTTGCATTTGTTTGTCAGTGCGTGCTATTTGTAGTAGTACCGTATTTGATTCTCATTGCGTTCTTGTCTGCTTGTTTCTGATTTTCAGCTCATTCTTTCAGGCCTTGCTGTTTTTCAGTGCTTTCTGTTTAGTTCGTTCTGACCAGCCGACCATTTTGAAGCCATGTTGCGGGTACGCGCTCATCGTAGAGATCGTGCTGTGTGGGGGCTTGGTGTTGAGGTTCTAGCTTTGATCCAAGCCCAGTCCATGAACATTGCGAGGAGGAGTTCAAGAATTGGTTACTCCAGTGTGACCAATTCTCTCACATGCCTTTGCTTCGTGAGATCCGGGAGAATAACCCATATTATTTCAGGACTTTTCTCCGGATGACGGACCCCATTTTTCACCATCTGTTGGCTTTGCTGTCCCCTTATATCAGCAGGCAGGATACCTGCATGAGGCAAGCCATCACTCCGGAGAAGAGGCTAGTCGCCACGTTGCGGTACTTGGCGACTGGGAGAAGCCTGCAGGACCTCAAGTTCTCGACTGGCATCTCCCCCTAGGCTCTGGGGATCATTATTTCAGAGACCTGTTCTGCCATTATTCAGGTCCTGCTCCTGCAGAAGGACTATATTAGGGTAAGTTTTCTCCTTTAACATCACATTCTATGTATTGTACTGTATTATAATGTATGCTAATGAATTATATTTATTTCATCATTCCTCTTTGTCCTCATGCTTGCTGGAAGTTTTAAAAGTTAATTTTTTGTCCATGCATATTTGCCTTCACTAACCTCCCCATCATGCTATCCTGGGCCTATATACACCTAGTCTAATCAATTAACAATATATTGTGTCTGCTCCATTGTAGTGCTTTACCCCAAACACCCCCCAAAATGTGTCAAAACGTTATTTGTGTCCTTAAATTAATTCAGAGTGCCAGAGGCTTTTTTTAGGGGGCCCAAAATCCTTTGGAACCCTCCCTCCCCCCAACCACTAAGTCAGCTGATACCAATCCTTTATCTGCTGACTTTGCCAACCCGTACACACTCTACCTACCTCTTTTGTGGTCAGATTTATGGATGAATTCCCCAAAGCATGTAGTAAAAAGGCCTGCCTGAATACTTTCAAATGTTATTGTTTAACGTTTTGTTCTCCTATTATCTTGATAGGTAATTGCAGAATGTAAAAATGTGCTTCCATTTTTTGTTATTTTTTTGTATTATGCCACTTCTTACCTGTCCAGTGGGCTGCCAATAGTAGAATTAAGGAGGGGCTGGCCAAAGTAACACACATTATTTTGTTACTCCATTACTTAGTGGAGAGGGTTACCTGTCCAAAACATACCCCGCCCCCCCTAAAATATTTCCAAGGGGCCATCAGGGGGGTGAGGAATCTGATAAGCATGTCCACATCATCTCACCACCCCATTCAGGGTCATACTATTAGAATTACAAGGGGTTTAATAGTATTGTGTTGATGGCGGTGGTGTTGATGACATATGAGTTTTGGTATGTGGGCGTGGGGAGGAATGGCCGGATGGAGGAGTATTTGCCCAGACTGAGTTCTACCGACATCTCGAAGGTGGTGGCTTGGGATTTTCACCCCCGGAGGAGAACATCGAAGGACTGCCATTTGTCTTTGTTGCAGATGAGGCATTCGGTCTGGGAGACCATTTCACGAGGTCATTCCCCCAGAGGACCCTCACCTCGGAGAAGGGGGTTTTTAATTACCATCTGGCCAGAGCCAGAAGAGTTATTGAGAATACGTTTGGGATCCTGGTCAGTCGGTTCCGCCTGTTTCAAACAGCCATAAATATGGCGGAATATATAATTTTGAGCTGCTGCATCCTGCACAATTTTTTAAACAGAAACAATGCTAATTATATTGCCACAGTTGGGCCTGAGGCCGAAATTAGTAATGAAACACTGATGGCCCTGGAAGCGGGCCGTTCTGGCTTGCCCCCCCCAAAGCGCTCGTGAGGTGCGGCAAAAATATTTAGAATATTTTACGGGTAGGGGGGTCATTGCTTTGCCAACAAATTTTGAATACATTTTAGATTTAATCAGATAAAATCTTGATTTTGATTTACTGCTTGTGTTTCTTTTTGGTGTGTCCTAGGTTCTCCTAGTGCACTTGTAGTGCCAAGTGGTTTTTACATTATTAAATAACACCCATTGTCACTGTAAACACCAACACAAAAACTGGTATTGATCATTGAAAGAAGAAGCCACACATTGTTGAGTATAAAACCTTTTACTCCGTGCACATTCACATATGCGTTGTAAAACATATTTTTTTCAAATTACCAAAAAGTTTTACTTTGTATTTTTTTAGGTTACATAAACAGGCATGTTTCAAAATATAACATACACAACTTACAAAGTTCAACATTGAAAAACTTAAGGCAAGATCAGACATTATTGTCCAAAATGAGTTGATCTTGCCTTCAACAGATGGGGTGATGTCACCCCTGTAAAAGCCAAATTTTTAAGATGCACACAAATTGGGAGCCAAACTGGGGATTTCCCTCCTGATCCCATGCCTAATGTCAACATGTGCTATCTGCTATCATGGGGGATCAATGGACGTGTTTTGGGGGTGCAACCACTTCCTCTCACCTACTTACACGTACATTGATATCCCCTGATGGCAGATACACTGTGTGCATCTTCAAAATTTGGCTTATAAAATGTGTACAAAATTTGTGATGTAACAAAAAATGTTGCCAGTTTTTGTTTAATCTCAAGAGTTTTTTTTTATACAGTCTAAATCCCGACTACACCACATTATCTCTTGAATTAGCATTTGGGCACTGTCACTGGTGAAATTATGAGATTGTTCTTCCACAACCTGTACATCACCTAAAAAATAAAATATATACCATGTATTATAAATATGTATGCATACCCTCTATTACCTGAATCTGGGGTGTCAGACACTCACCTGATGTGGTGACAATCTCCACCACCTCCCTTCCTCCACATGAGTCTTTGCTCCCCTATGAGAATGAAACAGCTCCTGATGTGTAAACAGCTGCTGAGTGTCCTCTCCTTACATTACACTAAATGAAGTTTGCAATTCCTTCTAGTTTCAAACACATCTAGACAACAATGTCCTAAACTTCTTTTTAGACAAATTATCATGAGCAAATGTAGTTAACCCTGTATCTGGCAAAAACATTGTATTTAGTTGGCAGACCAACAATGTTTACTACGAACGATTACTGTGCCGCCCACAAACATGTAGCCATTTTAAACTGTACAACAGAAAAGAAAATCACATGGCGCAGCATGCAAGTAATAATAATAATCGGAACACACAACAAATACTTTTTAGAATAACTTTCTTGATCCTTCTGTATTGATCCTGCTCCCTTAATTTGAGGTCTGACCATCGTTTCCTCAATTGCTCCTTGGATCGTCGTACCCCAAAATTCCACCGCAGACTCTTCACAACTTTAGTCATGATCTTGACCTTTCTCATATTTGGGTTTAGGTACGGTCCATACTTCCCATCATAGTCAGCCCTCTTCAAGATGTCCACTATCTCCACCATCTCTACAAAGGACATATTTGAGGCCTTAAATCTCCTCCTGGATCAGGACGTTTCTGGCTCCGGGTTTTCCTCCTCCTCATTACTGCTATTATGCACCTGCTGTGTCTCCGCTGTGTACCTCTCCCACTGCGACGAAAGAGATGGGGTGGGGAATATTCTAGAAAGAATGTTTTTTTTCTCTGAAAAATAGCTCAACCTCTGTCGGTTTGGATGGAGAATGTCTGTGAACAGCAATTTTAAAGTCTTGCCACAGATTCTCAGTTGGATTTAGGTCTGGACTTTGACTGGGCCATTCTAAAACACAAATATGCTTTGATTTAAACCATTCCATTGTAGCTCTGGCTGTATGTTTAGGGTCCTTGTCCTGCTGGAAAGTGAACCTTTGCCCTAGTCTCAAGTCTTTTGCAAACTCTAACAGGTTTTCTTCTAAGATTGCCCTGTATTTGGCTCCATCCATCTTCCCATCAACTCTGACCAGCATCCCTGTCCCTGCTGAAGAAAAGCATTAGACTTGTGCACAACAGAAAATTTTGTTTAGTTTCGGTTCATTGTCATTCGTAGAATACATAATTTCGTTAGTTGAAATTCGTTATTATTTTATTCGGACATTCGGATGCATCCAAATGTCCGAAAGATGCAAAATTCTGCCGCATTTCGATTCAATACGAAACAAATTGCACATGTCTAAAAAGCATCCCCCACAGCACGATGCTGCCCCCACCACAGTGGGGATGGTGCGTTCAGGGTGATGTGTAGTGTTAGTTTTCCACCACACATAGAATTTAGCTTTAAGGCCAAAAAGTTAAATTTTAGTCTCATCTGACCAGAGCACCTTCTTCCACATGTTTGCAGTGTCCCCCACATGGCTTCTCGCAAACTGCAAATGGGACTTCTTATGGCTTTGTTTCAACAATGACTTTCTTCTTGCCACTCTTCCATAAAGGCCAGATTTGTGGAGTGCATGACTAATAGTGGTGATGGAGATTAAATACTATGCATTTCCATAAAGGACTGGTTTAACAGAATGACCTGAATGATGTGTGCTACAGGTCTGACAGGTGGTGGTTAGGGACAGAAGTCAGCATACTCATTAAACATAGTGACATATTGAAGAGAAAAAAACTGTAAGGGGAATACAGTGCTCAGGACATTGCTGGGGACGTTTGTTTGCCAGGTACAGACCCTTCAAAATGGTGGCTGTCTTCCTCATGCCTACCTTAAATCACTCCAAACATCACTCCAGAGTTTCATCTGAGCAGGTAAAAAAACACAAGTGTCTAAGCCTAGACTCATCATTAGTAGAGGGTCCGGCTTAGTAGACCTCGCAGAATACTACAACGCCAACATCTTAGCACAACTGAGAGAATGGTTTCTCCTGAAGGCTTCTACTCGATGGGGGAACTAGAACGACATGCCATTTCTGGTAATAAAAAAATGGTGGCTGTCCTTGCCAAATGGGAACAGATGATAACTTTAGCCCAGGGGACCTTAATCCCCTGAGCTAAGAAAAAAAAAAAAGAAATCCAAAAAGCTTATTGCATTACCACATCCAAGTATTAATAAACTGCAATAAATTGCATTTTGCCCTTGGGTTTAGATACACTCTTAAGCAAAGCAAAATAAGGAGAACTACAAGGTCAAAAAAGGGTAACAATTAAAACCTGGAGGTATCCAGCAAGTTCTCAAGACTTAAAATCAGGGTATTACACATATGTAATCCAACATAATATATAAAGGCCCACCCAACAGTCCAGTATGGCCCCTTCACACATTCCTATTATCCCTGGGACACCTCGGATATATAAACATGGCGAACAGATCGACGCCCAATCCCCAATATATTATTCCACTCCCATCAAAAGGGGTAGGGGGAGAAGTAATACTAGTAATAGAGGGAGACCAAATATGGAATATCAAGGTGGGACTCATTACAAAACAGCTTACAATGCACCGCCCTATAATAGGCACCAACCCCCTCACCAACAGGATGGCTACAATACCTATTATCAGCCACGTCCTTTTTTAGGGAGAGGGAGGGGGGGCCAATGGAGAGGCAGGGGTCCCCAACCTCGGAGAGGGAGACCACCAGGATACCCCCAACCCCCAGGGTACCACCAATCATACCCCCAATACAAGGAAACCCCGGACCCAACATCACGGGTGGATCCGTACACAAGGTCCCAAAGGGGGGGAATGGAAACAAATGGGTATCCAAAGGAAGAAATACCAGAGGCTGCAGGGCAGGGCAGAGGGCCCAGCAAAAGAAGAAGGGTATCCGAATAACTGGCATTTATAATCTAACACCAATAGAATTAACCCATAAAGAACTTAATATACTAAATTTAGGATTAAAATGTGGCATTAAAAAACCTATCAATAAGTTTGACGTATACATAGATATCCATAAATATGTCAGAAAACTTAATATAAAAAAGCACTTCTTGGGGGCCACGCCCGGGATCAGACCTGCTGTGACCTATGCTAATGGTGTCATAAATAGTGGCCTCAAAAACAAATCTCTGTTCAACCCTCCAAACAACCCCAATCACCAGATAGAAGTCTTTAAGGGGCTGGTATTGCAAGATTTGGAGAGTATTAAACCCAAGAAAGAAATAAATGTGAGACATATAAATGAGGGGATAGAAATGCTGGAAAAGCGTAAAGACATTATCATACGACCAGCAGATAAAGGAGGAGGTGTTGTATTACTGACCAAAGAATATTATGAGAATCAAATCATAAGTATGCTATCAGATACAACTAAATCATTTTTTAAACTTGTTACAGAATGTAGACCTCACAAATAAGCCTCAGATATGGCTAGTAACAGCAGATGTGTCATCATTATATTCAATAATCCAGCATGACGATGCACTCCTAGCTTTGAACTGGGCCCTGAGCAAAAGGGAAGATATCCCCCATAATCAGATTTTTTTTTTGAAAAACAGTCTGGATTTTTGCCTGGGTCACAATTATTTTTGGTTTAAAAACACGTTTTACTCACAGCAACGCGGAGTAGCCATGGGTGCAAAGTTTGCACCGAGTATCGCAAATCTGTTCATGGCGGAATGGGAGGATAAAACGATTTTTAATAAACAACCATCAGAGTTACTTTTTTATAAGCGTTTTATAGATGACCTATTTTTTATCTGGGCAGGAACGGAGGGTGCTTTAAATATATTTTTAGAGTTTTTAAACAAAAATGATCGCAACATAGTTTTAACGTCAGAAAGAAGTAAGGAGGAAATTAATTATTTGGATGTCACTATATATAGAAAAGGGGAGAATCTAGAAACAAAGGTTTTCTTCAAAAAAAACCGATAGGAACAGTTACCTACCGATAACAAGCGGGCACCACCCACAGTGGCTCAAGAACATACCAAAGGGTCAAATCATGCGGGTACGGCGAAACTGCTCGGAAGATACCAATTTTGTCGATCAGGCCAACATTTTGACCAATAGATTTGTGTCAAAAGGCTATAGCCCGAGGGTTCTGGATAAAGTGGTGGAAGAAGTAAAGAAAATACCGAGATCTATGTGTCTAGTGGAGAAAGAAAAAGAAGATAAAACGACAGATCAACAAAAGGAGACCAAAAAGAACGTCACCAATAAAGAATGGGGGTTCATCTCCGGCTTTCATGCCCAATATAAGGAAATTGAGGAAATATTCAAGCAACATTGGCATGTACTATTACTGGACAAAAAATTGAAAACAGAGCTACCACCAGCACCGCAGTTTATTTATAGGAAGGCCACGAGTTTTGGGGACAAAATCGTGCGGAAAATTGTTGACCCTCCAAAAAAAACACCAACTTTTTGGGACCGGAACGTTTTTTTTGCGTGTAGAAGATGTAAGGCGTGTCGGGAGGTAGCTTCACCTAGCAGAGCCCTGGAGTCATTCATCTCACCAGCCAATAACCAAACATTTACAATCGATCAGTTTATTACATGTAACTCCACACATGTAGTCTATGCATTAAAATGCCCATGTGGCCTGGTTTACATCGGACGAACGAAAAGGAAATTGCGAGTACGCATTGCAGAGCACATACACAATATTAAAATAGGATATAAAGACCACAATGTGTCTCTGCACTTCAAGCTCAAGCATGATATGGATGCGTCGGGCTTACTGTTCTGGGGGGTTGAACAGATTCAGCCCCATTGGAGAGGAATTAACCTAGTTCGAGAATTATCAAAACGTGAAACTCACTGGATATATTCAGTAGATGTTCTAGTACCAAGAGGCTTAAACGTGGAGCTAGACATCAATTGTTTTATAAGTGACACATAATCTATCAGAGACAGATAATGACACAGAATAAACCGATCAGAGACAGAAAATGACACCAGTGTATGAATCTCGCCCTATTGAACAAAGTTTTAGATATACATTAATTTTATATATATATATATTTTATATTTTATATTTATATATATTTATGTATTTCTATATTTATTTCTATATATACACGTCCAGGTCCATACATCCAAGTATTTGATTTTAAACATGGTATTTTAATATGGTTTTTTTATTTAAACATACAGAACAATGGTCACTGGCACTATGGGTCACAGCGGGCTTATGGATCCGTCTGGAAGGGCATTTATATCATTTAAGTATCATTTTAATCCCATTTATTTTAGTCTGCATACACGTATACATCTATGCTGTATGTATGCGGATCATCGTTAACCATTAATTATGGGATTTTATGGTATTTTTAGTTATTAATATTTAATATTTTTAAATATTTTTAGCTACAGTTGAATATCATTCGGATTTTACCATCCCCTAGGTAGTTTTTTAATATTTTTAAGAGTGTTAATAATTTTAAGATTGATAATAATATTTTGACTATAGTACAACATCATTCAGAGTAGACGAGCTTGGGTACTGCTGATATAGAATTAGATTCCCAAGTTTTTATTTTTATTTTTTATTTTTATATTTATTTTTATTTATATTTATTTTTATTTTATTTTTATTTTTATTTGATTTTCATATTTGTTTTTATATTTATGTATTTTATTTTAATTTTAATTTTAATTTTTATTTTTATTTTTATTTCATCTTTATTTTTATTTTTATTTTTATTTATATTTAATTTTATTTTTATATTTATTTTTATTTTATTTGTTTTTATTCATTTTGAGACTTATTTATGGGAGTTTATATCAGCATACATACATATTTTTCATATCTCTATTTTATTCTATTTTTGCTCAAAATATTTACAGGGTAATTGAATGTGGATATCACCATAAACAGGTTTAATAGACATATGTACAATCTGGATCACTATGGAACAATATCTATTATATGATCTCATATAGGGACGCTTATATCAACATGTGTGTGAATAAGGATGCTGGTTAATGTGTTTACCAAAAAGTGAGACCACACACGATAAGATAAACGGCCGATTTCCGCTACCGCTATTGTATTAAATAGGCGGATTCAAATGGCCGATTTTCGCTACCACTATTGTATTGAATAGGCGGTTTTAAAGAAACCTGTGAGATACTTTCAATTCCAGAAATCCATATACCTGCGGAATTGTAGTGATTATAATCCTGACATAAACACACTGACACACAAATACTCCACATCGGCAACCTTATACCAGCATGAGATGTAAGGGTTACTGAGCCGAGTGTATTGTAATGTACAGATACAGCATGGTACCAGTGTTAATGATGTATAGTCTCTTACACAAACAGATATCAGCAATGTATGTACAGGTTATATTGTATTAGAGTGTGGTGCAACGTATGAGGCTATTATTGATTGCAGACAGCAAATATGCATTGCATTTCCAGTAATACGGCCGCTAGTTCCCATTGGCCACATAGAATGTCAATTATAGCATGCAGCGTCCGGATTGGACGCTATACGTTCATAAGCTTCACTTCCGGCAGCGAGGTCACACCCTCAGACGACGTCCGGAAGTGACGAAACGCGCCAGGGTCGTGACCTCGCAGGAAGTGACGCATGCGCTCCACAGTGCGCTCCAGCCAAGCCAAACGGACCAGGAAGTGGAGAAAACCTTTTCTACACATCGTTTTGGCGCTTAGTTTCCGGCGGACGGAGGACTATTCAGGCAGAGTGCACTTGGCTTTATGTTTACAAGGCGTTTTATCAATTTTATTTGTGGTACGCATATATTTATTGGGGGGAATATTGGATGTTCAATAAAGCTTTTTTGTCAAACTGTACTACGCTATCCGCACTATTTGTCTCTACATATGCTGGGTTGGAGTGGATCTGCTCTGGTACCTGCAGGCGGTGGAAAGGTGGACGTGCTGAGGAGATAGCGATGAACAGGGAATTTGATTGAAATGCTTATATTGATCGTAATTCTGGTGAGTGCATCCCCAAAGGGGAGTGTGAGCCGCACGTGGTGAAAAAGTGATTATCCGGTGGAAGTTGTGTCACTGTATCACAAGAAGTATTTCACTGCACCAATACAGACTTTATTCCGAGTTATCATGATGATGTTTATGAACTTTTTCTAATTTAAAAGGACTATGTTTTAGCGCTGCTGCAATATTTAAAGGGACAGTACCCGGCTCCTAAAAGGGGACTTTGACCTAGTTTGTAATATTGCCTTATCACCGATTTCATTTTATCATATAGTAGCTGCTTTTATAAGATCAATGGTCATTATTTGATGCTTATATATATTGTGGGTCATTTTACTTAAAGCGAGCTGAATCCAGGAGCGCAGAGTGATAGTTCCAGAGGGCGGCAATTTTTTGTTGGCACTATCCTTGCATAATGTAAAAATATAATGGAATAATAAATAAAATGGTACATCACTCACCCAAACAAGACAAAAGAAAAAAGTGCTATGATAGTGTATTGCTTTAACCACTTGCTTACTGGGCACCTAAACCCACCTCCTGCCCAGACCAATTTTCAGATTTTAGCGCTGTCACTCTCTGAACGACAATTGCGTGGTCATACAACACTGTCGCCACAAATAGAGCTTTTTTTTGGTGGTATTTGATCACCTCTGGGTTTTTTATTTATTTTTTTTTAAATTTAAAAACACCAAAATGTTTTTAAAAAAATACAAAATCGTTTTATATTTTGTTAATAAATTTTGCAAGCAGGTAATTTTTCTCCTTCATTGATGTACACTGATGGGCACTGATAAGGCTGCACTGATGTGCACTAATAGGCGGCACTGGTGGGCACTGATAAGTTGGCACTGGTGAGCACTGATAGGTGGCATTGATGGGCACTGAGAGGTGGCACTGATGGGCGGTACTGATGGGCGGCACTGATGGGCACTAATAGGTGACACTGATAGGTGGCACTGATAGCTGGCACTGATAGCTGGCACTGATGGGTGGCAGCGATGGGCACTGATGGGTGACAGTGATGGGCACTGATCGGCACTGGTAGGTGACACTGATAGGCAGCACTGCTAAGTGGCACTGATGAGGCACTGATTGGCCACACTATTGGGCATTGATAGGTGGCACTCGTGGGTATTGATAGGTGGCACTGATTGCTTGCACTGTTATGTACTGGTGGGCACTGATTTGTGGCACTGTGGGCACTGGCAGGCTGTACTGGTGGGCACAGATGAGGCGGCTTCACCTCTTCCTCTTCGGGACCGATGTCCAGCTGGTGATTAGCTTTTTTTTCTCCTTACGCTGTCAGAGTGAGAAGAAAACAAAATAATGACAATCATAGCATAAACAGAAGAGCCTTTTATCTGCTTTTTCTCCACTCGCACTGACAGACAGGAGTAGAGGTGCCAATCAGTGCCCATTAGAGGTGCCAATCAGTGGCCATCAGTAATGCCTGCCAGTGCCTCCTCATCAGTGCTGCCTACCAGAGCCATATATCAGTGCCCATCAGTACCATCCATCAGTGCCTATCAGTGCCAGCTATCAGTGCCCATCAGTGCCGCCTATCAGTGCCAGTCAGTGCCACCTATATATGCCCATAAGTGCAGCCTTTTGGTGCCCATTAGTGTCGCCTATCAGTGCCATTTAGTGCCACCTATGAGTGTTCATCAGTGCCACCTATCAATGTCCATCAGTGCCATCTATCAGTGCCCATCAGTGCTGCCCATCAGTGCTGCCTATCAGTGCTCATCAATGTTGCATATTAGTGCCTCATCATCAGTGCCCTCTTACTAGTGCCCGTCAGTGCAGCCTCATCAGTGCTGATCAAATACCACCAAAACAAAGTTATATTTGTGGGAACAAAATGATAAAAATTTTGTTTGGGTACAGTGTTGCATGACTGCGCAATTGTCATTTAACTGCTTAAGGACCACCTCACGCCGATATACGTCGGCAGAATGGCACGGCTGGGCACAAGCATGTGCTCGCGACCCGGTCCTGAGCTCCGTGACCGTGGCCACAGGACCAGTGGACCCGATCGCCGCTGGTGTCCCGCGATCGGGTCACAGAGCTGAAGAATGAGGAGAGGTCTGTGTAAACAAACCTCTCCCCGTGCTTCCTAGTGACACTGACACTGATCGTCTGTTCCCTGTCATCGGAACAGACGATCAGTGATGTCAGACGCCAAGCGACGCCCCCCTACAGTTAAAAAAAACACACACACACACACTTAACCCCTCCCCGCCCCCTAGTGGTTAACTCCTTCACTGCCAGTGTCATTTACACAAGAATCAGTGCATTTAAATAGCACTGATTGATGTATAAGTGACAATGGTCCCAAAAATGTGTCAAAAATGTCTGATGTGTCCGCCATAATGTCGCAGTCACAATAAAAATCGCTGATCGCCGCCATTACTAGTAAAAAAAAATATTAATAAAAATGCTATAAAACTACCCCCAATTTTGTAAACGCTATAACTTTTGCGCAAACCAATCAATAATCGCTAATTGCGTTTTTTTTTTACCAAAAATATGTAGAAGAATACGTATCGGCCTAAACTTATATATTTTTTGGGGATATTTATTATAGCAAAAAGTAAAAAATATTGAATTTTTTTAAAATTGTCGCTCTATTTTTGTTTATAGCGCAAAAAATAAAAACCGCAGAGGTGATAAAATACCACCAAAAGAAAGCTCTATTTGTGGGAAAAAAAGGATGCCAATTTTGTTTGGGAGCCACGTCGCACGACCGTGCAATTGTCAGTTAAAGCAACGCAGTGCTGAATCGCAAAAAGGGGCCTGGTCCTTTGGCTGCAAATTGGTCCGGGGCTTAAGTGGTTAAATGCGACAGTGCTAAAAGCTTTTGGCTATCATCTCACAATATACACTATGTAAAATTATCTTTATGCTTAATTGTAAATTGGAAAAAAAAATCTAAATTAAAATGTAAAACATAACTTCTACTAAATGTCAACTAGCCGGGGGCGTGGCTTGGACATTCATGTGAGCAGACGTGCCTCACATCAGCTCCTACATCCTGACACAAAGAATCCTGCTGTGAGCTCAATCATCCGCAGAAATAGACCGGAATCTTCGCTCCCGGAGTGGGGGTACCCCTGCTGTGACACCCGCTCGCCGAATCCGGACCCCAGGCATGTCCAAATCTAAACTGGAGGCCGCCCAGGCCGACGGACCGGCCCATCATGGCGGACCTCCACTACAGCAAAGACAGACCAAAACCTCCTATGCATCGGCAGCTGCAAAGCTCGGCCAATATGCACACTCACCAAGCAGCCCTAAAACCGCTCAAAAGAGCCACTTACCGGGTACGGATGGAAAGGATGGCGATGGATTCCAGAGACATTCCCCTCAGCCTGTGCAGCATGGTCCTGACAAGATGGCACCCGCAGCCATGAGGAACACAGTGAGTACACCTTCATCCCCTCTCCCTGCTCCTGATATTGCTGGCCCATCAGACACAGAGCGTACTGAGCCCACTTTACAGGATATACTGGCTGCAGTACACTCCTATGGCTCCTCTATTACTGAACTATCCACAGAAGTTAAAAGCATTAAAGAGGGCCTAATGCATATTAGACAAGACATGCAGAAAATCAGGGAGAGGGCCACTGCAATAGAGGGCCGAGTCAGCTCCATTGAAGAAGATTTACCCCCCCTTGCTCAGGAAGTACATATCACAGCGGCTAGAACTG
This sequence comes from Lithobates sylvaticus, assembly GCA_028564925.1. NCBI lineage: Eukaryota > Metazoa > Chordata > Amphibia > Anura > Ranidae > Lithobates > Lithobates sylvaticus. Next base: position 461,277,729 of record CM053029.1, on the reverse strand, counting down.
TAGAAACAGCAGCTAGAGTCGAAGATATGGAGAATAGACTGAGAAGGTCAAACATTCGCATAGTAGGAATGCCTGAAAAGTCAGAAGGCAAACATCCCACTGAATTTATTGAAAACTGGCTAGCTGACACATTTGGCAAAAATAACCTAACTCCATTCTTTTCTGTGGAGAGAGCACATAGGGTGCCATCTAGACCACCGCCACCAGGGGGCCCCGACAGACCATTCCTTCTGAAATTGTTACACTACAAGGACAGAGATATTATACTACGTTTAGCAAGACAAAAAGCAGATATGATAATCCAAGGATCCAAGATATCACTGTATCCAGACTTCTCAGCTGCAGTCCAAAAACAAAGGGCTAAATTTATAGTTTAAAGTCAAAAAGAGAATGCGTGCAATCCCACTGGTCTATTCCATGCTCTACCCAGCTAAGTTAAGAGTTGTGGCAGATGGCATGGTTCATTTTTTTTGAAAGCCCCAACATGGCTACTAACTGGCTGGATCGACAGGAGGGTCAACTAAGAAGAGCTGCAAGAGACCACTCTCCAAACTAAACGAAAGGCATCTGCATAGCGATTGCACTACATCCGTCTGCTCACCGTCACAGTATAGGAGCACGTGAAGAGGCTCACCTATTATACTTTACAACCACACACCTCATCTTGGCATATTTTGCACTCTAATTTTTTTCTCGTTTCTAGAGGAAATCGAGGTTATTGGGCCCCAGCCCTCACTACTACCCCCGAACTAGCCCTGCGGGGCACCTTTGGAAGCCTCCGAAGGGAGCGCAAGTGTTTATATGGGCCTTGCCTGGAATTTCTCTAGGCAGGCTGGTTTTTGACATTATTTTTGTTTTTACTTCTACGTTTATGTGTATTTTTGTTACTTCTCAGGCCCAGTTTTACGGGTCGTCTCTCCGCAGGCCTCCGCATAGCACGACTCTCAAGTTTGATCAGGTGATCTACAACGCACTGAAAATGCACACTGACTGGCGTTACTCTGTAACCTCCAAGTACTCAGGTAACATGGGAATTTGGATAGAATGGATTATCCCCGTAAGGAGCTGTGTTCTAGGGGATATGCTGGCCTCTTTTCAACCCTACCAATATGGCAAGCAATAAGAGGGACATAATTCTCTCCTGGAATGTTCGGGGACTTCATGACCCTGGGAAGAGGACTGCCTTATTTACTTTTTTCTCACAACAGGACCCCACTATTATTTGCATACAAGAATCCCATCTTACTAAAGATACCACTAATATTGTGCATATGTCTAAGTACCCTCTGCAATATCATTCGGTACACACTAGGTATTCTAGAGGTGTTAGTATAATGTTTTCTAGGAATACTGCATTTATTGAAAAAGATGTACAAATAGATCCTGAGGGGAGATACATTTTTTTGATGGGGCTATGGGAATCCCAAATGTGTGTTATAGCAAATGTATATGTTCCACCACCCTTCTCAATGACGGTCCTGCAAAACATGGCAAGGTTCCTAGCTAAACACCCGCAAATTCCGGTATATGCCCTTGGCGACTATAATAGCGCCTTGGACAACTCACTAGACATACGTAGGAGATTCTCCCCCCAGGGACCTAGGGCCTTTACACCATTGGCAAGAATTATTGGGGAGATGGGACTGGTAGATCTATGGAGATGTAAATTTCCCACTAAGCCCCAATTCTCCTGTCATTCAGCAACCCACTCCACTCTTTCACGCATAGACTTTGCATTGGGTAATGACCTGGTACAAAACTACGACCCGAAAGTACAATATTTGGCTAGGGGTTTATCCGATCACTCTCCTGTGCAGCTCAGCCTGAACTTACATAAACCACGGTTGCCATTACACTGGAAGCTGAATCCGTTTTGGATTCAACTGTTCACAGACAAGGATGATATGCTGACACAAATTAAGCATTTTCTGGAAGACAACAGGAATACAGCTGCGCCAGGCATTGTGTGGGACGCCCTGAAGGCCTCTATTAGGGGTTTATGCATAAAAGAAATTAATAAAATCAAGAAGAACAGTAGGCAGTGGGCTATAGACGTAGCTCAGGCGGTGGAGAAGGCAGAGGCGTTGTACCTGCAGACTCCCACGCCTGAACTGGAAAGAAGCTGGTCCGACGCTCAGAAAATGCTTCGGGCAGTACATACACAACAGGCAGAGAATAAAAGGTTCTTCACAGCACAAACATACTTTGAAGAAGGGGAAAAAAACTGGACACATGCTGGCCATGATAGCCAGATCGCAACAACCGCCCCATACCATACACAGCATTAAAACCCCAACGTCTTCCATAGTCACCGATACACCTTCTATTTTGCAGGAGTTCAGCTCCTTTTATCAGGATGTATACTCATCCAAGGTATCCTATCCTATGGAAGAGCTAGCACACTTCCTGGACTCGATTGATTTACCCCGGCTCCAGGAAACAGACAAAAGCCTTCTTAATGCCCCCCTCACGTTAATGGAACTTCAAAACGCACTAGCAACATTCCCAAACTCAAAAGCCCCAGGTAATGATGGTCTACCAATAGAACTATATAAAAACTTTGGTGACATACTCCTACCGGAGTTGCTCCATACACTTATAGAAGCAATAGGCGAAGGCTCCCTCCCCCAATCTATGTATGAGGCGGTGGTAGTGGTTATATTGAAACCAGGGAAAGACCCGGATAAACCAGAATCATATAGACCCATCTCATTATTAAACACCGACCTAAAACTTCTTACTAAAACTATAGCCATGAGACTCTCTACAGTAGTAACTAAATTAGTCCACCCAGACCAATCAGGGTTTATACCCAATAATAGATCTACAGCAAATAACTTACGCCGACTATATCTTAATATGCAAATCCCCACCGACAACCAAGGTCACAGAGCTATCCTCTCACTAGATGCCGCTAAGGCGTTTGATAGCGTCGAGTGGACATACCTATGGAAGGTACTAGAAAGGTTTAATCTGGGAGAATCTATTATCTCCTGGATTAAACTACTATATAAAGAGCCAAAAGCATGTATTCGTATAAACAACACCCTATCTACCTACTTTGACTTATCCAGAGGGACCAGACAAGGCTGCCCCCTGTCCCCCCTCCTTTTTGCGCTGGCCATTGAACCCCTCGCAGCTGCAATACGGGGGAACACAGATATAGTGGGATTTAAGAGAGGGGACACTGAGGAAAAGATTGCACTATATGCTGATGATGCACTACTGTTTCTGGGCGATACCTCTAACTCCCTGACCAGACTGATGGAACTAATAGGGATCTTTGGATCCTTCTCAGGGTTTACCATAAATTGGGATAAGTCGACGATCCTACCTCTGGACCCATTGACAGATCCCCTTCCACAGACTGCCACCCTAATTAAAATAGTTGAGAAATTTAAGTACCTGGGAATAATTATACACCCTGACTTTACCCAATATATAAAACTAAATATAGACCCCATCCTCAAAAACCTCCAAAACAAAACTGCCAGTTGGGTTAAACTTCCATTGTCAGTGGTTGGCCGTTGTAATTTGATAAAAATGATTTGGAACCCACAAATTCTGTACGCGCTCCACAATGCCCCCTTATGGATACCTATTCATGTGTTCAAGAAATGCAACACTCTGTACCGTGCTTTAATCTGGAGGAAACAGGTCCCGAGAATTAAATTGGAAACCTTACAGGAGGCAAAGGACTCGGGAGGACTAGCGGTTCCGAACCCATTTTTCTACTTTATAGCTGCTCAGTTACAGCAATTAACGGGCTGGCTCCAGCCCGAGTCCTCTGACCCAATTAGAAATATCATCAGCACACAGTTGTCCGGGGGTGGTCTTGTGGAGTGCATAGAGGCAGGTGAACTCGGACAACTAACTCAATACCCAACCCTTATCCTTATAGATAAGACATGGAGTAAGGCCAAACAACATATGCAGTACACGGGATACACTAACTGGTCACGTATATGGAATAATTATAACTATGTAGAGCTACAAAAATTAACAAATTTCTCCAACTGGTCAAGGTATGGACTGAATTATATTCCCCAACTGTACTGTGGAGGTATACTTCGAGACTTCCAATCAATACATGAGGAATTTAATATACCAAACACGTCATTTTTTCAATACCTTCAACTCAGACACGCTATAGCAGCACAAGCCACATTATCACACTGGGTACTGACGAGACCCACGATACTTACGCAACTCATCACGTCTTCTTCACGCAAGGGACAGATCTCCTCCATTTACAATGCACTGATTGGACATGTATCTAAAGCAATGTCATTACCCTGCAGGAGCGGGTGGGAAATGGATGTGGGTCAAATTACAGGTGAAGAATGGAATACCATACTTGACAACGTGTTGAAAGTGTCTCTGTCTGCCCCACAAAAGCTTACCCAATTGTTTATTATCCACCGCACATATCGCACACCCGAAAAATTGCATAAATGGCATAGGCGAGATGACCCCCTCTGTCCCCGATGCTCAGTTAACAATGGAACATTAATACATATGCTATGGAGATGCCCAAAATTACAAAGATATTGGGCAGCAGTGATGAACACCATTAATAACATATGGAATCTCAAACTTAGTACTGAACCTAAACTTTGTTTACTAGGCCTGTTAGACGAAGAAGATTACACTCCCTTTACACACACAGCAATTCTTAGAGCACTATTCTTAGCCAGAAAACTCATTGCCAGAAAATGGATATCCACAACCCCTCCTACACACAAGGAATGGTTACAATCTGTAAATGACTCTCTTATCAGAGAACAGCTCACATATAAGCATAGAGGAAGCCCCCATAAATTCGAACGCATATGGGACCCATGGTTGGACACACCGGGACTAGCACCACTTAGCTTGGTTCACAACAGAATCCTGGGTGGGAGGAACACCTCAAATAATACATAAAAGGTAATTTCTGTGTCACACCCTCGAACATGTCATTATGCACAAAATGAAAAGGAGACGAAACAGAAGTAAGAACTCAAAACAAAACTCACGATCCACTTCCCAATCGCTTTATTATTTTTGAGAGACATTAAAATATTAAAACATAAAAGCACTTTAGGCCTGCGGAGGTCTTTTACAAAATAGGTTGTATATAGTTTTCTTCTCTCTCCCTCTTTTTCTTTTCCTTGTGTTGCGCATAGGTAATGCTCCTCTCCTATTGGGTCAGGAGGGGAAGTCCGACCTCACCACTTCCCGGCCCCTTGTTGGACGGGGGAGGCGGGGAAGGCGTATAACTAACATTACACACGTGTGCATAAATACAAAGACCAAATAGGATATGCTCTAGGACATTAAGGACATGATACCTGATAGACAATGCTATATCCTGGATAGACTGATAGCATCTACAGTAACGCGCATGACTAAGCTAAATGTCCACACTATTTGATTTTGAATGTATAGTCAACCACAAGTGCCTTAGACTGAAACACATCTCGGAAACATTAGAAACGTAAAGTGGTCAACAGTTGTTTTCACATGTTTGTATACCTTACATATTGTGTAACTATGTGCACAGGTATGTCTGTGTTTTTCTGTTTTGTTGTATGTTCTTAAAACTTAATAAAAACTATTTGATTTAAATGTCAACTAGCCTTTGCTTGCCTTGAAAACAGAATGCAAATGTATTATTACCTTAGCAACAGGATTTTGTGCTAGTTGGTTTGTGCATGGTGTTGACATTTGACCCCTTCACTGCCCAATTACATAAACCCAGCTGTGACCAAAATCTACAAGCAAGTATATAACTGTACAGTTAACCTTTACACACCAGCAAAAAATGGATTAGGATTACAGTAAGTCAGAATCAAATGCAACACCATGCAGACTTAGTTAGTAAAAAATTCTTATTTGTCTTCATTTGGCTGGTTTGAGTTTATTCCTTAGCTCTGCTTTCATATCTGTAAATAATTTATAGGCACTATTTATAAAGAAGTTGTTACTTTATATGTCTTTTCAATTTATTTGTTAAAATTTTTGTTGGAATGTTACTACCAATTATTTACTGGTGCAGTACCAAAGCAGTGATCAATTATCGTGCTAATTTAAAAATGGTGTTTAACTGGCTGAGGGAAAAAAGCCTAAAACCTTGTACACAAGATCGGATTTTCAGACGGGAATTGTGTGATGACAGGCTGTTGGCGGAAAATCTGACTGTTTGTATGCTCCATCAGACAATTGTTGGCCAACTTTCGGTGGACAAATGTTGGATGGCAGGTTTATAAATTGTCCATGGACAGCGGTCTGTTGTCGGATTTTTCGAGCGTATGTACACAAGTTCGCCGGACAAAAGTCCAAGGTACAAACACGCATGCTCGGAAGCCAGGACGAGCCAGAAGCGGTCGGTCTTGTAAACTAGAATTCGTACTGGAGAATTAACATTCGTGACGTAGCAAATTATGAAATCTCAAAATGTAGCGCATAATTCTCTTCTTCTTTAATGGGATAATGATGAAGCTGCTTTGCTGGTGATACTGGTGGAGGTCTGCCAAATGTATTTTAAAAGGCTTTTATTTTCTAGTGATATCAAGAATAAAATCATTATGATGTTTTTTTTGGGGCAAGTTACCACAACACCATTATCCTGTAGTTTTTAAGATCAAAGATACAACTATGTTGGTGTCCCTTGTTAATTTTACATTGTATTTTTAATGTAACTGCCTACTCCCAAACTGTCATTTTAAGTAAAACACATAGCCAATTATTCTCCCCTTTTCTTTTTATTGTGCATTAAAAAAAGAAAACAAATAAAATTAGAGAAGCTATCTGCCAATAGAACTTAACCAAAAAGTGCATTCTATGCATCCAAAAATATAGAAAATATACCAAATCAAATCATTATTCAACCAAAAAATGAAATAAAAGTCTCATGCATGTGTCCTGCTTTTTAATATAGGGGATCAACAATGGCAAGAGTTGGTGAAAGCAGGGGTCCGTCATCTGGACATTATTTCGAAAATCATCCAGATTAGTCTCCTGGAGCTCCCGCAGCAATGGCATATGAGATAATTGGTTACGATTAATAAAGCAACCAATTTTTGGTCCAAGAAATCCTCCTCCAGTTCCTGGACAGGACTTGGGTCAAACCAATAACTCCAAGGCCAATAATAAATAACACGTTATCTCCTCCGATTCTGCAACATGTCTGGTTCACGAACGGCCATTCAGAAACGAACTGAAAAGCGCAAAATGAAAAGCGCAAATCAACACTCACCAAACTTCTACTAACACAAAATTAGTAGAAGGAGCACAAAGGGTGGCGCCTGACAATTGAACTTCCTCTTTATCGGCTCATAGTACGTCTAGTACATCACTACGTTCGCGTTTGTTGGCAGACAATTGTGTACCACTTGTATGCAGGACAAGTTCACGGCACACGCCCTTCAGACAAAAGTCTGAAGCTTTGTCTGCAGAAAATCTGATTGTGTGTAGGCGACATTAGTCTCGGTTCACACTATCTGTGGTTCCAAATTTGTGCAAATTTAGAGTGTGACTTTGATATGAACTTTCATGCAGCTTTACACTCTCTAGCACTCAAGTCACAAGAAACTTGCATCAAAGCAGGAACCTTTTTAAAGTCACCTTGACTTTAAGTTACATAGATTGGAATGGGTGCCATTGAAATCAATGGGCTGTAACTTGTCATGCAACCTCATGCATACTGGGGAGTCTTGTTTGGCACCAATTGCCGGATGGCTATGCCACCCAGGGGATGGCGCCCATGATGCCTAGGTGATGGTGCCCTTGTCCTATTTTGCATGCCTGCATGACGTTGGAGGTTGTGTCATGGCGGTGCCCCTATATAGGCACCATCCTCAGTTGTGTCAGGCACACAGGATCATTTATCCTCACATTGGACACCACACTCAACTTTGGACTACACTCTGCAGTAATAGGTATTATTTGACCTATACAAGTCACTTTTCAGGTTGTCTTTATCTATTTTTATTTTATTTTCCTTTTATTTTATTTTTATTTTCATTTTGAGTTATTCTGCTTCTCTTGGTGGCATTTCTTCCCTTATTATACCCCCATTCACTTTTTTCTCTTTTTGTTCCCCCTTTCTTCCTCTCTTTTCCCTTCACAGCTATTTTCCTAATTGCACTCTTTATCCCACCCTTGAGCTTAGTTTACATTGTTCACTTACAATATTCCATTCATGCATACTTTTTTTCACACAGATCCCATATAGGGTTGTTATCCCGATCATACATTAGGATCACTCCATGGAAACATACCCACTTTGGATGCTGTTCTGTTTTGGTTGCTGTCGTCATGCATACCTCAACAGTTCCCGGAAATGATGACCTAGGTTGGCTCTCAATCTTCAATACCACACCATGAACACACAGATCGTTTTGTAAGTAAAATATAGTTAGGGGGTCACTTACTCTATATATTTTTTTATATTTTATACATATATTTATATATATATAATATATATATATATATATATATATATATATATATATATATATATATATATATATACATATGTACAAATTACCCTTCTTTTTTTCTCGGTTTTTGATTTTGTCAGATTATTTATGTATACTCTTTATTCATAGATGTGTACTACGGTCTTGCTCCTGAGGGTGGCCAAAAGCCACGAAACGCATTGGTCTATCAACTACTTTACCTTATATCAATTATGGGTTGACAAGCTTTTTCATGACATTTGTTTATTTAATATATGTTTATTTTCCATGTAATTTTTGTCATCATACTCGATTTTCTTTATTCATATTGACACTAAACAGTAAAGTTAACAGGTCGCATAGGTATTAATAACATATGTGTATGTGCATATATGATTTTTTACTGGATTGTGAAATATGTAATGCTATTGTTATTATAAAAAAAAAAATATGTGTTTAAATTATACATAAGATATTATATATTATGAATTAATAAATACATTTTTTCACCAATTTGTTCTATTTTCTACCATGCGCTTCATGTTAAGTCCCACTTCTCGCTTTCTCCCACATTATTGATAGGGATGGAGGCATTGGACCGTCAGGCCCTCGCCTCATTTAGAGTCCCAAAAAAACCTTCCCTTTGTAGTCATGTATCCAAAGTCACATGACAAGTAAAAATGACAAGTCAAACTATTGTGAACAGAGCATGAACAAAAATCTTTCTAACAAAACTCATATACAAAACTAGGGATAGGTTTGTGTTATGTTCACCAATAATTGTGTGCTGCAAATCTAATTTACACCACTTAGGCCCCTTTCTCACGGGGCGGAATCCGTCCAAGCGGATCCACCTGCTCAGTGGATGACAGATTCCTGTTCGTTCCACTATGCAGAGCGGAAGCGGAAACAAAGCTTGCTGTTCTCTATGGGGTGGTTAGATGGAAACAGACTTCCTGTCCATTTCCATCCGATTGCCATCTGATCCGATCCGATCCACCGGATGGATGGCGACCGTATCCCCATCCATCAGCTTTTAGTGGACCATATTGAATTGGATGCTGGCAGGTAACAGCGGACAAATGTCCGCTGACAACCGCCTGGCCATAGAGAACAATGGGTGGTCCAATTAGGTTCTCCTGAAAAACCGAAAGGCGGATCTAATCTGTCCGCTGGTGTGAAAGGGGTCTTAACGGGCCAAGGAGTATCCTTTAGGGCTCATGTACACAGGACAGTTGAAGACCTCTTCTGAACACTGGAAACTTGACAGCTGGAAAACAATGGTGAAAAATGTCAGTTTTACAGCTTTTACATAAATAAAAGTAAATTATTAACAATTTCAGCCATTCTGTGAGAGAAGAGAGAGCAGTGTGCTTCTTAATTGCTGTCTTATTTTTTGTGTTTTCACTATGGATCCCATTATGTGTGAGTATGTGTGAGGAAATGCTCCTGATGTTGCTGAGGCTCCGAAGACATAGAAAACCATGTGAGAGGACCATAGTTTGTCACTACTAGACTCATCTATTGATGCAGCTTGTATTGAAATTTGTATTTTCTCCAAGTTTTTATATGTTCAAAAATTATCAGAAATATTCCCTTTTAAAAACGCATATGCAGTTTACCGTGGTTACACACAGTTACAAGCATTTGGCGTTTGAAATGTCAGCAAACTACAGTCCTGAGAGCGATTTTTCTGCTTCCAAAAAATAAGTAACCTTAACTGCCTCTAAACTACTATAAACGACTGAGTGTACATGTACACATAAGAAAACATAAAGAAAACATAGAGAAAAGTTCAGGGGCTGCTGAAAAAACTTCCCAACTGCTCCTAAGCTTCAGTTTAGCATCTGTAGTGTACATGAGGCCTTATAATGCCAATATGTGCTAAATCAAGTAAGATCTAAATAATAGTGTAAGTTCACTGCTGCTACCTTTCTAACAAAACAAAATCTCATATACCACAATCACATAACCATTTGATGCAGCGCTATGGCCCATATAATAAATACCAAAAAATGACCACACACATTCACAACAATCATTTGTATAAAAATATAAATCCCCAAAAATTATCACAGTCCTGTGATTCCACTCTTCCTTTAGGAAAGAGGACCGTCACCCTGCCAACATCCAAGTTATAGCAAAAAGGGGGAAAAGCTGCCTCAGCTTCTCAAAACACAGACTCTACAAAGGTAGACCACCATGTCCCTTTAAGGCAGACAAGGCCTTGCAGACAAAAGGTATGGAATCACTCTCACCACCCTGACTTATCTGGCTGGCTCCTGTTGCTGATATTAGGGGGTTTCTCCCTTCCCCTGGGGAGTCTCGCTCCTTTGCGTCTCCATCCTCTATGACGTCTTCTGTGTGTCCCCACCCCCCCAGTCGTCACGTCCTCTCCTCTGCATCCAAAGTCATTCAGATTACACCCAATCAGTCCTGAAGAAGCAAGTAGATCTTGCGAAACACGTTGACATTTGAGTATGGAGTAACATACTAGCAGAAATCTTGTGAACTACAGTGGTGTGAAAAAGTGTTTGCCCCCTTCCTCATTTCCTGTTCCTTTGCATGTTTGTCACACTTAAGTGTTTCGGAACATCAAACCAATTTAAACAATAGTCAAGGACAACACAAGTAAACACAAAATGCAATTTGTAAATGAAGGTGTTTATTATTAAAGGTGAAAAAAAATCCAAACCATCATGGCCCTGTGTGAAAAAGTGATTGCCCCCCTTGTTAAAACATACTATAACTGTGGTTGTCCACACCTGAGTTCAATTTCTCTAGCCACACCCAGGCCTGATTATTGCCACACCTGTTCACAATCAAGGCATCACTTAAATAGGAGCTGCTTGACACAGTAAGGTCCACCAGAAGATCCTTAAAAGCTACACATCATGCCGAGACCCAAAGAAATTCAGGAACAATTGAGAAAGAAAGTAATTGAGATCTATCAGTCTGGAAAGGGTTATAAAGCCATTTCCAAAGCTTTGGGAATCCAGCGAACCACAGTGAGAGCCATTATCCACAAATGGCGAAGACATGGAACAGTGGTGAACCTTCCCAGGAGTGGCCGGCTGCCCAAAATTACCCCAAGAGCGCAGCGACGACTCATCCAAGAGGTCACAAAAGACCCCACAACAACGTCCAAGGAACTGCAGGCCTCACTTGCCTCAGTTAAGGTCAGCGTTCATGCCTCCACCATCAGGAAAAGACTGGGCAAAAATGGCCTGCATGGCAGAGTTCCAAGGAGAAAACCACTGCTGAGCAAAAAGAACATCAAAGCTCGTCTCAATTTCTCCACAACACATCTTGATGATCCCCAAGACTTTTGGGACAACATTCTGTGGACCGATGAGACAAAAGTGGAACTCTTTGGAAGGTGTGTGTCCAAGTATATCTGGCGTAGAAGGAACACTGCATTTCAGAAAAAGAACATTATACCAACAGTAAAATATGGTGGTGGTAGTGTGATGGTCTGGGGCTGTTTTGCTGCTTCAGGACCTGGAAGACTTGCCGTGATAAAAGGAACTATGAATTCTGCTGTCTACCAAGAGATCCTGAAGGAGAATGTCCGACCATCTGTTTGTGTACTCAAGCTGAAACGAACTTGGGTTCTGCAGCAGGACAATGATCCTAAACACACCAGCAAGTCCACCACCGAATGGCTGAAGAAAAACAAAATGAAGACTTTGGAGTGGCCTAGCCAAAGTCCAGACCTGAATCCTATTGAGATGTTGTGGTATGACCTTAAAAAGGCCGTTCATGCTCGAAAACCCTCTAATGTAACTGAATTAGGACAATTCTGCAAAGATGAGTGGGCCAAAATTCCTCCAGGACGCTGTAAAAGCCTCATTGCACGCTATCGCAAACGCTTGGTTGCAGTTGTTGCTGCTAAGGGTGGCCCAACCAGTTATTAGGTTTAGGGGGCAATCACTTTTTCACACAGGGCCATGATGGTTTGGATTTTTTTTCACCTTTAATAATAAACACCTTCATTTACAAATTGCATTTTGTGTTTACTTGTGTTGTCCTTGACTATTGTTTAAATTGGTTTGATGTTCCGAAACACTTAAGTGTGACAAACATGCAAAGGAACAGGAAATGAGGAAGGGGGCAAACACTTTTTCACACCACTGTACATTGAACTTTGACTTCATTGGTGGACTCCGATTTATTCTATGATACACTCGATTTCCTTGTCTCCATACTATAGGGTTAGGTATTTGTTGACTCTTTGTAGATGGAGGGTGCTCTTTTAATTCCCACATTTTTTTATAATTTTTGTATTTTATTGTATATCCAATAAAATGTGTTCATTTTTTTTATACATAAACTGCCTCATGCTGTGCCTACAAAGTCTGTGTTTTGAGAAGCTGAGGTAGCTCCCCCTTTTTTCCACTCTTCCTTTATCACCACAAATGAAGCACCTCACACCCATCTTCATTCTCACTTACTAGCTAATATTGCTTTTCATAGAAATGATTGGCAAAAGGTGCTCAAAATAGTTGCAGCATCCTCACACTGTAGGAACCTCAGGATCAGTTCTCCTTTAAAATGTCCCCAAGCAGTTTATAATAAAAGAGAGAAAGACCTCAAATAGTGTAGTATCGTCAAAGGAAAACATTTATTTCATCCCAATTAAAAACATACTTACAAACATATCTAAAAACATTCTATTTTATTTTAAGGATCCTCATTTTTATAAAAAATTAATGCTGTGCATGTGTGTTCATTTTTGGCATTTATTATGTAGGCCGCAGCACTTCATCACGTTAAAAAATTAATGCAAAAATATATAATTTTTAATCCAGTTCTCAGCTTATCAATAAAGTGCATTTCAGTCAAGTACCCCAAATATGTGGGATATTTGTAAATGTAAAGAGTAGAATTTATAAACTCCTCAACTTTGAGGGTTAGTTTACCTTTTCAGAAAAAATGAAAAGGTGAGCTAACACCCAACAATCTCCAACTAATTACCCCTGAAGGTAAGTACAGCAAGCAGTGGCGGCTGCTATTTTTTTGTTTGGGGAGGGGGGCAGCAAACAATCCCCCAAACACCCCCCCCAACCCACCCTCTTCCCTTCTGAGATCACGGCGGCTTCCGTCGTGCATCTCCTCCTCTCCTCCTAGGTGTCCAATAGGATCGCCTAACCTTTCAGCCAATCGGGAAATGGGTAACAGACCCACGCTTCCTGATTGGCGGAGAGGCAATTCAGTGTTAGAGAAGCAAATATTCATTTGCTTTTCTAACACATTTGGATGGACTCCGAGCGTAATGCTCTGCGTCCACCCTATTTTGAAGCCTATTAGACCCTATGGCTCTAATCAGGTGCTTCAAAAAAACACCCCCGCCACTGTAATTCAGGTGCCCGGCATCCGAAAATAGAGGGTGGTGGTGGTGGCCATGAATAGATTCATGAATGCATGAATCTATCCATTTACCATATAGGGGGGCGGCGAGGACAGAGGGGGTGGCGCCCATGTGCCCTTAATGCACGGGCTGCCCCTGACAGCAAGGAATGGGGAGATAGGGAGGCTATTGGGTGTTAGTTCACCTTTTCATTATTTCTGAAAAGGTGAACTTATGCTTTGACAAACAAAGTAGCTAACAGGATAAAAAATGCAGTGAAAAAAAAACATTATGTAAAAATGTGGAAAAAAAAAAACATATTTATATATATATATATATATTTTTTTTTAAAGCACCATTTATTTATGCTAGGATAAAGTAAGAGGATTTTATTTTGTGCTATTTTATATTTGCTAGTTTCATACTCAGTATTGATTATCTAGACCTATTATAAGACCACTAATTATAAAAGTTTGTCTATTTTTCTAATTAGTCATGTAACATTGCATAGTTATTTAGGACCTTTTTTTTATATAAAATAGCTAGGGCCATTTTTCTCTAAGAGTAGACAGCGAACATGCAATTATTTTTAAAAGCAGGATCTGCTTTTAAAAGTGACTTGGTCATTAAGGCAAGTTTTAACTCCAGCACTTGTCAATTTTATTCCAATCTTTGTGTGGCCTTGTCTGTCCCTTGATCAGAGTCTGCCCTTTTTCCACTCTGTTTCCACATTGAACATGTTATTCCTGCCATGCATAGCACTCTCTAGTCACTCTGGATCCCATGGGGAACAAGCTTCAAGACACAGAAACACCACCCTAGAATGCCTTTTGGTGTGCAGAGACTAGATATTGAAAGGGCAGTTAACCTTGTATTTTCTGATAGAGCCGGAATATATATCTCGATATTTCAGTTTAATGGATATACTTTTTTAACAGTTATAAATAGCAGCATTTTTTTTGTTCTTTCTTATTACATTTATACCTTTGGTGAAGTAAGTATCATTTGCATTTGATTCATTGTAGTTTGTACTTTACATAATTAAATTGTCACATTTTATACAATATGTTAATTTTCTACTGCTAAGATCTTAATCAGATCAGCAGTAATTTGACAGTTGCACAGCAGCCATGCACAAGCCAAGCATTTATAAGATAAAATAAAGATGTGAGTGGAGTGAGAATGCTAACTAAGGCTTGGTTCACACCTATGCAGTTTGCTTTTGATGCATTTCTGCAGAGCTTTTTGTGGTGCAATTTGCGTTTTTTGCATGTGTTTTTGACGATTTTTTTGCATGTTTTTTGATGCATTTTGCATTTTTTATCTTTTGATTTTTTTTGGTTGGGTGAATAAAAAAATGCAAAATGATGGCTTTTCTGCAGTTTCTCCGTTGATGTCTATTGAACCAAGAATGCAATGCTTTGCTTTTAAAAAAGTCCAATTGGAAACCATGTTAATTGGACTGTAGTGCATTTCATGCAAAAAGCAAAATGCAGTGGTGTGTCTATGTTGCTCTTAGGCAGCCCATATGCAAGCCTTTTTTTTTTTTTTATTCATCTAGCGGCTTGAACAAAAAAAAGAAATTACTGGATTTCCCCATCCATACACTCAATGTGGATGGCGGAATCCTTTCCACTGATCTACTGTTCTCTGACAATAGGGAGATTTCCCGGCCGTCAGAATACACTAATCAGTGCTGCTGGCTATAGTCGGTTGGGAAAAACCTGACAGGGTGGTTGTACAGGAGTCGATTGGTAGATTGACTTCTGTACAACCAGCCTGCCCATGCATGGATCGAAATGTGGCCGTTCCCTGCTGAACTGGCCATATTTCAATCCATTTATGGCTGGCAAATTTGTTTAGCTGAATAGTTTTTGGGGTATTTTCAAGCATGCCTAAAATGTTTGCACCCAAAAAATTTTAAATTTGGTTTACTTAATTGCGTTTTATGACTCATATAATAACACAGTAATTTCCGGATATGCCATTGCGTTTCTAGTGAAAATGGCCTAGTATATGAACAATTCTTATGTTTTATTGATTTATGAACGGTGCTTCTTTTTTGTCCATGTAAAAATGATGTTTATTGACGTAAGTTTTCCTCTTTGGGACAACATTTCAAGATAGATGTCTTGATTTTATACAGTAGGTAATAATAATATTTTACTTTGTTCTCGCTTCTAATGGTTCAGTGCCAGTTCTTTTGTAATGGCTGCTTGTTGAGGCTTTACCTATAAAACAATAAGATGTTGTCCTTTCCTTGCTATCATAGTCTATCCCTGGGGAAGTCTTGACATTGGCAGCTTTTGCACAGAGGATTAACTGTTCTTCACACATAAATCCACAATAAGTTATCACATTCTCTTTATTTTATCTTTTATCCCACTGAGCTGTACACAGCTCTGGCAGATTTTTTTTTAGAGCATATATCCATAACGTGGCTCATAAAAACAAGTCTCTTGGGAAAAAGTTTTCTCTTCTACTGAATTCCAGACCATTTACTTGCCAAGTTCAGTTGTAGGAGTTAACATATCTTAAAATATGCATCTGTTCAGTTATAGACAACTGTTAGAAGATTTAGCACCATATTGAGCTTTTTGGATCACCTTATTTTCTTATTCTAAAGTATAATAATTTAAAGTAAAAGTGGGCATAGTATTTTAAATATTTTAAAATTAGGGCTAAGCTCCGGGTTTTGGTCCAAATTTCAGCCAGGGTGAGGACCAAGTTATATCTGTTCTGAGGTTTTGCCAATGGCTGCATTGGAAAGTAATACATTTAGCAGTGGTGTTTCCACCACTGCTAAATGTGACAGCTTCTAGCTCGGGATCCTGGTTGTAAGACAGATGGCAGTTGCTGGTGTCTCAGCAATTAACGATGTATCCCAGTCCAGACCATTTATGTGTCAGCCTAAAATTCAGTTAACAGGTGAATGTAAATAAAGGAGAGGCAATAGTAGTAAAAAAGGCATCCTTCAGGTCTTGTATGGATTTTAAGGGAAACCTCACAAAAAATAGATAGTGTTCTCACAAATTCTATACTGACCCCCTCCTGAGCCATACCATGCCACATGCCACTCGTAAAGTATCATGTCCCCATGTTGATAACCCTGACCCAGTGGTTGTTGTGGGTCTGCGGGAGGGGGACTTATTAGAAACTGGAAGCCTCTTGAAAAATGACGTCTTCTCAGCATCACGCCTTTATGTGCCTCACGGGCCACGCTCTGGCACCATCTGTTACCTGCCGAGCCCCCCGAACACGGCCGATGACAGACCACTGTACTGACCCACTGCCGGGACCATGTGACTGCTGTGGCCAATCACAGCAGATCATATGACAGTTGTACACAATAAAAAGGCTTTGTTACATACCTTTCGGTGTACTATTGTGGTGAGCTCTGTGATTGGTTACAGTCATCACATGGTACAGACAGGGCCAATAACAGCCCATCCTCACCATGTGATTAGCCGTGGCTAGTTATCACAATACACTGAATGAGTAGTTTTCATTCAGAAAAAAAATGGTTGCTTATAACTGTAAAATGCCCAGTTATAAGCAATAATAGTGTGTAAAAAAAATCACCTCCCCCGAATAGTACAGTGTTACTGTGGTAACACTGTATTGCTCTGGTCACTGTATGTAACAAAAACAAAATGTAATAAAAAAAAAAGATTGAAAAAAATTAAATATATATATATATATATATATATATATACATATATATATATATATATATATATATATATATATATATATATATATATATATATATGTAGCACTGACCGCCGGAGGAGCTGCTGAATTTTATTGGGCTTAGCGTTACCTCACCTTTTCACTGTGTCCGTCATAGGGGTCCCATTAAAGAGTTGGTTAAAGAATATTGGCTCCGGCACTTAATCCTTTTTCTAAAGCTTTATTCAACGATTCAATTTGCAATAGAGGGTAAAGGGGGATTTAGGTACCTTTTAATTGTGGGTTAGAGGTGTCCCTTGATCCAGTAGAAAAAATAGCTTCAGAACTGGATCCAGCACTCACCAGATAGGTCTCTCTCACTGACCTAGCAGCCGATGAGATGCTCGGTCAAAGTCTCTGCCACAGACTTGTTAAGTTAAAGGAATCGTTGTGCAATCCTCTGCCACAGGCATACACAACCAGCAACTTGTTGTAAAATTAAAGAACTGTCACACAGTACCAGTTTCTTTCAGCCAGTCCGGCGGCACTGTGAGGTAGATGACCCAACTGAGTCTCCAGGCTCTTCTAGAGATACCAGCCTTGTTGCTTGCTCGGTCCTCTCCTGAAAAGTCCTCCCTTGAATCCTCCAGTCGCTTGGCTTCTCCCTGCAGGCAAGACAGCACAGGACCACTCCTTGAAGCAATTCAGTTCGCATTTGCAGCGCTATACAAGTCATTCATTCATTCACCCCTGGACTTCTGGGCCTACCCTTCAGTTGTGAAGTCTCAGGCCAGCCGGCCCCGAGACATAGAAAGAGGAAGCACACACCTTAGGCCAGGAGGGCCATGAGGTCAGGATAATGAACCCCCAAAAAATATGGCGCCTGTACCTTAAGTACCCTTATCCAGAATGCACAGTGGGTAGACCACTCCCACCGGGCTGTTTCTGAGTAAAGGGGTACCCAATGCATTTAGCCTGTTGCATTTCCAACATTTACCGGTAGTGACAGCGACACCCACGGCCAAGTGGAAACTAGCACAACCCAGCTGAACTGGTACAGAAACCAGAACTTTGACATAATTAGTCTGAGCCAAACTGCAGCTGCAGACAAACTTAAATTTACAAAAATAAATTTTTTGTAACGGTTCTGTCTGCTCATTAGAAGCAAGGCGCTACATATATTTTTACATGCTGTAACCAGACAGGGTCCCTTTTCTGTCACGGTTGCATGACAGTTTACACTTTTAAGGGGTTTTGTGATATGTGTAAAGAGAGATCACACAAACAATTGTAAGTATATATAAAACATTTAATTGAATAATGACAGATATAGTGACAGAAGTACAAATGCAATAATATCAAAAGAATATATAAATAGACTTAGCTGCAGGTAGACTTTAGATACTCTTCCAAAGGTCCCCATCGATTCCAATGATTTGGCAAATGATCAGGACAGACACGTGCTTCTTGACTTTCTGTTAGAGGACTAGCTTGTTCCAGTTTGGGCTGTGGTAGATACAGGCTAGTGAAATCTGACAAATAGTAAAAAAACTAAGCACCAACAGAAATAATATTAAAAGGCACAATAGTGAACCAGCTGCATCTATATGTGAAACAGTCCCAATATAAAGTGATATAAAGTGCTCATGCTCATGGGCGTCCGCAGATAGGAGCAAGGGGGGGCAAGTGCCCCCCCCCTGGAATCAGGGATTGGATCAGGAGTGATGACCCCCATCACCCTTCTCTGTCACCTCTCTGTCACCTCTCTGTCTCTCTCTCTCTCTCTCTCTCTCACCCCTCTCTTTTTCACCCCCCTCTGTGTCTGTCACACTCCTCTCTCTCTGTCACCCCTTCTGTCTCTTTCTGTCACCCCCTCTCTCTCACCCCTTTCTCTCAGTCACCCCCTCTGTCTCTTTCTGTCACTCCCCCCCCTGTCTCTGTCTGTCACCCACCACATGTATGCAGTTTCTGACAGTCTCTTGTGCCATGTCCGCAGTCTCTTGAGCCATGTATGCAGTTTCTGACAGTCTCTTGGGCTATGTATGCAGTCTCTGGTCATCTCTTGTGCCATGTCCACAGTCTCTTACAGTCTCTTGGGCCATGTATGCAGTCTCTTGTGCCATGTCTGCAGTCTCTGACCATCACATGTACTACATCTGCAGTCTCTGACCGTGATAATGTGATAATGACATTGTTGAAATGGTCAGAGCATGGGTGACCTTAAAATGATGCCCCCCCTGAAAAAAGTTCTGCGGACGCCCATGCTCATGCTCAATAATGGTACATCTGTGTTCCAATGTGCCCCACATAGATGTACACCCACCCCTAGGAGTTGACCAACTATCTCTAGTATGGTTGTTCATGCGTTTGGGGATACCCCTGTAGAGATCCGTTGCTGGCGTCTCATGCAGTGTAATGCCTCATACAGTTACGGTAGATAAAAATCAGAAAGAATCCTCATTGCGCAATATAGTTTAAAACGTTTATTTTAAAAACCATAATAAAATTTCACTCACATGTAATGGTGCCTTATCATTCTGGCACCCGGCGTGTGTAGCAGGTGATTTGTTTAGGGAGAATCGGCCAACGATGGTAGTGTCACCGCTGCAGCAGTTCTGCTCGATTACCGGTGTTTGCTTGGGCAGAAGTGTGTTGCGGTCATGCAGTATTGCCTCAACGTGTTTCAGCCAAGCAATGGGCCATCATCAGGAAGCTCTGGTGATGGCTCATTGAAACGTGTCAAGGCGCACAATGTGACAGATGCGGACACTTACTGGTCTATATAAGATTGCTGCTGAGCCCATCACATTGCTGGATTGTCGTCAGTCTTCCCGTGTTCCTGGGCCATATTCTACTTGGATTACCTGTTGTGACCTGGCTTGCTCCTGATCAATCTGATCTGCTCTCCTGGTTTGACCCCATGGGTTTACTGACTTCGCTACCATTACCTGTTACTGGCTTGCTTTCCTGTATTTGACCTTGGCTTGACCCTGTTCCTTCTACCTGCCTCTTCTTCCTGTCAGATCTACAGTGTTTGACCCCCGGCCTGGCTTCCACTACCGTCTCCTGCACACACCATTGCCAAGTGTTACTGAGGATCCCTAGAAGCTTTGGCCCAGCTGTGTATCCTGCATTATCCAATATACTTCAGGTGACTACTGGCTCTACCCTCCTGTGTGTTGCAGTGCTTCTTTAGGCACTACACCTTCTGTACCAGCTTCAGGGGTGAACTGCACTTAGCCACAAGGGGAGCCCTCTTGGCACTTCGGCCTCTGACCAGGTCAGTGACACTTTGCTTTACTCTTAGGGATATATTTTTTAAATAAATTATGTTTTGTTTTTTTCTGATATTCTAATTCATTATTGTTCATAAACCAGATAGCTGGGGCTATCCTTATGATTTGTAAGAATTATTACCACATGTATATTACCGATCATGTGGTAACTGAAATTGACCAAGCTGACAAATGAAAATAAAGGTTCACGAAACACAGTATCTTTAATCAAATTCTTATAGTGTCTTTCCTATTTCATCAAAGTATATTTTATTCCTTTGTTAGTAAAATAAAAGTTAATAGCAGTTCATAGTGGTGTTTGTCCCAGTTCATGAGGTGTACTGTTCATGAGGTGTACTGTACTATTGCCCTTCCTACAAATGTGTAATTTCTATATGCAGTCCACCATGAATCTGGCTAGTTCATCAGCTGGGCATAGAGATGGTAATTATACAGTAGTTTATTCTCCAACGTATCATGTAGAAGATGATGATAGTTGGAGACCACCACAGGCAACATCAACACCAGGAAAAGCCACTACATGCTTTCGCTCCAGAACTTGAACAACCTGTGGGAAGGAAAATATACAGGATTAACAACACTTTCTCTGAGTACCAGGTAAGTATAAGCACAATATTTGACTCCACCCTTCCCCACTGGAAGAGGTCCGATGTAATCAACTTGCCAAACTTGTCTAGGTAATTTTCCAATATGAATATGCCTTGGTTCCCAAGGCAATGTTTTACTATAGTTTACTTCTTGACATATGGGGCATTTGGCAACAATATCTTGAGCCTGAGCATGCATCAGAGGAATTCCTTTTTTGTTGACCCATTCTCAGGTGTCTTTAGCACCCGATGACCAGATTGTCCATGGGCCCATTCCCTCAACCCAATATGTTCAATTGAGGAAATGCTGGCCAACTGGTCCACAAGATCATTATTGCTGTCTACAAAATGAGCATTAACATGACCCACTCTAATTGTTCGAGTTTGACCAGCATGCCAGATATTATTCCAAAATTCAGGGCCTTCCTACACTTCTTTTCCATTCACAGCCCAGTAATCTTTTTTTCATCTTTTCAGTTTCCTTAATCACCATGGCTACTGCCTGTAACTCAGAAAACTTGCTGGATCCACCCTCCCCAGTTTGGTACAACACAGTCTCAGTGGAGGGTTGAAAGGCCGCAGTCCAAACTCGGTCTTTCAGTGTAATTGTGGCTGGACCATCAGTATACCACATAAACTGTTGTTCATCAGCCGACAGATTCTCCCAAGCTGGAGCTTCCTGAAATGGACTTCCATCAATCATGATTACAGGTGTATCAAGCTCAACAGATTCAAAGGTTACCAGTCCTGCCAACTGTTGGCTCCAATTAGTTGATTCTTGAGCAGAAATGCCACCTCTCTTACTTAGATGCCATTGCCACTTCTGGAGAGTAGGCTTCTGGGCAACTGCAGTTCATGCACCAAGTCCTTCCTGTTTGACCCACGCAAAAATAGGCAAGTCTGTCTGCTCCACCACTGGTTGCTGCTGCTTGGTAGTGAGTTCAACATGCTGAAGGCAGCATGGGCAACTAGCAGTTGTCTCTCAAGGGGACTGTACTTCCATTGAGCTGTAGAGTATTGCTATGACCAGAAACCCATTGGTATTTTCCTGGCCCCTGGCTGTGGTGCCTTCTGCCATAGTTCCCAAGACATTGCCTGTTCGATTGTGGATACATCAAAATAGAAAGGTTGATCAGGCTGCATTGGTCCCAGGGAATTGTGACTTTGTATAGTCACTTTGGCCAAATCCAGGGCATATTGTTGTTCAGGGCCCCAGCTGAAAAAATATTTTTTCCTTGTAACATTGTAAATCGGTTTCAAAATGAATCCCAAAAGAGGTACAAATGCTCTTCAGTATCCCAGTACTCCTAGTAGACTGTGAGCTTCCTTAATGGTTGTGGGAGTTCTGAGATTATCAAACACAGGCTGTGGAATTGTCTTTTTAGGACCAGTTCCCAGAAATTTCACAGATTGAGCTGGGCCCTGCACTTTGGGGGGATTGATGGCCCAGCCTCTTTTCTTCATATAGTCCATAAATCCTTCTGGACTTCATCTTGAGTTGCTCCAGATAGCATGATGTAATCAATGTAATGATAAAGTTTACAGGAAATTGGTGGAACCTTTTCCATGTCTCTAGCAACAAGCCCATGGCAGATTGTGGGGCTATGCAAATAGCCTTGGGGTAAAACAGTGGAGGTATATTGTCTCCCATCCCACTGAAAAGCAAATTAGTCCTGAGATTCTTCATCAATTGTTATAGAAAAGAAAGCATTTGATACATTTTGGACAGCATGCCACTCCCCAACTGTTTTTGCAATATTCTCAACAAGTGTCACCATATCTGAAACATCAGTAGCCAGGAGAAGGGCCACCTTGTTTAACCTTTTTGCTGCCAGGCTCTGTGCTCCACATTTAAACTTAGCTGGCCAGATCATTTTTGCAATTTTTCCATTGCTTTTTTATTTTTCCCTTACAGCTATCAGAGTTTGTAAAAGACCCCCCAAACCATATATTTTCTATAAGCACATGACCAGTAGAATACAAATAGGGAGCTACTGATTTTTACAACACAATGATATTTGCGGAAATGTTTATCGAACAATATGTTCACTAAAAATACACTAAAATCCTTCATAGCAGATAAAAACACAGCACATTGTACAAAATTCCTACTAAATATAAAAGCTAACCTGTATTGAGTTACTAAATAATCAATATTTGTAAATTTTAGATTGTGCCTTTTTGCCAAATGGTAAAAGTCCAACATACGCAAAAATGTAACTATCCAAATTTCCCTAAAAAATCGAGAGGTTTTCATTTTTCACGTACCGCTTTTAGAGTTTGTTAAAGACCCCCAAACCATATATTTTCTGAAAGCACATGACCTATATAATAAAAAGAAGGTGCTACTGATTTTAATGCCTTTCAATATTTGCGCAAACGTTAAATCTGTATTGAGTTAATAAATAACAAATATTTGTACATTTTAAATTATACCTTTTTGTGAAATAGTGAAAACTAAAGGTACGCAAAACTGTAAAGAAAATCAATTTACCCTGAAAATACGGAGGTTACAGAATTTAAAAAGACACCCCCCCAAACCATACATTTTCTGAAAGCACATGACCTGTAGATAAGTGTTACTTATTTTTTGGGCCCCACAATAATTGCACAAATGTTCATCAAATAGCTATTTTCACAAAAAATACACTGAAATCATTATTAGTGCACATGAACACAACATAACTTACAAAATTCCTGCTAAATTGCTACTACAGCATTGTTTACATGTGGCATACAAAAGTGTATGCTCATGGAGGGCCATGTTTGCCCACACAGGGATGCACAGGTGTTCTGTGCATTCCTGTACAGGCAGTCCCATTTATGTAAATTGAGATGCAATGGCTGCACAGGCATAGCTGCTTCTCCCAATCTGACATCCGTGTGGGTGTGGGTGCAGGACCCGGAACGCAGAAAGTGTGAGCTCAGGGACATGCACCCAGGTCTACTGTACATGGATGTCAAATTTGGAGAAATGGCTCTGTTCACGCAGTTGCTACATCCCAAATTACATCAATGGAACTGCCTGCACAGTGATGCATGGAACACCTGTGCATCCCTATACAGGTAAACATGGCCTTGCAAGAATGTACACTGTGTATGCCCTGTGTGAACAAGGCCTTAGACCCCTTTCACACGAGCAGACTGATCAGGTTTCCGCCTGTCCATTTTTCAGGCCGAAAACCAACGATCGGACCACCCATTGTTCTCTATGGAGAGGTTGATGTAAATGGACATGTGTCCATTTACACCCACCTGCATCCGATCTGATCCGGTCCGCTAAACACAGATGGATAGGGATCCCATTCCCCATCCATCTAGCAGATCGGATCAGATGGCATCAGATGGAAACGGACAGGCAGTCCGTTTCCATCCGACCACCTCCTAGAGAACTGCGGGCTGTGTCCTTGTCCCCTCTGCATCAGCGGAGTGGACACGGACCTGTCATCCGCCTGCTCAGTGGGGATCAGATCCCCCACTGAGCAGGCAGATCTGCTTGACAGAGTCTGCTTTGTGAAAGGGGCCTTACTATGTTTTTTTTTCTTTTACATTTTTCTTTTTTTACAATAAATGTTTTTTTATATTTTTAAAAAATTTTTTGGATGGGGGTCTTAGGTAAGATATCAGAGGTCTAAACAGACCCCTGATGTCTCTTTTGTTAGGTCCCTTTCTCTGCAGCACTTTAAATGAATGAATAAGGAGTATGTATAGAGACTTCTTATTCATTCATAAACTGACACATAGTAACACTCAGTTTACCATGCACAGTTATCATTGGACACAGGAGCAATCTGTAGTGACCACTTCCTGTGTCCACTGTACTACAGGGAGGGGGCTGGTAAACACGTTTACCAAGCCCCAACCTCACCCACCCCTGCACTGCCCCCCCCTGCACTTTCCAGCCTGACAGCTTGGTGAAGCTTAGTGCGGGGGAGCAGCTGCAGGCGGCAGGAAGGGAAGGAGGAATGCCGCTTGGAGCAGGAATTGATCAGTGAGGACATTGCAGGGGGACATATCCATTCTAAGCCCCTGCAGCACCTAGAGGGCAGCAGGGGAGGGAATCCAGCTTCTGAGGGTAGCTCCAGGGGATCATGTTTGCGGGGGGGATTGGGTGTGGGGGGGATCAGTGCTGGGAGGAAGAAGAGGAGATACAAAAGAAGAGTGGAGAGCAGTTTTAGAGGAAGGGGGGCATTGGGAGGTGGATAGGCTGGGGACAGGGAAGCAGCGGCATGGGGGGGGGGTCCCATTTGAGGTTAATAACTCTGATCAGCGGATTGTAATCCACTAATCAGAGTTATGTGATTGTTCAGCAGAGCCTGCTGAACAATTTTGCTATAAGTTTATGGTCAGTGAAGTGACCATGAGCTTATAACAGGAGAAATGAGGTCCATACAGCATACGGGCCTAGCCAGCTGGAAGCAGTGCTGTAGGTCCATGTGCCATACGGACCTGACAGCAAAAGGGTTAATACTTGATAATCAATGGTCAGTCTGTAGGATCCATCAAGTTTCTTTACTGGAAAAATGGGAGAACAAAATGGGCTGACAGCTGGTCTGAACACCCTAGCTTTCAACAAAGCTTGGATAGTCTCTGTAATTTCCATGTGTCCCCCTGGAATGCGATATTGTTTCAAATTCACTGGGTGCTCAGGGGGTACAATGTACACTTGTGTCCATTTAGCATGACCCCTTACAATGTGTTTGACTGCAGACACAGTAAAAGAACAGACAGAAGTACCAAACACATACAGTAATTCCCGGTCATGGTATGGATAGTCTGGCCCTATAAGATATCCATTCCTAGTATGTTGTCAGGTAGTTCAGAGACAAGATTGCTGGCATTAAAAATTGGACCTTTGTCTATCTGTAATCTGCAGTGAACCTTAGCAGCCCATATAGTCTCCCAAACCTTCCACAGCTACCCATGTAGTGTCTTCAGTTGACGGTTGCCATGAAACAAAGGAACCTCTGCTCCTGTGTCTAAAAGTGCTATTACTCTGTCGATATGACTGTCTGACAATAAATAGCCACCGATGCATATGGGAGTTGATACCCTGGCTTCATTACACAAATTCTCATCAGTGGTGCAGGGAATCCACCTACAAGTCAATCATAAATAGGCTGTGGCACCTCCCCCCCCCCACCCCTTCTCTTTCTTAAATTGTGTATGTGTCCTGACATGTTCATCTAAAGCTGCTTGTGCTTGGGAGGGGATAAGGGAGTGATTGTTTCCTCTATATCACTAGTCACCACCCTCTTGGGTCTGACTGGCTGTAACTTCCCTTGCTGCCCTCTTTTGCTTCCAGAGTTTGAGCAAATCAGCAGTGGAGATCTCATTTAGATTTCCTTTGGGAACACCACTGTTGATTATGTCAAAAAACAACTGTAAACCTCTGTGTTTGATCTCCCTTTTCTAGCTTCTGTATTGATCTTTGCTTATGACCTGGTCCTGGTCACCTGTCTATTTCTTCTAACTGACCCATCAATGCAGCTGCCTCATGCACATTCCCTTGCCTCCTATCCCAAGCACTTAATGTGATGGACCACCACGAGGACAAGGACACAGAGACGAATGGGTCCCCTACCAAGCCAGTAATACACCCAGCCTCTCTTACTCTCTGTATCCCCTTACTCAATGTATGCCAAGAGGACATGTCAATTAGTTCTGTTGGAGTCTCATATACCTGGGCAAAAGAGTCCCTAATCAAAAGTAACAAGCTAAATGAGCGCTCTGTAGTAAGTGCTTGATGCATCTGAAGATGGACTCTAGGGTCTGAAAATATACTTCCCAATCCTATTGCTTCAGTGTTAGTCAGCATCCTCCATGATCCCACACTCTCAATAACCAAGTCAAAATTCCTTCACCAGTTTTCTGCCTATACTTCTGTACCAACTCAGTTAGTTCCCCAGAAGAATATGTCAAATTCTGTTCTGCAGATGCTCCCTGGTCTCATGTCTGCGTAACCATTCAATCCTGTCGTCCCACCAATTCTCTCCCTTACTTCACGTCTCAGTCTAGTAGTAACAATTGGTCTCGCTGATTGTTGTGTTTCCTCAACTCCAATTTCTCCATCTGAATCATAGCCTGATCAATCTGCAAACTCCTCCTTGTGAAATCAGTGTTCTAGTATGGGCAGTAGCCCCTGCCTTTGTTTTTTACTAAATCTTTTTTTGTTGCACAGCATTAATCACATATGTTGAAAATTGTGATACAACCTCCTCTCTCTGCCTGTCTGCATCACACAGACACATGTCTCAGCCAGAAGAGCTTGGTAGCACAACCATCCCACTTGTGCATCCCCCTTCTGCTCCTTCTTATTGAAGCAAGACAAATCTAGTTCCATCACCGACTGGCAAGGATCTGTCAATCGGGTCAGTACTACATATTTATTCAATTCATGAGCAACGGGATTCCACTATTTGGACGTGGGCACCCAATTTGGGAGTGGGTTTGCTTGTCAATCGTCTGGCATCTTTCTCTTACCCCAGATAAACAAATTATGCATTTTCTACGCTACCTGACTGTACTATGGCTTTTGATACAAAAACATAGTTTTAAACCCAGCACAGTCTAACACAATCCTGCTACTTATAAATTCTATCATCCGTATTGCTAGTTTACAAAGATCCTCCCAGTGATCATTCGTAAAAATGTAGGGGAGGGAGAGGAGAGCTATCCGGATCACACAGAGTGGGGAACTCCTTCTGTGACACGAGTTAAATCTGAAACGCCGGCTGCTGTCAAAGTTTTGCCTCCTGGACCAGCTCCTATGATAGACAGCACACTGGTCCAATGCTGGGAAATTTTAGTAGTGTGACGTCTATCATAGAAGCTGGTCCAGGTGGCGGGACTTTGTTTGACAGTCGCCAGAGTTTCAGATCCATGCTGTGTCATAGCGGGAGATCCCCTCTCTCTGTGTTCAGGCCGGCTCTCCTCCTGATTCTTCCCTGTTATCCCTGTGCAGTGATAGGCTGCATTAATGGGCACTGATGAGGCTGCACTGATGGGCACTGATAGGCTGCACTGATGGGCACTGATAGGCTACGTCGATGTGCACTGATGAGGCTGCACTGATGGGCACTGATGAGGCTGCACTGATGAGGCTGCATTGATGGGCACTGATGAGGCTGCATTGATGGCTACTGATGAGCATGCACTGATGAGGATGCACTGATGGACACTGATAAGGCTGCATTAATGAGCACTGATAGGCTGCACTGGTGGACACTGATAGGCTGCATTGATGGGCACTGATGGGGCTGCACTGCTGTGCACTGATGAGGCTGTATTGATGGGCGCTGATGAGGCTGACCTGATAGGAACTGATAAAATTGTTTTGTCAATATTTATTTTTGTAACTTAATTGTGCATAAAACATTTAACAGTGTAATTTCATGTGTTAATTTATGATGGTGTGTTTAGGGGTGGAATTAGGGGCAGGGCAGGGTAGGGGTTGGGTTGGGCAACTTGTGACGAGTAACTCTTAGGGCCTGCCTAATAGCTCAGGACTTTACATTTTGAGCCCTGTACGGTATATATTATAGTTTGTGAACTCACAACCTCCTACACACTATATAATATACACTGATTAGGGTTATTTTCACCAAAGAAATGTTGCAGTATACATTTTGACCTACATTTTTGAAGAAAGATTATTTATTTGCAAAACTTTATAACAGAAACAAAGGAAAATGCTTTTTTCCCCCAAATTTTTGGTCTTTTTTCATTTATTTTGCAAAAAAAAAAAAAAAATAGTGGTGATTAAATACCACCCAAAGAAAGTGCTATTTGTGTGTAAAAAAATGTTAAGAATTTCACAAGGGGGCGGGGTCACCATGTGACATGAGCATGTGACCCTGTCCCCATGTCCCTATATAAGTCCCAGCACAGCGCGGCTCTGGCATTCCGGCCAGAGGGAGCGTCGTGTCAACATCGGAAGAAGAAGAAGAACAAGAACAAGAACAAGAAGAAGAAGGCGGCGCTGGCGGAGCGGAAAACGACGACCGCCGCAAGAACAGAAGAGCCCCCCGGAAGACCCCCGAAGGCGGATCGAGACCCCCAGACGACGGCGGCGACGACGAAGAAGGTAGCCGGACTTCTCCGCTCGGTAAAAGAGCTTGGTAAATGGCGGAGGAGTCCGGCGAGAAGACCCACAAGACGGAAGAAGACCCCCGGAGCAGTGCAATAAACTATTTTTTCAAAAGTGTGGGTGTTTTTTTTACTTTACATTTTACACCTTAGGTGAATGGGTAGGGGTACATCGTACCCCATACTCATTCACATAGGGTGGGGGGCCGGTATCTGGGGGCCCCCTTATAAAAGGGGGCTCCCAGATTCCGATAAGCCCCTACCCGCAGACCCCGACAACCAACGGCCAGGGTTGTCGGGAAGAGGCCCTTGTCCTCATCAACATGGGGACAGGGTGCTTTGGGGTGGGGGGACCCCACGGCCCCCCTTTCCCCAGGGCACCCCCCATGTTGAGGGCACGCGGCCTGGTACGGCTCAGGAGGGGGGGGGGCGCTCGTTTGTCCCCACCCCTTTCCTGGCCGGCCAGGCTGCGTGCTCAGATAAGGGTCTGACATGGATTTGGGGGGAACCCCCACGCCGTTTTTCGGCGTGGGGATTCCCTTTAAATCCATGCCAGGTCACGGAGCTAGCGCGGCGGCATTTACTGCCTACGCTAGCTACGTAACCTGAAGTCACGTGCTAAATGAACGGTCTTGCCGATGAGCGGCAAGTCCGTTCATTTTCAAAAGTCCGGCGGACTAGCCTACTAACGGCGGGATTGTCCGCCGGACTGCCAAGTCCAGCGGATAATTTTAAAACCAAACTTAAAACTTTGGTCCGCCGGACTTTGGCGCCAAAAAGTCTGCCGGCGGCCACACACGAGGGGATTGTCCGCTGGACTTGAGTCCAGAGGATAATCCTGCGGGATGGTCCCTTCGTGTGTACGCCGCATTAGTGTTACAAGGTCTCAGGTGTGAATGGGGAGCAGGTGTGTTAAATTTGGTGTTATCGTTCTCACCCTCACATACTGATAGCTGGAATTTCAACATGGCACCTCATGGCAAAGAACTCTTTGAGGATCTGAAAAAAAGAATTGTTGCTCTACATAAATATGGCCAGGGTATTCGAAGACCTTGAAACTGAGCTGCAGCACGGTGGCCAAGACAATACAGTAGTTTAACAGGACAGGTTCCACTCAGAACAGACCTCGCCAATGTCGACCAAAGAAGTTGAGTGCATGTGCTTAGTGTCATATCCAGAGGTTGTCTTTGGGAAATAGACATATGAGTGCTGCCAGCATTGCTGCAGAGGTTGAAGGGGTGGGGGGTCAGCCTGTCAGTGCTCCCCCTACCATACGCCGCACACTGCGTCAAATTGGTCTGCATGGCTGTCGTCCCAGAAGGAAGCCTCTTCAAAGGTGATGCACAAGAAAGCCTGCAAACCGTTTGTTGAAGACAAGCAGACTAAGGACATGGATTACTGGAACCATGTCCTGTGGTCTGATGAGACCAAGATAAACTTATTTGATTCAGATTGTGTCAAGTGCGTGTGGCGGTAACCAGGTGAGGAGTACAAAGACAAATGTGTCTTGCCTACAGTCAAGCATGGTGGTGGGAGTATCATGGTCTGGGGTTGCATGAGTGCTGCCGACACTGGGGAAGCTACAGTTCATTGAGGGAACCATGAATGCCAACATGTACTGTGACATACTGAAGCAGAGCATGATCCCCTCCCTTTGGGGACTGGGCAACAGGGCAGTATTCTAACATGATAACGACCCCAAACACACCTCCAAGACAACCACTGCCTTGCTAAAGAAGCTGAGGGTAAAGGTGATGGAATGGCCAAGCATGTCTCCAGACCTAAACCCTGTTGAGCATCTGCGGAGCATCCTCAAACGTAAGGCGGAGAAGCGCAAGGTCTCTAACATCCACCAGCTATGTGATGTTGTCACGGAGGAGTGGAAGAGGACTCCAGTGGCAACCTGTGAATCTCTGATGAACTCCATGCCCAAGAGGGTTAAGGCAGTGCTGGAAAATAATGGTGGCCACACAAAATATTGACACTTTGGGCCAAATTTGGGCATTTTTATTTAGGGGTGTACTCACTTTTGTTGCCAGCAATTCAGACATTAATGGCTGTGTGTTGAGTTATTTTGAGGGGACAGCAAATGTACACTGTTATACAAGCTGTACACTCACTACTTTACATTGTAGTAAAGTTTAATTTCTTCAGTGTTGTCACATAAAAAGATATAATAAAAAATATTTATATAAAAATGTGAGGGGTGTACTCATTTTTGTGAGATACTGTAGATGTTAATGCAGGAACCCTCCAAAAAAGTATGGGATTACCCCTAAAAAATACATACTAGACCCTTACCCTTGATGAGAAAAAAACGAAAAAAGGTGGATACCCCCCAAATTCTGTACAAAAACCTTTTGAGACTGGTATGGATTTGGAGGGGGAGCCCCATGGAAATAATTAAGAAAAGGGTGGGTCTCCCAAAATGGATACTAGACCTTTATCCAAGCATGAACCATGGCAAGCCAGGAATTGTGGCTTCCACCTCCTAAATTATACCATGCCATGCCCATTACTATATTTATGAGTAAGCGGCACACCTTTTGGCTAGTCCTTTACTAAAAAATGTAAATAAATGGCTCATGATGTAGATTCTTTGTCAATCACATTGCCCAGGGATACAAATCCTCTTCTCTTCTGGTGGTATTTTGGGGGTATGTATGAGTGGTATTTTGGGGGTATGTTGCCTTTATTCTAGGGTAATCTGCTTTTTTTATGCAATGCTTTCCTTTATTTATTTTGAGTACATATTGTTTTTTTCGACTAAATTGTTTACCGTAAATTGTTTTTTTTCTACACCTTGAAACCTGACCTTGAAAAAGTGGACTTTTGCATGGTGGGCTTAATGGTCATTTATTTAGCTTTTTGGGTTTTAATTAAAATTTTATGTTTATAGGACCTGTGCAACCTGACCTGTGAACAATGTGCAATTAAACCACCTCACGTTATATCACACACATTCACCGTACCCCCCTATCCCCATGGATTATATAAAAGTTAGGCATACACTGCTTAGGCCTATATTATCCCTAATTTAAACTGACCTGCTGATGTCAAGTTCTACACTGCTGTAAATTCTGTTGTATTTTAATAGTTGTAGTAAATTCGCTCCAATCTCTTTTTTTCTAGTCAATTTGGACCCAGCCTTGCAGTGCGCTTGTAGTGAAAAGTGGATTTTCCTTTAGTAAATAAAGCCCACAGTGTATCTTATTAGTTTGATTAACAGGTCTGTTAATTGTCTAATATGTTATAGGACAATGATAATCATGTCAAGTAGTCAGAGAGATATCCATTATCCCACAGGGAGATTTGTCAGCTTGTTTGCATCTCTTCTAGCGTGCAGATCAAACATTCCCACTTCTATACAGAAAAGATAAGGATTCAAAGTACAGAACATGAGAAAAAAGAGGGGAAGCACCATCTAAGTACAGTATTAAAACCATAAATGTAATCTCAAGGTTTAAAAACACTCACCGGAAATTAATGCAAAACCCAGTTGTCATTGGGAGTGTAAGGTCTGCCACTCGACTCTGTCCTGCAGGGGCAGGGTTCCTGGTGACATCACATCCGGTGATGCATTCCACACTGGTCGGTGTGAACCTCCTGTTTCCACACAGGGTGTCCATTCTTCTTCTTCCCAACATCTCCAATGGTCAAAATCCCAGACGGTCCCTGCAGGATGGAGATGAGTGGCAGACCTTATTCTTCCAATGACAAGCACGTTTTGCATTGATTTTCTATGAGTGTTTTTAACCATTGAGACTAAATTTAAGGTTTTAATACTGCACTTAGGTGGCGTTTTCCCCTTTTCTTTTTTCTTATGTTATACAGAGCTGGCCCTACTCTGAGGACAGCAGCCACCAGTGCTTCCTTCCCTGTACACCTTGCATATAGACTTTACCTTTGGTATTAACTATAGACTCTATGGACTAATACAACCCAACTGGTACACAACTTCTTGAACTGTTTCCTTGCATACTGCTAGCACCAGAATATAATTTTTTTTAATATATTCTTAAAGAACAGAACATGTGCTACGGGGTGATAAATGCAATAGGTCCCAACACCAGCATCAATAAAAACCATGGCCAACTCTTCATCATGGGGGAATTTTTACCCATCTATGGCCACCCTTACATGGCATGCTTTAACATTTGCATATTACAAGTTTCAGCTTGCAGCACATTTAACACTATATTGGTAATCATTGGCAGTGTTATGCTACAGGTGCAAGTGTGTGATCATTGAAGTGTCTAAAGTAAATGGTACATTACAAGTTACATATCGTCTAATGTGTACTTTTACAGTCATATAAATCTTGGTGCCTGTGCAGTTCTTAGCTGTGTTCACAAATGTTTGAAATAGTAAAAGCCCCCTGCTGTTGCCTCTCACTTTGTGACTTGCTACAAAGTTACAATGTTGTAGTCTGAGTGATCCACATGGAAGAGGAGACTAAGGAAATGCTTTGTTTGGCATGCAGCAGACTGATCACATCTATGGCAAACTCACCTGACTAAATCTCAAAGGCTACTTTTAAATAATAAACACTACAGCAAACCATTATGCTGTTACTGTATATTGTTTTATATTAGAAATTGATTCATACACACTTGATATGATGTGAGTTCCTTAGCTTGAGTTAATAAAATTAATTAGGGGCTATGTACATTATGTAGGTTGGGCAGTGGTGCTAATTTATAATCATTATATCCATATTGAGCTTGGCAAGCCCTGGCCATAAACACCTACGTCACAGAGTATATTTTGTATGTGTTTTTTTTACTCTCTATGTATCCACCAATAATTCAAAGATAACAAATATATGTAAAAAATTTAAATTATTAAATCATGACTGCGAGATTGATATGATAAAATTCCTAGTACACCTGACATTGTATCCAAAAGGGCTTGGCTATGTTAGATAAGGCTTAGTAAACTGACATCATGTCCAATTCATTTTTTAATATCTGCACCAGCCTTGTTGCCATTGTTTTGTCAAAACTGAGTCATGCAATCAAGGAAATAAATTGAAAGTGAAAAGTCAACGAGACTGGTTAAAGATTGTACATTGGTGTGACAAAGATAAAGATTCAGTGACCGAGTTTCTGAAGACTTTGAAGCTGCTAAGAGAGCAGTTTTACACTAAAGCCCCAAAGCAAGTACTGTAAAATTCCATTTGAATTTTCTAGCTGGAAGCCCAAACACTGCCACATGCTGATACTGATAAATCCAAAGAGGCACAACCTTTGCAAAGCATTTTTATCAAGAGTAAAAGGATGCTGCCTCAGCAGCCCAAAAGCAAAAAAAAAAAAGATTTCATGTTGCATTATGCTTTCTCTTATACACACAATATGGTAATTTAATACCTTTTCCATATATTTGGTCTTCATCAAGAACACACTGCACTGAAAATGCCAAAATGCATTGTCATTCACATAGACATTAAAGTAGAGTACCAACAGCATAAACTAACAAATGTTTAATATATTCAGAAAATGTACCTGCCCAATATACATATTACGTTTTTTGTTTTTTTTATAACATTATTTATTAATCATAGACTTTTTTATATAGCACCAATGGGTTGTGTTAGAATTTAGCAGGTAAGTAACTATTCAAGTATGTGATATAATGTATACATGTAGAAAACAGACATGAGAGTATAAAAGGTATTACTTTATAATTACACTAAAGATTTGGTAGTATTATAGATCTATTATAATTTAAAATTACCTATGGACCTGAACACATATAGAAAGGTTTTAAGTTGGAAATACTGTATTACAAAAGTGTGTCTTGCTAGGTAGGACTGATGGAAATTTTTTTTTTTAGGCTAATGATGCTTTACTGTGTTACTTTCTGACCCAGAAATATCTGTATCGATTATATATTGGTAATTAAAGTCATTGCATAATATGTTATCTCAAAATGCTCTCACACTCACCTACCGTAAAATCAAAAAGCTGCAGTAGCCAAAGTGTTAAACCACTTTCCAAAAATGCACAAATTAAATTATACCTCACTTAACAAATCCGTGGCATTGCTATGCATGCAAAATATATGTAGAATAGATAGGATAAAACATTTTCTTTTTTTTAAATTGTATTTTTATTGAAAAGAAAAGTGAACAAGTACATCATAACAATAGTTATCGTACAATATTTCAGGAACAAATAAACACATTCGTATATGTTATTAACATTACAGAACATTTCGTAAGCCGGGTATTGGTAAATGTCCAGGAAAGTATAATAATGATATAAAAAAAAAAAAAAAAAAAAAAACCAAATAAACACAAAAGCAATATTATAGCAAACCAAAATAAAAAGAAAAAAAAAAAGAAACAGAGATCCAGTATTACAGTAAAATATATAAGTGTCAGGCGGGTATACCACTATATATGGTGATCATCCTAGCAATCGTTATCATTTCAAACATCAACATTGATTGCCTAGTCGGCTAAATATGTGAGTGGGAGAAGGGGGCTGAGTACCGATAGAGGGGGAGGGGAAGAGAGGGGAGTTCGGTAAAATCAGATCTGGGGTACGAGAGGGTCAGGTCAGGGGTTCCCCATGGAGGGTGCCATATACTGAATGATCCCAAGGATCCCAGATCTTAGTAAACCTATCCATGGCATCTTCCTCTATTAGTGCTGTCATGTGTTCCATTCTGCGGATTTCACTAATGTTCTGTATTAGTTGACTCTGTGAGGGGGGGGGGAGGTGATAACCAGCATGCTGGGATAGCTCTCTTAGCTGCCAGTAGAATGAACGAGGCCAATTTGTTGGAGGCCTTACCCATACCAGGGAATGGGAGGCCTAGAAGGAGGTGTACAGGATCCTGTGGAATGGATATGTCAAAGACCTGTTGAAATATAGTTGAAACCATAGACCAGAAGGGTGTGATCTTTTCACACTGCCAAAAGATGTGAAAATGAGTGCCTCTGAGTTTACCACATCTCCAGCACAGAGGAGAGAGAGAGGAGTCATATCTATGTAATATTTCAGGGGTCCTGTACCAGAAAAATAACACCTTATAAGCAGTCTCTTTTTGTGCCACACATCGAGAGGTTTTGGAGGTGGATGACCAAATTTTCGCCCACTGTGTAGGTGAGAGTTGTTGCTGCAAAACTTGGGACCATTTGATCGTATAAGAGTGGGGGTCAGTGGAAAGTGGGAGGTTTTCCTGCAATATGCGGTATATATCAGCTATAAGTTGCCGTTGGTGTAGCCCTTGGGAGCATATAATCTCGAAAAGGGTGGGCTTTGACAGGGTGAGCGTTGGTGAGAGGGAGGCTAAGTAATGAGTTATTTGGAGATATGAGAATGAGAGATGCATAGGGATTTGGTGTTTAGTTTGGAG
This sequence comes from Lithobates sylvaticus, assembly GCA_028564925.1. Lineage (NCBI taxonomy): Eukaryota > Metazoa > Chordata > Amphibia > Anura > Ranidae > Lithobates > Lithobates sylvaticus. The sequence continues at coordinate 461,240,927 of CM053029.1, read as the reverse complement.
GTCTCTGAAAGTATGGAGTTTGCGCGTGACAGTGTCGGAGCTGGAAAAGGCCTGCGGCTGCCCACGGGAACATTCTAGAATGGGATAAGCTATCCGGGAGGAGGGGGTTAAAAAGAACATTTGAGAGGGGGGGGGGGGCAGGGAGAGGATAGGGAAAATTTGTCACGGGAGGAGCGCCAGATTTTAAGCGAAAACAACATGGGGCCCAGACATAGGTCTCGTAACTTGGGATTAAAGGATAGGGTAGGAGACCAAATCAAAGAGCAGGGATGGTTAGGAAACAGGGAGCCCATCTCTATCTCCACCCACCTATTCGGGGGGCGCAAGCTAGACCATGCTACCATCGTACGCAGATGAGAAGCCAAGTAGTACTTATAGACGTCTGGGGCACCCATACCTCCCTGACCCCTGGGGGAGAAGATGACTGAACTGGCTACTCTGTGGGCCCCCTCCTTCCATATAAAATTTAAGAACCATCGTTTGAGGAGCTTCAGTTGGGCTAAAGGAATAGATACTGGGAGAGTTTCAAACAGGTATAGGAGCTTTGGCATTACTGTCATCTTTAGCACATTGATCCTTCCTATCCATGATATGGGGAGGGTGTTCCATCTGTTAAGCATTTGTTTGATGGACGTGAACATGGGGGTGTAGTTAGCTGAGTAGAGGGTAGGGTAGGACGGCGTAATTTGAACTCCCAGGTACTTGAGAGAGGAGGTGCACCATCGATATGGATATGAGTTCATGAGAGAAGTGAGGACCTCGGGGGGAACATGTAGGGGAAGTGCTTCTGTCTTTGATGTATTTATTTTGTACCCTGATAAGGAGCTAAATTGGGCGAGGAGAGCGTGAAGGGACGGGAGAGTAGTGTGGAGGTTAGTTAGTGTCAGAAGAACGTCGTCAGCAAAAAGTGATAATTTATATTCTCTTTGTCTCATGGGGACCCCATGTATGTCAGGATGAGACCTAATGGCTTCAGCCAATGGCTCAAGACATAGGATAAAAAGAAGGGGAGAAAGGGGACCACCCTGCCTTGTACCATTAGTCATAGAGAAAGGACTGGATGTGAAGGAGGACAATTGGACTTGAGAAGAGGGGTAAGAGTAGAGGGTATGTAGGGCAGAAATAAAGGGACCTTTGATGCCAAATTTACTGAGGGTTGCGAACATATAGGGCCAACTTAATCTGTCAAAGGCCTTTTGGGCGTCGAGGCTTAGAATCAAGGCGGGTCTTCTAACTCTGTTGATTATGTCGATGAGGTCAATGGTTCGTCTGGTGTTGTCCCGAGCGTGTCTGGAGGGGACAAACCCCACCTGGTCTTTGTCTATTAGTTTCATCAGGAATTGGGATAGGCGGTTGGCTAAAATTTTGGTAAACAATTTATAGTCGGAGTTCAAGAGTGCAATTGGTCTGTAGTTGTCAGGTAGGGAGGGGTCCTTGTCTGATTTAGGTATTACTGTAATGTAGGAGTGTAGGAAATGTCGATGGGGATGGTGTCCCTGGAGGAGTGAATTATAGAGATCTGTCAAGTAGGGTGAGAGGACCGGGAGAAATGTTTTATAGTAGGAGTATGGGAGGCCATCTGGACCCGGGGATTTGTGAGCTGGGAGAGATTTGACGGTAGAGGCAATTTCTTCTGCATTAATGGGATTATTTAAAATTTGTATATCAGTCTCCTTAAGGGAGGGGAGTTGGAGGTCGGCCATAAATGTGTCAAAGGCTGATTGATCAAATGATGGGTGTTGATCAGGAGTAAGGCAGTTATAGAGTTTATTATAGAAATCGCCGAACACTTGGGTCATCGTCTGAGGACAGTGGGTAGGGGTCCCGTCTGCGCGTTTTAAATGGTCCGGGAAGGATAGATGTGGCCTAGGGTTGAGTCTAGAGACCAACATCTTGTGCGGTTTATTGGAGAATTCATAGAATTTTTATTTTGCCCAAAGTAGGGATTTATCGATTTTAGACTTATCTAGGGACTTTATACGATTGCGGAGAGAGGTAACCGTGCGCAGCTGGTCGACCGAGGGAGCTGTAATCAAAGAGCATTCAGCTTTAGCTAAATCTGAGATAAGAGAGGACCTTAAAGAAGCTTAATCCCTCTTCCTCTGGGAGCCTATAGAGATACATTGTCCTCTAAAAAAAGCTTTGTGGGCTTCCCACAAGACAGACGGGCTGGACACGGAACCTGTATTTGTTTGAAAATATTCTGTTAGGGCTTCAAGAAGTTTAGTTTTAGTTGCGGGCTGTTTCAATAGAGATTCATTAAGCCTCCAATGACAATTCTTGGGGAATGCATTGGAGAGACATAGGTCTAATGAAAGGGGGGCGTGGTCCGACCAGGTGATAGGCCCCAAATCGGAACCTACCGAGTGAGAAAGCAGTGGGGCGGATATCAGGAAGTAATCTATCCTAGAAAACATTTTGTGGGGGGGAGAGTAAAATGAATATTGTCTGCCTGTAGGATGTTTGACACGCCAAACAACCAACAGGCGCTGTTTCTGGATCAGTTTACGAAATGAAGTAGCTAAAGAGCGTGGGGCTGAAGAGGGCACGGAATGGAACAGGGATTTTTTATCTCTTGTGGGCGAGAGAACAGCGTTAAAATCTCCACCTATTACCATAAAGGGGTGTAATACATTTTGCAGCCTGTCAAATGTCTCATTCAAAAATTTAACTTGACCCGTGTTAGGGGCATAGACGTTCATAATTGTTATAGGACTGGTAAGGTAGGTACCCTCCAGAATTATATAACGACCATGAGGGTCTATTTCAGTAGACTTAATCTGGAGGGGACAGGAGCGTTTGATCAGGACCGCCACTCCCGCCTTTCCAGATGGGTCGGAGGCCAGAAATGACACTGGGAAGTGTCTGGAAGCAAATTTCAGGGATCCCCGGGGCGGAAATGCGTCTCCTGAACCAGGATTACATCCGCACCGGAGGCCATGAATTCCTTCAAGGCCAACCATCTTTTTTGGATGGAGTTCAAACCTTTTACATTATAGGTCAATAGTTTCAAAGCCATAAATACACATCATGAGCTAGCTGTGGAGTTTTCAAAACCCTGGGTACTAACCCAGCTGTATATATACTTTTGAATAGCCATATGTCAGAGCCTAGTCTGACCGTATAATACCCGTTGGTGGGATGATCAGTGGTATACAAGAAAAAAAACAGACAAAAAAAATAATAGTGGTAACTGTAGTGAGAAAGAGTTATCATCATCATAAAAAAAAAACAAATAAAACAACTTGGCCGGATTTGTCCTGGTGAGATCCAAAATAAAGGACTGGAAGAGCTGGGTGGCTTGGAAACAAGAAGACCTACAAGGTCTAAAAATATAAAAAAAAAATAAAAACTGAAAATATCAAAACTAACAAAAAATAGGCCTGGGTAGTGTGTACTACTTAGGGGTCCTCGACCTCGGTCTGAGGAACTGGAGGGGTGCAAGGCAGTCTCCAACATGGTGAGGGACCTGTGGCTACCCGCCGCAGCAGTCCACTGGAGCCGTAGGCGAATGAGACTCATTCGGTGTCAGGTTAATGTTCGTCATTGACTGTAATTATGCCAGTCTGGTAGGTGTCTGCTTAAAGGAACAAAAGCAACAGCAAAACATATGAGGGAAAAAAGAAAAAAGGAAAAGGGAACAAAAACTTAGAGGGGACAAACATACCCCTGATGAGCTCCCTCGGGGGGTTTCAGGTGTCGAGATCCCAGCCGGGAAAACGAAGAGGTGAGTGTGCAGGGATCACCGGAGTTGGATCAGGTGGGGAATCTTGGACGCTGTGAACGCTGAGGTGTGGAGTTGGCCTTTGATCCTTTTCCTCTTACTGGGGTCCAGATCTTGGACGGTGCTGAGAGTGGTCTTGGAGTGGTTGGGATGGCTTGATCCGCCTCTGGTGGAAGTGGAGGGAGGCCCAGGCGTTTAATAAATGCATCTCCCTCCTGGGGATCTCGGAGAATGTGTTGAACCCCGTCTTGGGTAACATTAAGGCGAAAAGGAAAGCCCCAGTAATAGGGGATCTTGTGTAGTTGCAGATGAGAGGTGATGGGTCTCAGGGAACGCCGTTTAGCCAGTGTAATCGGTGAGAGGTCACTGAAAAGCTGAATCTTGTCCCCTTTGTAATCAATGCCAGATCGGTTGCGTGTGGCCCTGGTCAGGGTCTCCTTGCTTTCATAGTAGTGGAAGCGTACCGCTATGTCACGAGGTCTGGCCTCCACTGGGGGTTTGGGGGCCAGAGATCTGTGTGCACGATCTAGGCGCCAATCAATGTCCACAATCTCAGGGGCAAGAGTGTTGAAAAGACCTAGTAAATAGGGCCTGATGTTGTTGTCAGCAATTGATTCTGGAACTCCGCGGACCCTTAGGTTCTGGCGGCGTTCCCTATTCTCAAGGTCCTCCTGTTGGAGTTGTAGTTGGGACACTGAGTTCTTGAGGAGAGCATTCTCCTCCTCAAGAGCCTGCATATAGTGCAGAGTCTCGTCAAATTTGGCTTCTATGGTGGCTGTGCGTTCACCCAGGGCGTCTATTTCTCCCCTAAGCTCTCTGGAGATTCTCCCCATTTCCTGGGCTATGTCCCTGGTTACCTGCTGTGCCAAAGCCTGGAGCTTGAGGTCCATCATCTCCGGGGTCAGGGTCATTTGAGATGGTACATCGGGGTGAGGAGGAGAGGGCTGCTGCGATCCGTCCTCATTCATCAGTGTGCTGACGTAATCTTCCGGATCTCCGTGCAAAATCGAGGCCGGAGATGTCGGCCTAGTTAGGAAGCGGTCCATGCTGGATGGAGGCCGCGGGCGTTTTGTGGCTCTGTAGTGGTCTCATTGGTCTCCGATTTTCCCCATACAGTGACTGGGGGGAGTCTGGGGGTCGTGGAGAGTCACCTCCGGAGCTTTTAATGGCTAGTGATGTTGTGCGGAGGCCGTGGATCACCGGGCGGGAGCGGAGCTCAGGAGTCACACGTCCGCCATCTCGGAAAGCCGCGCATGCCAGGATAAAACATTTTCAGAAGTCTCAACAACTGAAAAGATACTTAACCACTTGACCACTGGGCACGTAAACCTCCTTCCTAACCAGAACAATTTTCAGTTTTCGGTGCTCTCACATTTTGAATGACAATTACTCAGTTATGCAACCTATGTACCTATATGAATTTTTTGTCCTTTTTTCCACATAAATAGATCTTTTTTTTGGTGGTATTTAATCACTCCTGGATTTTTTTATTTTTTGCGCTATATAAAAAAAAAGACTGAACATTCAGTAAAAAAAATGCATTTTTCTTCGTTTCTGTTATGGAAAAAGGGTTTGGGGGTCTGGTCCCCAACCAGGACCACCAAAAGAACAGGAGCTGGCGGACTATCATGGTACGTGTTACACAGAATTCAATGAGTATTTACACAGATATATAAAAATTATACATGGTTTTATAAACAAAAAACTATTTTCAACAAAAAAGCACTAAAAAACAGGTACATATAGTGGACAATTTCAATATTTCAACTATTTTCGCTATTCAAAAGCTTCTTTAGGAAATATACAGTATATATCTGAAAGACAAATTCACAGACATATAATATCATGATAATATTTAAATGTTTATCAAGTATATGGTAGAGCAATCAGAATGAGAGGAAGATTTGGTGAACAGATAAATATACAGTTTCTTACCCCACTTTAGTACCATAAGAATATAGCAGGCAACCGGCAGAGCCTCCCACGGCGACTGGGGGAGGCCTTAACTAGGCATATGGACAAAATCTAAGTAGAAGGATAATATAATAAGTAGCCATATAATGTATGGGTATGAATATATTGAGGGGGGAATAGCAAAGTTTCAGTACCCGAGGTTGTGAGCATAAGAACCCAAATACCCAAAAGTGTATAGATGTCTCATTTAGTAAATTATATATAGAGAGACACTCAGCCGACCTCTAAGTTATGGGGGGAGAGCGAATCAACCCATAACAAATGCAGTGGACAAGGTGCAACCAATTAAGAAGAGATGAATAGAGAAGTGCCTGAAACCAGGTGAAGTGTAAATATACTGCCCTCTGTCATACCCTCTAGGGGAGGAGTGTGGAGGGTATAACAGGGGGCGGTATGTACAGGAGAGGATTGTGGAGGGTATGACGGCAGCCATCTTTAAACTTTGGGGGCCCATAATCTCCTATTGCCCGGGGGGCCCATGAGTTGTCAGTCCACCCCTGGGCAGTGCTGTACCAAATTCCTGCCTCCTAGACTGGCTCCTGTAATGGACGGAACACTGATCCAATACAGTGAAATTTAATCAGTGTGACTTGTATCATAGGAGCCACGAGCTGGTTTGGTAGGCTGCATTTGATGGGCACTGGCAGGCTGCATTTGATGGGCACTGGTAGACTGCATTTGATAGGCACTGATGAGGCTGCAATTGGTGGGCACTGATAGGCTTCATTTGATGCATTGATCTCTTTCGCAGTCTCTGACCATCTCTTGTATTCTGTCCACAGTCTCTGACCATCTTTTGTATCATGTCTGCAGTCTCTGACCATCTATTGTATCATGTCTGCAGTCTCTGACAATCTCATGTTGATACAAGTACATATCTGCAGTCTCTGACCATCCCCTGTAGTATGTCTGCAGTCTTTGACCATCTCTTGTATGGTGTCTGCAGTCTCTGACAATCTCTTGTTGATACAAGTACATATCTGTAGTCTCTGACCATCTCCTGTAGTATGTCTGCAGTATGTTTGGGGGCTCTTTCTAACAGACTCTCTAACAGAAGCCCTCTCTGTGTCCATAGAGAAACCCCCCCTCCAGGTACCATTTATTGTTAAGAGATCATGGGAGGATCCCAAGGTAACAAAGACTCTTTAGGGGAGCATTTCTGTGTTTGAGTCATTGCCATAGAAATGTTTGTAAAGGGGAGGGGTTTGTAAGATGACCACACCCATGTGGGGGAGCCAGAAATATTTCTGCACCCAGGCGCCAGTGACCCTAGGATCGACCCTGCACTGACACTATCACTGCCACTAACTCACTTTTCCTGATGACGCAGACACACATGCGAAACGCGTAGAGGCTGCTGGGTAACATCAACAACGCCATACTGGTCGGCTAGTACACAAGGGGATAAACGACACAGCACAAGCGGTTCTTTGTGATTTGAGGTCCCCCTATACATGGCTGGAGAGGCTCGGTGTCGGCTTTGAGGGCACAGGCAAATGTGAGTGGAATAGTTCTCTTGTCTTTTAAATTAATTTGTTAAATAAATTGTTTGGATATATTACGCTATGGGAGCATCTCTTTATTATTTCCCCTGAGAATGGAGGACGCTCCCTGCACTAAATCTATTTGGATCTTTTGAGTGAAGAGTAACCAAAGAGAAGGAGTGGTTATCCGGCTAATTAAACCAAACGCTCATTACTCACCTAAATCTGGTGAGTGGCCATTTTTCTATGGTGGTGGATTCACAGGGTGACGAATACAAATTTTAAAAGTACCAATCACTAGTTATCTCATTGAGGGGCACTCACCCGCCTTGTAGTGACTGGAACGTCGGTGGTGGCAACACATGGACTTTTTATATATATATAGTTTATATGTTTATATATCTACATACCATTTGGGAACACACCTATTTTTGAAATTTCCTTTGCAGGACTTGGACTAAAGGGGGGGTTTGTTTTTGTGTCTTTTTTCACAGAATTAATATTGTGGTACTGTGTTTCCCTCTTACAGGAATTGTGGTGGGGGTACACAAAAAATTTTTTTTCCACAGGATTACAGATACAAAAGTATATTTTGTTTGATGCACTTTTTTATATACATTTATATACATTTTTTATAGTTTTCCTTTGCAGGGTTGGATTTGTAGGATTGCAGGGTATTTCACTCGTTTGCTCATAGTTTACTTGTAGAAAATCACCTACAGGATTGTATCATACATCTCACAATTATATATAGGAGTGTTTAGCGTTGCATGGCAATTTAGAGGCATAATAGTATTTGTCACTATAATTTTTATTTTTATTTTATTTTTTCAATAATATTTTCTTTCACTATTCAATAATATTTCTCACACTTATCTCATACACCATAGGACTGGCCGAATCCTATAAAGGGATCTGTAGTTGACAGTAGCGGTAGAAAATAAGCCCTTTAAACATAGGGTTTAGAGGATATAAAAAGAACTTTTAGATTGGCGCAATTCTCCCTATCATCTTAAACACTAACTCACTTTTGCTGCCACTTGCGCTACCACTAACTGACACGAACAGTGACTGACACTGACACTAACTGAGAATGTGGGGGAGATTTACTAAAACTGTCGCACACTGAATCTGATGCAGCTATGAATAGCAAATATAGAAAAAAAGGAGAATTATCTGCGCTAGTGAAGTAAAATAAAATAATAGCTGCTGAACACTTGTACCTTTGATACCAGGCACATCAAAATGGAGAAAAACAGAAGTTCAGCACCTAAATATAAATGATATGTTCTAAAACATATATGTGTGACAGTCATTAAATAACAAAACAACAAAATCCTGCGAGCCTTAAAGAACCCCCTACCAACCTGCCACTATCAAGCTGCAAACGTTTAACACGTCTCATACGTTCGTGCACATTAAACACAAAATTAAATATACGCTGCGCTGGAATGGCTATGCACTAGATAATCTGTATCTTAATCTATAGTTATAGATCCACAAGAATATAACAATGTGCATAAAATAGTAAACATGCAACTGGTGTAAAGTGCAAGTGCAAAATATAGCAAAAACAAATAATGTGCACAAAATCTGTAAACGCACAACTAAAACGCATAGATAAATATAAAGTGCCCAAGTGCCAAAAAAACTCTGTGAGGTTATATGGACCCTTTATTAAATAACATCATAAACAGCTAAAACATCAAAACTGTACATAAAAAAGTGCACAATAAATGTATTAATATGTTCACTTCCAACAAGAAAATAAGGTAAGTAAAAAGAAAGTTCCACTAAAACTCCATGTGTGCTTGGAAAAAAATTGGGTGTAGTGCACCCCCTAAGGAGCCGCTGGTGAATAAGGGATCACACATCCTGCACAGCCAGGCATACCACATCTTCACAGCAGAATTGAGTCAGGATAACAGTCCAGTGCTTTGTTTTAGGTTATGTTTTATACCGGTGTTATTAGTACAATACCAGTGCAAATTTTTAGCACTGATTACTGTAATAATGTCACTGTTTCCCCAAAAAGTGTCAAAAATGTCAGTTAAGTGTTCGATCTGTCTGCCGCAATGCTGCAGTCCCGCTAAAAATCGCAGATCACCGCTAATACTAGTAAAAAAAATGTAAAAAAATGCCGTAAATCTATTCCCTATTTTGCAGACGATGTAACAACTAATCAATATACGTTTATTGGGATTTTTTTTACCAAAAATATGTAGAAGAATATATATGGGCCTAAACTGATGAAGAAATTAGTATTTTTTTTATATATTTTTGGGGGATATTTATTATAGCAAAAAGTAAAAAATATTCTTTTTCTTTCAAAATTGTCGCTCTTTTTTTGTTTATAGCGCAAAAAAAAAAAAAAACGCAGAGGTGATCAAATAGCACCAAAAGAAAGCTCTATTTGTGGGTAAAAAGGACATAAATTTTGCTTGGGGACAGCGTTGCACGGCCACGCAATTGTCAGTTAAAGCGGCGCAGTGCCGTATCGCAAAAAATGGACTGGTCATTAAGGGGGTAATTCCCTCCGGTCCTTAAGTGGTTAAAGTGGCAATTCTGGTGGAATAGTAAAAAAAAGCAGTATGTTTTATCTGTGGTTTATCACTTTCTGATGTTCAATATCAATGAACCAAAAATATGCCAGTTAATCTGCAGAGGTGCAAAAACAAAAGTTATGAAAAAATATATTTCACTCAACTCACGAATGTGACAGCTAGATGTAATGGAATTTAATTGTGGTATTTAGTAGCAAGGGAACCAATATATCCTAATATATGCTACTTTCCTCCACTTAACTAATGAGATTTTTGTAAAGTGGGTCCCTCAGGGCAGCAATGACTGTGTTTCCTTCCCCTGCAGCTCACTCAGTCTGTTCTAATACAAATGACTTTGTTACAGAGCCATCAGCAGTTTCAACAGGGTCAAGACAAAAGAAACATCACAGCTTGTGAACTGTGAAGTCTCTGGGCTGCAGGCAACAGATATTAGAGCAGCATCAGCTCAGGATGTCATTTCATCTCACTGACTGATTGCCAAGATTCCTCAAAATGTGTGAATTTAGGGAGCGAAGATATCTGCCAATCCATGCGCAGATGTATTAACCATAAATATCACAGGCAAACTAAATATTTAAACATGTTACAGTGCATAATATATCATTTGCTTTTTTATCTACTACCTCTGTAGTGCACATACATTTTATATTAAGGCAAAAGAGAATGTTCAGCTTGAAATGTATTGTGTAATAACAAAGAAAATGCTGCCCTAAATCAAAGGAAATTAAACGTAAAATTCTGCATTTTCAACACTTTATATACTAGTTTCTAACTCATGTTTGTAATAGTGAAATATAGTTTAATTTATAATACTATAATAATTAACAATTTATTATAGCAAGCTGACAAGAGCTGAATGATAACACTGAAAACTGGAAAGAGCCGAATGCTGTATGATGAAATGATGATCCAACCACCATTTCAATTTCAATTTTAGTATTTCTTGATAAAGTCTAACTCCATATTTGATGTTACCAGTGGCGTCACTAGGGTCGGTGTCACCCCCTTGTCTATTCTGCCCAGTGCCCTGCAGGCAGTGCACGGTCACAGGCGCACCCCAAACCAGCCCCTGTAAATGATAGTATAGGGTGGTATAGTGGCAAGTTAGGGTGGTATAGTGGCAGGTTAGGGTAGTATAGATTAGTATAGAGCAGGTTAGGGTAGTATAGGGCAGGTTGGGGGTGATATAGGGCAGGTTGGGGGTGATAAATGACAATTTGGGGTGGTATAGGGCAGATTGGGGTGGTATAGGGCAAGTTAGAGTGGTATAGGGCAGGTTAGGGTAATATAGGGTAGTTTGGGGTGGTATAGGGCAGGTTAGAGTGGTATAGGGCAGATTGGAGTGTTATAGGGCAGGTCAAGGTGGTATAGGGCAGGTTTGAGTAATATAGGGCAGTTTGGGGTGTTATAGAGCAGGTTGCAGTGGTATACATCAGTTTGGGGTGGTATGGGGGGGTTAGGCTAATATAGGGCAGGTTGGGGCTGTATAGGGCAGTTTGGGGTGGTATAGGGCAGGTTAGGGTAATATAGGGCAGGTTGGAGTGGTATAGGGCCGGTTAGGGCAATATAGGGCAGTTTGGGATGATATAGGGCAGGTTGGGATGGTATAGGGCAGGTTGGGGTGGAATATTGGCAGGTTGGGGTGGGGCAGGTTAGGACTCTATGTAGTGACAGTGTGCAGTAACTTACAGCAAAGCTGCAGAGATGAAGACACCCAGGGGCTGCTGTGTCCTCGCCTCTTTCTCCTCCTTCAACTGCGGGATTAGCCAGAGTGAAGGAGTGAACTCTGGCTGCCTCCGGAGATATTGGAGATCCCAGAGGGACAGCTTCACCTGATTTAATGATGGGGGAGTGTTATAGGCAGCCTCCCCTGCACGGCTGCCTGTCCTGCTCGCACTGCTTCGCTGCAGCTCTGTGATTGCAAGCAATATAGTGCACTGTGTAGCGGCGGCCTTTGTGTCACCCCTCTGATAATATACAATTAAGGGAATGGATTGTGTGGGCAAAACAAGGTATTTAGTAACATCCAGTTCCCGCCCCCTCCCCCCCCCCCATAGCGACACCACTGAATGTTACTAAATAGCTTGTTTTGCCCAAACAATCCATTCCCTTTACTAATTGTTGTATATAGCATCAGTTGCATACAGTATGCAGTGTTATGTTTCAGTAGTGGTACAGGGAGCTCCCATCTGCTGCCAGAACACGCCTTGTATTTTCCTAATGAATACAAGACTTCCTCTGATTGGCTAAGATGGGGATCATGAGGTCATCAACCCACATTTCCATCTCAGCCAATCAGAGGAGGCCTTATATTCACTGATCCCTGTAGCGTTGCTAAAACATAGCGCCAATGCTACATTTTATACAGCACTTACAGCAGTTGTATTTAATAGTAATGGAAATGATTGATTTGGGCCATCTTTGCCCAAACAAACTACAACACCTAAATCTAGGCTTTAAGTGATGGTTCAATGTTTACACTAATGAGACTGAACCATCGGACCTTCCACAAAAATTCAGGGTCCTTAAAGTCAGGGTCCTCTTTTCTGTATAACAAAGAAATCAATATCTTTTGGGCTATTTTGTGTTGGACCTAAAAAAAAAGTGTATTTATATACAACGAATATCTATCTATCTATCTATCTATCTATCTATCTATCTATCTATCTATCTATCTATCTATCTATCTATCTATCTATCTATGTAGCGCTGATATTTTTGCCTTCTAATGCTATGTAATGCTAAACTATGGACAATGCTATAAATTGGTATTTGGTTCCCTCTAGTGGTATAAATGTGAAATGGACTTTGTTTATTTATCATTTGAAGAGCATAGGGAAAGCCTAACAGGAAGTGACTTAATCGTTTTTCTTACAAAGGATTCACCTGCCCATAATGCCCACTCATCTTACCCATGAACACTGAGTGAAAGAACTACATGATGGGTAGGTAATAAAGGCCCATTGCGGCCATATTCACTCTCTTCCTCCTGGGACGCGTGGCTTGCCCACAGGGATCTGTGGGTGTTCATCTGAAGAGCCGCGTCCTGCTCGGTGTGGCGCAACATTTGAAGCCACCAGAGACAGTCTACACTACAGCCTGCTGGAGCAGCGGCGGGGTCGGATTGGGGAGGATCCAGAGACATCTCACAGAGCCAGATGGAGGTCCAGGTCATGGTGTGGAGCGGTGCAGCGTGACGGTGCTGACTGTGGCAGGACTGGGAACCAAAGGAGCGGAGGCATCCATCTGTCTGGACCTGGTGTGGTGAGAGGGCTGTTGCCCAGAAGTTTGTACCGCACTTCACACACTTATGCCCCGTACACACGGTCGGAAAATCCGACCACAAAATCCATCAGATTTTTTCCGACGGATTTTGTCCGACACTGGTGTTGCATACACACGGTCGGACAAAGTTGTCGGAAAATCCGATCATTCTGAACGTGGTGACATTTGTGGCCTACGACGGGACTACGTAGAGGCTAGTAGCCAATAGCTTTGGTCTTATAATGTGATCTGAGCATGCGTGGCACTTTGTCCGTCGGAATTCGCTACACACGATCGGAAAAAGTCCGATAGGACTTTGTTGTCGGAAAATTTGAGAGCAGGAGATAAAACTTTGTCCGTCGAAAAATCCGACGGAAAAAGTCTGATGGAGCCTACACACGGTCGGAATTTCCGACAACATTGTCTGATAGGACATTTTCCGTTGGAAAATCCGACCGTGTGTACGGGGCATTAGACTGATAGCATAGTGTTGATGGGACCGGTAGTCCCACGGAACAGTTCAGTTCAATAGAGTTACACATACATAGGCCTCAAGCCTAACTTCATTACCAAGTGACTGCTACTGGAAGTACATTCCCAGGGAAGGAGTTCACAAATACTTTGCACAATTGAATTTACTGCTTTATATTATCCTACACTGCTTTACTGGTTGGAAATCCTGTGGATTATAAATACTGCAGTATAAATGGCTAACTGAAGAAAAGAAGACAAGAGACTATATTTCTTACTGTAAGGCCTTACAGTGTTGCTATTACTACTGAAACTGTAGGGGGAATATTGCGTTAGTTATATTGCGGTATATCATCCTGTTCAAATACTGTGTAGCATATTACTTCTTACAGTGTCTGCACAGTGTGTTGGAAGTGGGAAGGTGCCCAGTGCTGAGGTTGTTGCCTGAGCATTAGTCCCACTTGGAGACACTCCTGCAGGAGCAATACAGGTAGCTTTCATGTGATAGCCATTCACAGCTATTTGCCTCAGTATTGTATACCAATTACGGTTCTTGTGTTAATGATTAAACCTGTTCTAGTAAACTTATCTTTTGGTTTAATACAATCTGTTGTGAGGCTTGTTCATTCTCCAAACAGGAGTAGCAGTGTATACCCAGGTGACAACACAGGTAAAGTGAATATAATCTGTGACTAGTCAACTGTCTTTTATTATTGGGTTTTGTACCAACACTGTTGAGCAGCTGTGTCAAGCGGGTTGAGCCAAACCATTGGGGGTGGAAATAGCAGAGTACAGGCCCAATAAATTACCAGCAGCTCCTTCGGGGGTAAGTGCTACATATATATATATATATATATACAGTATCTCACAAAGTGAGTACACCCCTCACATTTTTGTATATATTTTATTATATCTTTTTATGTGACAACACTGAAGAAATTACACTTTGCTACAACGTAAAGTAGTGAGTGTACAGCTTGTATAACAGTGTAAAATGTCTGTCCCCTCAACATAACACACCGCCTTTAACCACTTGACATCCGGCCATAGCCGAATGACGGCCTCGGCACGGATGTCAATTCCCGGGAGGCCGTCATATGACGGCCTCCCCTTTCCTCGTTCCCTGTGCGCGCTCATGAGCGCGCAGCAGGGAAATTCTGTGTTGGCCGTGTCCCTCAAACACAGCCAATCACATGTAAAACATATGAGATCATCTCTCAGCGCTGCTCCTCCTCCTCACACAGAGACAGCGTGTGAGGAGGGGGAGATGCCCCCAGTGCCATCTGCCAATGCCATCTGTCCCCAGTGCCATCTGCCAGTGCCATCTGTCGTCAGTGCCATCTGTCAGTGCCACCTGTCCCCAGTGCCACCTGTCATCAGTGCCACACAGTGCCACATGTCATCAGTGCCACATAGTGCCATCTGTCATCAGTGCCATCTGTCATCAGTGCCGTATCAGTGTCACGTGTCATCAGTGCCACATATTAGTGCCATCTGTCATTAGTGTCACCTATTAGTGCCATCTGTCATCAGTGCCACCTGTCAGTGTCACGTGCCATCTGTCAGTGTCACGTGCCATCTGTTATCAGTGTCACCTGTCATCAATGCCACATATCAGTGCCATCTGTCATCAGTGTCACGTGTCATCAGTGCCATGTATTAGTGCATGTGTCATCAGTGCCACGTATTAGTGCCATCTCTCATCAGTGCCACATATTAGTGCCATCTGTCATCAGTGTCACATGTCATCAGTGCCCCATATTAGTACCATCTGTCATCAGTGCCACATCAGTGTCACGTGTCATCAGTGCCACGTCAGTGTCACGTGTCATTGTCCTGGTGCTCCAGGGCCTTCAAAAGTGTAATAGGTAGTCAACAAGTTAGATGTGTAATTTATGCTCCTAGAACACGTGATTGCCCCCCCCCCCCCCCCCTTCATGTTGGGCCTCTCTAAGTAGCCAGGCTGTGAAAAAGTCCCACACATGTGGTATCGTAATACTCAGGAGGAGTAGCAGAATTTATTTTGGGGTGTCATTTGTGGTATACACATGCCATGTGAGAGAAATAACCTATTACAATGACAATTTTGTGGAAAAAAAATAAAAAATAAAAAAATAATTAATTTTGCAAAGAATTGTGGGAAAAAATGACAACATCAAAAACCTCACCATGCCTCTTACTAAATACCTTGGAATGTCTACTTTCAAAAAAGGGGTCATTTAGGGGGTATTTGTACTTTCCTGGCTTGTTTGGGTCACAAGAAAGGAGATAGGCCACCAGTACATCAGGTGTGATCAATTTTGTATAATTTGCAGCACAGTTTGTAGACTCTCTAACTTTCACAAAGACCAAATTATATTCACTAATTTGGGTTATTTTTACCAAAGATATGTGGCAGTATAAATTGCAGCCAAAATTTATGAAGTAAAATTAATAATTTCCTAAATTTTATCACAGAAACAAAGAAAAATGTTTCTTTTTTCATTTATAGCGCAAAAAATAAAAAACCCAGAGGTGATCAAATACCACAAAAAGAAAGCTCTATTTGTGGTAAAAAAAGGACAAAAAATTCATTTGGGTACAATGTTGCATGACTGAGTAATTGTCAGTCAAAGCGTGAGAGCACCGAAAGCTGAAAATTGGTCTGGATAGGAGGGGGGTTTAAGTGCCTGGTAAGCAAGTGGTTAATGTTTAAACCGCTGGCAAAAAAGTGAGTACACCCCTAAGTAAAAATGTCCAAATTGGGCCCATTTAGCCATTTTCCCTCCCCGATGTCATGTGACTCATTAGTGTTGCAAGGTCTCAGGTGTGACTGAAGAGCAGGTGTGTTAAATTTGGTGTTATCGCTCTCACTCTCTCATACTGGTCACTGGAAGTTCAACATGGCACCTTATGGCAAAGAACTATATGAGGATCTGAAAAAAATAAGTTTTCCCTACATAAAGAGGTCATAGGCTATAAGAAGAATGCCAAGACCCTGAAACTGAGCTGCAGCACAGTGGCCAAGACCATACATTGGTTTAACAGGAGAGGTTGCACTCAGAACAGGCCTTGAAATGGTCAACCAAAGAAGTTGAGTGCACGTGCTCAGTGTCATATCCAGAGTTTGTCTTTGGGAAATAGATGTACTGCCAGAATTACTGCAGAGGTTGAAGGGGTGGGGGGGGGGGGCAGCTTGTCAGTGCTCAGACCATATGCCACACACTGCATTAAATTGGTCTGCATTGCTGACGTCCCAGAAGGAAGCCTCTTCTAAAGATGATGCACACGAAAGCCCGCAAACAGTTTGCTGAAGACAAGCAGACTAAGGACATGGATTACTGGAACCATGTCCTGTGGTCTTATGAGACCATGATAAACTTATTTGGTTCAGATGGTGTCAAGCATGTGTGGTGACAACCAGGTGAGGAGTACAAAGACAAGTGTGTCTTGCCTACAGTCAAACATGGTGGTGGGAGTGTCATGGTCTGGGGCTGCATAAGTGCTGCCAGCATTGGGGAGCTACAGTTCATTGAGAGAACCATGAATGCCAACATGTACTGTGACATACTGAAGCAGACCATGATCTCCTCCCTTCGGAGACTGGACTGCAGGGCAGTATTCCAACATGATAACGACCCCAAACACACCTCCAAAATGACCACTGCCTTGCTAAAGAAGCTAAGGGTAAAGGTGATGGACTGGCCAAGCATGTCTCCAGACCTAAACCCTATTGATCATCTGTGGGTCATCCTCAAACAGGAGGTGAAGGAGCGCAAGGTCTCTAACATCCACCAGTTCCGTGATGTCGTCACGGAGGAGTGGAAGAGGACTCCAGTAGCAACCTGTGAAGCTCTGGTGAACTCCATGGCCAAGAGGGTTAAGGCAGTGCTGGAAAATAATCGTGGCCACATAAAATATTGACACTTTTGGTCCAAAATGGACATTTTCACTTAGGGGTCTGCTCACTTTTGTTGCCAGCAGTTTAGACATAAATGGCTGTGTGTTAAGTTATTTTGGGGGGACAGCAAATGTATACTGTTATACAAGCTGTACACTTACTACTTTACATTGTAGCAAAGTGTCATTTCATCAGTGTTGTCACCTGAAAAGATATAATAAAATATTTACAAAAATGTGAGGGGTGTACTCACTTTTGTGAGACACTGTTTTATATACATATATATATTTTTTTTTGTAGCTTGTTTAAAAAATATATTAAACAAGATCAATACATTCAGCTGGGCTTCATTCATATACAAATAACAGGCATAACAAATATGTAATACCAAATACAAGTATTCTACTACATGTCTTGGCTTGTGTGAAAGTTATACCATCTACAAACTATTGTTTATAGAGTATATTTGAAAATTGATCAATCCTGATGTACTGATGGCCTATCTCATTTATTGAGGCCCTTAAAATGCCAGGACAATACAAATACTGAAAGTAGACAGTCTGAGGTATTTAGTAACAGGCATAGCAAGTTTATACAAGAAATTAAATAAAATGTGTTTTTCTTTATACATTTTTTTCCCACATACTGTCACCAGTGCAGTACAGCATCAGCATGTGCCTGGCATGGCAGTGATCAGGGATACTGATTGGTTACAGTATGTAAAAAAAAAAAAAAACAATTGTATTTTTTTTTCATTTTTATTTTTTTAAAGTGTGACACTGTACTACTCTGGGGGATGATCAGGGATTTTTTAAACTGCCATGAAGGCGTACATTCATAACAGCTGTACTTTACTATTGTGTGCTGTGATTGGTCCACAGCTATCACATGGCTCAGAGGGCTGTGATTGGCCCAGGTTAACTCAGGCAGTCACGCACTCCACAAATCTGGCCTTTATGGAAAAGTGGCAAGAAGAAAGACATTGTTGAAAGAAAGCCATAAGAAGTCCCATTTGCAGTTTGAGAGAAACCATGCGGGGGACACAGCAAACATTTGGAAGAAGGTGCTCTGGGCAGATGAGACCGAAATTGAACTTTTTGGCCTAAAAGGGCGGGGGTTCCCCTTCCAGCAGGACAACAACACTAAACATACAGCCAGATCTACAATGAAATGGTTTAGATCAAAGCATATTCATGTGTTAGAATGGCCCAGTCAAAGTCCAGACCTAAATCCAACTGAGAATCTGTGGCACGACTTGAAAATTGTGTGTAAATATTCAAACTGTAGTCCTCACTGAACTCAAGTTGGATAATAGCGCTTACAATAGTTCTAAACTTATCTAAAATAATAATACATGTGTAATAAAAATATAAAAGGTGTATAAAATCATATACTCGAATATAATATATATACCACCATGTGACAAGTGAATCAACAAAACCTTAAAACAGTGAAAAAAATGTTTCAATAATTCCTGAAAAAATAGGTGAAAGTATGGGTGACACAACTTTCATATAGTGTCCAAAAGAAGCAGTGAAAAATTATTATTGAGGTGATAGTCCTTTAAAGTGTCAAATAATCTTCTCAAAGGTGTTTAAACAATCTTCTTAATCTTCCACCACACCACTGTGTTCAGTGTATCCTCTCTCATAAGAAACTCACTCACCAGATCCTGATGCCCGCACTCTCGTGACAGGCAAATGCGCTTAAAAGATCTCAAACACATTTTTCAAATTTAAAACCAGCAAAAATGAATCAATATCCAACACAGCAAGTTCGAGACGAGACGGTGCACTATTCTGAGGTCCCGGCGACGAGGAGAGGGTGAGATCAAGGCTACACTTCGATACACACCTCGAGTCCGCTGTGA
Organism: Lithobates sylvaticus; assembly: GCA_028564925.1. Classification (NCBI taxonomy): domain Eukaryota; kingdom Metazoa; phylum Chordata; class Amphibia; order Anura; family Ranidae; genus Lithobates; species Lithobates sylvaticus. Next base: position 461,221,696 of record CM053029.1, on the reverse strand, counting down.
CTATAGGCTTTTTGAATGCGATACTCTGAAGTGGAACTTGCTGTGTTGGATATTGATTAATTTTTGCTGGTTTTAAATTTGAAAAATGTGAGTGAATTGGTTGAAGCTCAATTTTGTGTGTTTTAATAAATTGGTTTTATTGATTCACTTGTCACGTGGTGGTATATATATAATATTTGAGTATATGATTTTTACACCTTTTATATTTTATTCACACATGTATTATTATTTTAGATCAGTTTAGAACTATTGTAAGCGCTATTATCCAACTTGAGTTCAGTGAGGACTACAGTTTGAATATTTACACACATATCTATTTCCCAAGTAGCAGCTTTAGCTTAGATAGTCGTTTTTCGTGGCGCAGTAGTTGGTGTTTGGATTGGGGAGGTTGATTCAAACTTTTTTGTTAAAATTGCTGTTTACAGATGCTCTCCATCCAATCTGACAGAGCTTGAGCTACTTTGCAAAGAAGAATGGGGAAAAATGGCACTCTCTAGATGTGCAAAGCTGGTAGTCTGAATACAAATGTACGCCACACTTTTCACATATTTATTTGTAAAAAAAATCGAAAATCATTTATCATTTTCCTTCCAGTTCACAATTATGTGCCACTTTGTGTTGGTCTATCACATAAAATTACAATAAAATACATAGATTTTTTTAGTTGTAACATGACAAAATGTGGAAAATGTAAAGGGGTATGAATACATTTTCAAGGCACTGTAAATACAGCACGTTTTTAATGTAACAGGAGATTCCATGCAGAACTTTCATTAACCGGTTCCCGGCTCACACACATTTACTGCCGCACAATGGCGAAATCCGCGATATCCCGTACATATACGGGGTTCCCTTTAAAAAACGCCAGAGGGCGTGCACGCACCCGCTGCACAGTGGGGGACCTGATGCGTGTGGCCGGCAGTCACGATCGCTGCTGGCCACGCTCGATCGCGTGCACAAGTTCCAGGCATGGGGATTTGTGTGTGTAAACACACAAATCCCTGTGCTGTCAGGGGAGAGGAGACATATCGTTTGTTCCTACTAAGTAGGAACAACGATATGTCTGGAGAAAAGAGAGAGAGCAGCGCCGCTCTAAGAGTAGTGGGTCTGATTACAGTGGGAACTGTATGTGAAAATAAAAAGAAAGTATGTACTCACACTTTGTTTAAAAATATCAGGCACGTAGCGGTATCTTTATTTTGTCTGAAGTCCTCGGCCGTCCTCCGGTGTCATGGCTATGGTGGGGAAATGCACGGTTACACCGCCTGATGAAGGAGCATGCATGCTCCGAACGCGAGCGCTTCCAACCACGCCTACCAACGTCATCAATCCTGCTGACGTGCCTATCCTGGGACGCACTCACCTCGGAACCACGAGACGCAAGGGACCGTGCATTTCCCCACCATAGCCATGACACCGGAGGACGGCCGATGACTTCAGACAAAATAAAGATACCGCTACGTGCCTGATATTTTTAAACAAAGTGTGAGTACATACTTTCTTTTTATTTTCACATACAGTTCCCACTGTAATCAGACCCACTACTCTTAGAGCGGCGCTGCTCTCTCTCTTTTCTCCTCTACACCAGAGTCTCTTCTGCTCTATGGAGCCGGCTGCCGCATCTTACAAGCACACACTGTTACTCCTGGACTAAGAAAAAAACTGTCCAAAAAACACATCACAGTGTTTCTCCCCTTCAGCCCCCACTCTCTCTCGCCCACCCTCAGTGTCACTCCATCTGTGACCCCCCATACTCGCTCATCACTAGCTGTCGTTGGCGCTCCATCCTCCCCCTCTCCACAACGATATGTCTCCTTCCCTAGTCAGTCCTATCCCCATACAGTTAGAACACACTGAGGGAACACACATTTACCCCTTGATAGCCCCCTAGGGTTAAACCCTTTCCCTGCCAGTGACATTTACACAGTAATCAGTGCATATTTATAGCACTGATTGCTGGATAAATGTCAATGGTCCCAAAAATGTGTCAAAAGTGTCTGATCTGTCTGTCGCAGATCACTGCCATTGCTAGTAAAAAAAAAAAAAAAAAATGCCATTAAAATGCCATAAATCTTTTCCATAGTTCATAGACGCTATAACTTTTGCACAAACCAATCAATATATGCTTATTGCGATTTTTTTCCAAAAATATGTAGATGTAAAAATATGTAAACATATGTAAAAATATGCTTTTTAAAAATATTTTTGGGGATATTTATTATAGCAAAAAGTAAAAAATATAGTTATTTTTTCAAAATGTACACTCTTTTTTTGTTTATAACGCAAAAAATTAAAACCGCAGTGATCAAGTATTACCAAAAGAAAGCTCTATTTGATGGAAAAAAAGGATGCAAGTTTTGTTTGGGTACAGCATTGCATGACCGCGCAATTGTCAGTTAAATTGTCAGTGCCAAATTGTAAAAAGTGTTCTGGTCAGGAAGGGGGTAAAATCTTCCAGGGCTGAAGTGGTTAAATAGAGAAATTTACTCTAATCTCCAGTGTAAGGGGAGGATTTACATTGACCCTCCTTTATATTAGATCACTAGTTGTCAGTAGTGATGACATTAGGAGGTTCTTGTTGATTGCTGAATGGGTGGGGACCTCATTAGGGGAGATTTGTGGTAACCTAATATGAGGTGACCTGTTATTAGGTGGGAGGTAGAGGGGGGTTATGGTGACTTAAACTGAAAACCTTGTTATCTCATGAATTATTTCCTCTCACAAAAATAGTCTATTTACTATAATAGTATGTTTACACTATAGTATAATGCCTGAGTATTATTTTCAGTGCTCATTGGTCGTGCTTGCTGAAATGGAAAATGACAATCATTATAGCTTAGTGGGGACCCTGCACAAGGACCCCTTGTTGACTTTATCTGCCACTGCATTGTGTTTTATTCATATAGGAAATTTAGGAGCTGGCGCTTACATTTCTCACTTTCTAAACCTCCTTGCTCGGCTCATGCCAAAATAAAGGGCAAAACATAGCTTAAAAACGTCAAACGGTTTTGCTTCCACAGCAGCTTCAATAAATGTTATTTTTGCAACTAACACATTTTTTGTGGAGCTTCAATTATGTGTCTTGTAACAAGCAATATAATAATATATTGAAGCAAACTGAAAGGTTAGCAGAGCTAATGGAACTTCGCTTGTCTATCATCTCATCCCACTTCCCTAATTAACCTGCTAAATTTTCTGTAATATATTAATATGTTGCTTGTCACAGGACTGCAAAAAGCTTATGTCATCTAGGTTTTTAGCCATCTATTTCAGCAAATCATTGGTCTCTAGTCATTTCCAGCACATTGGTGGCTTCCAGTAGTCTCTTGGAACATTTCAGTTGCCACTAGTAGTCTACTGATGGCCTCAAGCGACCTTTTAAAACATGTCGCTGACCTTTAGTAGCTCCGTACAACATATAGATGGACTCTAGTAGTTTAAAACATCAATGGCTTCAAGGGCCCGACATCACCAATTAACTATAGACCCATATCACTTCTCAATTCAGACTTGAAAATCTTTGCAAAGGTTATTGCCAACCGTTTATTAGAAATTACACCCTATCTAATTGAACCGGATCAGGTTGGATTTGTTAGGGGGCGTCAAGGCCCAGATAGCACTAGACGCATGATTGACCTGCTTGGTCTTATTGAACGCGGTCGAATGCCTTCCCTTCTTCTTGGTTTGGACGCAGATAAGGCATTCGACAGAGTGCATTGGGGTTATATAGCAGAAACTCTTAAGAAATTTGGTTTTTCGGGATTTATTTTTGAAGCCATAATGTCACTCTACACTATTCCTTCCACTAGAGTATACACAGCAGGCAATATATCTAAACGTTTTAATCTAACAAATGGAACCAGACAGGGGTGCCCCTTATCACCCATCATTTTTTCATTAGCTATTGAACCCCTTGCAATATCTTTTAGAACCAACCCCAAAATCACAGGGATTAAAATAGACCAAGTAGAGCATAAAATAGGTTTATTTGCGGATGATGTCCTTCTATCCTTATCTGCGACAGACAATGTTCTAAGCGAAGTATCTAATACTCTAGAGGAGTTTGCTTCTATTTCTTATTATAAGGTTAATCCCAGTAAATGTTATGTTTTACCTATGAACATTCCACCAGACCAAGTTGCTAAACTGAGAAAACAGTCTAATTATAACTGGGACAACCCCTCCATTACCTACTTGGGCATTCAACTTGCCTACCCTCCAAATAAGCTATATGAAGCCAATTACCTTTCCCTGCTAACTCAAATAAATCAAGATATGTATTCAATTAAAAAAACGCAACTATCCTGGATAGGAAGAATAGCAGCATTTAAAATGAAAACCCTCCCGAAGATCCTATACTATTTCCGTTCCCTTCCAATTCCATTACCAGCGAAATTCTTTACCCAAATCAACTCAAAGCTTAGCAGCTTGGTCTGGCTGGGGAAAAAACCTAGAATTGCACTATCTATTTTGTCAACACCAAAAAATAAAGGGGGATTAAATCTCCCCGATATACGTCTATATTATTACGCCACGCTCCTAGACCAAATGAAATTCTGGTTCAAATATTCTAATGATAAATTGTGGTTGAATATTGAAAGGCAAATGACTAAAGGACATGACCTTTTCTCCCTATCAATGGCCAGTCATATTTTAGGCAAAATAAATGTACCAAACTTCTTGACAGTTAAATCCACTTTGGCAGCATGGAAGTTTGCTTTAGCGAAATTACAACCAATGAGCGCCCCAGCACTTATACCAATTCCATTAAGAGTAATTGAATATTGCAAAGCACGTATAAACACATCATCCTGGTCCGAGCAGGGATTCAATTTCTTTATACACCTGCCGAATGATCAGAAACGTAGGATAACAAATAAATTCTCCGCAAAGCCCTTTACTAAGAATTTTGACCCGGGAAAAAGTATAGAAATCCCTAGCGAACTATGGGAATTTTTCCTTTCCAACGAGAACAGGGGAAAAGGGGGCATTTCCTATATATATAAATTACTCTCTTCCTTCCCACTCCATACCAAAACCGCAAATATGCTCAAATGGGAAAAAGACCTTTCTCTAACCTTCTCATGGGAACAGTGGCAGAAAGCCTTACAGGTTAATAGCACCGCAACAGCATGTATTGAACACTGGGAAAATGCCCAAAAAATCCTGAACCGTTGGTATTTAACTCCACACAGACTCAGTAAAATATTCCCCTCTGCATCCCCTATATGTTGGAGATGTGATACTCATACAGGTAATCTACTTCACACATTATGGAGTTGTAAAACTCTTTCTAGCTTTTGGAAATCTGTCTCCTCTTTCATAGCATCTCTCACTGGTAATCTGAAAAGACTCACACCCGAAATGGCCTTACTAGGGATAGACCTTGACATCTATCCTTCTCAGCATAGAACTATAGTTGCCAATATCCTCATAGAAGCAAGGCTCACCATAACTAAATTATGGAAATCTTCCCTAGCACCTAACCTGTCTGATGTTATACTGAGGCTGAATAATCAGGCGCACCACGAAATAATGTTAGCACATAAAAAAGGATCCACATGCAATTTTCTTAAAAAATGGAACGATTGGATAAGACACCCTAGAGCTTCCAATTTTCTGAAAGACCCTAAGAACTACTAAATAGGTCCCTGAAAGACGACTCTTCCTTCATCCTCTTTCCTAATTATTATTAAAAATTAGTCGGATGTATATGATAACTTCCATACAACCATCCCCTCCTCTCCCCCCCTTCCTTCCTTACTTCCCTCATTCTGATTCCCCCCATTTGTATGGTCTACACTGAACCAGTATCCTATGTTTATAGTATGTTCCCGATAGGGGTAAACAGGGAATTATTATTATTGATCTTATTTATTTTATTGGTAGATGTTTTTTTTGTCTTTTTTTCTCTGGTTCTATGAGTATATCCATTTAGTATGAGTATTTAAACTATTATTGTTTCTTACTAACAACAATATATGTTACAGAACTTTTCCTTTTTTTTGTTTGAAACTAATCCAGTCATTCTGGAGAAGAAGAAGATAGACTATGTACCTGTACAATTGTTGTTTATTTCCTGAAAAATTAATAAAAATATTTAAAGGTAAAAAAACATCAATGGCTTCTAGTAATCTTTTTTCAAAATGTTGATGGCCATGGTAATGACCACAGGCTATCTATTATAACACATCAGTGGCACCTAGAAGTCTCTTGCAATATGTTGCTAACTGCCAACAGTCTCTTGGAACATATTACTGGTCTTTTGTAAAGGTTATGGTAACAGATGGGCATGTCTACTATGACTTAGCCTGATACATGAACAATGTTAGTTCTTTGAGGTTTTATCTATGACATAAGGCAGTGTTGATTGTAGTATTAATTATTTTAGGCAAAAACATTGAATAACAGTTTCTATAATATTGATATTGTAAAATATGGAGGTTCAGTCAGCGCAAGACAATATACATAAACTCACAAAATTAAAGCATCTGTACACTAAAAGGTCAATATATGAAAATCCTTCTGAACATATAATAGGTAAATAACAGTGAATATATACAGAAACAAAAGCCAAACTGCTCACCTCAATCACTGGACCCCTGAGCTAACAGATGGGTCAAACAGGCGTTTGCCGCTTAAAGTGGTCACAGTTGGAAGCTTGAATGATACAGATGAATAAGATACGATATCCAACCACTTTTTACAACCGCACATTGTCACTCTTAAATTCCAACCGTAGTACCATGAACAAAGCTATGAAAAAATATATAGTGCACACTGTGTGGCTAAAATACTCTCTTTTTATTCATAAAAATTAGGTACTCACATAAAAAACACTGTAACCCCAGTGCTAGGATGAATGGCATGTAGTATTGTTGGTATACATAGGTGGATGAGGTGGCTGCAGTGACGTCACAAAGTCCTCTTGCACGCGTATCGTCCCTAAGTGGGACTTCCTCAGCGATAATGGAGGCCCGTACGTCTATCCTTTATATAGTAAGCTACCTATGTAATTGCACCTATACACTCCACCTCCTAAGGCGTGCGCTGTCCAATCAGCTTCAAGACACCCAAAGGTTAAGTGTTCACTTCCTGTTAGCTCAAGTCAGCTGACACATGACCAATCAGCTTCAAGACACCCAAAGGTTAATTGGTCTGAGTCATGTGTCAGGTGATTTGAGCTAACAGGAAGTGAACACTTAACCTTCGGGTGTCTTGAAGCTGATTGGACAGCGCACGCCTTAGGAGGTGGAGTGTATAGGTGCAATTACATAGGCAGCAGTGACCTGATAAAATGGGCCTGTAAGAAACCCTCTGCACCGTACCTCTTCCTCCTGCCTACAATGCTACCAAAGGAGCCCTGGTGTGATTCTCTACAGTGAAAAGCACCACTCTTACAGCAGCCACTGCTACAGCGTGCCTCTGCTGAGACCCATGTGTATAACAGACCCTGCAATCTTTAACCTTCTGATGTTGTTGATACCTGTTTTGTATTTCCTACATTATATTACATAGAGATATAGTTTAAAGCTTGGTATTATGTCAATTTAAACAGTAATTGTCAGCACACATCTTGCCCAAAAACCTATAAAGAACTAGGATCCAGTGGATTCTCCTCTCTCAACCTCTTTTGAAATGCACTGCCATCTGATCAATTCCTGCTATTACATTTACTTCGATGGTCAAGAGAAGCCAGAAAACCAGAGGCAGTGACAATTCACAAACATGATGAGGAAATAGATGTCTTTGGCTAAGAAGACTCCTATTGAAATCCCAGCAGCAGATCCAAACAAGTTATGTAAACCCCCTCTTCTGCCCGTTAAAGAAATCCATCACTGTATTTAGAAGCTTCAGATGATAACAACAAGATATGCTCAAAGATAACTATGATGATATCCCCTCAGTCATATTAGTCCACTTAGAAAAATCACTTAAAATAAAAGATTATGGCAATAAGGGGTCACCTTGAATACCTGGAACAAATACAAAAAAGGCCACTCCACTTGAAAATCCCTTTGAATGAAAGAGATCATCTGCTGAGGAACCCCTTCCTGAAATTGGAAGATCAAAAGAATCATGCAGTCTACAATGTACATGTAGCCTACAAATACACAACCTCCACAAAGACACCAGTGAACACAATTTCAAACCCACGCTTCAAGGTATCTTTAACACAATACATGAGGGACCCTTAGACACTCCTATATATATATGTATAATATATAAAGCACACTAAGCTCTTCACATCAGCAGGCTTCTATCTAAAGCCCTGCAACATGTAATTTGCTGGTTACACTACTTGTAGAAAATAAGCAGATTGTGCAAATTCTGAGAGGAGTTCTTCATACTGATTTTGATGGAGCCACGCTCTACTTTTATGCAGATTTTGTAAGAGAGTCTGTGCAAAAATTATATGATTCAAAACAATTTTGGATTGAAATTACTCACTGAACATTAGGTTGTGCTAATAAAAACGTGGTAAAATGTTCAACATATTTGTTTTTATACTTGTGATATTATTTTTCAGACTGTCTGGAAAAATAAACAAAAGTGTTCATTGTTTCTTTAAAGGCAATACCTTTGCCTTTGTATGCTTTCAGAAAATGTGTGGATTGGGGGGGTCTTTTACAAACTTAGAAAGCTTTGAATGAAAAATGATAAAAAAAAGTGCAAGGAAAAAGGTGGAGCATAGGGCCAGGCAGCAAAATGATTAAAGTGATTGTAAAGGATCTTTTTTTAAAAATAACAGATATGTCATACTTACCTCCACTGTGCAGCTCGTTTTGCACAGAGTGGCCCTGAACATCCTCTTCTGGGGTCCCCCGGTGGCTCTCGCGGCTCCTCCCCGTATCAGATAACCCCCTAGGAGAAGCGCTCTCCCGAGGGGGTTACCTTGCGGGCGCGCTCCCGAGTCCAGCATTTGCGTCCATAGATATGAATGCCGGACTCCGCCCCACCCCCCGGCGCCCGCGTCATTGGATTTGATTGACAGCAGTGGGAGCCAATGGCTGCGTTGCTATCAATATAGCCAATCAGGACACAAGATACTGGCTAGAGCTGGTGTGCTCGTCCAGGGGAGTAATTTTTCAGGTGCTCAACGGCTCAGCACGGGAGTCGGGCAGCTCGCCGGAACTGCACACTCACAAAGCCGACCCGGTCACGGCTATTTTTTACGGGCACGTTTGTCCTATCACAGACATTTATGGGCAGGGAAAAGTGCCTTGTTTTTACGGGTGGTTGGCAACACTGGTTGTCCAACTCCTGTGCATCTTTCATGTTGCACATGTACTACAGGAGGCCCATTAAAGATCCTTTTTAATGGTTACTTACATAAGCTATATTTGGACCTGCAGATAGGTTGCAGTGGCACCAGGTACATCATGGGATGTGAGATGGTAAGGGGTGTACTTTTTGTAGTTGGGGCAACTCTAAGGACTCAAATTGAAAAACTGACAATATGATCCTGACACCTTAATTACCTGCTGTTTCTTTGTTTTAACTTTGCATGTACTGTTTTTAATATAGATGAATGCTTAACTAAAATCCCTTTTGATTACTGTATGTCAGATATGTGTGATCTCACCAATTTGCATGCATTACATTGCCTACAGATTTATCATAAACTGTCCAAAAAGTGTTTTAATTTTTGTAGCTTTAAGAAAACTTGTACATTCCCAGTTTTGCAGCCACATAGGAATAACACCTGCTTTTGTTACATGTCCTCATTCACATTGCATAAGTTAACCACTTCAGCCCTGGAAGATTAGGCTGCTCAATGACCAGAGCACTTTTTATTATTTGGCACTGCGCTGCTTTAACTGGTAATTGCCTTGTCATGCAATGTTGCACCCAAACAAAATTGACGTCCTTTTTTTCCCACAAATACAGATTTCTTTTGATGGTATTTGATTACCTCTGCGATTTAAATTTTTTGCAATATAAACGGAAAAAGACAGAAAATTTGGAAAAAAAAAGATATTTTCTACTTTTTGTTATAAGAAAAATCCAATAAGCTCAATTTTAGTCATACAATTAGGCCATAATGTATTCAGCCACATGTCTTTGGTAAAAAAAAATGTCAATAAGCGTATATTTATTGGTTTGCGCAAAAGTTATAGCGTCTACAATCTATGGTACATTTTCTGGAATTTATGCAGCTTTTGGTTTATGACCGCCTATCTAATTTCTTGAGGTGCTAAAATGGCAGGGCAGTACAAACCTCCCCCCAAATGACCCCATTTTGGAAAGTAGACACCCCAAGGAAATAGCTGAAAGGCTTGTTGAGCCCATTGAATATTTTACTTTTTTGTCACAAGTAATTGAAAAATGAAAACAAAAAAAAAAATTACACAAAGTTGTCACTAAACGATATATTGCTGACACATGCCATGTGCAAACAAAAAAAAGAAAACATTTAATTATCTCACAACTTGTGGCAAAATATAAAATATTCCATGGACTCAACATGCATATCATAGCTTGGGGTGTCCACTTTCCAAAATGGGATCGCTTGGGGGGGGGGGGGTTGATCTGTCCTGGCATTTTTTGCACAACATTTAGAGGCTTATGTCACACATCACCCACTCTTTTAACCACTTGAAGACAAAGCCCTTTCTGACACTTTTTGTTTACATGAAAAAATATAATTTTTTTGCGAGAAAATTACTTTTGTCCTGGAAATTTATTTTAGTCTCCCCTCTTTTGATCAATATTTTGATCACTAACCATACCTGCTATCACCTTTAACCTGGAACCTCCACACACTTAGGTGGAGGTAGTCCTGGCCAAAGAGGCAAAAACTCCATTGTGGAGAAAATAATAGCTGAGCAGCTTTTTTCATTACAAAATGACTTTTCATTGTGAAAAACAAATGATTGATAAGACTTATTTACAGAGTACTGGCTGTACACTCCTGTGGCCAGAATGGCCTTCTAGCTTAATGTTGTTATGCTGACTTATCAGCAATATGTAAACACAGACAATTCTACAAAAAATGGAAGAGGTACAAAAGACAAATATGACTTCAACATGGCTAAACTACTTTTCAAATATATATCCCTTACAATTAAAGTAATTGAATCAATAAAGTACCCTAGACTGTTATTGCAAGAGGGAAACAAATCAAACTCAGAGATTTCTTTAATTTAGTCATTTTTGCAGTGTCTGGTGTGGATCCAGGTGACTTTTCCTTCAAGTTTTGCAAAACTGTACATGAAATATATGCTGTATTGAGTCTCCAAACATTCCCTTATATATAAATGTCTCTTAACAATCCACAAGTCACCTGGCTTTAGTTTTAGATCCTTCCAAACTTGTAGGATCTGGAATTGGGGAGAAAACACATAAATGAGTTTGTCAAAAACCTTTAAAAGATCAGCAACATTCTCTGTGAGATCCAAATGGAGGACTTCAGCTGCTGAGACAAAATATAAGCAAGTGAGTAACACACTCCCAAACCAAATCCCATAGGGAAAGAGTCCAACATCCCCTTAGGGGCTTGATAAATTATAAGAAAACACTCAGGCAAAAGTTTTCTTACTCTACTTTGTCCGCTACATTGTAGACAGTAGGGAGTGTAAAAATAAAACCTCAAAACTTCTAGTAAGGACTCGTCTATAAAAAATTATTTCCTCTGTTACTCTCTGTACTTACAAACTACTTCTGATAACACTTTTTACTGTGGCCTTTGCAGTAGCATTGACCACTGGACATCCAAAAAACATGTCCATACAGACAAAATGCATACTCATAAGATCCTGACTTGGGCATCTGGATATATCTTTTTGTAATCTCTGGAAGGGATGTTCAGCTTTTGGTAACACCTTTGGTAACAGGTAAAACAAGAAGTGGTATGTTATAAAAACAACTGTGGTGAACCCTGGCTCTATCCCACGCTCATTTACTAAGGCAGCCATAACTGCTTGTGACTGGTGACACGGTCCATGTGTCAAGCTGGAGGGAAAAGAGTGGCTGGCAGACATAAATGATCACCTTTTCCAATGTCCTGTTTCATAAGAAGTTGCCCACTGTGGACCACTTGTTCTTCTCGTTCTGGGGTCCTTAAAGTTGAATTATTAATCCCAGCTATACTGGGCCAGAACTAGGGTGGAATCTGTGAGTTGCACAGACCCAGCAAGTGTCCGGGGCTGTAAATGCAGCATCCTTAGTCGGTCTGCTTCCATGTGTGAGTTTTAATGTTAGTATGGCTACCTCAGCAAGAACCGGGAAGGCTGAAAACAGCCGATCAAATTAACTTAGTATGCTTGATTGGTTTACCTGCCGAAGTAAAAACAAACTTCTGGCCCTTCAAATGGAACCAAAAGCTCTCTAATTCTCTACTATCTATATAAATATATACTCTTTTTATAGCTCACAGGCTTTGCTAAAACATGGAGCTCTGCTTCTTGAGCTGGGGAAAAGGGATCCAATGACTCTATATACAGAGTATCCTTCTGGGTGATAAACTGCATACTCAGTATAAAACCGGGAATAACTCTACAAAAAATATAAATATCTGGGTCTTCAGGGAGTGTGTCCTGCACTGGGCTCACAGCAGCTGATTCCTACGTCATCAATTTAACACATGTGGTCTCCCCCATCTACAGCCTCCTCCAATAGGGGCAATAAGGTGGCTGGATTAAAATGTACACATTTTTCATTGTTAGATTTGTACACAAACAAACAAAACAAACTCCTATTTTAAACCTTTCATTAGACAAACATTTAGTTAGCTGTATATTTGCTGCGCAAAATGTCGGACCATTAAAAATTTAATATTTGACCAAAATAATGTCTAACTTTGTCTAATAGCACCTTTGCATAAAGGTACAGCTCTGATATATCGGGGTGAACCCTTCATTACCGGGTCCAGCTTGCATAACTATATTACAATGGCTTGTTTTCTATCACGCTGTTTGTGTAAGAACTCCAGTTTCATGTTTCAAAAAGACAACTTTTTCCTGGCAATATTATAATAAATGATAACAATACCCTGCGGTCATGCAGAGATGTCCATAAATCCAAAATATTCTTCTGCTTATACCCACTGCACTTACAAGGAAAAGGGGCACATCATTTCACAATCCACACATTCTGCTTTGGATTCAAAAATAAAAATAAATAAAAACAAACAGAAAGCGCTCAGCCACATCAAAAACTATAAAACAACTGGCTGCAGGTGGGATCTATCCTAACAGGGTGTGTGGACTTGATGTGATGGGTCTGTCATATTTAAATATTATTTATTATTACTCTCACATCATGGACCGCACATCAATTTATTATCAGACTTTAAGGTTTAATTTTTGTAGAAAAACTTCTTATGTATCCCATCCATCTTTGCTTTGTTAAACATTATGGCAACTGTATTCCAATTAACAACCTCATCTTAATCTTTTTTCTTTCCACTCAATAAATGTAAAATTACAAAATTGTTATCTTGAACTAAACTAATACCATTTTTATAAATTCCCCATTAACCTGGATTTCATTTCCAATCAAAGGTTGTCTAAACCAATTTCAATATATCAATATTATTAATAAAATTGTTAAACTCCAATTAGAAATTAATACTCAAATGATAATTTCAATATCACACCCTAATATATATATCCACAGATAACGTTCCTTAAAGGGGGACATATTACTTAATCTTACTTAATTCCCTATTAAATGCACTGTTTCCACTATCAAAGGATATTCAATTTGTGTAATACACGGTTAAATGTAACCTTCATTTTACCATGTTTGGAAAACAGATTCAAAAATAATTGTGATCACATTGTTTCTCATTAGATTCGTTAACCCGGCACATAAAGTTATAAATGTTTTGTCTAAAAACTCAAATTGGCATGGTGTCCTTCCAGCTTATCACCGACCTCTCATCCCAGCTACATTCTTTCAGGAGAGCACAAAGGAGGGGGTCACATCTGCGTACATGACACACACAAGCGATAGAACTAAAGGTTCCAGCATTCACACACATACACAAATATCTCTCTAAAATCGCCTACATTTTTCCCATTTGTACACAACACATGCATATCATTCTCTCACATTCTTTTAACTCTTTTAAATACTTCCTTGATAAATTTCTGCTTTCCTTATTTTGTTCTGATATCCTTTGCATCCAATGTATTGTAATACCATACTTCACATACTGTACCTTCTATGATCAGACGGGCAGCCATAGTGCTCATCCCATCTTTCCTCTCTGACAACATATAAAATATTTTGTTTTAACTCTAATTTCTCTATTTCTTGACTTTACTAGTTGTAGTGCCTAACCCCAAATTAATCCCACAACTTAACATGAAAATGTCCCTTTCTGTCTAGTGTTAATTGTCACCCTTGATCCATCCTGCTCACATAGCTGTTTCTCTAGCTGTGTACTCTGCATGATTCTTAGTCCCTGTGGACTTCGGTGGTAACCCAGTTACCCATTGTGGATCCATGTCCACTTTAACCATTAATCTAGGGGCTCAGTATAGGCGGAACCGCACCTTCGGTTCATATATAGCGCTCCTCTTGCGCTGGGCATTTTTGAGGGTCTCTTACCCTTCATTCCCTTACTTAATTTAATGCCCATAATGACTGGCCAGTCTTCTCTACGTGTGCCTATACCCTCTTGCCTCTAAACTACTTTTTCTAGCAGATGTACTACATATACCTGTGAACAGCACTATTCTTCTCTTTCTTATCTATAACACTCCGATGGACAGTAGACAGTGATAACATAACATATAACCACCAATCAATACAGTTCGATTAAGGGGAGTAAGATAGGTACCCTTTGTCCCGAAAATGCCTTACCGATCAAGGAAGTCTGATAACTCAAATGTAAGCAAAAGGCTTACCTCAGCCGGCTGATTATCAGAAATTCCCGGATCGTCTCAAGCTCCTCGTTTCGGATACTCAGGGTCACCTTTTAACCCCTCCTGGCTGGCTCGCCACCTGTCCTGGAAATTTATAGATAGGCAACTCCTATCTTCATATTGATTAGTGGTTCCAAATTAATAATAACTACTGCAGTAGGGAACAGACACAAAATATACGCTCAGCATCTTTCCAAATAACCGTTCTCCTTTATTATGACGCAATTCAGGGGTTTTATACACATGATTACGTAGGTATCACATTAATATTACAATTGTTCATTTATGGTAACAAGGGGCGTATCATAGGCAGGCTTATTCTAATCAGGACTCAAAAGAATGTAAACATGTACTGAAAACATTATTAGTGCCGTGTGCACAGTGAGGGCAGTGTGCAATACATACAAAATAGAATACAATTATATACAGAACTTACAAATTTCCATTACAGTCTGAACCCCCAAACATTATATATATATTTTTTTAAAGCAAAGGCCCTACAGATTAAAATGTGGGTGTTGCGATTTTTTTTTCACACAGTATTTGCACAACAATTTTTCAAACGCAATTTTTGGGGAAAAAACACACGTTTTAAATTTTAATGCACTAAAACACACTATATTGCCAAAATTTAGGATGAAATAAAAAAAAAAGATCTTATGCCAAGTACATGGATACCAAACACGACATGCTTTAAAATTTCGCACAAACGTGCAGCGGCGACAAACTACATACATTGTTAAAAGCTTTTAAAAGCCTTTACAGGTTACCACTTTAGATTTACAGAGGAGGTTTACTGCTAAAATGAATGCCCTCAATCTGACCTTTGTGGTGATACCTCACATGCATAGTGCACTTGCTGTTTACATATGACACCAGACCGACGCTTGCGTTTGCCTTTGCGTGTAAGCACGGGTGGGACAGGGGTGCTTTTTCATTAAATTTCATTAAAAAAAATTTTTTTTTATGCTGGTTCACCTTTATGTATTTTTTTAAGGAGATTTGCCCACAGGTCATGTTGGCATGTTACGTTTCCAACATGTGACATGCACCTTGTTAAAATTATGTAAAAAGACTCTTGCTCCTCTAGCTCCTTCTAAAAGGACATTTAACCTCCCCCTCTAATGCATATGATTTCCTTGGGCTAGCTTTTGCTTTTAAAGGGGAACTCCACACTCCATTCTCCAATGCTCTTGTCTCCCCCCTCTAATCCCTTGGATTTCAATGGGCTAAATTTTGCTTTTAAAGGGGAACTCCACAGTCCATTCTACAATGCTCTTGTCTCCCCCCTCTAACCCCTTGGATTTCCATGGTCTAGCTTTTGCTTTTAAAGGGGAACTCCACACTCCACTCCATTTTTAAAAGGCTGTGAGCTGCCTTCACCAATCCAAACCACATCCTTTTTAGAGCATACAACAGGGCCTACTAGGAAAGGGGCAAGAAGAGTGATCTCCCAACACCCTCCTGAACCATACAAGGCCACATGCACTCAACATAGCTGGCTGCCTTTGGGGCATGTTGGGCTCAGCCCAATAACAACCACAAAGCACCTTGTACCCATTAGTTTAAAGGGGCTTTCCACATTCAGTAAAGCCCCCTGTCTGCAGCCCCCCACAACCTCAGACTAGGGTTGTGTGGAAGAGGCCCTTGTCCCCCTAAATATGGGAACAAGGTTGTTGACTTTTGGGGTGCCTGAGCCCCTCCTGCCCCCAAGCATTCACCCTCTTTCATGGGCTGGCTTGCTGTGTGTTTGGCTAGGGGTTTGTTAGTGTGTGTGGGGGGCACAATATTTTTTTTTAGTTTGGGATGGTATTTTTCACGTGGGGGTTCTCATTTTAAGTCTTAACAGACCCAAATGGCCTTGTAGGTATTGGGGGCCAGGCTATTTTTTGTTTTGGGTTAAAATCTTGGGGACTAGCAAAATTATCAAGTCAGTTCCCATAGACTGCAATGGTATTTGTTGTATAACTTTTGCCCATGTTAGGCTCTTTGTTTGCCCCCCTGGACCGTGGGGTGTTTGTCCCATCTGTAATTTTGTAGCATGCTGGATGATGTGCTTAATTTTGGACAGGGGGTGGCTTATTTTGTGCTAGCTGCATTTGGGTTGTTCTGGGCATGTTCAGGGACTTTGTTTTTTTGCTGTGGCTTTTGGTGTGTGAAATGCATTTCGGTTGGTCTGGGCATGCTCAGGTACTTGTTTTTAATTGTTTTTTGTGCTTTTTGTGTGTGAACAGCACTTGGATTTTCTGGGCATGCTCAGAGGGTATGTTTTTTGGGTTAGTAATTTAAGGACATCCTTAACAGGTGTACCCATTTTGAAGTTCTGTCTCTACATTGGGTGAACTTGCATTTTGTGTGTTTCTTTTCAAAAGGTTTTTATTATCGGTTGAGAACATGAAGAAACAGCACAATTCAAGATTTGATCATGCAGGTATAACATATCAATCTGTTAAGTAACAATATAACGGAAGTATACATAACATAACTCGGGACAAACACTGAGGTCTAATCAAACAACTTCAATTGCAGGTTACAGATGGAGTAAAGGGGTCAAAGTTTGCAAGAACAGGGTGCCCTGACATCTAAGAGGGCTATCCGCAGAGGTTACTCCATAGACAGTGATCTCGGTAACATTCTCTGAAGAGCTTGTACTGTCTAAACAGATTTTCTATGTGAAAAGAATGAGTGAATGAATGAATGAATGAATGATTTGTATAGCGATGCAACTGCGAACTGAATCGCCTCGAGGCGCTTGACTGCTCATGTTGGGATGCCATGTATTAGAAGAGGTGGGTCTTGAGTTTTTTCCTGAAGGCCTGATGGTTTTCTTCCATGCGGATGTTGTTTGGTAGAGCATTCCATAGCCGGGGTCCCTGTACTGCGAATCTTCGTTCTCCCTTCGATTTGTAGCGGGCTTTGGGGATGAGAAGGCGATTTTGGTTTGTCGATCGAAGGCTGCGATTCGGTATGTATTTTTCTATTTTCTCACAAAGGTATTGAGGCGCATTTCCTTGTGTACATTTGTGGGTGAGGCAGAGGGTCTTGAATGTGATCCTGTCTTTTACCTTGAGCCAATGGAGCATCCTTAGGGATGGGGAGAATAAGTTAAAGAGGAAAGTATAGAAAGAGGGGGCAAAAAGAGGGGACAGAGAAGGGAAATAGAGAAATAGAGAGGCAGAATAGCCAAAGAAGATATGGTCAGGTGGCCCGGGTGGGCCCAGGACAACGGGTGTCGGCACCCCATGGCGGTTGAATGGAGTTAAGGTTCCAAGAGATGCCTATCGAAGTTGGAGGGTAGAAGCATTTTTTGTGTTTCATGGACTGTGCAATTGTTTTCGATTGCCTCATTAGCACACACACCTATGTTATATAAATCTTGCAGATAGCAAGACAGATGTGTTTTAGAGCAATTCATTTTACTTTTGTTTATTTTCTTTAATTTTTTTGGGGGGGTGGTATTTTTCACTGAAATATTTTTGATGTTGTCAATGTTTGTTGTTTGTAGGTTGTTAGTTTCACTTTGATTTAATTGTCTGTGCTGCAAAACCTTCCTCAGGATGTTGTGACTAATAAATGTTTAAATCCCTAAGAGACTGTCCGTTTGTGGGTGCAGTCCTTATAAAACTCCTGTTCATTTCCTCTGCAAAATGGTCAGACCTCAAAACCATTTTCTGTTAGTGTCTCAAATTAACATACATGTGTTTTTTGCTTTCCTTGCTCTTTTCCGAGTCCTGTTTTGTTAAGCAATACATTTTTTATGTTTTATGTGTTTTATTAAAAATGTATTTTGCAGATGCATGCTCATTCCAAGTAATGCATTTTACACCCCCCCCCCCCAAACAATTTTCATGCAACTGATTTCCCAGCTGCAGCTTAACTAGGCTGATTGGCATGGCAAAACAAAAAAGGGTGTGATTTGTCTGAAAGCTACTTTCCTGGTGCCTTCATGGTAGCATATGCATGGATTGTGCGTATGCTGCCATGGATAGCCACCAGGAAAGGAAAATTACAGAGAGGTAATTATTCAATTTTCCATTTTAGCACAGTGGTTTTCAGCCTCAGTCCTCAAGTACCCCCGACAGGACATGTTTTGGCAATTTTATCTTAGCTAAAATAGCTGTCCAAGCCATTGACTCTGATTTAAAGCACCTGTGCAAGATGAAGGAAAACCTGCAAACATGGCCTGTTGGGGGTACTTGAGGACAGGGTAAGAGCACTGAGTTAAAATTTAGCTCAAGACAATCCTATTCTAATTGTGGACATTTAAGGGAAACCAAGTGAGTGTTAGAACCCCTGCTTGTCTTTTTTAGGTTGGGCTTTGTGTCCCTTTTCTGAAAATTGGCTTCACTTCCTGTCACATAGCCAAACAGAAAGTGAGGGTAAAACTCTACCAATGTCTCCTTGAGGACACACAGGTCAATATAACTAGCGTCCCCATTAGGCAAATTGCACTCTAGCACTTTGTTGTGTACATCTCAAATTATTAGGTATTTTGGGGTTTATTAAAGGCAAATCCACTCTGCAATACAAGTGTACTCGCTGTAAATCTGAGGGGAAGCACTGGTGATGTTATCATTCAATCATGTAGAAGCAAAGATGCTGTTTTTTTATTTTCCTTGCATGTCCCCCTCAGATCTACAGCAACTGCACTTCCATGTGCACTTGTAGTGCAAAGTGGATTTACCTTTAGTAAATAAACCCCAAAGTCCAAGATACATAATAATTTGGAGTGTACATAGCAAAATGCTAGAGTGCAATTTACCTAATGGGGAAACAGTTTAGATTGACCTATGTGTCCCCAAGAAAAGACATTGGTAGGGTTTTACCCTCACTTCCTGTTTGGCCGACATGTGACAGGAAGTGAATAAATTTGAAGGAGAAACTGGCAAAACTTGGGAGGTGTCTTCACCCTATCAGGGGTGCAGACATCCCCAAAAACTGACAAAACTTCTAATCCCTCTGCACTCTATCCCCAAGCAAAAATAAGAAAAGATTTCATTTAGCTTAACTTTGCAAATACACATTCCTAAGTACAACTGTGATGCATGTCAATGGGCCATTTAGACCTTGTTTAATAGAAAACACCAGTTGCCTTTCACTAGAAACATTTGTTAGTCCAGTCCTGGAAATCTGCATCTGCTTTACTATTAACTTCCATAAAAATTGTGTTCCTGCAGCTAGATGCGCCAAATGCATCTAGATGCATGACCGCTGTGTATGTGAGATGCGCAACTGCTGTGTACATGAAGGTATGTACCCTTGGCACATATCTGGTTCCCGGAAGCGGTGGCTAGCACACAGGAATGACATCACGCCCCTCCAGAAAATTGCTTGTACTGCTGCTAATTTCTTCCCACCACCATGCCCCTCGCACTGTTCTCTGAGGAAGAGATTATGCTTATTTGCAAATTAAGATCATTTTTTATTTATTTTTACATGGGGTGGTGTTTGTGTGGGTCATGTGTGTATGTCTAAATGATTTGGCCTCAAAACACACACCTACTTCCTGTGTACAGATTCACTTCCGGGCCAGTGTGTATGTGTGTGTGTGTGTGTGTGTGTGTATATATATATATATATATATATATATATCTACAGATGTAGGTTCTTGTGTCCACCAGCAGAGAGAAGTTGGGTAGATGCCACACTCCCAATTCTGGAGGCATAATAATGGTCTAGCACAGGGGTCTTCAAACTACGGCCCTCTAGTTGTTCAGGAACTGCAATTCCCATCATACCTAGTCATGTCTGTGAATGTCAGAGTTTTCCAATGCCTCATGGGATGTGTAGATCCACAACAGCTGGAGAGCCTTAGTTTGAAGATCCTGATCACTCTAGCATGTCTTAAAAAAAGGTCATTTTTCATGTGCCTTGTATAATGCCCAAGAAATATTGTTTGGAAAATACAAGTGGGTCATGGCACATCTACATTCCAAATTTGGCACTTAAGATGGTCATGCACTATGAAATATGATTGGCCAATCTCTGTACAACTCGATATTTAGGCAAAATAGGTAATAGGAAGACGCACGTGAACAATTAATTTAAATTATAGGAAATCAAAGAGGCTCTTGCACTAAATCTTATTTATTTAAGATCTAACTGATTGCAGCATATGGTCACCTTTAAAGTGGATGTAAACCCGAAATGTTTTAATTTTTTTTTGTCTGGCACAATATAGAGTATGGGATTTCCGATCAGCTGTGCCCAGTGTTGCCATAAAGAGGTAATCCAGCTCTGAGCAATCCTCATATCTTTATTCAGTGCAATAAAACAGACAAACTGTGAAAACGTTGTATATTCTTCCCCCTTGCTGTGATTGACAGGTGATTTACATATCTTTTGCACTAGCCTAAGACATGCATTATTTTTTAACCACTTTGCGACCGCCGGCTGTCAAATGACGGCCAGGCGGCGCAGCTCTCGTTGTGGGAGGGCGTCATATGACGTCCTCCCCTTCTGTGCACTCCAGGGAGCGCGCGCGCGCCGCCGGGAGCGCGCGCGCGCTCTCGCCGTGTCACTGGGCACCCGATGCGCGTGCCCAGCGGCCGCGATGTCCGCTGGGCACCCGCGATGTCCGCTGGGCACCCGCGATTGCCCGGTAACACAGCGGGACCTTGGATCTGTGTGTGTAAACACACAGATCAATGGTCCTGTCAGAGGAGAGGAGCCGATGGTGTGTTCTCTGTATAGAGAAACACCTATCGGTCTCCTCCCCTTGTGAGTCCCCTCCCCCCACAGTAAGAAAAACACCCAGGGAACATAATTAACCCCTCCCCGCCCACTAGTGGTTAACCCCTTCACTGCCAGTGTCATTTATACAGGAATCAATGCATTTAAATAGCATTGATTGCTGTATAAATGACAATGGTGCCAAAAATGGGTCAAAAATGTCCGATGTGTCCGCCATAATGTCGCAGTCACAATAAAAATCGCTGATCACCGCCATTACTAGTAAAAAAAAAAATATTAATAAAAATGCTATAAAACTATCCCCTATTTTGTAAATGCAATTACCAAAAATATGTAGAAGAATACGTATCGGCCTAAACTGAGGAAAAAAAATGTTTTTTTATATATTTTTGGGGATATTTAGTATAGCAAAAAGTAAAAAATATTGTTTTTTTTTTTTTAATTTGTCGCTCTTCTTTTGTTTATTGCGCAAAAAATAAAAACCGCAGAGATGATCAAATACCACCAAAAGAAAGCTCTATTTGTGGGGAAAAAATTATAACAATTTAATTTGGGTACAGTGTCGTATGACTGCGCAATTGTCATTCAAAGTGCGTCAGCGCTGAAAGCTGAAAAATGGCTTGGTCAGGAAGGGGGTGAAAATGCACTGTACTGAGGTGGTTAATTACCACCCCCATTCCTTTCTTCAGCAGCTTTGCAAGGATTGGCTGTTCCACACCTGAGCATGATTTGGCATGCTGAAGTCATGTGGGGCCTTTTCTGGGTTTTGACTTGATGTTAGTGATCATAGCTGAAGTTCAGTGTAAGAAATACACAGGAGAAAAGGCATGTTGATAAGGGGAGTGTAGAGGTGGGCGGGGAGTCTACTGACATCACGACTCCACCCACTGAGCCCTAAAAAACCGACCCACCCACAAAATCTGCATTTTTTCGGGTCTCATAGCAGACAGAGGGGAGACATTTGACAGATAAGTAAACATGCAGGAGGCATATATATCCTTCTAGATAACCAACATTGCAGTAGTTTAGAAAGGATGAGAGTGGGTTTACATCCGCTTTAAAGCTCAGGATCAGAAAAAAAATAATTTATTGGGTTTAGAAACACTTCTCTGTTCATTGTAATGTATTGAAAGATTTGGGTAAAAAAAGAAAACACATTTCAAAGATATATTAGAAGTGATAGGAATGAGATTAGCATCAAAAGGGTTAATTAACTGAGAACACCTACTAATTGCCTAACAAGACACATCCAATGAGATGAAATTAACCAATTGTATTGGGTGTGCACTATTATCAATCAGAAAACTGCAGTTACCCTAGTGACAGTTGCAGTTTACATATGCTGGTATATATTATCGATATTTGCGCTCTAATGTGCGCGGGTTCGATTAATGACTTTTGCTGCGCACCAATTAGTATGAACTGGTGCAGTGCCTTCTTCTTAGTAAATCACCCCCATAGTATTTCTATTGCATGGTTTTAATATATTTTCTTTTGCTTTTTGGCTGGTGTAATTTTCAGCCTAATGTTGATCTTATATATTCTTTCTTTTGTTAACGTTCTGAATGCCCCTTTTTTACCATTTTTAGATTATTTTTTTTTACTTAGGGCTTCTTTTTTAGCATGTGTAGTCTGTGCAATCAAGCCAAAAATCCTTGTTATGTGACATTTCAAGTGTACAGAAAAAATAGATAAAAGCCTGGTTGCCAAAGCTAAGGAGTAATACACTGAAGCCCCTGGAGGTATTCATAGCCTTGCCGAGAATCCTTTCCTTTACTTGTTCATTGAAACTTGCCACATTTCAGTAGCTTTTAAATCATGAACATTTTGGACTATGTTGTATTATAAACCTCAGAATTTGATATTTTTTCCTTTCCTATCCAGCTATAAATACATACTGAAGTTAAGAAAAAACAAATTGGGTAGAGTGCCATTGTGGCATATTAGTACCAGTAGTTATATCAGTCATTATTGCACTAACAGGTAAATACCCTTTTCTATTTCAACTTGCATCAAGCTAGGAGTTCCTTAAAATAACAAAATATAGCCTTATTGTAGCCATGGCAACCGTGTATTCTGTGCACTGTTTGTTATATAGAACTTGCTCAGAAATGTAATTCCCTGCTTATATGGTTGGATCATTGCTTTTTCTAGCACTTTTCCTATTACAACCTGGGGACTGGTCATGTGATTGTAGCAATCAGAGCCTGCCAGGTATCACTCAGTGAGAGGTGACTGCAGCGAGGAAGTGAGTAAGATCTGTTTGCGGAAAAACAGCAGCTAGGAAGTGCAATAATATTTGCTAAAATCATATATATGTATACAGGGGTCAAGTCCTGGGGAAAAAAGTGTGGGAACTCCCACCCAAGATCCACTCTCCCACCAAAAAAAAAATGATACGCTCATATGCACGAACGCTTCAAAAGTTGTATTTTTCATCCAATTTTCGTATTGTGTGCATGAAGCTTAACTGTTAGTACATAAAAAAAAACAATCCTCAATAAACATAAATACAGCAATTCTCTGAATAATCAGCATTCATTCAATTGTACTTCCATGCAAATGTGAACATCATGTTCTGATCTTTATTGGGGAATTTTATTTTGTATATAGAGTGTTTATGTGGTGAGTTTACACTTTTGATTAAACAGAGTTTGGATAACACAGGGTTAAATGGAAAGGTCCTAAATTAACTGCACATTATCTGGACAGAATGCTTGGGGAGATAGTGATGTGTTCCTGCTTAGGAGATGTATGTTAGCTTGGGGGGCTGCAAACTCTGCAGGGCTCCAACACACACTCGCTGCTATTCCAACCCTTCACATATTTCCACATAAACTTCCCTCCTGGCATTAACTTTGCCAGGTATTGTGCTCAGCTTACCACCCCAAACTGATGTTCCTCCCTCAGCTCACCTCTCTCCCTGCATGTCCTGTGAGCAGAATAGCTGTGCTCCTCCTCTGGGTTTTCTCATCATATGGCACTGAAGATAGAGGAGGGGGGGATTCAGCGGGACACACAGAGCAAGTATGCTGGAGACTGGGGGGGAGATGAGGAGACAGAGAATCAGGAGGGGTCGGCAGGGAGGAGCGCATCATGGGAGGTCTGACTAAATACAATCTCTTAGCAGCAGGGACCTGATCAACCCGTCAGTTAGCTGTGATTGACAGGTAGATCAAAGCGGAAGCTGTCATGGGGCCCCCTACTGGCAATGCCTGAATGGTCAGGTGTGTGGCACTATTGCAAGCTGTGTCGGCAGCTGCTGGTGTAGCACCTGCCACACAGCTCGCATACTTCAAAGTCTTGCAGGACACGGCTGCTAATGGGAACTGAGTTCCTGTTGTGGAAAAAGTACAGGAACTCCGTTCCCATGCGTTCCCGCAGGACTTGAGCCCTGTATGTATAAAACAGAAGTGGAGCTACACTTTAAGAGTTTTGATTTATTATATTATTAAAGATATGTTTAAATGTCAAACAGTCAAACTATTACATATTCATTACAGGCCAACAATTTGATGATCAATGAAGCAAAATAGGCATATCCTACTTTATCTTGATGTTATTACAAGCTTTGTAATAATTGTACCAAGAATAATTGATATTCATTACAGCAATTACAAATCTATACTTCTAACACGGGGCCTGAGGCAAATTAGCAGACTCCAGCTTCCATGCATAGATATTCATGTCATGCACTGCTTTTTTACAAGCCTTCATTCTAGTTTTTAAATAAAAAAAATCTAGGCTGCCAAATAAAATGGTCAAAAAAGCAAGTTGAGTACTGCAGCATTCAGTAATTTTTCTTTTATATGGCTTGACTCTTAAATGGTATCTGTGAATGCCAAGGTTATTAGAACAGTTTAATTTGAAAAAAACTTACTTATGTTCCTGCTATATGCTGCATCTCTGTTAGACGTAAAATACTTATGTTCACAGTTTAGTTGCCTGTCATTTTTATGTTCAGCCACAACATACTTATATGTGAGGCTTCCAAACACATACGTCAGAGGTTTGAAAGTATCCAGGGTCTATCTGACCATTACAGAGCTGTCAAAGATACCAGAATGGTCAACCTTTTCCACCTGGGTAAACTTTAAAATGACCCTGCCACATACATTTTGAATTATCTCTTTTATGTGGTTATAGTTTACATACCCAAAACACCTTTGAAATATAGAGGGGGGGATTTACTAAAACCAGAGAGCAAAATCTGGTGAAGCTCTACATATTAACCAATCAACTTCCAGGTTTATATGTCAAAGCTTAAAGGGGTTGTAAAGTCAGAAGGTTTTTTATCTATGCATTAGGACAGTGATGGCGAACCTTGGCACCCCAGATGTTTTGGAACTACATTTCCCATGATGCTCTTGCACTCTGCAGTGTAGTTGAGCATCATGGGAAATGTAGTTTCAAAACATCTGGAGTGCCAAGGTTCCCCATCACTGCATCAGGATAAAAAGCCCACTGTGTGCATCCGCCCCCCACAGCCCCCTAATACTTTTATGGGCCTTATCTCTGTCCAGAGATGTCCACGAGTGTCTCGGCCATCCAATACTCTCCCTCCTGATTGGCTGAGACACAGCAGCAGTGCCATTGGCTCTCGCTGACATCAATCAAAGTCAGCTAGCCAATCAGGAGAGAGAAGTGGCAGGGCCAAGCCACGGTCCCACTTTTGAATGGACACAGGTAACTGTGACTTGGCTTGGGTGCCCCCATAGCAAGCTGATTGCTGTGGGGGCGCTTAACAGAGAGAAGCGCCAGGAGCACAGAAGAGGGACAGAAGAAGATGAGGATTAGGACTGCTCTGTGCAAATCCACTTCAACAGAGCAGGTAAGTATAACATGTTTGTAAAGTCTTGTTTCTTTTTCTATAAAAATAACAATCACTTTAAGCCCCCTGTACACACGGTCGGACACTCCAACCACAAAATCCGTTGGATTTTTTCAGATGGATTTTGTCCGAAACTGCTGTTGCATACACACAGTCAGACAAAGTTGTCGGAAAATCTGATCGTTCGGAACGTGATAACGTTCGTTCGTTACGACGGGACTACGTTTAGGCTAGTAGCAAATAGCTTTGGTCTCGTAATTTGATCTGAGCATGCGTGGCACTTTGTCCGATCGGAATTCTCTACAAACGATTGGACAAAGTCTGATCGGCTTTTGTTGTCGGAAAATTTGAGATCCTGCTCTCAAATTTTTTCCTTCGCAATTTCCGACGGAAAAAGTCCGACAGAACCCACACACGATCGGATTTTCCAACAATATAATCCGTCCTTTTCCGTCTGATTTTCCGACCCTTTCACACTGAATGCGCTTTACAGGCGTTTTACCGGGGTGGTCTTCAGTGTGAAGGGAGTCTAAATGAGCAAGCTGAAGTTAGTAGCTGATTGGCTACCATGAACAGCTGTACCAGATTTTGCACTAGTTTTAACCACCCTCGTGACCAGACCAATTTTCATCTTTCGGCGCTCTCACACTTTGAATGACAATTACTCAGTTATTCAACACTGTACCCAAATAAATGTTTTGCCCTTTTTTCATACACATAGAGCTTTCTTTTGGTGGTATTTTATCACCTCTGGGTTTTTTTTTTGTGCTGTAAATAAAAAAAGACCGAAAATTTTGAAAAAAAAATAATTTTTCTTTGTTTCTTCATAAATTTTGCCCACAATTTATACCGCTACATATCTTTGGTAAAAATAACCCAACTTAGTGGATATTATTTGATCTTTGTGAAAGTTAAAGAGTCTACAAGCTGTGGTGCAAATCATAAAAAATTGATCACACCTGATGTACTGGTGGCCTATCTCATTTCTTGCAACCCTAACAAGCCAGGAAAGTACAAATACCCCCCAAATGACCCCTTTTTTGAAAGAAGACATTCCAATATATTTAGTAAGAGGCATGGTGAGCTTTTTCATGTTGTTATTTTTTCCCACAATTCTTTGCAAAATGAAGATTTTTTTTCCCACAAAATGATCACTGAAATAGGTTATTTCTCTCACATGGCATGTGTATACCACAAATGACACCCCAAAATACATTCTGCTACTTCTCCTAAGTATTACAATATCACATGTGTTGGACTTTTCCACAGCCTAGCCACTTAGAGAGACCCAATATGCAGGGAGTACCTTCACGTGTTCTAGGAGCATCAATTACACATCTAACTTGTTGACTACCTATTAAACTTTTGAAGGCCCTGGAGCACCAGGACAATGAAACGTGACACTGATGTGGCACTGATGACAGATGGCACTGATACGTGGCACAGATGATACGTGACACTCATGTGGCACTGATGACACTGATGACAGATGGCACTAATATATGGCACTGATGACACGTGGCACTGATGACATATGGCACTTATACGTGGCACTGATTACACGTGGCACCAATACGTGGCACTGATTACACGTGGCACCAATACGTGGCACTGATGACAGATGGCACTAATACGTGGCACTGATGGCAGATGACACTAATACGTGACACTGATGACAGATGACACTAATATGTGGCACTGATGACAAGTGACACTGATAGCAGATGGCACGTGACACTGACAGGTGGCACTGATGACAGAGGGCACTGATATGTGGCACTGATGACACGTGGCACTGATGACAGATGGCACTAATATGTGGCACTGATGACCCGTGGCACTGATGTGGCACTGATGACAGATGGCACTTATACGTGGCTCTGGGGACAGATGGCACTTATATGTGGCATTGGGGACAGATGGCACTGACAGGTGGCACTGGGGACATATGGCACTGACAGGTGGCACTGGGGACAGATGGCACTGGGGACAGATGGCACTGGTACTATGGGCACTTTATTTACACTTTTTTTTTTCACTCACCGCTGCAGCCGTTCATCTCTCCCTCCTCACACGCTGTCTCTGTGTGAGGAGGGAGAGCCGGCAATGAGAGATGATCTCATATGTTCATCATCTCTCAATGGACACGGATACTAGGGATGGGCGAATGGTTCGGACCGAGCATGAGTTTCAGGCTGAACTTTTGCTGTTCGGACATTCTCCGAACAACCAAATTATAGGGTCGTTCGACCATTTGTTCGGCGCCGAACGACCACAATGCGCTACACCACCGCACAGTGCATTGAAAGCCCTGATTGGCTGAATCAATGAAAGCTTCGACCAATCAGGGCACAGAGCCCTGTCAGAGCCATGATTGGATATAGTCATCATGACAGCGTCCAATCATTGCTCTTAATCCCGCCCCACACTATAAAAGTATTCTTTCCATAGCGGCCATTTGTAGTGTGATAGCGGTGTGGAGAGAGATAGAACAGGGCTCTGTTCAGTGCTATTAGACAGTTAGTGTGCTATAGTGTGCTATTCTGATTCTGTTTTCAGTGTATAATATTAATTTAGTGTGTATCTAGGGATAGTTCAGTGTGAATGTAGTGCGACCATTCATCTTTACATTAGTGTGAATATAGGGCTAGTTCAGTCATTGCGAGTGTAGTGTGACCATTCATCTTTACATTAGTGTGACTGTAGGGATAGTTCACTCATTGTTAGTGTAGTGACTATTTAACACAGTATATTTTATTGCATTACTGCAAGGTTACGCTGTATATTTCAGTGCATTATGTACCATTTAACACAGTACAGTTCTGTGCGTTAGTGCATGCTTAACGCAGTATATTTCAGTTGTGTTACTGCAAGTTTAATACCGTACAGTTCAGTTTGTTACTGCAAGTTACTGGTGTTGATCCAGGTGACTTCTCCTTCCTTTTGCACAACTGTACATGAAATAGATGCTGTATTGAGGCTCCAAACATTTCCTTATATATAAATGTCTCTTAACAATCCACAAGTCACCTGGCTTTAGTTTTAGATCCTTTCAAACTGTTAGGATCTGGAATTGGGGAGGAAACCCATATATGAGTTTGTCAAAAACCTTAAAAGATTAGCAACATTCTCTGTGAGATCCAAATGGAGGACTTCAGCTGCTGAGACAAAATATAAGCAAGTGAGTAACACACTCCCAAACCAAATCCCATAGGGAGAGAGTCAAACATCCCCTTAGGGGCTTGATAAAATATAAGAAAACATTCAGGTAAAAGTTTTCTAGTTTCTTAAAGTGGTTGTATACCCTAAAAATTAACTTGCACCTACAGGTAAGCCTAGATTAAGGCTTACCTGTAGGTACAAGAAATATCTCCTAAACCTGCACGGTTTAGGAGATATTTTAAAAGAACGTTTTACAACGTTGTCTACGGCGCATGCGCGCCATAGACAACGGTGCATTTACAGGGTTAATCCCCATCTTCAACTGCGGTGAGCCGCAGTTGAAGTGTCCCGCGCGCATGCGCGGAGCGACGTCCTCGCCGCTCTGGCCAATCACAGCGCCGCAGCGGCGCTGTGATTGGCCGGAGCGGCGATACCCGGAAGGGTATCTGTGTAGCTATGGATGCGGCCGGAGGGGGAGAAGAACACGGCGTCGGGGGCCCCGATCTAAGGTAAGTGATGCATAATGAGCTAGTATGCTAGTCATACTAGCTCATTATGACTTTGTCTTGCAGGTAGATAACCCCAAATTTTTTTTTCAAATGGGTATACAACCACTTTAACCACTTGACCACTGGGCACTTAAACACCCTTAATAACCAGACCAATTTTCAGCTTTCGGTGCTCTCACACTTTGAATGACAATTACTCATTCATACAACACTGTACCCATATGAAATTTTTGTCCTTTTTTTCACACAAATAGAGCTTTCTTTTGGTGGTATTTAATCACCTCTGGGTTTTTTATTTTTTGCGCTATAAAAGAAAAACGACTGAAAATTCAGTAAAAAAATGAATTTTTCTTAGTTTTTGTTATAAAATTTAGCAAATTTGTGATTTTTCTTGATAAATTGTGGCCAAAATTTATACTGCTACATATCTTTGGTAAAAATAAGTACAAATTGGGGTATATTATTTGGTCTTTGTGAAAGTTATAGAGTCCACAAGCTATGGTGCCAATATCTGAAAATTGATCACACCTGAAGTACTGACGGCCTATCTCATTTCTTGAGACCCTAACATACCAGAAAAGTACAAATACCCCCCAAATGACCCCTTTTTAGAAAGAAGACATTCCAAGGTATTTAGAAAGAGGCATGGTGAGTTTTTTGAAGTTGTCATTTTTTCCCACAATTCTTTGCAATATCAAGATTTTTTTTCTTTTTTTCACAAAATTGTCATATTAGCAGGTTATTTCTCACACACAGCATATGCATACCACAAATTACACCCCAAAACACATTGTACTATTACTCCTGAGTACGGCGATACCACATGTGTGAGACTTTTACACAGCGTGGCCACATACAGAGGCCCAACATGCAGGGAGCACCATCAGGTGTTCTGGAGCACCCGGGCCAATTCTGACATTTCTCTCCTACATGTACAAATGATCATTTATTTGCTAGAAAATTACATAGAACCCCAAAATATTATATATATATGTTTTTTTTAGCAAAGACCCTAGAGAATACAATGGCGGTCGTTGCAACTTTTTATCTAGCACGGTACTTGCGCAGCAATTTTTCGAACGTGTTTTTTTTGGAAAAAAAATGTTTTGTGCTTTACAAAAAACAAAACTGTAAATTTAGCCCAATGTTTTTGCATAATGTGAAAGATGAAGTTACGCCGAGTAAATAGATACCCAACATGTCACCCTTCAAAATTGCACACGCTCGTGGAATGGCTCCAAACTTCGCTACTTAAAAATCCCCATAGGCTTTAATTTTTTTTACTGGTTACATGTTTTGAGTTACAGAGGAGGTCTAGGGCCAAAATTATTGTTCTCGCTCTAACGTTCACAGCGATACCTCACATGTGTGGTTTGAACACCATTTTCATATGTGGGCGGGACTTACGTATGCGTTCACATCTGCATGCGAGCACACAGGGACAGGGGCGCTTTAAATAAATATATATATATATATATATATATATATATATATATATATATATATATTATTGTTCATTTTACTTTATTTATTTTAGTTTGACCCTTTTTTTCCCCCCCAAATTTTTTTTTAACACTTTTATTCCTATTACAAGGAATGTAAACATCCCTTGTAATAGGAATGTGGCATGACAGGTCCTCTTTACAGTGAGATATGGGGTCAATAAGACCCCACATCTCACCTCTAGGCTGGAAAGCCTGGAATAAAAAAAAAAAACGATCCTGGCTTTGATCGTAGCGAGTATCGCAGGGTAGGGTATCGCAGGGTATTGCAGAGTATCGCAGGGTATGGCAGAGTATCGCAGGGTATGGCAGAGTATCGCAGGGTATGTCAGAGCATCGCAGGGTATGTCAGAGCATCGCAGGGTATGGCAGAGCATCGCAGGGTATGGCAGAGTATCGCAGGGTAGGGTATCGCAGGGTATTGTTGGGTATTGCAGAGTATCGCAGGGTATGGCAGAGTATCACAGGGTATGGCAGGGTATGGCAGGGTATGGCAGGGTATGGCAGAGTATCGCAGGGTATGGCAGAGTATCGCAGGGTATGGCAGAGTATCGCAGGGTATGGCAGAGCATCGCAGGGTATGGCAGAGCATCACAGAGTATGGCAGAGCATCGCAGGGTATGGCAGAGCATCGCAGGGTATGGCAGAGTATAGCAGGGTATGGCAGAGTATGGCAGAGTATTGCAGGGTATGGCAGAGTATTGCAGAGTATTGCAGGGTATGGCAGAGTATTGCAGGGTAAGGCAGAGTATTGCAGGGTAAGGCAGAGTATTGCAGGGTATGGCAGAGTATTGCAGGGTATGGCACAGTATTGGAGGGTATGGCAGAGCATTGCAGGGTATCCATCCATCCATGCTCAGCCATCCCTCCATACCCTGCAATACCCAGCAATACACTGCAGGCTATTGCTGTGTATGGCAGGGTATGGAGGGATGGCTGAGCATAGATGGATGGATCGGTGGTGACTGCAGGGCAGGCTGTGGGCACTACAGGCTGTGGGCACTACAGAACCAGACGCCGGTTTGCTTACATGTGATCACTCCGTCATTTGACGGAGCGATCACGTGGTAAACGGCCGTGATCCATGATCCGCCGGGTCCTCTGGACCCGGCGATCATGGATGTTCTCGAGTGCGTGCCCCAGGGGGCGCGCAAGAGCAGAATTCTGTGAGGCCGTTAATTAACGGCCTCCCAGAGTTAAGCAACCGCCCTGTAGCCGTTTTTCGGCTATGGGCCGGTTGTTAACTGGTTAATATACCTTTTCCACTACATTGTAGACAGTAGGGGATGTAAAAATAAAAACCTGACACTTCTGATAACACTTTTTACTGTGGCCTTTGCAGTAGGATTTGCCACTGGACATCCAGAAAACATGTCCATACAGATGAAATGCATACTCGTAAGATCCTGACTTGGGCATCTGGATATATGTTTTTGTAATCTCTGGAAGGGGTGTTCAGCTTTTGGTAACACCTTTGGTAACAGGTAAAACAAGAAGTGGAGAACCCTCGCTCTATCCCATGCTCATTTGCTAAGGCAGCCATAACTGCTTGTGACTGATGACACGGTCCATCTGTCAAGCTGGAGGGAAAAGAGTGACTGTCAGACATAAAAGATCACATTTTTCCAAAATACTGTTTCATAAGTAGTTGCCCCCTGTGGGCCACTTGTTCTTCTCATTCTGAGGCCCTTAAAGTTGAATTATTAATCCCAGCTATACTAGGCCAGAACTAGGGTGGAATCTGTGAGTTGCACATACCCAAAAAGTGTCCGGGGCTGTAATGCAGCATCCTTAGTCACCGGTAAGGATGGGCCCGGTGCTCGATGCGAACCCACGTTCGCATCGAGCACCGGGCGTTCGCTCGCTCGGCGAGCCCAGAACTATTTTGGCCGCTCGCATCACGTTCGTGTGATGCGAGCGGCCCCGCAATGCATTGCGGCCGGCGCGGCCGACGCAGTGCATTGCTGGCTGATGATTGGCCAAGCATGCACTGTGACCCCGCATGCTTGGCCAATCACAGCCCCGGAAACTCGAAGAGCCATAATTGGCTACAGGCAGGACGCCTGTAGCCAATTACAGCTCAGGGGCTGTAGTACACGCCCCCCCCCTATAAAACGCCGCCACGCCGTCTGCGCCGGTCACATGCTGTTCCGGCGCAGATTGAGCAGGCTGTTTCTGTGACACTCTGCTGCATTTAGATAGATAGAGAGATTCACTTGCAGAGATTGAGTTAGATAGATTCAGTTACAAAGATTGATTGACAAAGAGGGGCTTGTAGTGTGCTCGTGGCAGGCAGGCAGAGCTCCTATATTTTGTTACCAGAAGCACCTATAGGACTTGTAGTGTGTTCGTGGCAGGCAGGCAGAGCTCCTATATTTTGTTACCAGAAGCACCTATAGAACTTGTAGTGTGTTCGTGGCAGGCAGGCAGAGCTCCTATATTTTGTTACCAGAAGCACCTATAGGACTTGTAGTGTGTTAGTGGCAGGCAGGCAGAGCTCCTATATTTTGTTACCAGAAGCACCTATAGGACTTGTAGTGTGTTCGTGGCAGGCAGGCAGAGCTCCTATATTTTGTTACCAGAAGCACCTATAGGACTTGTAGTGTGTTAGTGGCAGGCAGGCAGAGCTCCTATATTTTGTTACCAGAAGCACCTATAGGACTTGTAGTGTGTTCGTGGCAGGCAGGCAGAGCTCCTATATATTTTGTTCCCAGAGGCACCTATAGGACTTGAAGTGTGTTAGTCCCATTACACACACAGAGCTATATTTTCTTCCCAGAAGCACCTATAGGACTTGAAGTGTGTTAGTCCCATTACACACACAGAGCTATATTTTCTTCCCAGAAGCACCTATAGGACTTGAAGTGTGTTAGTCCCATTACACACACAGAGCTATATTTTCTTCCCAGAAGCACCTATAGGACTTGAAGTGTGTTAGTCCCATCACACACACAGAGCTATATTTTGTTCCCAGAAGCACCTATAGGACTTGAAGTGTGTTAGTCCCATTACACACACAGAGCTATATTTTGTTCCCAGAAGCACCTATAGGACTTGAAGTGTGTTAGTCCCATCACACACACAGAGCTATATTTTGTTCCCAGAAGCACCTATAGGACTTGAAGTGTGTTAGTCCCATTACACACACAGAGCTATATTTTGTTCCCAGAAGCACCTATAGGACTTGAAGTGTGTTAGTCCCATTACACACACAGAGCTATATTTTCTTCCCAGAAGCACCTATAGGACTTGAAGTGTGTTAGTCCCATTACACACAAAGAGCTATACTTTGTTCCCAGAAGCACCTATAGGACTTGAAGTGTGTTAGTCCCATTACACACACAGAGCTATATTTTCTTCCCAGAAGCACCTATAGGACTTGTAGTGTGTTAGTGGCAGGCAGGCAGAGCTCCTATATTTTGTTACCAGAAGCACCTATAGGACTTGTAGTGTGTTCGTGGCAGGCAGGCAGAGCTCCTATATTTTGTTCCCAGAGGCACCTATAGGACTTGAAGTGTGTTAGTCCCATTACACACACAGAGCTATATTTTCTTCCCAGAAGCACCTATAGGACTTGAAGTGTGTTAGTCCCATTACACACACAGAGCTATATTTTCTTCCCAGAAGCACCTATAGGACTTGAAGTGTGTTAGTCCCATCACACACACAGAGCTATATTTTGTTCCCAGAAGCACCTATAGGACTTGAAGTGTGTTAGTCCCATTACACACACAGAGCTATATTTTGTTCCCAGAAGCACCTATAGGACTTGAAGTGTGTTAGTCCCATCACACACACAGAGCTATATTTTGTTCCCAGAAGCACCTATAGGACTTGAAGTGTGTTAGTCCCATTACACACACAGAGCTATATTTTCTTCCCAGAAGCACCTATAGGACTTGAAGTGTGTTAGTCCCATTACACACACAGAGCTATATTTTGTTCCCAGAAGCACCTATAGGACTTGAAGTGTGTTAGTCCCATTACACACACAGAGCTATATTTTCTTCCCAGAAGCACCTATAGGACTTGAAGTGTGTTAGTCCCATCACACACACAGAGCTATATTTTCTTCCCAGAAGCACCTATAGGACTTGAAGTGTGTTAGTCCCATTACACACACAGAGCTATATTTTGTTCCCAGAAGCACCTATAGGACTTGAAGTGTGTTAGTCCCATTACACACACAGAGCTATATTTTCTTCCCAGAAGCACCTATAGGACTTGAAGTGTGTTAGTCCCATCACACACACAGAGCTATATTTTCTTCCCAGAAGCACCTATAGGACTTGAAGTGTGTTAGTCCCATTACACACACAGAGCTATATTTTCTTCCCAGAAGCACCTATAGGACTTGAAGTGTGTTAGTCCCATCACACACACAGAGCTATATTTTGTTCCCAGAAGCACCTATAGGACTTGAAGTGTGTTAGTCCCATTACACACACAGAGCTATATTTTGTTCCCAGAAGCACCTATAGGACTTGAAGTGTGTTAGTCCCATCACACACACAGAGCTATATTTTCTTCCCAGAAGCACCTATAGGACTTGAAGTGTGTTAGTCCCATTACACACACAGAGCTATATTTTGTTCCCAGAAGCACCTATAGGACTTGAAGTGTGTTAGTCCCATTACACACACAGAGCTATATTTTCTTCCCAGAAGCACCTATAGGACTTGAAGTGTGTTAGTCCCATCACACACACAGAGCTATATTTTGTTCCCAGAAGCACCTATAGGACTTGAAGTGTGTTAGTCCCATTACACACACAGAGCTATATTTTGTTCCCAGAAGCACCTATAGGACTTGAAGTGTGTTAGTCCCATTACACACACAGAGCTATATTTTCTTCCCAGAAGCACCTATAGGACTTGAAGTGTGTTAGTCCCATCACACACACAGAGCTATATTTTCTTCCCAGAAGCACCTATAGGACTTGAAGTGTGTTAGTCCCATTACACACACAGAGCTATATTTTCTTCCCAGAAGCACCTATAGGACTTGAAGTGTGTTAGTCCCATCACACACACAGAGCTATATTTTGTTCCCAGAAGCACCTATAGGACTTGAAGTGTGTTAGTCCCATTACACACACAGAGCTATATTTTGTTCCCAGAAGCACCTATAGGACTTGAAGTGTGTTAGTCCCATTACACACACACAGAGCTATATTTTCTTCCCAGAAGCACCTATAGGACTTGAAGTGTGTTAGTCCCATCACACACACAGAGCTATATTTTCTTCCCAGAAGCACCTATAGGACTTGAAGTGTGTTAGTCCCATCACACAGAGCTCCTCTATTTTCTTTGCATAAGCACCCACAGGACTTCTAGTGTGTTAGTGGCATCACACAGAGCTCCTATATATTCTTCTCAGCAGCACCCACAGGACTTCTAGTGTGTTAGTGGCATCACACAGAGCTCCTCTATTTTCTTTGCAGAAGCACCCATAGGACTTCTAGTGTGTTAGTGGCATCACACAGAGCTCCTATATATTCTTCTCAGCAGCACCCACAGGACTTCTAGTGTGTTAGTGGCATCACACAGAGCTCCTCTATTTTCTTTGCATAAGCACCCACAGGACTTCTAGTGTGTTAGTGGCATCACACAGAGCTCCTCTATTTTCTTTGCATAAGCACCCACAGGACTTCTAGTGTGTTAGTGGCATCACACAGAGCTCCTCTATTTTCTTTGCATAAGCACCCACAGGACTTCTAGTGTGTTAAGGCATCACACAGAGCTCCTCTATTTTCTTTGCATAAGCACCCACAGGACTTCTAGTGTGTTAGTGGCATCACACAGAGCTCCTCTATTTTCTTTGCAGAAGCACCCACAGGACTTCTAGTGTGTTAGTGGCATCACACAGAGCTCCTCTATTTTCTTTGCAGAAGCACCCATAGGACTTCTAGTGTGTTAGTGGCATCACACAGAGCTCCTATATATTCTTCTCAGCAGCACCCACAGGACTTCTAGTGTGTTAGTGGCATCACACAGAGCTCCTCTATTTTCTTTGCAGAAGCACCCATAGGACTTCTAGTGTGTTAGTGGCATCACACAGAGCTCCTATATATTCTTCTCAGCAGCACCCACAGGACTTCTAGTGTGTTAGTGGCATCACACAGAGCTCCTCTATTTTCTTTGCATAAGCACCCACAGGACTTCTAGTGTGTTAGTGGCATCACACAGAGCTCCTCTATTTTCTTTGCATAAGCACCCACAGGACTTCTAGTGTGTTAGTGGCATCACACAGAGCTCCTCTATTTTCTTTGCAGAAGCACCCATAGGACTTCTAGTGTGTTAGTGGCATCACACAGAGCTCCTCTATTTTCTTTGCAGAAGCACCCATAGGACTTCTAGTGTGTTAGTGGCATCACACAGAGCTCCTATATTTTCTTCTCAGCAGCACCCACAGGACTACCGACTACAATGGCTGGAAGACCGCCAAGGGGAGGCAGAGCGTGCAGAGCCAAGAACACAGGGCAGGCAGGCTCTGTTTCTAGTGGACGTGGCCGTGGACGTGGACGTGGTCGTGCATCGTCATCAGCACGTGGCCATGGGACACGCGCGTCTTTGTTTTCGGCAGCTGGACATGTGGAGCCGCATCATGCTGAAGGCTTGGTAGAATGGATGACCAAGCCCTCCTCATCCTCCTCATCCTCTCTCACCCAGGCTCAGGGTACTGACAGAGCATCATCAGCCACCCCTTCCCTAGACCCACCATGTCCTCCTGAGGAGTCCCCCGAACTCTTTGAGCACAGTGTTGGGTACATGCTCCAGGAGGATGCCCAACGATTCGAAGGCTCGGATGACGATACCCAGCTTGAGGAATCTGGCAGTACAGTTCCACCAGCTGCAGCTTACTGCCAGGTTTGCTCTAGTGGTGAAGAGGGAGGGGATGATGAGGTCACTGACTCCACGTGGGTGCCTCAAGGGAGAGAGGATGAGGAGGAGGACGAGGAGGAGGAGGATGCGGCGTCACATGTCCAACGAGGCAGGATGCCCCCTGGAGGCCAGGTAGAGGCCAGCACAGCAACTGTACAACACCGCAGAGCTCCGCCTGTGCAGGGCGCTGCCTCTGCACGTTATCAGAAAAGTTCTTTGGTGTGGGCCTTTTTTGAGACGAGTGCAGCAGATCGCACCACTGCTATTTGCAATATTTGTCTCAAGCGTATCTCGCGTGGCCAAAACATCAGCCGCTTGGGCACGACAAGCATGACCAGACATATGGCGACCTGCCATGCAGCTCGTTGGCAGGCACACATAAAAGACCCACACCAAAGAACTAAGCGGACCTCTCCTTGCTCCTCCTCAGCTGGGATCTCCATCCCCACTACACCTTCAGTCCTCTCTGAAAGCTGCTCTGAGAGGACTGAAGGTGTAGAATTCGGTGTGTCACAACCAAGTACTTGCAGTACACCGACGTCCGAATGCAGCAGGCAAATTTCCCTGCCCCAGCTGCTGGACCGTAGAAAGAAGTACACTCCCAGCCATCCACATGCCCAGCGGTTGAATGCTAGCCTTGCTAAATTGCTAGCACTTCAACTGCTGCCTTTTCAGTTGGTAGACTCGGCCCCCTTCCGTGAGTTTGTTCAATGTGCGGTTCCTCAGTGGCAGGTTCCCAAACGCCACTTTTTCTCGCGGAAGGCGATTCCGTCTCTCTACCGGCATGTGGAGGGCAATGTCCATGCCTCGCTGGACAGGGCGGTCAGCGGTAAGGTGCATATTACCGCTGACTCATGGTCCAGCAGGCATGGACAGGGACGGTACCTTTCTTTCACGGCCCATTGGGTCACTCTATTGGCAGCTGGGAGGGATGCAGGACAAGGTGCAGTAGTGTTGGAGGTTGTTCCGCCACCACGCCTCCAAAACGCGACTACTGCTACTGGTTGTGACACACCTCTCTCCTCCACCCCCTCCTCTTCTTCTTCCTCCAGTGCTCTGTCCTTGGAACCAGCGGTGCTCCGTAGGCGTACAAGGGGCTACGCAAGTACGCAGGCAAAAAGATGCCATGCCGTGCTTGCGCTGGTGTGTTTGGGGGACAGGAGCCACACTGGGCCAGAGGTTCTGGCAGCTCTGCAGGGGCAGGCCGAGAGGTGGTTGACGCCACGTCAGCTTAAGCCAGGAATGGTCGTTTCTGACAATGGCACCAACCTCCTCTCCGCCCTGCGACAGGGGCAGCTCACCCATGTGCCCTGCATGGCTCACGTCCTCAACCTGGTGGTGCAGCGGTTCTTGGGCAGGTTCCCAGGCTTACAGGATGTCCTGAGGCAGGCCAGGAAAGTCTGTGTGCATTTCCGCCGATCTTATAATGCCAGTGCTCGGCTGACTGAGCTGCAAAAGGAGCTGAACCTGCCCAAGAACCGCCTAATATCTGACATGCCCACCAGGTGGAACTCAACGTTGGCCATGCTGCAGCGACTGCACACGCAGCAGAGGGCCATCAATGAGTACCTTTGCGACTACGGCACCAGGACAGGGTCAGGGGAGCTTGGTTTTTTTTCCCCACGTCAGTGGAGCATGATCAGGGATGCATGCACTGTCCTCTCACCATTTGAGGAGGCCACGAGGATGGTGAGCAGTGACAGTGCATGCATCAGTGACACTGTCCCTCTTGTCCACCTGTTGGAGCATACGCTGCGTGGGATAATGGACAGGGCACTTGAGGCAGAACAGAGGCAGGAAGAGGAGGACTTCCTTGCCTCTCAAGGCCCCCTTTATCCGGACAGTGTTCCTTCTGTCCCACCCATCACACAGGAAGAGGAGGAGGAGGAGGAGGAGGAGGAGGAGGAGGAGGAGGATTGTGTGAGCATGGAGGTGGAGCCTGGCACTCAGCATCAGCAGCAGCAGTCTTTTAGGGATGATGTACAGTCCCAACAAGCCAGTGGACTTGTACGTGGCTGGGAGGAGGTGGCTGGCGATCATGTCATCCTCAGTGACCCAGAAGACTCCGGACCGAATGCCTCAGCTAACCTACGCTGCATGGCCTCCCTGATCCTGCAAAGCCTGCGGAAGGATCCTCGTGTTCTTCGGATCAAGGAGAGGGACCATTACTGGCTGGCCACTCTCCTTGATCCGCGGTACAAGGGTAAGGTTGCGGACCTTATCTTGCCGTCGCAGAGGGAGCAGAGGATGAGACATCTCAGGGAGGCCTTGCAGAAAGGTCTGTGCAACGCGTTCCCAGAAACTGGGAGGCTACAAACTCCTGGTCCTGGGCGACGAGTTGCTGAGGCTTCGGTCAGTGGCAGAAGGAGCGGTGGGGAAGGTGGACGTCTGACCGATGCGTTCAGACAATTTTTTAGTCCGCAGCCCCAAGGTATGATCGGTTCCAGCAACCATCGCCAGCGTCTGATATACATGGTGCAGGAATACCTTGGGGCAAGGTCAGACTTGGACACCTTTCCCACCGAAAATCCTCTGGCTTACTGGGTCCTGAGGATGGATCACTGGCCAGAGCTTGCACAGTATGCAATTGAGCTACTGGCCTGTCCTGCCTCCAGCGTTCTTTCCGAACGCACATTCAGTGCTGCTGGAGGATTTGTGACTGATCATAGGGTGCGCCTGTCCACCGCCTCGGTTGATCGACTGACATTCATCAAAATGAATCAGTCTTGGATCACCACCAGCTACCAGGCACCTGAGGCGGATATAACCGAATAATTTTTAATGTCACATCCCTTCAAGACTGCCTATGCTGATGCTGAGTGACTGTCCTCTTATGTTCACTGACTATCCTCTTCCTCCTCCTCAATGATCCATGCCACAGCACCAGTGCCTAAGGCACAATTTTTCAGCCCCTGTTTAACAGGGGCGTGTACTTACAATTTTTAAAAAAAATGCTTCGCAACACGTGTGACTGCTGTGCTCCAAGTACAGTCTCTGTGAGGGCCGTGTTGCAGTGTTGTGGCACCAGCACCAGTGCCTAAGGCACAATTTTTCAGCCCCTGTTTAACAGGGGCGTGTACTTACAATTTTTTTAAAAAATGCTTCGCAACACGTGTGACTGCTGTGCTCCAAGTACAGTCTCTGTGAGGGCCGTGTTGCAGTGTTGTGGCACCAGCACCAGTGCCTAAGGCACAATTTTTCAGCCCCTGTTTAACAGGGGCGTGTACTTACAATTTTTTTAAAAAATGCTTCGCAACACGTGTGACTGCTGTGCTCCAAGTACAGTCTCTGTGAGGGCCGTGTTGCAGTGTTGTGGCACCAGCACCAGTGCCTAAGGCACAATTTTTCAGCCCCTGTTTAACAGGGGCGTGTACTTACAATTTTTTTAAAAAAAATGCTTCGCAACACGTGTGACTGCTGTGCTCCAAGTACAGTCTCTGTGAGGGGTTGCAGTGTTGTGGCACCAGCACCAGTGCCTAAGGCACAATTTTTCAGCCCCTGTTTAACAGGGGCGGGTAATTACAAATCTTGATCTAATAGTTCACAGCAGGGCCCATTCCTGCGCCCACCAAGAGTAACTATGAGGGCCTGCAGTCTTGTGGCAACACCGTCCACCACCACCGCCAAAGGCCCAATTTTTCTGCCCTGTTCATCAGGTGCTTGCAATTACAAATCTTGATCTAATAACTCACAGCAGGGCCCATTCCTGCGCCCACCAAGAGTAACTATGAGGGCCTACAGTCTTGTGGCAACACCGTC
The DNA here is from genome assembly GCA_028564925.1 of Lithobates sylvaticus. Taxonomy (NCBI): domain Eukaryota; kingdom Metazoa; phylum Chordata; class Amphibia; order Anura; family Ranidae; genus Lithobates; species Lithobates sylvaticus. The sequence goes on along the minus strand of CM053029.1, from coordinate 461,179,480 downwards.
CACCACCACCGCCAAAGGCCCAATTTTTCTGCCCTGTTCATCAGGTGCTTGCAATTACAAATCTTGATCTAATAACTCACAGCAGGGCCCATTCCTGCGCCCACCAAGAGTAACTGTGAGAGCTTACAGTCTTGTGGCAAAACCGTCCACCACCACCACCACCACCACCCCCAATTTTTCTGCCCTGTTCAACAGGTGCATGCAATTACAAATCTTGATCTATTAACTCACAGCAGGGCCCATTCCTGTGCCCACCAGTCTTGTGGCTACACCAACATCTAATAGGGCAAATTTCTGCAGAGTATATACGCCAGGCCCCTACTTTCAAACATCCAACTTACAAACGACTCCTACTTGCAAATGGAAAGAGAAAACAGGAAGTGAGAGGAAATCTACCCCTAGGAAGGGAAATTCTATCCTGTTAGATTTAATTTGGGAAAAAGGTATCTCCTCTCTACTGATACTTTATCACCAATCCTTGTTTCAATTAAAACCCCACTTTTCCAAAAACATTTGTCATTGGGACGGAAAGTGAGGTGACATGTTCTGAACAGATGTGCAAAGACAGCAAATGTTACAGGGGTGATAACCCCTCCCTATGTTCTCCAAAAAGCTTAAAAATAGATTTTTTTGGGATGGAGCTACACTTCATAATGTACCTGTTCAGATTCTACTTAAGATCAAACCTAAAGCCGCAAGTGGTTTTAAATGGCTTCTTTTTTTCCTTTACAAATGTCATTTTGTGCAAGGACAGTTCTAAACACGGGAAACACATGCCACTTCACAGGCATACTTTGGACACCCCCCAGGTACCATATTTAAAGGAAAATGTCACTTTTTTTTTTTCACTTTATGCATCATTAAAATGACTGCTCCCGAAAAAACGTTAGTTTTTAAAAGTTCTTTTTGCATTGATATATGTCCCCTGGGGCAGGACCCGGGTCCCCAAACCTGTTTTATGACATTAACATGCATATTGGCCGTTGTAATTAGCACTTTTGATTTCGAACGTTCGCGTCCATTATAACGTATAGGGTTCGAAAATTCGCGCGAACTTTCGGTCCGTTCGAAGGTTCTGGTTCGAACCGAACCCGGGGGTGTTCGGCTCATCCCTAGTCACCGGTCTGCTTTCATGTGTGAATTTTAATGTTAGTATGGCTACCTCAGCAAGAACCTGGAAAGCTGAAAACAGCCGATCAAATTAACTTAGCATGCTTGATTGATTTACCTGCCCAAGTAAAAACAAACTTCTGGCCCTTCAAATGCAACCAAAAGCTCTCTTTATCTCGACTATCTATATAAATATATACTCTTTTTATAGCTCACAGGCTTTACTAAAAAACGGAGCTCTGCTTCTTGAGCTGGGGAAAAAGGATCCAATGACTCTGAATACAGAGTATCCTTCTGAGTAGGGATGAGCTTTATGTTCGAGTCAAACTCATGTTCGACTCTAACATTGGCTGTTCGCCAGTTTGCCGAACAGCGAACAACCTGGGTCCTGCCTAGGGGACATGTATCAATGCCAAAAAAAGTTTTAAAAATGGCAGTTTTTTCGGGAGCATTGATTTTAATAATGCTTAAAGTGAAACAATAAAAGTGTAATATTCCTTTAAATTTCTTACCTGGGGGGTGTCTATAGAATGTCTGTAAAGGGGTGCATGTTTCCTGTGTTTAGAACAGTCTGACAGCAAAATGAAATTTCTAAAGGAAAAAAACTCATTTAAAACTACTCGCGGCTACAATGAATTGTCGGGTCTGACAATATACATAACAGTTCATTGATAAAAGCGGCATGGGGATTTTCCTACAGGGGAACCCCCGAACCAAAATGTTTTAAAAAAAATGCGTGGGGGTCCCCCTAAATTCCATACCAGACCTGAAGTATGGATATTAAGGGGAACCCTGTGCCAAAATTTAAAAAAAAAATAGCCTGGGGCCCCCCATAAAATCCATACCAGACCCTTATCCGAGCACGCAACCTGGCAGGAAAAGAGGGGGAGACGAGAGAGCGCCCCCCCTGAACCGTACCAGGCCACATGCCCTCAACATTGGGAGGGTGCTTTGAGGTTGTCCCCATGTTGATGGTAAGAAAGGCCTCATTCCCACAACCCTTGCCCGGTGGTTGTGGGGGTCTGCGGGCGGGGGGCTTATCGGAATCTGAAAGCCCCCTTTAACAAGGGGACCCCCAGATCCTGCCCCCCACCGTGTGAAATGGTAATGGGGTACAAATGTACCCCTACCATTTTACAAAAAAAAGTGACAAAAAGGTTAAAAAACCCAAGAGGCAGTTTTTGACAAGTCCTTTATTAATTTCTTCTTCTTTCATCTTTTCTTCTGGTCTTCCTTCGGAGTTTTACTTGTTCCTCCAACTTATTCTTCTTCATCTTCTTCTTCCTCTGCTCTTCTCGTCCCGCATCTTGCTCCGGCTTCTTCTCTGCTCCGCTCGCACGATCCGTCTCAGTGGGAGTCTTCAGCCGCGTGACGCTTCGATTCTTGTAACACTTCTTAAATAACGGAGGGTGGGGCCACCCGGTGATCCCATTCTCCTCTGACGCACGGGGACTTCCCTATGGCTTTCCCTGTGTTGTCAGATGGGGCGGGGTCACCCGTTTATGTAAATTACATTTCAATTCCTTCATTCATCATTCCTTCATTCAGGTGAAAGAACATCTAAAGTGTAAATCCAGAACGCTTCTCTGGCACAAAGCTTTTTGAAACGTTCTGAAACTGAAAGAGAGTTGTGAATTTGCTTGATTATCCAGACTTGCAACCCTTTGGTGGACTGTTGGTGGGCTTGGGTAAAGTGTCTGGGCACACTATGTGGATCGTGCCACTTTCAATCGATCTCCTGTGTTTTCCAAACCTGGCCCTAAGGGCTCATATTGTGCGGCCTACATATATCGGGCTGCATGGACAAGTTAGTCCATATATGACAAAGTCTGAAGAACAATTGTAGAAGTCTTTCAGTATATGGGTAGTCCCTTTGGTAGTGAAAGACTTTTGACAGTGTTTGACGTATTTGCACATTTTCCATAAAGGCTTACGACACTGGAACATCCCAACTAATCCCACTTTAGATGTTCTTTTACCTGGCGGGATGAATGAAGGAATTGAAATCTCCACTATTTTATAACATAATTTTCCAATATAGTCCCAAATTAGAGCACCGCTAGATTCCCAGTTTTGTTATGCGCATATATATATGCTTATGTGCATATAGGAGTTCAGTCCATGTAGATATGTTTCTTAGTTTTTTTCTCTTTTATGATTTATACTACTAGACGCTACCACCAGGTGCCAGCATATCATCACATGTCATGTCTTCTTGACATGTCTCATTAGATGGTTGCATCTGTTATAATATACAATATAAAATATATACATTATTACCATTCCTCCATTGGAGGTCCTATGATCAACACAATGCGAGAACGCGTGTCTCTTATGCCGCGTACACACGTGCGGACTTTTGCCGGCGGACTTAGTCCAGCGGACAATCCCGCGGGACTTTCCAGCTAGGTCCGCTGGACTTTCCGAGCGTGTGGACTTGCCCACACACGCACGGACTTCTCCAGCGGATAATCCGCCGGCCAAAAGTCCGCGGGACTTTTGAAAATGAACGGACTTGCCCACACACGGAGCAGTCCGTTCATTTCGAACGTAACTTCAGGTTACGTAGCTAGTGTAGGCAGTAAATGCCGCCGCGCTAGCTCCGTGACCTGGCATGGATTTAAAGGGAATCCCCACGCCGAAAAAACGGCGTGGGGGTTCCCCCCAAATCCAAGTCAGACCCTCATCCGAGCACGCAGCCTGGCAGGCCAGGAAAGGGGTGGGGACGAACGAGCGCCCCCCCCCCTCCTGAGCCGTACCAGGCCGCGTGCCCTCAACATGGGGGGTGCCCTGGGGAAAGGGGGGCCGTGCGGCCCCCCCCACCCCAAAGCACCTTGTCCCCATGTTGATGAGGACAAGGGCCTCTTCCCGACAACCCTGGCCGTTGGTTGTCGGGGTCTGCGGGCGGGGGCTTATCGGAATCTGGGAGCCCCCTTTAATAAGGGGGCCCCCAGATACCGGCCCCCCACCCTATGTGAATGAGTATGGGGTACGATGTACCCCTACCCATTCACCTAAGGTGTAAAATGTAAAGTACAAAAACACACACACTTTTGAAAAAATATTTTATTGCACTGCTCCGGGGGTCTTCTTCCGTCTTGGGGGTCTTCTCGCCGGACTCCTCCGCTCTCTTCTGCTTTTTTACCTAGCTCTTTCACGAGCGGAGGAGTCCGGCTACCTTCTTCGTCGTCGCCGCCGTCGTCTGTGGGTCTCGATCCGCCTTCGGGGGTCTTCCGGGGGTCTCTTCTGTTCTTGCGGCGGTCGTCGTCTTCCGCGCCGCCGGCGCCGCCTTCTTCTTCTTGTCCTTCTTGTTCTTCTTCTTCTTCCGATGTTGACCCGTCGCTGTCTCTGCCCGGAATGCCTGTGCCGCTCTGCGCTGGGACTTATATAGGGACATGGGGGACAGGGTCACATGTTCATGTCACATGGTGACCCCGCCCCCTTGCGATGTCAGAGTCCCAGCATCCTCCGGGACTGTGACAACACAAGGGGGCGGGTCACCATGTGACATGTGCATGTGACCCTGTCCCCATGCCCCTATATAAGTCAAAGCGCAGCGCGGCACAAGCATTCCGGGCAGAGAGAGCGTCGGGTCAACATCGGAAGAAGAAGAACAAGAAGAAGGACAAGAAGAAGAAGAAGGCGCCGGCGGCGCGGAAGACGACGACCGCCGCAAGAACAGAAGAGACCCCCGGAAGACCCCCGAAGGCGGATCGAGACCCCCAGACGACGGCGGCGACGACGAAGAAGGTAGCCGGACTCCTCCGTTCGTGAAAGAGCTAGGTAAAAGAGCAGAAGAGAGCGGAGGAGTCCGGCGAGAAGACCCCCAAGACGGAAGAAGACCCCCGGAGCAGTGCAATAAAATATTTTTTTTCAAAAGTGTGTGTGTTTTTGTACTTTACATTTTACACCTTAGGTGAATGGGTAGGGGTACATCGTACCCCATACTCATTCACATAGGGTGGGGGGCCGGGATCTGGGGGCCCCCTTATTAAAGGGGGTTCCCAGATTCCGATAGGCCCCCGCCCGCAGACCCCGACAACCAACGGCCAGGGTTGTCGGGAAGAGGCCCTTGTCCTCATCAACATGGGGACAAGGTGCTTTGGGGTGGGGGGGCCGCACGGCCCCCCTTTCCCCAGGGCACCCCCCATGTTGAGGGCACGTGGCCTGGTACGGCTCAGGAGGGGGGGGGGCGCTCGTTCGTCCCCACCCCTTTCCTGGCCTGCCAGGCTGCGTGCTCGGATGAGGGTCTGACTTGGATTTGGGGGGAACCCCCATGCCGTTTTTTCGGCGTGGGGAGTCCCTTTAAATCCATGCCAGGTCACGGAGCTAGCGCGGCGGCAGTAACTGCCTACGCTAGCTACGTAACCTGAAGTCACGTGCTAAATGAACGGACTTGCCGATGAGCGGCAAGTCCGTTCATTTCAAAAGTCCCGCGGACTTGCCCACTAACGGCGGGATTGTCCGCCGGACTGCCAAGTCCAGCGGATAATTTTAAAACCAAACTTAAAACGTTGGCGCCAAAAAGTCCGCCGGCGCCCACACACGAGGGGATTATCCGCTGGACTTCAGTCCAGCGGATAATCCCGCGGGATTGTCCCTTCGTGTGTACGCCGCATTATAAGTACTTTTATATATATATAAAGATGCTCTCAATGTCATATAATCCATTTATACCATGCAATTATTTGTAGCTTTTCTACTTATTTATTTATTTATTTCATTAATTTGATTCATACCATACCATTTTATTATTTTTATTTATATGTTTTTTTATATGTTTATTTCATACATCCAATATTCCATTATTATCATTTTGTATTTTTATTCTTATTATATGTTATCATTATTTTTTGACACAATTTTATATTTTTTATTTTATATTTTTTTTGACATTTTTTGTCTCTTTATATTAATACTTTTTAATATTTTGCAATATGCCTTATATATATATGTTTTTAAAATGTCCAGTTTCTTAGTTTCCTTTTTAAAGAATGTCCTGCCCATGTTTCCTCCCCTCTCCTTTATTAATGGCCCCTCATGGTATTCCTATTATGTCTGTTGAAAAAGGAGCCCGACTTGTAAACACATCCAAGTGCGCATGCTCACGAAACACGTCCATGTTTGATGATGTCACCCCTGCGCACCGTGCACATCTAGCCTCGCTCTGAGGCCACCTTCCGGAGCCGGCGAATCCACCTGTCGGAAGAGCTACTGCCTTCAGCTGCTATCAGCAAGGATGTACATGGCACAGAACTTGGGAGGGTCATCTCGACATTTGTATACCATGCCTGTCACTTCCATCCAAATGTGAGTGTATTTATTATGAGATTATTTATTTATTTATTTATTACAGGATTTATATAGCGCCAACAGTTTACGCAGCGCTTTACAATATTAAAAGGGAGACAATACAGTTATAATACAATAAAATACAAGAGGATTAAGGGGGCCCTGCTCAGAAGAGCTTACAATCTAATAGGGTGGGGGAGGTGATACAAAAGGTTGTAACTGTGGGGAATGAGCTGATGGAAGTGGTAAAAGATTAGTTGGAGACATGATAGGCTTCCCTGAAGAGATGAGTTTTCAGGGATCGCCTGAAGGTAGCTAGAGTAGGGGATAGCCGGACAGGTTGAGGTAGCGAGTTCCAGAGGATGGGAGAGGCTCTGGAGAAATCCTGGAGACGAGCATGGGAGGAGGAAACAAGAGAGCTTGACAGGAGGAGATCTATCAGATTAAAGCCGTTTGTTAAAACTACTGCACCCAGAGGCGCCTCTCCACTTTTTTTTTGCTGCATGTTTGTGGAAGTTAACCACTTCCCACCCGATCAATAGCAGATTGACGTCCGGGAAGTGGTTTCGTTATCCTGACTGGGCGTCATATGACGTCCTTCAGGATAACAGCCACTGCACGCCCGTGGGGGCACGAGTCCCGGCAATCAGTGGAGCAGTGGAGGCTCTTTACCACGTGATCAGCCATGTCCAATCACGGCTGATTACGATGTAAACAGGAAGAGCCGCTGATAGGCTTTTCCTCACTCGCGTCTGGGAAGCCGCAGTATTTAAATGTACATTTTTTGATTTTAGTTATTTACTTTTAATCTATTTATTATCTGCATCCTGTTTATTATAAGGATTTTATGACTGATGGTCATATTTGCTTTGCTCTGTAAAGTTCTTGATAAGTGTCTAAGCATCAGTGATTGTATGGGTTTTTTACCAAAAATCGACTGTGTGCTTTGTCTGCTACTTTGATAGTTGCACTAATATTGTGTATCTCCCTAGAACTATTATTCCTAATTATCTATTGTCATAAGGTCTTTGCTCTGTTCCTTTGTCTGAATTTTGTTTAAAACAATGTTTTAAAAATATCCATAGCGCTGTTTAAACGTAAGGCTATTCCTTTGTTGTTCATTGAGAAATGATGTGGCTTGATGTGGAGTAATTTCCTATTCTTGGTCACCAGATGGCGCCTATCCCACTACTTTCATTTCCTCTCATTGATAAACTTATCTTTTGTTTTTAGTAATTAAAATATACCTGTATACTACCCATGATGATTGTAAGCATTAAATTAGATGTTCACTGCTTAATTATTTGAATTATGACCTATGGACTCAATTTGCATGGTTGCCAGGGCAACCGCCACAATACAAAAGTCACCGCTGTTCACCCGACTCTGAATATCCTTTGAAAAAGTCATGTGGGCGGACGTATCAGAGTCAGGTGATCTATGTGCGATCTCGGCCGGTCATTTTTTAACTTCAACTGTAAGTGTGCTTTGTTTTCAATAAAATTATTTCTATACTGCTGCACAATGGAATCCTTCCCTTTGTCTGACCCCATGTCTGCTGGCTACTTGAAGAGGTTATGAGAAGGTGATAAGGTCGCTTCTCTGGAGGAGCTCAAGAGGAGGTGATCCATTGCTTTGTATTGAAAGGCTGTTTACTCCTTACCTAAAGGTAAGAGGCTGGGGGAAACACCTTGGATTGGCACTGAATATGCATGGAGGAGATCACTGCTACCACTAAAGGACTGAATTTTGATTAGGAGGAGTCACTGCACAGGAGATTTGATTGCATTTTGTATGGGAGCTATATTTGTATTGGCAATCTAGAGTGCACTGGACGCTTGATTCTAGCACGGTCACTTTTTATCTGGACTACCACATTAGCTGATGATTGATTTTTGCTTTTTTGCACATGTTTGCAATTTTTGCATTTTTTGCACTTGCTCTATTTTGCACATGCATTATGTTTAAACGCAGTTATTAATGCATTGTTCACTATATATTATTTTTCACCACATTTCTATTTACGATCACTTACATTGATTGTTATTTATTTATTGTACATTATTAGATGCACTTCACTCTTTTTTATTTATTCAATTACTTATTTATTTATTTATTGTCCATCATTAGATGCACTTCATTCGTATTTATGTATTAAATTTTTTATTGATTTATGGAAAATTGCTTTATTTATTCATTCTTTGCCACATTGGGTTGTAACCTTGGATGCACTTTATTTTGAGTCACCTATCATCGTTATAGCACTGTCTATTACCTTGCTGCTATACATGCTGGATTTTGAATATTAACCATTAGACGCTTTTTTGGAACCTTTCTTTGGAGTTTTCCTCCCCCTTAGGATTGGTATCCTGGTCCGGAGTAAGCGCCACATATATTTATATTTTTATCATATTTTTAATAATATTGTTCTCTTTTTTGCTAGCGCCCCATTTTTTATATATTTATATATATTGATTTCTACGGGAAGTGGTTTCGTTATCCTGACTGGGCGTCATATGACGTCCTTCAGGATAACAGCCGCTAAGCACCTGTGGGGGCACGAATCGCGGCAATCAGTGGAGGCTCTTTACCACGTGATCAGCCGTGTCCAATCACGGCTGATCACGATGTAAACAGGAAGAGCTGTTAATCGGCTTTTCCTCACTCGCGTCTGACAGACGCGAGTAGAGGAGAGCCGATTGGTGGCTCTCCTGACAGGGGGAGTATGCGCTGATTGTTTATCAGCGCAGCCCCCCCTTAGATGCCCACACTAGAACACCAGGGAAGCCCCCAGGACCACCAGCGAAGCCCCCAGCATGTGGATAGCCAGGTACATCCCCCATGGCCATCCACATGTAAAAAAAAAAGCCCAAAATATGCCAATCAGTGCCCACAAATGGGCACTGACTGGCACCTCATATTTACTTTATAAAATAGGGATGCCCAGCAATGCCACCCATCAGTGTCATCAGTGCCACCCATCAGTGTCCATCAGTGCCACCTATCAGTGCCCATCCATGCCACCTATCAGTGCCACCTATAAGTATGCATCAGTGCCACCCATAAGTACCCATCAGTGCCACCTATGAGTGCCCATTAGTGCTGCATACCAGTGCCACCTATGAGTGCCCATCAGTGCCACCTATCAGTGCCACCTCATCAGTGCCACCTCATTGGTGCCACCTCATCGGTGCCCATCATTGAAGAAGAAAACGTACTTATTTACAAAAAAAATGAACAGTGACAAAGAAAAACTTGTTTTTTTTGCATTTTTTTTTTTATTTGTTGCGCGAAAAATAAAAATCGCAGAGGTGATCAAATACCTCCAAAAGAAAGCTCTATTTGTGGGAACAAAATGATAAAAAAATTTGTTTGAGTGCAGTGTAGCATGACCGCGCAATTGTCATTCAAATTGTGACAGCGCTGAAAGCTGAAAATTGGCCTGGGCAGGAAGGAGTCTAAAGCCCCATACACACGGTCGGATTTTCCGATGGATTCTGTCCTATCAGACAATGTTGTCGGAAATTCCGACCGTGTGTAGGCACCATCGGACAGTTTCCATCGGATTGTCCGACGGACAAAATCCTATCTCCTGCTGGATAGATTTTTTGACAACAAAGTCCGATCACACCAAATCCGATGTGTAGTAGCGAATTCCGACAGACAAAGTGCTACGCATGCTCAGATCACATTACAAGACCAAAGCTATTGGCTACTAGCCTCTACGTAGTCCCGTCGTAGGCAACAAACGTCACCACGTTCAGAATGATCGGATTTTCCGACAACTTTGTCCGACCGTGTGTACGCAAAACCAACATCGGACAAAGTATGACAGACATGATCCGACGGACCTGGTCCTCGGATAATCCGCGCGTGTGTATGGGGCTTAAGTGTCTGGTATTGAAGTGGTTAAACAGCCTGGCAACTAACATTTTTAGAAAGATGCCACATGGCAGCCCCTGTATTTCCCTCATGACAAGTGTATTCTAAGGCCAACTTTCATTGGTCACTTTTTCATATATGCTTAAAATAGTTTTAGTAAGATTAGATAAAAAAAGTTAAATAGATTTTTTTTCTGTCAAATATGTATTTACATTAATACCAGAGAAATGCATAAAAAGAAAAATGCTGAATTGACACACTGATATGTTTCTCTTAGCACTCCAGTCTACTTTTATCTCTTTCATGTATTATTCAGTGTGTAGGCATATTTTCACCCTACAGTGTGTATACTATGTTTCAACATCCTTCATTAATTCTGCTGTGTAAGTAATGGGAAAGAAGCAAACTCACAGCTGTGAAAGAGTTGCAAAAATATTAAATCGCATGTCCTGCTTTCACTGTCTCCTCCACATCTACACCGGAGCTGATTTTACAAAACGACGATTTATGAACAAGCAGCTTTCAATGTATTAAAATGAAAAACTGCAATAAATCGGAGGCTGGAATAGTGATGCCAGAAGAATAATTGGTTGAATATAGTACAGAAAAAAAAAAACTAAATAGGGTAAGATGTCTGTGTGTACCAGTTTTTTTTTATTGAGGGAAAATGTTAGAAACTGTATTATTCTTTAACCACTTCAAGACCTGCATGTTACGCCTCCTTTGCGTTGAGGCCATTTTTTTCAGTTTTAAGTGCTCTGATAATTTTACTGATAATTACTCATACAACACTTTACCCAAATACATTTTAATGAGGTAGTTAAAGAATAAATGGGTAAACTCAGTGTTTTAAAAGTTGCCCACCAAAACCAAGTGCATGTGCATGTCTTTCTTTATTAATTGAAAGAAAGTTCTATAAAAGTTGAAATTGCTCACCTAAATTATATTTTGTGCAATAACTAGATGTCATGGATATACACTTAAACCCCCCAAAACAATCCCACAATAATTTATTTATTCATCCTCATCCCCATCATTGGCAGTCATTTTCCACCTAAACAATATAGTCATTGGCCCTTTAAATACCCCCCAACTTTTTATTTCTCATTTCTTGTTGCAACCTGAGGGATTTAATGAATAGATTCATTCATTAAATCCTATTATCTTCCCTCCCTCTGTTGTGAGAGAATAGGGATGACTCACCAATGTAGACAGTACTACAATTGTGATTGCTGTGCACATGGTACACAGCCACTCTTTTGCTTGTGATCTGGTGCGTCTAATCATAGTAGATCACAGGTATGTCTACCCAACGCAATCAGCCTGTCAACTGCTGTTGCATTACAACTGACAGTTGTAAATTGGGTTAAGACGGCAATAAAAAGTAATTTAAAGAGAAATACAATAATTTGTTTTAGTCATTATCGACCCTTTTACTCTTGGCATAATTTCCAGGTCACAGGAGGTCCCTGCTAAAATTGAATTACTTACATTGATTTAGAATTAACATTGCTCAGTAAAAATTATCTTACACTTCTTACATGACAAACAGGAGGTTTCCTCAGTGGTCAGTGGAGAAGAGTCCTCTTATGGAAGAATACTTTTCTATAATGTCAATCAGTGGGAAGAATGCCCCATTAGATGAGGATCACTGGAAAGAATGTCCTTACTTTGTGGTCAACCCTAGCAACCTTTGTTTAGCAATGGTTTTGTTACTGTCAAATTCTCATTTCAATAATCTAGGCACAAAGAAGACACAGCAGTTCTCATAAAAAGTAAAAGGAAATCACTGGATATTAGTGGAACCCCTGTCTTTTGTATATTGAATTAAGTAGGGAAGGGTTAGAAACTCTGTCAATGTTTTTAGCTGTCTTTGTTCCTAATACGATTTTTCCTTACAATCTTTGTAGTCTTCTGGAAAATAAATAAGCATATTCCCAAAACAGAAACACATATATAAATACTCAGAGGCACAGTACATAGATACCTAGTGTCCTGGATTTTCTAGGACAGTTCTGGATCTAGGCACTGTGTCCCATCAATGCTGTGTCCAAGCCTAGGTCCTGAGATCTAAGCATCAATCTCACCAGTGCTCGCTGCCTGGAAATGCTGTACACTGCATGTGGAAAATCCCACAATGCTGGATGGAGGAGATTCATTGGCCAAGACAAAAAGTGCAAGCAGGAAGGCCAGCCAAAGAAAGAGCTACCAGTCATAAGAGAGTCAATGCCTATGTCCTTCACTGAAGGGTAAGTAGAAAAAAAAGCCCAACATAGCGGTCTCAACAAAAAAGAACAACTTGGGTGTTTATTGTTGTGTTAATCAACCTATTATGTTACATAAGTTAGCACAGGAATCTCCAAACTCCGGCCCTCCAGCAGTTGCGAGGCCCCTGGGTTAGCATAAGAAGCTTTTAGGACCTGGACCTAAACCTGGGACCTCTGCTATTCACACTGAGCCAACTGAGATGGTGGACAGCTCCCTGATTGGTTGCTTAGACAACCTTGCTTTATTTCTTGTATTTGCTCCTATAAACTTCCTGATTTAAGCCACATCTTTGCACTTCCGGTTTGCCAGATTATTGTGCTGTCTCCAACCAATATATCGCTCTTGTCACTTCTGTTGCTGTCCTTATCTTTACATTTGGCTTGTTCCTCGACTATGCTTCTGCTTGATCCCAATCTGCAACCACTTGTTACTGACCTTGAGCTTGTTTACTGGCTATGCTTCTGCATGGTCCCTTCCTGCTATATCTGCTTCTGGACCCTGTTTGCTCACCTCCTGGTGGGGCCATCCTGAGGACCGTGATCTGGCACTAACATGCAGCAAAACCCATTTCCACTTCAGGAGCTCTGGGGAATGCTGGTCAGTATTTAGACCCTGCATCGTGGGTGAGCATGCGTCATCCTCCAGAGTGGCCTGCTTGTTAACTTATCCATCTGGTCAATGGGAGCCTTTCTACTGCTATAGCTACTTGTCTCTGAGCCTAACCCATGACCATGACAGAAGCTGTCTTCTTTATAACTGCTGTTACATCTGTAAATTGAATTAGGCAGGCAGTGGTCTCGCCTTGTTTGCTAAATTCTCCAAATATGCAATTGAGATATTCTGGGGGGTGGAAATTCGTTACCATGCTCTGCCTGAATTAAACAATAGCAATGGCATAGTGGACAACATAATTACTTTTGAAGTCATAGGTCGAGTAATATGCAAGGGTCTTTGTTAACAGACTTTATTCCATCCTACTTCAACGTTTTAATAAATTAAAAAAACTGAACACATTTGTCAGTTAATTGTGCCCTGTGAGCCAGGCAATTTATCGTATATAACTCAGTATCATTGTTGCTAGTTGCTGGAGAGAGCAACTGTACAAAATACATCTTATGATGTGATCAAGCTCAGACTAGTCCGCTGGAGGTCTAAAGGGTCCTCTGACAGGCCCCAGCTGCATGTGAAAAATAATGGTATTGGAAAGTGAGCAGCTCTGGTCTGTGTCTACCTTCTGTGCTACACTAGTACCTCCCACAATTATGTAAATATATAATTAATTACTGTGCCAAAAATAAATTACAATAAATTCATATGTGATAAAGTGCTAGTGCAATAACTTATATAAACAAATATTTCAAGGACACTGACATCATCACGCATGCCAACACTGAAATTTGAGTGGATATATAGGTTTTAAATAAAAGCCTTGCTTTTATAATGATTTTACACTATGGAAGCTTACTTTTTATGTCCACCTCTTATGTGTGATGGTGATTTATGTAAGAATGATTATTACTAAGAGCTGTTTCTAGAGTGGAATCATCAACCATTAAGTGGACCTTTTTGATGGTGGAATGGGCAGTAGCTGGTTTATATTTTCACCAGCATTTATTTCTAGTGAGTGGATCTAGTGAAGGAATACACTGGAGCAGTGGTGAACAGTGCTGTGGTGAAAATTACTGCTGAGCAGTGGCGGCTGGTGGTATATTTTTTGGGTGTGGAAACAATTCACCCCCATTCAGTCGGTCTGTCGGTAGGCCAGGTCACAGGCACCCCCCCGTTCGGTCGGTCACCAGCCCTGCACTTACCCCATCTAGGTCGCAGGCAGCTCCTCCTCAGAGCAGCAGGTGAATGAATGAATGAATGATTTGTATAGCACTGCAAATGTGAACTGAATCGCCTCAAGGCGCTTGGTCTGTCCTGTGTTGTCCTGCTTATGAGAAGAGGTGGGTCTTGAGTTTTTTTCTGAAGGCCCGATGGTTTTCTTCCATGCGGATGTTGGTGGGTAGAGCGTTCCATAGCCGAGGTCCTTGGACTGCGAATATTCGTTCTCCCTTAGATTTGTAGAGGGCTTTAGGGATGAGAAGGCGGTTATGGTTTGTTAATCAGAGGCTGCTATTGGGTATGTATTGTTTTATTTTCTCACATAGGTATTGAGGAGCATTTCCTTGTGTACATTTGTGGGTGAGGCAGAGGGTCTTGAATGTGATCCTATCCTTTACCGTTAGCCCTGCGTCTTGTCCTCCTGGGCTTCTCAGTGGCTTCCCCTGTGTCTCCTCCCTCCTCCTCTTTGTGGCCAATAGGTTCACCTCTCCTCTCGGCCAATTGGGGGATAGGGCTCATGACCTGCTTCCTAATTGGCAGGGAGGAGAATCAGGAAGACAATAGTGAATATTAATTCACTATTTTCCCACAAGTGGGTGGACTCAGGGCGCAGAGCCCACCCTTTTTTAAACCAATTAGAGCCTCAGGCTCAAATCACGCTCAAAGGCTCAAAAAAAAAAAAAAAAAACATTGGAATCCAAGCTCCCAGCATCCTGCTTGTAGATTAGGGGCCGGGTGCATGGATTAGGGGGGTGGCGCCCCTGTGCCCCATATGGATGGGCCGCCACTGCTTCTGAGGAGTTCAACCATGTCTGATACAGCACAGTATATGGCCGTTTGGAATTTTTTTGTTTCACATACACAAACTTCGTTCTACCTTTTTCTGTTTTTTCGTGCACATATTTTTTTGCCACTTTTATATGAATATTGTTTGTTGCAAAGGTTATTGCACCAGCACTTTCTGCATATGTATTGTTTGCACAGTGTTTGTATACGTTGTTGCACTAGTACTTTATCACATATGAATGTGTTGTTATTTATTATTGGCACATTATTTAATTAGATAATTACATAAACGTGGGAGGTACTAGTGTAGCACAGAAGGTAGACACAGACCAGTGCTGCTCACTTTCCAAAACCATTGATATTTGGCGCTTCATCAAAACTAGGGTAGCAGCTGTCTATTTTTGATTTCTATATTTTCTGGTAGTCACTTGGAATCGCTGGCGCTGTTTTATTTATATATCTGGATGCATGTGAAAATGATGCGCTAGAACAGTTTGCTAAAGCGGCAGCACAGGAGAGAGGGAGCATCACAGGGGTTATTGCTAAGATAAGTAAACTCTCTAATCACCAATCAAGGGAGTTTCTTACTGCACTTACTGGCAATTTCAATGCTGGGGGTAATACTGTGGTCATTGACACAAATTATTAAGGTTATTACTGAGGCCACAGACACCAATGTTGAGGGGTATTACTGTGGACACTGACATCAATACTAAGGATTATTACTGAGATCACGAACACCAATGCTGGGGGTTAATTTGGTGGACACTGACACCAATGCTGGGGCTATTACTGAAGCCACAGACATCAATTCTGGGGAATATTACTATGGCCACTTACACAAATGCTCACGGTTATTACCATGGTTACTCACACCAATGCTGGGGGATACAGGGGTTGGACAAAATTATGAAAACAAGTATGTTAAATGAACAAAGTTGTTACTTAATATTGTGTTGGATTGCCTTTGGTATTCAAGGTGGCCTGAATTCTCCTGGGTAATGGCAAAAATAAGCCTTGGGTGGTAGATAAAGAAATATGATACCACTTTCATGCAAAAATCAGGGTCACAATCCTGTACAATGTCCTTTTGTCTCATTCGGTCAGTTGACCATGTCGACTGCACTTATGCTTATCACACAACGTTTTCCCAGAAGTTGTATATGCTGTCATAACCTTTGATACTGTACCTCGCAACACCACAAACAAATTTGCAACTTCAGTCACAGAGGCATCAGCTAAGCGGGCACCAACAATTTTCCCTCTCTGAAACTCTGTAAACTCTGACATGATCCTGTTTTACTAGCAGCACACGCAGTGAATGATGAAAAGCAAGACTTTCCACCTGTTAGCTAGGTGTCTCATCATACAGTGGAAGCAAAAAAATGTTACATCACTTCTGCTTTCAGTGCAAAACATGTTGTCACTTTCACACTTGCAAATCATGTAGTGTTTCCAACCCCTGTATTTTTCAATCCATTGACAATGATGGGGCTTTATTTATTCCCTCTTTCTCTACAGTGTATCTCCAGTATCTCCTATTTTGTTCAAATCATAGTAAAGCAATGGGGGAAAGGAGGCCCGTAAAAGCTAAACCCCTTGAGGTCATACCCACTATACTGAGCATGCCCACAAGCTCTCTACAATTTTCCTCTTGATCCTGTTAAAGTGTCCCGCCATATTATTTTAAAATATTGGCTACTATGACAGTATTTTTGAAGTATGCCATATTAAAATATTGATAACAGAATGGGTTCAGAGTCTCAATAATGGGGCTAGGAGGCAATGGCATTAATTTCAATATATATGGAAATGAGAAATTACAGTGAGCAATGCAATAATCCAGGCTCATTGTTTTATAAAAATATAGAAAAGTGACAGAAAAAAAAAAAGACCAAGTAGTCCATCGAGTCTGCCCTATTTTGTTTTTCAAACACGTTTTGTATTTCCTTTGTTTTGTTTTCATTAACTTTTTTGTCTGAGTATAAATCATTTTTTGTCCTAAGCATGTCTGAGGCCATTTACTGTTGACTGTCTCAATACCTCTGCTGGAAGTTTATTCCAAACATCAACTACCCTTTCAGTAAAATAAAACTTTCGAAGATTAGTTTTGAACTTTCCTCCAGTTCGTTTGAGAACGTGTTCTTTGTTTTGGTTTCATATTAAAAAAAAAAATACCCTACATTGTACCCCTACCCATTCACCAAAAAAAAGTGTCAAAAAGTAGCCCCACCTCTTCCTCTCTGCACATTAAAAGTGGGTACCAAGTGCCCATCAATGCCACCAATGCCCATCAATGCCGCCTCATCAGTGACCATCAGCGCAGCCTCATCAGTGACCATCAGCGCAGCCTCATCAGTGCCCATCAACGCAGCCTCATTAGTGCCCATCATTGCAGCCTCATTAGTGCCCATCAATGCAGCCTGATCAGTGCCCATCAATACAGCTTCACCAGTGCCCATCAATGCAGCTTCACCAGTGTCCGTCAATGCAGTCACACCAGTGCCCATCAATGTAGCCTCATCAGTGCCCATCAATGCAGCCTCACCAATGCCCATCAATGCAGCCTCACCAGTACCCAATAAGGGTCTCCAATTGCATTCTAATCATACCAAATTATGTAAGTAGACTGCCGTTCTTTTTTAAGCCCCCGTTCACATCAGGCCGATTTGGCATGTCAAATTGCATGCCAAATCAGATCCTATTGCCGGAAATGGCACCGTCCGAATTGGTGCGACGCCGACTTTGTGGCACTGCACTGATTCCCAAAAGTAGTTCCTGCACTTCTTTTGGTAATTTTGTGGTACGATTTGTATAGACATCTGTGCATGAACCCGCACAGATGTCTGTCAAATTGCCCCCCTGAAGTCAGACTGCATTGCCAGTTGAAAAATCATGTGAGTTCAGCTGAACTCACATGATTTCTAACCCACATTTAGTGTGAACCTTAATGTAGTCAGCAGGATGGGTAAAAAAATCCAGACCGATCTGTGATCAGAAATGACACATTTCTTCATATGCCAGAAGGCAGCATTAGCCATAAAGGTGGTAACCACATATATTCAAGCAGACACCAGATGTTAAATGCCATTGATTCCAGAAGCACCAGCCTGCAGATATTGAGCTGTAAAGCGTTAACTCTATATGTAAGCAGTAGTGTACATGTGTCCATTGATGCAGAGAAGAAAAGCACAGATCTCCCCTAGCACCAAGGACACAGAGAGTTCATTATCAGAGAGTCCTTCCTATTTCAGATAACAGGGAGATAGGAGAAACAAAGTGATTTGTAAATTAACTTTTCATTATTAGCTGCCTCTCTGCCCTTATATAGATTACACACTAAAGTGACGTAGGAGTAAGCCTGAAGGGTTTCTGCGCTTGCAATGGGTCGCTGTTGTTCCCAGCTTTATCCTGGAATTGGAGTATATAGAGGTAGGATTTGTTTGCACAGTTATCTACTAAACTGTGCTCTCTTTCTGATTGACCTATGTCTGTTAAAGGGAGGTATCGTTTAGACATGGAATAGTCTAGTAAGATATTAATACCCTCCCTATTTCTGTACTAGATTGCACATTGAGGAGATACTCTGGTAAAACGCAGGGGCGATATTCATGCATGCGCTCTTTGTCGGTGCCACTGTGTTGGACTTGTGTGGATGAGTGGCAACTCACCCGGTACAACTCCTTTGGACATGGGCGGTATCTGTTTGCGATGCTAGTGCCGCTACTGATCTAGCAGGGAATCTTCATGATGATTGTTTTGGGCATGTTCTCTGCTATGCAATTACCATGCTGTATGTCCTATATTTGAAGCAACTGATTAAAATTATTATTTATACTGTTACTCATCAATGTATTTGACTGTTATTGTATAGTGTGATCCCTTCCTGACAATTGACCCTGGCAAAATGAACGTATTCTGTCCTGGAACGCGTCGGAACGTATTCTGTCCTGGAACGCGTCGGAACGTATTCTGTCCTGGAACGCGTCGGACCATCTGGACTTCATATGGGAACTCATCACCAATATCATCACTGTTTTTATTGGTTTGATAATCTATAATTTATGTGTTATAATGAAAGCAGACCTATTGCTTAGGAATCAGTTTGAGAAACGACATAGTAAGATAAATTGTTTTCCTTTAACACAAAGTAAAGTATAAATCTGCAAAGAGTTTTCTAGATCCTTTAACAGTATATAGTTGTCTTGGAAGGGATTTTATTTCTTAACAAAACTAGTTTAGGTGGTCAAAGTTGTTAAGAATAGATGGAATATATTTGAAGCCACTTATATGTAATTGTATGCTAATTTTATTACATTCACAACTCATTATTTCTGAAGATAAAATGTTATATTAATGACTTTATTTATTTAAATTGTATAATGTAACAACTGTTAATAAATATATGTTTCCCTTTAGAGCCATGCACAGAAATTAGTTCTCTACACAATTGAAGGCAGCCAGATGGAAATTCATTAAAACTAGTCAATTCAAACTGTGATGTGATAAAAGGAAACTGTGAAACAGACTTTGTTTTTATTAGAAGAATTCAAATCTACCAGTTGTTTTGTTTAGGTCATTACCTCCTCCTTTTTTGATTCCATTGCTCCCTTGGTAAAACGTGTGGAACTAAGTATCTATAAGATAAAATTATATTTGTTTGAATTTGCCATTTTAAAAATAATCCCCATTAAAAGAAAAAAAAAATCTTGTGTCAAAACACTATTTATCCCAATGTGTTTGCCAGTTTTACATACTTATAGTTTATAAGGTTGAATAAAGACACCAGTCCATCAAGTTCAACCTGTGTGTGTGTGTATATTCATAATCATTTCCTGTATCCCTGTAGACTGTGTTTGCTAAGAAACCCCGTCCAAGAGTTTTCTAAAACCATCAATACTTCCCACTGACACCACCGATTTTGGAAGTGAATGCAGTTTACTGTTAAACAGCTTCTCCTCCAATTTCATTGAGTGGCCCAATGTCTCCTCACACTCCCTGAGAATGAATAGTTTATTCCTTATGCCAGAATCACCATTGAGGTATTTGTAAATCGATAACATATCACCTTTCAATCGTCTCTTCTCCAGAGAGAATAAGTTTAACCACTTCCCTACTGGTGCATTGTAAAATTACGTTGGCAGGGACATCCTCGTCCTCTGGGCGGGCATCATATGATGTCTGTTCGTTCTTGCACGCCCCGGGGTCACGCAGCGTGGCGATCGGGGATGAGGCGTTTTCCTCAGGACACAGCCCATCCCCAATCAGGGTAAAGAGCCAATGAAAATGTCTCTTTACCATGTGACTGGGTGTGTCCAATCACAGCTGGTCACAAATTTCAACAAACCATGGTAACTAGCTGTTACCGGGTTCTCCTCCTCACACACCAATCCTGTGTGAGGAGGAGATTGCGATAACAGCTAGTTCATGAATACAGTGCACAGTAAAACACACAGATAACCCCAATAAAAAAGAGTACTGGTCACCAGATCATCAGAGTACCTGTCACCAGCCCATCAGAGTACCTTTCACCAGCCCATCAGAATACCCAGGTACATGTCTGTCAGAAACCACAAAATCAGACCGAGACAGAAGTACATATGAAATATGGCAATATTGTATATTATGAACAAGAAATGCTATTGGCTCAGTCTGTATACTATTGCAGCAGCGCTTTAGTCCTTGTTATCACCCAGGACCATATGGTAAAGAATACAGTCTAGCTTTAAAGAGATATTTCCGCGTAGTGCTTCCTTGGATAAAAGTAGTGACAGCTCCCACCGTATACTTCAATAAATCCTTCACCACGTGTGGAATAAAACTCCCCTTTGGGGATACACTCACCAGACCACTGGTCAAAATAAGCCTTTCAATAAATCACTTATGCATTAGCGTTCCTCCCACGTTCTGTCTCCTCTGCAGTGCTTGGCTGGATCATGCGCACATAATTCCTCGCAAAAACAAAGGGGTATTGCAATAGTGTGATATTGTTTTAAAAGCTTTTTATTATTTAGATGCAGAAAAAACCTCCCCCCCTAATACAGAATGCGTACCATGAAATGGTTAATCATATGCATTAAAAACGTGTGTGTCACTATGCCTGTTTCTGTGCGAATTCCTCCGGGACTGATCCTCCCTGCTGCATAGAACAGCAATTCAGTATCCTGTTTGTTTGTTTGTCCTGGGACGCACATCCAAGGCGCACACACTTCACTTCCGGTCTGTAGATCACTGCCCTGACGTTTCGTCGTTATCTGACTTCCTCTGAGGGCTTGATCTACAGCCGGATATTGTCTCCTAAATACCTCTGGGAGGGGAATCCACCAATCCCCCGTGTGGGCTCCGTGTGATTGACAAGAAAACTGTGCAGTCGGTGTGTCCGTCCGCCTCACTTCCCTTCTATCAGCCGCCTCCCATCCCAGTGTCAGCATAGCATGTCCTACGATCTCACACACATCCACAAGTGTGTGTGAGCTACTGCGCATGTCCCAGTTCTCCTCCCCTCCTGCACAGTGACAGGCAGAGCGATCACCATACTAATACTGCCCAAGCAGGCAGACGAGAGTTACAATCTATGGAACATGACATTTGATAAGCTTGCACAGTGCAAATATATGGAGTTGTTTGTATTCAAAAAAGACTTGCTATTTAAGCCATCCCCCGCAATACTGCATGGAGGATCTTTAATGAGCGGTCCTTATGCAGACTGGTGTTCAAACCGATTGGCCGACCGTCTTAATGTGTATGGCAGTATAAAGCCGACTTACCATTCTCGATCATATTTTTTGGTGTGTATTTCAAATTCATTAGTATATAAGGGGCAAGTCCATATGTTGTAGATGTGCTTGCTTGTACATTGCAACGTTGTGTGCCTTATGCATATTTCTTTGGAAAGCATACCTGACTTGGACGTAGTCCCTCATGTTAAATTAACACCCCATAGATCTCTATGTCGCGGCTAGTAAGAAATTCCGAGAGTACTTATTATGGACCAAATAGGCCAGTGTACCGTATAAAAATGGTTTCCAAAACTTTAATATATATATATGAAAGAGAGATAAAATGTGTAAACATATAATAAAAATTATGTATGTAATAAAAATAAATAAAATAAAATAAAAATAAAAATAAAAATAAAAATAAAAATAAAAATAAAAATAAAAATAAAAATAAAAATAAAAATAAAATTAAAAATAAAAATAAACATAAAAATAAAATAAAATAAAAAATAAAAATAAAAATAAAAATAAAAATAAATATAAAAATAAAAATAAAAATAAAATAAAAATAAAAATCCAAATAAAAATAAAAATAAATATAAAAATAAAAATAAAAATAAAAAAATATAAAAAAATATAAAAAAAGAGGTAGATAAAAATCAAAATCAAAATAAAAATCTGATCATATTAAAAATCTTCAAAATA